>CM031690.1:13531353-14168853 GCA_006182925.3 Reinhardtius hippoglossoides
GAGTGAAAACATAATTATATAATAAATATGAGAAAAGTTTGAGTGGAGATTATAATCTTATCTAAACTGTCTAATTCACTGTAAATTCCATAACAGGCTAAATAAACAAGGTGGCAATAGTAATGGTGGTTATACCAGCCTGTATCAGAACATTTGTGAAACATAGTTACTATCACATGCAACTTACACATGTAGCGTATTGATATTAACTTATTAAAATTTAAATCAAGTCACAACCAAACACACGACTGTAGTAGTGTAGTTAATTTGCTTCAATCTGTTCATTACACGTTAAATAAACGGTAACTTTTATAACAACTACATATTAAAAACCACTTGAGGCATGTAAGCATATGATTATGATAATAGATAAAGCAATAGGTTTTGTTGTTGTGTAGTTTCAAGGTTACTTACCTCTAGTGAGTTCGTTGTAAAGATCGCGACCATCCGGAAGCAACAGCACCGCAGCGCTAGCCGGTTAGCAGCCGCGGGTAGCATGTAGCCTAGCTCCTTAGCCTGAGCTAACCAGGTAACATTGAGCTCTACGGGCGTGGCTCAGCTGTCAGTCTTCACTCGCGCTCCTCCTCTTTGCTCATTTATTGGTTAGCCAGGAACTAGGAGGAGTCAGCACGGCAAGATGGCGCCGGGGGAACGCCTCCTACTAGCCTCATTCTCACTCTGCAGAAACCAACGGGTGACGTCACGGACGCTACGTCCATTATATATACAGTCTATGGTAGAGACAGAAATGACATGCCGTCGTGTAAATAAGATAAATAACATATGGCCATTTAGTTTGTTTAATAAAAGAGCAAGCTATAGACCTGTTTTATAGGAAAGGTAACCTTAAATGACTTATGTTGAGATCTGGCGCTCTATTTAAAAAAAAAAATGTACTTGACCTTCCAGAGGGGGCGGGGGGTGCCGTTGGGGGGGCGGGGCGCCCCCCTAATATAATGGTAGGGGAAACACTGGTGTGAATACCTGTCTGCAGGATCCTAGTCACTGAGGCCTGGGGGGAAAGGGTGCTTTGATGATTTGGGGTGTTAGCATGCATTTTGGACATTCCAGTTGGACCTGTTAAACATGCAGTCATGTTAACTGGCTGCCTGTATGTCGTTAGCATGAAGAATGGTCTTTAATAGATAAACCCATCAGTCTACCTTTTGATGACAGGGGTGCTGTGGCAATTGTAGAAAGGTTTGTGTCAGGTTGTGTTTGCTAAGTTAGACCGTGTTACACCCCAGCACATTATACATGTTTGCAGGACGCATCATCTCTCATCAGTGCAGTTTACCTTCTTATTTACCCTCCATTTAAAAACTAAAAGTGTGGATGTAGCCTGAATGTTTTCCATTTTTGAAATTGCAGAATATGTATATTTATATAATCTTTCTACATAACTATTTATTTTTTGTAAAATGGAAAAGCATAAGTTTATATACTTGCTTGCTGTCTTATTGTTCTCACTCTTATCCATGTTTTTTCTCTGCTTCCCCCACAGGTCATGTATGTGGCGAGGCCTCTCGACATCTCTTTGTACATCCCCAGCCCTTGAGACCAGTGTGCTTCCACCAGGCTATCAAATAGCACATCACACTGTGAACATTTTATGTAACTCGAATGATAGTTGTAAAACAAAGCTTACTTCCTGTTGCCAGTAGGTGGCGCAATCACTATTATTACATAAACACTAATATATCTGTTCAAGTAGGGGCTCTGATGTAGCGTGAGCAATTTTGTGTCAATTGGACAATGTTACAACAACTTAATTTTCACACTGATCAGTAGGTGGCGCTATGACCCTGAACTAATACCTAATACTAATATATGGATGTGTTCAGGTCAGGATTGTGATCATAGGTCAGCAGTTCGGAGCCGGTTGGATAATGCAGAGTGGATTTACAAAGTACTTCCTGTTTCATGGCGAATCAGTAGGTGGCGCTATGACACTGAGGAAATATTGACACATGGAGCTGTTCAGGCTTGGACTCTGATCATGAGACAGAAGTTTGGTAGTGATAGGACAATGCACACTGGAGTTATGACAACATCGTCTCCTTTGGCGAAGGATGAACCTTCGCCGCTCGTCAATGTTTACACGGTTTGAGGAAATGTCACAATTCTGACCATGGTCCATTGACTTCTCTCAGCTCATTTGAGCTGTATATTGTAAAGCAGCCAGGAGCAGTGCATCAAAGTATAAAACATGTCACTTCCTGTAGCCACCAGGTGGCGCTGTGATTTTAAGTCATGATTTCTATATAGATGTCATCAGGCCGGGACACTTGTCCTACATGTTTAGTTTGGACTCGATTGGACCAAATATGTCCGAGATACAGAACCTCGTGTTTTGATGGCGTGTAATCAAACTTTGACGCCACGCCACGGTCACACCGTGTGACGAAAAATCGATCTTTGAGTTAGTTTTTATCTCCGTCTTGTTGTGATGACACTCATCTGAATTTGAAGTTGATCAGATAAAAGCCCTGGGACAAGTACATCAAAGTAAAAATGTGGAATATGGCCAAAATGGCCACTAAATGCAAAATGGCGGGCTTCCTGTTGCGTTTTTCATAATGCCCCTTGAGACTTTTTTGTTTGTCTGGACACGATACACCTGGGCTACGATTTTTGTGAAGATCGGACAAAGGGAAACCTAGGGTCTGCGTTCCAGGGGGCACTGTTGAGCCATTTTGCCACGCCTATTTGAAATTACTCCAGAATAGTAAAATATCCGTACGCCTTGAATTTCCTGCAAAGTTTGGTAAGAAGTTCAGCATGTTAAAGCCCTGAAAAAGTCCCCCAAAGGGAAATAATAATAAAAACCCTTACAATTTCAATAGGGCCTCTCACCGTTCGGTGCTCGGGCCCTAATAATAGTAAAAATCCTTTCAATTCAATAGGGCCTCTCACCATTCGGTGCTCGGGCCCTAACTATATTAATGGTGTCTGAAATAGTAGAATTCAAGTTATCCATGTAAATATGTGTTAGATATTAAAGGATTAAATGTCCCAAAGCTTCACATGAACAAACACAAGGTGGTAAAATAAGATCATGTAGAACATAGATGGTATAAACATTTACTTGGTCGTCCTTTCAAAAACGTTGCGAAACGTCGCGAAAACGTCGCTTCCGCTTTCCCGGCGCGGCTGCCGGGAACGCGCAGGCGGTCTTGAACGTGCCCCTGGTGCCTCATTGTGCAGCCGAGGGAAACATCGGCAGCTTCCGACGACGTCGCTGTGAAATGGCAGAAAGTGCTGGTGTCACGGAAGCACAGAGATTAGGTTACGTGTGAGCCACACATGCAGATCTGCGGGTGATCCCGGCCTGTGAGTGCGAGAGTAAAGGGACCACATCCGGAGGAACAGAGGGATTACTCGGGTGCTTCTACAGACAAACAAGCGGGTTGGAAGACAGACGCGGCCGGGTTGTGTCTCCAGCGGCGGACTTACGGCGGCTCGACACTGCTGGAATCAACCGGAGAGGGGTGAGCGCCACTCGGGGTTTTTCCCCTCTCTTTCGCAACGGGACATGTTTTGGTGTTGTTAACCTTTGCTGGGGAGGGAGGGGGGGGGGACAGACACATTTGCGGCCACACACGTCCCCGGGGAGAGGTGTTGCTGTTACCGCACACGGGGCTGCACAGGTCCCCGGCCTAACCCGACGGAGCGAGCGGCTACACCGGGGGGAGGCTCGCCGCTGTTACCCCGTGTGCCACCCGCATTAGCACCGCGTTGCACTGTCATCTGTGAACGGGGTGTTACCGGCCACTCCAACGGGCTACGGTTCGACTTGAAAAACACCGTGACCTCGGTCTGCGTTCCCCTAAAGTGCTTGTAAACAGAAACCACTGTGAATGCACCATGTTGTTTTTCTTAAGCTAGCGTCTGTTTACTGCCTGTGTGCTGTAGCTAGCTTAGGAGGAGAGCTCGCTCCATTTCTGCACCGTAAACGCACCGCGGCCGGTTGTTGTTACCGAAGCAGCCTCTCTGTGAATTCAGCAAAAACACGGATCAGGTTGGATTTCGACGTTTGGCCGCACACGAGGCTGCAGCCGTATGTTTATGTGCTTCTCATTTAGATGAATACGGATGCTCGTGTCTCACCAACCTGCTGAATAACCCGTTTAGCTGTTGCACAATGTTGCACTCAAGATTGCCTTTGCTAGTTCAGTCGAATGGACATTATGTTTGGGACCATATGCCCAAATCTATACTACTATAAAATTGTTCATATCAGTAGGTATTACTTATTAAAAGGAAATTTCCCATTCCCTCTCTCCATTGACCTTTCCCGAAATTCCTCATAGTAAGAACCTAAAGCATGGAAGCAGGTTGAGCAAGACTGTATGTAATTCTTTGAAGAGTGAAGGAACTGCGTATCCCAGAAATCATTGCAAATGATCCCTTCCCAATGATTTCCTAATCTTTTTCTTGAATTTGACCTTGTTGTAGTGATTTTCATTCCTTTGGACTCTCTAAAAAAAAAAAAAAACTGCAGTGAGGGAGTTCGTGGTTGTCTGTGGCGAAGGCAATCTAACGCTGACTGTAGCCAACATGATTTTTGTGATTGTGGTAAATCATTTTCACGGTAACAGCGAGCTCCACCAATCACAGCTGTCGTATTGTGGATAGTGTAGTACGCAGTTGATATCATACAGACTTGTGGCTTCTACAGGAGCATCTACAATAATTTCACAATCTCGTAGCTTGTGGTAAGTCTACCTCGGATGGTTACATTTTTATGGCTAATCAATATCTCTATACAGAAAATAAATGGGGTTTTTACCTCTGGAACCACGCTTTAGACGTCTATTTCTTGTAAGTTTAAAGACTGATTAAAAAAAAAAAAAAACTCCTGAGTGAATGTTTATGAGCAGATAATGACAAACACTTGATAAACCTCAAAATATTTTACAAATTTGAGGTAGATCAATAATGTGTTATACATACTCACTGTGCCTGCATTATACATGAGAATAATATCAATATACATTGGACTTATATATGGCTATTGATGGAAATTATACTGTGATGATCATTGATATTGTTTTATTGCCCAGCCCTAATAGAGATGGCCACGAGTTGTAGCTTGTGTGTGTGTGTGTGTGTCTGACGCGGTCCTCTTGGATCATACTATCTAACTAACTAACTTGTTCTTTTGGTCATATTTGGGTGATGAAGCTCCCAGAATTCATTGCGCATTGCTTGCAAGGTTTTACGGCGCAACCTGCCAAGAGAACAGCAATGATTGGCCAAAAGCGCCAAGAAATCCGATTCCTGCACCAAACATAAAAGGTGGCCTGCAGGGAGAAGGGATTATGAGTCCTGGCTGAAGCGTGATGAACCCACAATCATATCAGATGGTCTTATTGGTACGGATACATTTTTTGCCCAACTGGTTGTAAATATGAAATAACATTAATTTATCTACACTATCTCGATTTCAGTTGATTTCTCACTCTATTCTTGAACAGGCAACATGACTCTTTGTGTCCAGAATCCACTAATTGGTCAAATTATTGTACTCAGTGGTGTATACCATAATTTGCCTTTTGTAGTCGGGTTTATCACTTAATTTAAAAACAGGCTACACTGCAGGTCGCGCTGACCTGCTCGAACATCGCGGCCAAGATCGTCTAGAAACGAGAGAATCAGCACATCACAGGTCAAATGGCCATGGGGTGAGAGTGGCTGAGAAGGAATCATCACTCTCTCTCATCTTTCCACTCTTGGATCATGATCAAAATCTATCCTGAGAGATGCAACGTTTCAATTTCAAATTTTTTTTTTTTCTATCGTTGTGCAAATATGTGTGATGCTTACACCTCACAAAGCTGTAAAATAAATCTGCATTAACGTAGCCAGGCCCTTTTTTCATTCACTGTGCGGCCAAATGGGAGTTCGCAAAAAAATATGGCTCATCTCTTCACGTCTTCATCGCTCTTTTATCCACAAAAGCCTAGTGAATTGAAGGATGTTGTGATCGTTGACCTGAAGCTTTGCATTTTGACATGAAAAGGCTTCTTAAGGCGGATTGATCACTGTTATTTGATGCCTAAACGAAACCCGACTCCTGTCAACAATTCTGTAATTGTACGTATGAATGTAAGGTAGCAACAATTATGTTCTCTTTTTAAACCTTCTTCTACTGTGATTAGCACATTAGCTGAGATTCTAGCCCTTGAGTATCCCACCAGACAATCACTAGAGAAAGGTGGCTTATGGCCTTTACTGGTATTAAATGTTTAGCACAGAATGTGCCCTTGTGGGCTCTTTATCAGCAGCCATTACTTTGTCTGAATGCGAGTGGTTTCCTGATTAAAATCTAACTGTCCTAAATAGCAAGTGTAGTGGACCTGCCCAGATACTACAAATCAGTTTGATATTGGCAGGAATGTGCATGGCAGAGTGGCTGTGCTCTGAGTGAAAGAGGAGCAGACCTGTAAAAGCCAGTAAGAGACAGATCGGCTCCCAACAGTCACCGTGTGATGGACAGCTGTGAGGGAGAGGGTAGAGGAAATCTGGACAGGACTGCCAAGTTTAATTTGTCTTTAGTTGTTTAAAAAAAAAAAACGCACACACATTGGACACTTTGTGACAAGGTTATCTGTCTTCTTCTGCCTGGTTGTCAGAGGCAATATTTACTTAGTCATGTTTTTCTGTCCCGTGGAAAGATGCAGCTGTTATACCTCGACATGCAAATCTTAGAGCCCTACCAATCTATCGGATGATTTCAGCCTTTCAGTCATGTATCGGCGTTTGTATAGTTAGTTGTACAGTTATTATGTATAGCTCAATGACTAAGAAAACCACAGAGGACACACACACACACACACACACACACACCACACACACACACACACACACACACACACACCTATAAACTCAAGAGCAAAGTATAGAACATTAAAACATAAAAAATGTATTTAAAATGCTAACGTTATCAAAGTGATTCTGCTCCTCTGCCCCTTTCTAATCACTCGCACTGGATCAGCAGAGCGAAGCTTCTTCTGCAACAATTAAGTTATAACACTGCGTCATAATCTGCAGGAAGAACTTCTCTCTCTCTCTCGTGTGTGTGTGTGTGTGTGTGTGTGTGTGTGTGTGTGTGTGTGTGTGTGTGTGTGTGTGTGTGTGTGTGTGTGTGTGTGGTGTGTGTGTGTGTGTGTGTGTGGTGTGTGTGTGTGTGTGTGTGTGTGTGTGTGTGTGTGTGTGTGTGTGTGTGTGTGTGTGTGTGTGTGTGTGTGTGTGTGTGTGTGTCAGACAATCACATTTATTTAATTATTGATCAATGATGTCGGATCATGAATCTGGATCGTTCTGGTCACGTTAACCCTGATGGCTTGTCCTGTCCAGGAGCTGAATGACCTTTGACCCCTGGCAGTGTTGTTGCAGTTATATGTACAAACCGTAGACTCTATATAAAGATGGATGACACGACTGTTACCCAATAGTGAGGCCAAATATAACACAGCTTTCACACATCCAGTCATTTGTTTTTGTGCAGCTCTGCCTGTATAACATGGCGTGATGGAGAGTTCTCTGCCTCCCAACAGCTCGATTGGGTTGACATACTCTGTCATGCTGCTCAGCCCTGTTTCTTCCTCCTCCCGTCTCACAGCCACCCTGATATACGGCTTTGTACTCAAATGGGAGAGAACGTGGAGTTGCCATACGCTGAAGCTTAACATTAGTTTAGACATATTCTAGATAGACATGCATGAACTTGGTATGCCGTGATTACACACTCTCTCTTCTTGTGTGGCCTATATTTGATTCACCAAGTGACATTTTCTGAAAAGCACGTTAGCGGTGCTCAAATGTTATTCCTCATCTCTTTGCTGCAGGGTGTTTTTAAATCCACATGTGGCTACATGCAACATTAAACTTTAATTGTGGAGATACAGGAACATGAGAATATTATGTATCAAGGTTATTTTAGCAAACATAACCTTGCGAATAAATTCTGCTAATGTTTTGTTTGGTCTGAATTATGACCAATACGATCTATTGTTTCTCTGGAGGTTGCCTTAAACACATGAACAACGAAGCAGGAGATTTTTTGCTCATTTACAACAGAGTAGAAATCTCTGAAGCGATCAGGCGAGGAGTGCTGCAGCAGGCAGATTCAGGACGTAGCATATTAATTCTGCTGTGGAGATCACATTTTGTTTACAGCCCATCGACGCTGGCATCAGCCCATATCACCAAAAACTCTCGACATCTTTGTCGCTGTCTTCTATGTGTATGACACTAATTTGTCATCCTGAGATATGTGGTTTTGTTTTTGTTTTTTGTATTTTATTTTTGCGTCTGTCATGTGTTAGAATCATCTTCAACACGCCCACTCGCTTGTGGTGGATCCTGTGGAGGATCCCCTACTGTGTTCTCACATCAGCTCCTCACGAAAATATCCTAGCGAGAGTCTCCAGACTTTCTGAGGCTCTCGCTAGGACATTTGCGTTCACACATGCAGCCCCTCCAAGAGAAGAGGGCAGGAGAAAGGAGGAGACAATAATGAGAACTAGGATGGATGGAGCGCAGAGCGCAGGAGGCAGGAGGCAGGAGGCAGGAAGAGAGATGAGCAAAATTTGAGCCCAACATAAAGATTTGACTTTTCCTGTGCATATGAAAACAAACCTAACTCATAGCAGAGCAAACAACTAATAAGTTTAGTGATCTTTAAATCACATTTTTTAATTCTACTCCCTTCTGGACCTGGTATCTGAAATGAATCAGAATTAGCTCAGGTTTGACCACAGCCCTGCGAGGAGGAAGAGGAGAGGCAGAGGAGGAGGAGACTAACTACTTCTGAAAGGTTGGGGTGGGCTGGCAGTGTTCAGAGATGTCATAGGATAGGTCATGGTCTGTGGAACGTGCAGCCATCATCACCACAATGCTCCAAATTCCACTAATGATTTGGTTGCCTTTATACCCAGCGTGAAACCCAGCATCCTTCTTCCTCTCAGTCCCTCTCTCTGCCTGAGTCATCGCTCCATGGTTCTGACCTTTGGGCTTTATATATATATACAGCGTGCACATCTCCTCTGGGCTATATGATGCATTTTAGAGCCTCATTACTCATTAGAACTCATGGCTGGTTAAAGTCGCTGATTCATGAAATGCTTTAGAGATGATTCAAGGCTGTGATTGATGATAAAAGAAGCATTGAGATGAGATATAATGTAGCACAAATTAGCTTTGACAGAGAAATGAATCAAGCACGTTTGCGTTAGCCAGAATATATGTATTTTATTCTTAAAATCGATTATTGTCTGATACAAAATGGTCAACTTTTCCATATAATGTTAAATGTAAAAATAATGAAAGATTAGACCATGGGACTCTATCACACCTGCTCTTTTAGTGCACCTGACACAGCACATTCTTTAAATAAATACACTTTTAGCCTTTTGACATTTTAGATATTTGATATTAAACCTTCCGGCCTCCAGTTGCAATTGTTTTATTTTAAATTTGTATTTTACATTTTGGGCTTAGTTCTTTTAACTCGACTCAGATAACTGTATTTTATTTGGCATTCAAAGGTTGCAAAGTCATGTTTTTTACTTAACATTTTGATAATCTTGATTCTTCTAATTGTTCAAATCAAAAGTTTTCTTAATGGCTTTTATTTAGGTAAATATTTAATGAATATGCCCCTTTGTTGTTATTTGCTGTTTGTCTGTCTCTGGAAATAAGCTCAATATCATAGTACATGAGTCACCCCTCAATTATTTCTCAAGTATAAATACAAGTGGTGCCCTACAATAATCCAACAATACTTTGATGAAACTCCTGTATCTAAAGCGTTTTTTAGACGTGCAGACAGGCTGTATGTGAGAACGCAAATAACCAGCTCAGTTGCGCTGGAAATGTTCATGTTGTTGTGAACGTGTCTGACCCAGACAATCTCCTGTAAGCTTGTACGTGTTTGAAACTGTTTTAGTCCAGTGTGGTTGTTGTTTTGCTGCTGCATGAAGGTTTAAAACTGGTGATGCATAAAAGACTAACTTCTCTGTCTCTTACTCTGCAGGTCGTGAGAGGAGAGCTCCACTTGGATGCCTAGTCACAGCGTTTCTGCAAGGCTTCACCATGAACCGGAACAAGCGTGAAAAGGAGTACTACAGTATAGATGTTGGCGATTCAACATTTATGGTTTTAAAGCGCTACCAGAACCTCAGACCCATCGGATCTGGAGCCCAGGGAATCGTCTGGTGAGTCAAAGCACCGTCATCCAAAATCAAGTTCCACTCACGATCTTTTAGTTGGTATTTTTGAATAGACCCCGACCGATTGATCAGTTGGCCAATAGAAAACGTCTGATATGAGCTTTTCACAAACATATAGCTCAGATGGACCAAATTAAAAACATTGCTCAGTTGTCATGGAGATAGCTACGGTCACCTGCTTAGGTCACCTGCTCATTGAATGAAGCTAGTGAGTAGACATCGAGTTGCGATCATCTGGTCAGGTAATTTTGTTATAGTTTCTTTGTTATATATATATATAACAAATCTGAATTTTGAGCCAGAGCTTTAAGTTAGAAAACATGGAGAAAAAAATGCACTTGTCATACTTTAAGTGACATTGACTTTTTCCTCAAACGTCAGAGTCAGAAGAATACATTTTAATGAATGTCTCAAGTAGCAAATCCAGAATAAGGGCAGCTGTATACATAAATAGAAAACCTTGTACAGTGTAATTTCACTGTTGCTTCTGGTACATCTAAAGCAGCAGCTTCCATTATATTCACAGGTTTGAACTGCATTATATTGTAAGATGTTTAACATATTTATTTTAGGTCAACATGTGAAGGGCTCCACAAATTATTTTACTCTTGCAAGTCATAGAGGACAAATAAAAGCATCTGTGGGTCTGAGAGTACAAATGGTTAAATGATCAGTGTTCAAGTGTGAATAAAAGCTGTGGTCTTTAGAGAAGCGTTGTTGGAACTGTTGACTGAGTTGTTGCCCCCCCCCCCCCCACCCAACAGCTCAGCGTACGATCACAACTTTGAGAGGAACGTCGCAATTAAGAAGCTGAGTCGGCCCTTTCAGAATCAGACCCATTCCAAACGGGCCTACAGAGAACTGGTGCTCATGAAATGTGTCAACCACAAGAACGTAAGAGCTCAACTTTTCTGTCCTCTTTGCATTTTTCTTGTATGTTAATATTGTATTGGGGTTGTATATTTGCAGCTGTGATACCTTAACTGTCTCACTATGGTTTTTTTCCCCCTATCTTCATTCAAGAGTGGATGTTTGTTTGCGCTAAGATTTCTTGCGCTCCCTCTCTTATTCCTCATCTGCGCTTGGATTTTAAATTTTTTTTATAAATAAATAGCCAGGAGTCTGACAAATTACATTTTCTGTAAGGACGGTTACTTTAACCAGGTTCTCCACGGCTAGCCCTCCACGGCTTTATTATTACACCAGCTTCCCTTGATGTGCTTGAAGGAAAACGACGAGGATACAAATTTATGCTTGAGCGCAGGAAATCTGTCCAAGCAAAAAATAACTGATAGCAAGTGCAAAGTTTGAGAAGATGCAGAGCAAATTTAGGCACAAGCAGTGGCTATTTGAGTGCAAGTGCAGGGTCTTGACTGGGAGCATTAAAAAACCTGAACATGAGTCAATTAAGTTCAGCCCTCATCTAAAAGACCACGCTCTTGAATAAAGATAGGAAAAAATAACATATCCCACAGGCTTTATTCATTCATTAGTGTTTCAGAAAGCTGCCCACTGTGTTTGATTGGCAGTTCTTTAAACCAGGAATCCTGAGGATTACCACAATGCCTCTCTGCTGTGTCATGTTCTTTTTAAGTGGTGCTGTGAAGTAGAGAATGTTCTGTTGTTATTCATTATTGATGCTCGTGTTGCTGCAGTCTGAATCTTGTCTAAAATACACTCTGCCCTGCTGGTTCAGTAATGCAGAGGCAGTGATATTGTCCTTCATTACAACCTCTTTGTCTCTCCTCTGGACCGAAACAGTGACGACTTTGTGTGTTTGTTTCTGCAGATTATCGGCTTATTAAACGTATTCACACCACAGAAGACACTCGAAGAATTCCAAGATGTGTGAGTATACCTGAGCCAAAAAACATCTGCTCACTGCATGTTGGGAAAATCAATACAGGATGTGGCATGCTGGGGGGCTTAGACCACCTTCTCTGACTTTAAGGGGGCTTGTGCACCTTAGCTGAATCTCTGCTGAGTGTATTATCCTGCCTTACTCCAAATGCGTAGTGCTGAAAGTCAAGATATATTTTAAGGAATACATACAGTATATTTATAACACACTGCATCACAGAAAGTGACTTTAAAAACTAAATTCACTAACTTCATTGTGAGGTAGATAGTTTTTAAAAATAGACAGTAAATCATCATAATTAATATCATGGTTGGGTGTCATGACACACACATCTGCAACATACGAACAACTACCTCTGATGGTCCTGGTGCAGTGATGATCCCCTAATCTCTCGGATACCGCACACATTCACAAATTCTGTAATCACGCCTTTAAAACGAGCATCATCGAGGTATATTTAGCAGTGTACTGGATGTTTCACAGAGTATGACGGGAACAAATATGATTAATGCCATCCTCTCGAAGAAGCTCTGTGTGTGTGTGTGTCTGTGTTTGTGCGCGTGTGTGTATGTCTGCAGCGCTGTGTCTGCTTGATTGGAGCTAAAAAGGAAACTGGACAAATCATTGCCTGAGGGCTGCAGGGCAAACACACAGTTGGAGGATGAAGGAGAACACTCCATTTTCCATTTGTGTTTGAGTACTTGGATGCATACTTGAATTACAGGGTGCATGACAGTGCACAAATACAAAATTAAATACGAAATTTATTTTAGAGTATAAATGTGTACTTACTCAGTCTACAGTCAGTGAGTATATACAAATATGTCCCTACCGCTTACATTGTATCCTGCACACTGTGACACCAAGCTGTGTTGGCTTTTTATTATATAGATAAATAACTTAATGAAATAAAATCAGTCACAATTTCCTTTCTCGATGTAGATGTGATGATTTAACCGCTGCCAGAAAACATCATCACTTTAGAGAAGGAGAACCCTCACTGTCAATTTCTAAATGCCATGCAAAGCAAGTGCTGTGTGGCTTAAACTAAACTGACAGTCCAACATGTAGTTTTTCCTGCGTGGAGTTAACATAGTATAATAAAACATTGTCATTACTGATGCAGCCAAGTAACTAAAGTGTGGTTTTATTGATACCACCAACCACTTTAATCATATCTGGAATTGTTTATTCATGTCAGTAGCATTACACTGTCATATAAGTCATAAAAATATGTTGCATTCCATACTACTGTATATCAGCCTGCCTATGTGATTTACCTTCTGTGGTTTCCCTGCAGGTATCTGGTGATGGAGCTGATGGATGCCAACCTCTGCCAGGTGATCCAGATGGAGCTGGACCACGAGAGGCTGTCCTACCTTCTCTACCAGATGCTGTGTGGAATCAAACACCTACATGCCGCAGGCATCATTCACAGGGTGAGGCTTCCTGATATACTGCAGTGTTTTCTCATTAATATCCTGACTGCTCAGAACTCAGCAGCTTAGAATTTCTGGGAAATGCACTCATTTGCTTAGAGGACAAGATTTGATAAGAAGTCAGACCCATCACACTATAAAACCACCACCACCTCTCATTATTCACTTATTTAATGATTTAACTAGGGTGGTAAGCAAAGATTTTGATTAATGCTGCAAGTTCTTCTTTGATTAATCTTAGAAATATGTGTAGAAAATTATGATTTCCCGAGGTCTCATCCTCACGTCTTCTTTTTTTCAACCAACAACTCAATCAACTATCATGTGTGTCAAATAAAATCTTCAAATCCTCAGGTTAGAGAAGCTAGGAGCCTCATATATTGCACGTGCACACAAACACACAGGCACACACTGGCAGCACTTTGTCAATCACCCTCAGTGGAAGAAGCAGCAGTAGATCAGCGGAGCTCCTCCTGCTCTGCCAAGCAGAACTAACTGAGCTACAGGCGGAGCTAACCAGCCTCCCTTGCTTTGGTGCCACTTGGCACGCGAAGCTTTCATAAGGTGAACAGATGCAACATGCGTCATGTCACCACAGATTCAGCTCTCTTATTTTTGTGGACTTTGTCTCTGTGATGAAGCCTCTTCAGTCTCTTAAAGATGCTCACAACTGCAAAGCACTTACACTATAATATTAATTTGTGTGATCAATCACACGATCGACTGTTTGATCTATTTGATCATCGTCAGTCTCATAAGTGCAGCATATAATGCATATGTTTCAAAACACAGACGTCTGGGAAGAGCTAATTAAAATAAAATAAAAGGTTGGATTTAGCAACAAAAAAAGACGTATAATAGTGGGAAACTCTGTTGGAGACAAAAAATTCTGTCAAAACATGTTTAATAAAAGGAAATGTATGCATTTGTTACATAAAAGAAATAAAAATACATCTCATCTAAATCAGGTTTGTAACTTTTTTTTCCGTCAGGACTTGAAGCCCAGTAACATTGTGGTGAAGTCTGACTGTACTCTCAAGATCCTGGACTTTGGCCTGGCCAGAACGGCCGCCACAGGCCTCCTCATGACGCCCTACGTGGTCACCCGCTACTACCGTGCTCCTGAGGTCATCCTGGGCATGGGCTACCAGGCCAATGGTGAGTGGAGGACGTGGCTTCATGACAGCGACTGGCCAATGAGGAGCTGCTGCCTGAGCTGCTGCCTGGCCTGCATGTCCCTCCCCTTTTTGAGATGTTTCAGCGGCAACACACACACACACACACACACACACACACACACACACACACACACACACACACACACACACACACACACACACACACACACACACACACACACACACACACACACTCTCTTTCTCTCTGTTACACACACACTCTCTCTCTCTCTTTCTCTCTGTTACACACACACTCTCTCTCTCTCTTTCTCTCTGTTACACACACACACTCTCTTTCTCTCTGTTACACACACGCACACACACTCAGTCTCACACTCCCTGTTCCTGTAAAGGTCACACTTGGGGGAGGCTGGCATGACGGGCATCAGTGCTTTGTGGGAAACATCTTGTCAGGAGGCTCCAGCAGTGCATTAGCATGCGTCTGATGTTTTATTAAGAGGTGCCTGTCCTGAGTTCGATACAGCCTGGCTATAAAAAAACAAAACAAAAAACACCAGTGGGGATTCATGCTCATGCTTCAGCAGTTTCACTATGTGTTGCTGCTTTGAACGGATTATAGTTTATGCAAGATTGTCTTAAAGGTATATTTCCGCATTTTGGGAAAAATGCATATTCACTGAATGTTGTATGGGAAGATTGATACCACTCTCATATCTGACTTTTAGAACCCAGAGCCAGAATATATCGTTAGCTTAGTTTAGCATAACGATGGATAGCTTTGCTTGCTGTTCCTCACAGTTTGTACTCTTTAAGCTAAGCTATCCAGTTCCTGGTTGTAGATTTTTTATTAAATGTACAGACACAAGAGTGGTATCAATTCACCCATTTAAGTCTTGACTAGGAAGCTAACAATTCTTATTGATAGAAACGTAACTGGAGCGCCATTAGCGTAGCAAATAATTTGACTTTTATATCGTAAATTCATATCCATAACAGCCGCTAAAGCTAATCTCAATTCTTTTACATGATTATCTTCCCTTCATGAGGTGGATTCAAAAAAATGATGATGCTCTGTTCAAACAAAACTTAAAAAAATAATGCTTTCTCATCTTTAGCCTTTTGACCAAAAAACTAACTTTTCCTGCTGACTTGTTGCCTTTTTTTGCTTATTCTCTTTTCCCTCCTTTTATGCTGCGCATATGTAGTGGATATTTGGGCTGTGGGCTGCATAATGGCAGAAATGGTTCGCCACAAAATCCTTTTTCCAGGAAGGGATTGTATCCTTGAGCTGCTTGCAGCAGTGTCTGGCATTCCTTGTGAAACAAACGGCACAAAAAAGTCTCTTCAAATTATTATTTTTCATCAAATGGAGATTGCATGGAAATCATCACCTGTGAGCAACTGTAGAAATTCAATTTCTTGCATTTGCATGACAACCTCGTCTTTGCATCCACCCACCTGCTCTTTTTATAAATACAAACTCACACAGCTCCCTCCTTTCTCACCTAAGAAGCAGCACTGCTGCGTCAAGCTCCATTGATTAAAGAAAAACCCAAAATAGAAGTTATGAGAGTACTTCTTTAGCAAAGAATTGATCTGCATAAATAACAGTGTCTATCCTCAAACTGTTTTCCATACGTCTGTGTAGATGTGATTGGCATCAGTCACACAAAAAGATGGAAGTTGTTATCCAGAAGAAATTGCTGCCGAATATTTATGAGGCTCTCAGTGTGTGAGACAAGAAAACGCAAAAATAATTATTTCAGACCTTATTGATCAGAATATTCTAGTTTAACACACACCAGGTATTGCAGTGAGGATACAGAGTGTTAAAGTTATGCAAAAAAACTATTTTCAGAAGACATTGCAAGTCTCTCTTTTCTAAACTAATACTTCACATTTGTCATGTGGATAATATTATTGCTGATCCTGCAGAAATATGCACTAAACGCAGTTATTTCTGGCCAAAAAGAATAATAATAGTAATAATTTCCCTTAGCTTTGTGGGACGCTGACTCAGGTTTGTTAGTGCACTCAGCTGCATGCAATTCATTTGTGCCATGTATCACACACATCACCTGGCATGTACATCATGTTTTATTTTTTACCCTTTTGTTCTTTTGATTTGTTCATTTTTGTGTGTTTTTCAGTCCTGCATGCTAATGCGGTGGTTGTCATTTCATTTTTCAGTTGATGTCTGGTCTGTTGGATGCATCATGGCTGAAATGGTCCGGGGTAGTGTGTTGTTTCCTGGCACTGATCGTATCCTTGAGTTGAACCTCCATCAAACCCCCAAAAGATCATGTCTTGTCCTTTTGTCTGACATCTTGTTCATATCTTTGAGAGACATTTTTTAAGATACTTTTGGTGTTTAATCAACAATGTCATAATCTTCTTAAGTGGCAACATTAGTTTTCGTTAATTTAGTGAGCAGAGTGAGAAAACATCTTCTGGCATAAATCTTGATTCAGGGCTTGACTGTGCAACCAATTTACTTTGCCTTTGCCACTAAAAGTTGTTGTATGTGGCTTGTGAAATAAATTTAGGAGCATGTGTACGAATAACATGCGTTACAAAATTCAACCAAAAGAAGGATAAATATTGTTCCAATATTGTGTAGAACTAAGAAGATATACTTTATTGTAGAGGTCTTCATAAAGTTCACACTGTTAATACTCTCCAGTGATGATATGCTAGTGAGAAGAACTGGATGGGAAAGCTAAATATAGTTTGGGTGCAGTGGTTAATGCAGATGAGCTAGCTTAATGTTAAGAGTTGGGCTTGGCATCTCCTTGTTGCTAATTCGTTGTCAACGATGAACAAAGATGTGAACAAGAGTTTCTGCGTGTCCCCCATGTAGTTATATACATGTTACATCTGTGTTATGTTTGTTATTGTCCTCCAGGAAAAAGTTGCACATACATTTGGGCTATTTAAGGTGAAGATCAACTGCCTCCTCTAACATGCAGTATTGTACAGATGTTTGAAAAGAGTTTTGAAACACAGTTCATAGTGTATGTGTCCCACACTGTCCGTCCTGACTGATTTTCCACAGGTTTTATTTGGATATAAATCTGTACGAACCTTTTCCTTCAAGTGCCCCCAGGCTATCTATAAAATATGGTCTATAATCTTAATCCATCAGAGGTTACTGTCGTCTGTGCCTTTTCTACACCTTGTGCAAAGTAACAGATTTGACATTTTCTTTTTCAGCAAACTTGCACAAGTCTCTTAGGAACAGTCAGAACAATGCAGTACAAGACATAGCAACTCCAGACAGTTCTCTTTATACTTCATCAGTTTCAAATAATCCTCGAAACGACCCAGAACAACTTTAAATCCGGCCGAGAGCTTTTCTTAACACTTAAACCACAAGATATCGACCAGTGGAACAAGGTCATCGAGCAGCTGGGGACGCCATCTCAGGAGTTCTTGTTGAAACTCAACCAGTCTGTGAGGACGTATGTGGAGAACCGGCCACGGTATGCCGGCTACAGCTTCGAGAAGCTCTTCCCCGACGTCCTGTTCCCGGCAGACTCTGAACACAACAAACTCAAAGGTAAAGATGGGGTCATTTCTCTAAACGCCCATGTAACATAAATAGCCTTGTAAAGGCTTGCTGAAGCACAAGACATTTTGTTTTGAGGTTGTTAATGTATTTTCCTCTTAAGAGTCAAAACTATTTAGGTTGTTTAGCTGATTGTCCAGCCTCCAGGTAACCATTTAGAAAATTCAAATAGCTTTTATCGCATACGAGAAAGTGGCAGGAATAATGATGCAATCAGTGTTTTTACAGCCACGAGTTTAATGCCAAACGACACTTCTATTTATCTTCTTGACTTTTGTTTTTAGAGCTGGTTCTTTTTCATGGCCGACTTTTCAAATGATTGTTTTTGCAGTTCAAGGATTAATATAATGAGTCCACGGTGGATAAGTGTGTGTGCATCCAAACTTACAAAGCAGAAAAATTAACATTTTCTCCATATATCATCCGCTTGTGTTGTACCATGTGTGACAATCATATGCTCCCAGCAAAGTGACAGATGCAGTTTCAGTGGCTGCGTTAGATTAAGCACTTATTAGGGAAGCTGACAGTTCAGGGACCAACTTGTTTACTGCCGAAGAGAGAATTTACCTCGAGCGTGTGTTAACGTGTAAGTGGAGGGAAGAGACAGGAACACTCACAGCAAGCTCCTACCGAACTGTTGCAAGATGTCGCAGGAACAAAGTAGCTCATCCTTTTCTGCCTTCCCTAATTCGCATAGGCAGGAGCATGGACTACACTGGTTAAACTACATGTGTTGGAGCTGGCAGGGCTTTCATACAGAATGTGACAATCACTCAGATCATGATTTGCCTAATAGGGTTTAACAATCTGTGCAAGGTGGAACATCCTCTGTCCTTAACCCTCGACTAGAGTGAGGAAACTACCCCCAAAAAACTATTTTACAAGAAAAGAACGCATGTGAGTGTTTGTATGTCAAAGGCAAACTCTGGAGCAATGTGTCATTTACAAGGCAGGGATGGTCAAATCAAGAGATCCCATTGAGTTGTATTTTGGGAAATGTAGGTTCATGTCTGAAAACAGCTTTAGTGCGATACCCTGAATTTAGATAATCTATGTCTACAAGAAAACCCAACAGACCACCTGTAAACAAACGTGGGATCCTTTTATTAGTGACATCATCCTGTACCAACCAATGACACTATTCGATTTCTGAACAGTTGCCTTTTCATCAACACTGACACATTAAACTGTTTATTTTCCTCCCTTTTAAAGATACTGATTAATTCATATTTTTGAAGGGTCCCTCCCTGTCTTGTGCCCTGCTCCAACATCCTGTTTCAACAGGAAATGCGTCAGATATATGATGCAAGACTCTCACAACTGGAACAAATTGCAGAGTGAAAATCGTTATTATTTTATTTTACCTTTATTATCTTCTGCCTCAATTGTCTTCTCAGCAAGCCAAGCCCGAGATCTATTAGCCAAGATGCTGGTAATTGATGCGTCCAAACGGATCTCAGTGGACGAGGCTCTCAAGCACCCGTACATCAATGTGTGGTACGACCCGACTGAGGTGGAGGCAGTAAGTACTATTTTTATTTTTTATTTCGGTTTTTGGTCAAAATCTCAGGAGCTGATTTAACTTGCATTATCATGGATTTGTGGGTGTGGTTAATTTGATCGATTAGTCTCATCTGAATTAAACTAAACTAGTTTTGATGCTGAAAATGAAAAGTTACCTTAGCTTCGATAGTCTTTGAACAATGAGTCAGTTTTAGCATTCTTCAGGTCGTGGCTTCTGCAGTTTCACAGGTCCATGGAAAACGAGACTCGAACAGGATTTCCTGATCATTCCTTTCAGAGTAAAAGACCATCTTTTCAAAACAAGCAAACATTTTTTTTATGCATTTCAGTAAGATTTAGATAAAGTTGTCTATGTAATAGAGGGTTAATTGGCAATTACTTGGATAATTGAATCATTGTTTTTGAGTCATTTTATTTCAGAAAGATGTTCCAGCTTCTCACATGAATATATTATATATATAAACTGTTGAAGTTATTTGACAACTCCTTTGGTTTTGGTAATTTGATATGGACATTTTTCACCTTTTTCTAGCAAGTAATAACTTATTCATTATCTTATTATCTTATTAATGAATTATTAAATACTACATAGTGAAAGTTATTTTTAGCTGCAGATTTGATCGACAATTTCTTTTCTGAGCAAATAATCCCTCATTGTCAGATTTAGATTTTTAGTAGAAGAAAGAAGAGGAAAAGAAAGCATTGTTGTTTATATATGACGAGAGCCCATTTGTCAAAGCTAAAAGCTCCATTTTAGCTCCGAAGGCTACAAATTGTAAAGCTCTGCTGCTTCTGAAAATGCTCTCTGCTTTGTGTGTGTGTGCTGGGATGTCCTCAGAAAGTCTGAAAATGTCGAGACTTCATGTTTGGTGACAATCCCTTGTGCTCTGCTTGGGAACACAATGACTCAGCCAGTGCAAATTGATTCTGCCTGTGATCGCACTGACAGGGAGATGAAGTGAATCGTTGCCTTCAGTATGAGAGGATTCGTCAGAACTGAGAGTTCATCCTTGAAGAGCTGTGCACAGATTTGAGCCCTGACACTGCAAAAACACATCTTATCTAAGTTTGACTGTGGGGGAACGATGGTTCATCTCTCAGCCGGCTTTGAGGTAGTTTGTTCCAACTCTGCCAGTGATCCAAATTTTAAGTGAGCAGCATTAAATGGGTTTGGCGGAAGTTTAATACAGCAGTTTTCTATCTATCATCATTAGTTGAGTGTGTAGGTTTTCAGTTGGAGCTGCAGCAGATGAGTTTTAATGCCCTAATTTCACAGTGTTCAGCTCCTTTACTGTTTGGTCAAAGGAGCTTTATCCTCAATACTAGTGTTGGTTTGGTAAAAAGGATTAGCTGATTAAAGGAGGTGATTGATACCAAATTTTCTGTAGTTACTTTGAATGATAGATTAAGATACTATTAAAGCAAAAATCCCAAACTTTTGCTGGTTCTATCCATTTAAATGATTCTTTTTCGCACATGAAATTAAATTAATAATTTGTTTGTGTATATGTATGTTGAAAGTGTCCTTGATCCCCTGAGACTGTTGCTGGTGTGTATGTGAGAGAGAATGAGTTAATTTCATTTGTATACATGTTTTATGAATGCATTCCATTTTATCGGAATGTGTGATATTATAACAAGCAAATTCTTTTACCGTTTTCTGATCTTTTACAGACAAAACAAATAATCGATTTATTGAGAAGTAAAAGGCAGCTTAATAAATGATGGAATAAGTTGTTAGTTGCGGCCGTAGTAAAACAGGCTTTGTGTGGGGTCTTAAAATGTTATCTGGATTTTAGGCCATAAAAAGTCTTGAATACATTCATTTCTTGTAGTGCAACACAATTTGGTGTCGGAAACAAAAAGACACAGCACAAAAGAAAAGGGGAAACTAAACTAATAAAGAAAATGTGTCTGTTTGTTTGTTTACAGCCACCACCAGCGATCACAGACAAGCAGCTGGATGAACGAGAGCACACAGTGGAGGAGTGGAAAGGTATTAAAGATCCTCTCCTCTCTCTTCTCTTCTTCTTCTCTTCTCTTCTCTTCTCTTCTCTTCTCTTCTCTTCTCTTCTCTTCTCTGATCAGCTGTCATCAGTGCTTAGCTTTATGCAGCGTGTTGCATAAGGTCTTTCTATCTTTATGCTTTTGCAGCCTGTGGGACTTTTAATCTTTTAATGTTCCTCTGCAGAGTCTGTCTGAATTCATAAATCCTGTTCTACTGTAACTCTCCTCTTGGTTTCCTCTGCTCACTGACTTAAACATGTATGATTTATTATGTATGCATCCAAATACAGTAGAATTAACACTGCAACAAGTTCACACTGTAAAATATCAATCTGTGTTATTGTTATATTAATAAACAATCCAACTTTGGAATAAGTAAACCTGGAAGAAAATTAGCAAAATGAAAGAAATGATGTCAAAACATGAGACAATCTAAGGAAAGAGAAAGAAGTGCGGTGGTGACGGAGCGATAATAACCACAGGGAATTCACACCTGAAGTGTGACATGTTGGTGTTACCACAGTCACTCCTGGAGGACACGTCACCTCATGTCTCACTCCAGATAATAATGTAAAAATTGGCATGTGTTCATTTTTGCCTTATGAAAGTAAAACGTTTTTTAACGTGCTTAATGTTAGATTTTTTAAAATGTATTTATTAGAAACTGTTTTGTCTGTCTACCTCAATTTTTTAGAGAACGTCATGTGAAAATTGCTTTTCTTACTTCTGTCAAACACTCAGAATTCACAGATTTGATTGGCGATTGAGTGACGTCACATGAGATGATTTACAAACACATGCACTTGGCCCGTGAGTTTCCTGGGCCGCGAAACCAGTGCCTTTAAAGGCTAGAAAGTTGCAACGGTTAAAACATAAATCTTTCTCAAACTTTGAAAAATATAGGATTGGACGGAGTTTGAGTCTGGATCCAGACCCTGCTCCGCCTGTTAGAGACCATCTCGTCACACCAAAATTCAGAAAAACGATTGTGAAATCTAGTGTTTGTGACCTAAGAAAGAGCAGACTTAAAAATTAGATATAGAATGCACCTTCCTATATTATTGAACATCATCATTTCTACCATTTTACTCTTTCTCTTGCAACTCAAGATTATGACACTAGATTTTACAGCACTGATCCCTCCGTTTTTCTCTCTCACCTCCTCACTGACTCAAACCATCGCATTTGTTTGCTGCAGACTTGATATACAAAGAGGTGTTCGACTGCGAGGAAAGGACAAAGAATGGCATCATCAGGGGACAGCCAGCGTCCATAGGTTAGTGGATTTAATTGTTTGTGTGAGACTGCATGTTCAAATGAGCTTTTACCATGTCAGAGAAGGACAATGGACCACAACATAGGCTCATAGAGCACTATGCTAATACTGGGCAGTTCCTCCCTTTGCTCTCAAACCGCTTTAGAGTTATGGATACCACCATGTTGGAAACATTTCTTTGACATTCTGAAAGAGCTCCCTCCCTCTAGCATGACCCAGACTTTGTTAGCTCAACTACAATTATGCGCCGAGGTTCAATGGCTGACTACAGCCCCTCTCTTGTTTCTCACAGCACAGGTGCAACAGTGAGCAGCAGCAGCAGCAGCAGCAGCAGCCCCCACCCTTCCTCCTCGTAGACATCCCCCCCCTCCTCCATGTCCACCAACCTGACCCTGACCGATGCTGACGGCAGCCTGGAGATGGCCCGCACCGCCACCGTCGTCGCCACCGCTGCTGCTATGACCACCGGCCTCCTGGGCTGCTGCAGATGACTATCGTCTACGCCTGCTCCCGGTCCCGGCCTGGGCCACGCCCCCCTGGTCACCTCTGACCGCTCAGCCTGATGCAGGCTTAAGGCCCCGCCCCCTTCATCTGAGTCCTCCCACCTCCCCTCTGTGCTCGTCTCCAGTAGTGTAGTGATTAGCCAGCTAGCTGTTTGAGAAATATTTCTGAAAGGACAGATCATTTTTCTTTTATTTTTATGAGTTATAGTCCTTTATTTTTAAATTAGGATCTTTTTTTTTAGTCCTAGCTGTAATTTATTGTGGCATTTCTTAATTTTTCAGAAACCTAAGATGATGATAAGAGAATTTTTATGATTTTACTACGTTCCGGTTTGTATTAACCGACAGTGAGAGTTTAAAGAAATATCTGTAAACTGTTTAATGTGATTTATTTTTCTGTTGAAAGTCGTTTGTTTTCACTTGCTTTTACAACTTGCCATATAAATGTAGACAGAGTTTGTACAGATTTTATGGTAGATGTAGTTTTATCTATGAGTTTGCAGTGAGCCATTGAGACATAATTTTATTGACAAATGTACGGTCTAAGTACTCCCCTTACCTTATGTCAGGTCATATGGAAATTGTTTTAAATGCATATGACGTATGCATTTATTCGACTGACTGAGGTCACTTGGATTTATTTGTAAAACTATTTTTTCTTGTGAGTCACTACTACAGCCTACATTGTAAATTTCAACTAAATGAAATCTTCTTAATTTTTTCCTTCACATCTTGTTTAGTCAAAATTTGAAAAATCCTGAGATTCTTTCAGCATGTGATTACACTTGAGCTATGGGATCGATAATGGCACAGTGAGGTCCAGCAAGATACTTTGGAAGATTTAGCGAGTTTTAAGTGCTTTAAAGTTCCTCCTTTCTTGTCTGCAACAGGCAGTGGGACGTTATGGAAGTGAAGTGGTGGTTGTTGCTTTGGAGAACTGGCTGCACGGAGCTGCCTCACGTTCTCCTCTGGCTTGCTTTGGCAGTGAGGGACTTTGGAATGTTTTTTTTGTCGTGCTTCGGGAGGTTTGTTTGAGAGGTAGAGTTGTGCGTTGGGTTTAAAATCGGTGACGGTGTTGAGTAGAATGTGCTTCAGTCAAGTAGGGAATTGTGATATTGAGAACGCGTGTGAACATGTTGGTATTAAGTGTCTCGGAGGGATTAGCGATTATGCAGCCTGATGGTGTGAAAATATGTCTGCTTCCTTCTACCAGATCCTGTTATTAGTAATGTACTTTTGTGAATTTGAAAAATCGAAAAGTGGTCTTTTTGGTTTATTTTTTCTAAAAGTTAAAAACACTTCGCTTACCAGACTTGCCTGCAATTATGAATTAAAGAACCTACAACTTTGCATGTTAAAACAGCAGCACAAACAAGCCGAGTAAAAAGGAAACGTTATTCTTACCGTATGCAATAATAGTGCCCTTTTTAAGTGTTTTTGATTTGTTTTTGAAAGGAAAAGTGCCTGTTTGTCATTCATTCCTGAGTAGGTGGGAGGAAGTGTATTCATCACGTGTAGGTTTTTATGGCATTTGGATAATAACAGCAGTAGTAGTGTCCATATCAAACAAATAATGTATGATGGGGTTGTAGTTCTCACAAATGTATTGTATATTTTTCTACTTGTTTTGCTTTTGACCCTTGGGCAGGGGAGACTGGTGTCTTGCAGGGTAAAGAAAGTGGCGATGTATGCAGCGAGATGCTTAAGCATGTGTTTGAGTCATTTCAGAAGAGAGGGCAGTTTTATCAAGGTCTTTCATCAAAGTAATAAAAAGAGCAATTTCTTTGCACTGACAGCAACTGAAATTCATTTTAATTATACTTTTTCGGCTCCTTTTGATGACTAATTAAATGTGGTGATTGTAAAAGAGAAAAATGAACCGAAAAGTTCTGATTTTACGTTTAACTACTGCAGCAAATGAAAATGAGAGAATTTTATTATATTGTCGGTATTTTGTGGATGGTTTTGGATGTTTATCGTTAAAAGACAGATTTATGTTTTCCTTTGAAGATCATGATCGTTTTGGTCATAAATGAGTAAATCAAAGGAGTTGACGATATTTAATAATTCGCTCTGTGCGCCATCTATTGAGACGTTACGTAGCCGTTCCGCCTGCTCAAAATGTTTGCGCATCTGTCACGGATCGTAAGTTTGTGTGATGGATTTTGGACAAAAGAGGCATAAGCGTCACTATGCTAAGATTATCTTAACGTGTAACACAGAGACTACATCTGTCTAGAACCTGTCTTGGTCCCTGACATGGACATGAACCCACTGAACTCTAAGCTAACTAGGTTTTCTGTAGCTTTGTGCTGTGCTCAGCTTTGGTGACTTGTTATTTCATGACGGCTGTCGGGCTGAACACAGACGTAACCATTCACATACATCTGGACTTGCACCAGCTTTTTGGGAATCCATTACCAAATGTGAGAATGCTTTATTTCTTGTAATTTACTAAATCGGGTTGCACCTTTTTAAAACTGGCCGCCAAAAGTAGTTTGTCGCACTGTAGCGAAATCAAACATACAAAGCTGTAAGATTTGTTGTATTTTGCTGCCATTCCTTCTTAAAGGCAGTTAATTTATTAGTATATACGTGCATACGTTAGGTATTTAGATTTCAAAATGAATTGGTATTTTGTAGAAAGTGGGAAATATCTGACTTACTGTCAGTAGTTTTATTGGATAACTCATTCTAACATAATTAATGTAATAAATGTTATTTACTAATAATTATAAATATGCTGGCATTTAACATTTATTTTTGTCAGTTATAGTAGCTACAACAATTAATCCTTTCTTTATTGGCAAGCTAATGTTATCTTTAACAGTTACTGTAGCTACATAATAGTTCATATTTAATTATTAGCCAACTATTTAGCTTTAAAAGCAGTTACTGGGTGTAAATATTTAATAAAAACTACATGAGAGCTAGTTTGTGTGGTGCAACCCATTTTAATTCTTCAATGCATCTCGACTTTGTTAACATTATATATTATATAACTCCGATAAATTTAAACTTACAAACAGCTGGTGCAACGGCTCCTCTTTCTTTTCAGTGACCAGAATGGAAAACAAATCACATCATCAAGGGTCCGTTAGCAAAGTTAGCATTAGCACAGCACAATGCTTCATTTATTCCAGACTCCAACAGCAAAAAATGTCAAATTGTAAATGTGCCGCAGAAATTTTGACCGACGAGGAGTAAAACCTAGGACGGAGTCACATCCTTACGAAAGGCAGCAATAGCAGGGAGAAAATTGACGTATCCATTTGTCTTATTAGCACATTTGTCAAATTAGTGAAAAAGAATCAATCCGAAATAAACACTTTGTTGTCTAAAGTGCTCTTAATTTTCTAGCCCAACATTAGGGGCTTTTTGCTTGTTTGTTTTTTTTCTTCCTCTTCTTAGGTTGTTGTTGCTTTTTGATATGATTACTGCATCTCTCCAAACAATGTCATTCTGATTTAAGTCGGCTTTGATGAACTACCTCACACTGAATTTCTGCCAGTTCTTGCATATATTTAGTCGCCTGCAGAATTAGCTATCGAAGACGTGTGAATAACAGATTCCATTATTTATTTATTTGAAAGTGTACTATTTGTCGGTTTCAACAGACTTCTAGTTTTGTACATTATGTATACTTCACCTAGAAGTAAGAGAATTGTTATATGTATTTTTTTTGTTCTTTTTATGTTTTTTTTGGTTTTGTTTTTGTTTTTAAACTAAATGTGCAATACCTTCAGCAAACTGTGCTAGTAGTATGTGATGGGCCTAGCCTTTGTTAGCTGTCTCCTGAAGGTAAAGAAAATGTTTGGTACTGTCAATCCATGTTTTCCTTTTTTTAAGAATAAGATCAATTTTTATTTCTGTGACTTGTTTATAGTCATACTATTATGTAATCAGTCTTACCCACCAAACAAATCTGTAAACCAGGGTTTGATTTAAGGACAGAAGGGTCTTTGAGTCAGAACATGGCAGACAGATTAATTTCTGGGATGTGGTAAGGATAATAATGTTAGTGAACACAAAAAAAAAAGATGAGTAAAATACCTACAAAAATCATTAAATGTATGGTGCTGGTTTGTAATGTTTGCTAGTGAATCCAGCCATGCAAGTAGTTTTAAGAATTCCTGGATCTGCGTGTCCCCATAAACCGCAGCCAACGAAGAAGTGCACTACTAGAATACACGCACTGGGATCTGATGATGCCACCTCTTTAAAAAATATTACAAAATAAAAAAACATGTACTGCAAATAAAAGAAATACACTTTGATGTGTGCTTGTATGACGTCCTCTTTCTTTCTAAACGCATACTGTACAGTTCATTTCTGTTTTGGACAAACCAAGTCCTTTTGTGGTATACAGGAATTGGACGATAAGACGTTTTTTCTTTTTTATCTTTACGCTGCAAATTGAGTTGGAAAATAAATAATCGTCCCAATCTTTGGTTTGAAATGTTTATCAATATAAGTATGTGTATTTGTCCAGTTTCAAAATAACTAGGTGTAAAAAAATATATAATCTAATTCAGCATTTTGTGGAAAACTGCAGCCTCTGACTTCGTGAGTGGACCACAGACGAAGCCTTTTACTGAATCTGATAACAGATCAGTCTTGTATTCATCTATTTGCTTCTGATTAGTGAAATCTTCAGTAAATGGTAGCACCACCAAGTTGGACAGATGAGGAGGGTTTTGGTTTTGAGCTTTTCCTCTTTTTGTCATTTTGACAGGTTGATTTTGGTTCCATCTTTTCAGGTGTTCCAGGAGATTTCTATCTTGTGGTCAATCATCTAAGGTTATTGCAGTGAAGTTATTTTGATCAGTCACGAGGAAACGTATCCGCCTACATCCTGGAGAGCATTCTTGACTGTGTGTTGTCATGAAAGTTGTTTTTCACAACGTAGCTCAAATCGTCCACATAAAACTCTTCGGAGTGTTGGGTCTTTTGCATTCTTTGTGTGGGTGGTACACCGGCTGAAATAATAAACACAAGATGGGATGATCTACTCTTTTCAATAATGACAGACATGAACAGACGCACTGGTTTGTTAGACGAGATCAAATATGCCAAGTTCACTAATGATCTTTGTCACTTTTATTCCCATACATGTCCATTCATTACAATAGTGGAAATCCATAATAAATAAGCACCATAGATGACCAGCAGAGAAATAAAAAACACCTTCAATTGTGAGACGTACATAAGAGGAAAATTATTGTCTCTGTTGGAATCAAAGAACCTGCTTTAGACTTTGTAGTGTGGACTCTATGGTGGTCGTACATAGGCCTCAATGGAAAAAAACACCTTGTCAGCCTGTGCAATTAACAAGGGTAGTGTAATACCACTGGCTTTATGTTTCTTTATGTAAAAAAAAAAATGAAAAAGTCACATTATCCAACTGAAAGCACACTTTCACTTTTAATAATATATACTGTTTGTGGCGCCTTTAAAGGAACAAGTGTCACTTTACCACTTGCGGAAATTCTCCTGATTCGTGATAAGTTGCTAAAAGACATTTTTCAGCAAAGTGACATGCAATTCTCAGAAAACCAATATCTGCGAACTCTTCATTTTGGAAATATAAAATAATAATCCCAAGGACTAGATCTATAAAGCACATCACAGCCACCTGGATCTGTTAATGCATCCCATAATACATCACATGTTCAGTATTACAGAGAGTTTTCGATTTTTTCCCCCTCTGTTAATTGTTTCCTTTTTTTCTTTTTTCCTCGGGCTGGTTTCATCGACAACACATTACATTCACTACAAGTATACATTCTCAATTCAAAACTTCCATTCAATTCACAAATCACTTTCACAAGAATTGGCACCTTCTGGGGAGATCAAGGTATTCATCTTCAGCAGTTTGTCGCCATATATATATAAAAAAAAGAAACAACAATGCAGCCACTGTGTGTACTATGGGCCAATATATGCACTACATCTCTGGACAAGCAAGCAACACTCTACCTTTTTCCTATTTCAAAACACTTCCCTGAAGGCACAACCAGGAAATTCCATTGTTTTTTTGAGGGCAGTGTTCAGCTTCATGTGCCAAAATCCACACGTCTTCCAGGCAGGCCATCCTGATGTTTAGTGAGCGAACAGCTGAGGCGCTCCAGCTTTGGTATTTACTGTGCACCGGTAATGGTCTTCACCAACTGGGCCACACTGAGGCAGCGTGCGCTGAGTGGAACATTCTTGAGGAAAATGTGTTCATCGTCCCTGTTGTGTTTGTCTGCACGTTAAAGGTATATTGACATCTGTGAGGATCGGAGTCAACCGAAGACTGAGGCTTTGCCATCAAAGGGACATGGAAACCATGTAGATGGTGACGAGAGGCACTGGAAGAGGCAACTGCAGAGGTTCCACTGGCTACTGCTTCTGATTGGTTGTGTGACCAAACAGAATAACTTGGAAAAACCTGGATTTCTGAACCTGCTCCACAGTAAAACAGCATCATGTGTTTGCAGCACAAATAAAGGACAGCAGGATAAAGAACCTCTGCTAAAGCTGTTGTTCGAGAGTCTGTTCACTCAAATCACGCAAACACATGAACCCTAATGGTCTCTAGCTTTAGAGAGATCAGCCCAACAAATGTAGATCCTTTAACTTTCATTTCTGCTGCTTATTCCAACTATAAGTCCAGAAACAGTAAACCTTTTGTCACTCTGTGTAATGTACAGCACTCTTTTAAAAAAAAAAACCACTTCTGTATCTTCAAATCCAGCCAAAGAGAGTGTGATTTTACTGGTTAGCTACCACTTCAGGCTGAGGGAAAATATGTGAATAAAATCATATCCCAAAATTGTGATGGAATATTTGGGCCACTTAAAGGGAAATTAAAACATATTGAGATCTTTAGAATGAAGGCATAATATTACAAGAATAAAGTTACAATATAAGGAGGATAAAAAAGTATTCTCGTAATTTTACGAGAATAAAATCGCAATATTACATGAAAAAGGTTGTACTAATACGAGAATAAAGTTGTAATTTCAGGCTATGTGTCATTTTACAGGGGGAATATCAGAAGATCAGCCTGTCACCTGTGTTAAAGTGAGGAATGTGGAGCATCTTGTTAACTTACAGTTTAGTATAGGTTTTATAATTAACAAACAAATCCTAGGTATCAGGACTTAATAAGCAGAAAAACAGTGTCTATTCTGAAGAAAGAACCACGTGGAGGAGGAAATGTTTGGTGGTTATTGTTGGTCACATCTGTGTTTCGTAGTTTGTCAAGAAACAACGAGATTGATAATCATGATGCTGGATCCAGTGGAACTGCAGCGACCATAAGTTAAACCTGATGCTTATTTCCTAAATAATGTCTTTCTCTTTATTCTCATAATATTATGCCTTTCTTCTAAATAAAGTATGACTTTTTTCGCGTTAAATTGCGACTTTCCTCTCAATTAATAATTCATTCTTAATATTACAACTTAATCCTCAAAATCTCTGATTTTGAGGATTTGTTCTTCAGTATGGCCCAAATACATCATACAAAACATCTAATTTCAAGATAAGTATCAGATTAAGACAAATTTCAATCAGCTGACTGAATTTGACATGAGCATCTCCAACAGTATTCACTTGTGTCTCTGTCATGTAGTGGTGTTAGAGGTCAGTGCTCTCCAGGTCAGAGCGTGTCAGAGAACAGGAAGTTCCACCAGTTACATGTGATCATCCAAACTGTTCAAATACTGCTTCCCATTACCCTGGAGTGTGATCACAGGAGTCCCAGTTTAACGTGAAACAAAGTCACAACTGCCTGATGCTTGATGGAGATGATTCTGACACGGACCACACAGTCAGTCCCAGTTTGATTTTTACTTCCTTCACAATGTCCTCCTCCATCTGAGTTTGTCCTGAATGTATTCAAATATGGCCAGTTCCATTATTCTCTTGCTGTGTTCTTCTTTTAAAGGAATGCCCTGATGCACTGAGGAGGGCGTTGAAAAAAACAATCAGCCCCCAAAATATAAACCCTGATGACAGCCACAGTTTTGGACACAAGACGGACAAGTGGCCCGGACGTATCAAATGTCGCTAGTCCTCGCACCCAGGGCCAGATCTCCCAGCGTGGAAAAGAAATCCTCCATCTCCTTCTCAAGGAGCCGGTTGCGGTTTTCCGCATCCTCTCTTGCCCGTTCGGAGTTTCGCAGTTTGATCTCCAGCATGCGTTGCTTCTTCCTTTCCTGCTCCATCTCTTGTTCCAAACGCTCCATCTGTGCACACAGAGCAGCGCTGGACTCTTCCAGTCTGAGGAGATGCAACACAACACAGACAAAACACAAAGGTCATTGAAATTCACGTTTACTCCCCAGTAATGTAACACACAAGTTAGAAAATATGTTTTGTTGTATATTTGTACATAGTGTAACAAGAAATAGTCAATTCCACTAAATACCAACTTGGCAGTTGACTCCATTGTGTTGTAGTCACTCTTGCCAAGGACCCTTGATAGTGAACAAATTATTTGACAAACGAAATCTACACACCTATGAGGAAGTTTCGGAAATGCTAGCGCACAGACTTACTTTTGTATCCTTGCCTCGTAGGAAGTCTTCTGTTTCATCAGCTCGTCCTTCAGTCCTTCCACCAGACTGCTCAGCGTTGAATTTACCTCGTCTCCATCCTCGGACATGATAATGGACGGCACACCAGCTGCCGCGACCGTGTTCCCATTCTCGCTGCAGGCCGCACTGCTGCTGCACAGCTCCATGGCCTCGCAACTGTCCTGCTCAGAGCTCCTGTCCGTCATCATCCCTCCATCCCTTCCTCTGTCGATCTCCCTCTGGCTCTCCATCCAATCCCCCTTCTCCTCACTCTCTCCACAGTTCTGGTTTGCTGAAGGCTCACTAGCCGAGTCTGGAACGGAGATCTCGCAGGAGGAGGTGGACCACGGGGTGCTGGATACGCTCGGTACGCTCCCCATGCTGGAGGAGGAGGTGACGTTGTCGTAGGTGGACAGTCTTTGCGAGGAGCCGGTGGAGTCACGGTCACGGGCGGACCGCTCGCCTGAGGATGTGCGCCGGTGTCCCCTCAAGGAGGACAAACCATTCATGAGCCAGTTACCCCCACCACCACCTCCACCTCCTCCCCCACCAGAAGATACACTAGTTGTATCTGCCACAGAGCCTGCGCCGCCACTGCTTGGCTTGGCTTGTGGCTGAGAACGTGGCGCTGAGGAGCTTTTGAACGAGTACTTCCAGGAAGGAATGGTCTTGGATTGTTTGCTCGGGCTGACCACTGTCTCGCCCTTCCCTGACGAAGACCCCAGTTTTGGTCCAGGGTTTAGGTTCGGGCTTTGGGTGGGTGTGACCGCCGCACACAGTTTGGCGTCCAGGGACGAGGCACTGCTGTCTAACTCTTGGTCGGGGTTGGAGACCGGGCCGCTCTGAAGGTCCTCCTCAGAGATCCAGGCTCCCAGGCTGCGATGTTGCAGCTGATTCCCCTGGATGGGGAGCTCTGTTTGAGGTACGGTGAGTCCCTCCTGGTCCCTACCTGAGTACAAACGGTTGTGTTCCCTAATGAGGATTGTCATCAGGTGCTGGACCAGAGAGGTGCCTGGACAATATGAAACACATTTAGGCAGGACGGTCAAAGATTTATGTATTTAGTATGTTTAATTGTCAGTACTTCTAGCTGCATTGCAATATGGGATTTTACGGTAGTTCGCGGTGACTATATCGTCCATACCTTCCATGATGGTGACTGGGTCCTCCATCTTGGGTCGAAGGATATTTGGTCCAAATACTGTGGCGAGGTTCTGGACACTCATCTTGTTCTGAATACAGTGGGACTGGACCTCATCAAGGAATCTAGACAGATTAAGAGTTAAATACTGAAGTTGTATTCTTCATGAATTCTTATGTGTTAATTATCATTCTGGAAACAACCAAAATGGATCAAATATACACATGTATAAATGTGTCAGTCACTGTTAGTCTCACTTGGAATCAGAAGAAAAGAAGGTAGTGCACTTACTTGCATATGTACTTGAGGAGATTGAAGTTAGGTAGAGGTAGAGTGCTAACTTGATTTCCAAGCTCCTGGACCCCCTGATTAAAGAGAGGTTATATCAGTTTTAGGCACAACATTATACACACACACAATCTTTTACTTCTTCTGTCTTAGCGATGACACTCATTGCTCTGTTAAGACTCATAGCAAATCATTTTCTTTACTGTGTGTGTGGCTATAGGCTCTAAGAAGACCCACACTCAGGGAGTAGAGCGAGTTGTCCACTAAAAAGAAGGTTGGCAGTTTGATCCCTGTCTCAACCCTTTCCACATTCCGAGTTGTCCTTGGGCAAGATACTGAACACCAAGTTGCCCCTGGCGGCTGTGACAGCAGTTTGTGATTGATGTGTGATTGAGAAAGTGCTGCACATAGATGCACTGTATGAATGTGTGTGGGTATATTGCACCTCCTGTGTCCTTCTAGAGGAGATGGGTTCAATTCCCAAACCCAAACCCGGACATAATTCTAACCTTGACCCTAAAAGCAATGTTTTAACCCTCAAACAGACAATTGGGGATCAGCCTAGATGTCCTTACTTTCCCAAAATGTCGTCACTCCGTAAAGGTCTATGCTCAATATAGTCCTCAGAAATATATAAGTACAAATACACAAACACACCCACACAAACACACACTTGCACATACCTCCTCCTCATCTTTGGCCAAAAGCTGTGCACAGGTTAGAAAGTCTTCATATTTGGAGAAGGGAATGACTGGTTCAGGCAGCTCCCGCAGGTACAACTTCAGCAAGGATGCCACCGTGTGGATGTCTGTGTTACTACAAGAGAGCACAGAAAAATAATGCTCTCTCTCCTGGATGTTGAGAGTTTAATGATAACTCTTAAAAAGCTGCAGCACCCCCACAACACCCACTTCTGTCTACCTGTCAAACAGAGGCTTGTCACCGCAGTCGAAGGCCTCTTGCAGATCTTTGACCAGGTTGGCCTGTCCCGGCATCCTGAAGAGACCCTCCTCATCCAGACCCCACTCCCTGAGGAAGTCCACACACTGCTCCACCAGCAGAGGGGCCAACCGGGGGCCAAACTTCTTCTCATACTGCACCGTGTCCTCTAGACGCTGGCCAAATATCCCTGGGGACAGATGGAGGAAACATGAAATATCCATGCATATGAAGGTTTGACAGTTCAGCCGTTGTTGCAGTGATCTGTTTTCTTTTTAATGTACTCTCCTCGACAATCGAAGGTTATAAAAATGTTTTAACTGTATCTAGACTTGAATCTTGAATCTGAGTTTGTCTCGTAGCAACAGTGACTGATTATTTCATGTCACGGCCCATGACAGGCTTTGAGGACCCCCAACCACAATATGGCCAACATCACCCTATTGTCCTGTCCTCTGCAGGCACATACCTTGGTACAGAATTTAAAGCAACACTATGTCACTTTTACTGAGCAACAGCGTCATCTGCAGCCACATTAATTCTGTCAGTGAACAGAAACACATCTCAACCATGGATATTCCTTGTGATCCCCAGCTTCCTGAACCTGAAGAGCTGCAGTTGTAACAAATACAAAACAATATTTTTAATTATTTTAATGACGTCTTAGTCTTTTGAACTGATCTACAGTTCAGCATTACTCTGAACTTGTTGGTCCTCATTCTAAAAATGTATGTTTCGACTATCAAGCTGCTCTCAAACATGCACTGGACTCCGCTGTTCCTCCGTATTTTGTGTGTGTGAACGCAAATGTCCAAGTTAGACGCCTCGTGGTTTCTGAAGAATGTATCCGCCTGACCTCCTGGTATAAAGTCTGTAGAAATCCAGGAGAAGTCAATGTGTGAACACAGCAGGGGATCCCAAGCTGGATTTTACATGATCGAGTGGGGGCAGTTGATGACACTTCTAACACGCAACAGAAAAAAATAAACCTAAAGAAAACAAATATCTCCCTGTGAAAAAGCAGCGTCCTACACGTAGAAGACACAGACGAAGATGTCAAGAGAGTTTGTGGTGATTAGAGCTGACCACGGTTTTTGGGTGCATCGCGGTTCTTTCTGCCTGTCTGCTGCACCCGGCTGCTCCACCTCTCATCTGAATAATGTGAAAGGTAAACTAAATTTGACCTGTAGGTCATGTCAAATAAAAAGGCTTCAGTCAGTTCCACACTTGTCACAAAGTTACAAGGAGTAAGAACAGACGTTCAGGGTGAGGAGTGGCGATGACAGAGGAAACATTTTCCATATTCCAAGTCAGTGAACCATCAAATTAAATTTGAAGCTGCTGTTTGAAGGGAAAAACGTTGCACAACGTTGCTTTGAATTGGTTGAGGAGAGTATCAAAGAATGAAAAGTGTTAAACTGTTGATCTTTGTATGGGTTTAATACATTTAGGATGGAAAATGGAAATTATTAGCCAAAATAAACAATATGCAAGAAAGAACAACGTCATTTTCAACACTTTAGCAACACGTGGTTAAACCAACTAAATATAATTCCTTACTGTTTGTTACCTGTTGACTGACTGCAGCAGTCGCAGCTGGTCGACAGCTCGGAGTAATCGTAGTAGTTCACTGAGCAGCGGCTGCACAGCAGCAGAGAATGCTTCTCATACACCCCAAACCCACATTTCACCAAGTTCATCCATTCCAGTTCAGGCATTTGTCTGCGCCGGTAGATTAACCTCGCATTTACAAAGTCCTGTGCCTCTGAAGCGAGCTGCAGTCGAGGAGTAGTACGGACGAGCAGCAGCAGACAGCAGCTGATGGAGCAGAGAAATGTGGCCAGCAGACGGGGGTCAGTCTGCCGTGACCACAGTCCTGCCGTTAACGACAGGTCTATGAGTTGGCGACAGATCTATTCTGGACCGAGAACTGAGAGACAAGACCCCCCCCCCCCCACCATGAGAACGTGAGACGGCTGAGAGAAATGTGACCGAGCCAACATGGATTCACAGATTATCACTACACTTTATAGATGAATGTGATGTTTCTATCCCCATGTGACAAAATTTTAAATATGTATAACTTATCTGGGGGTGGGGGTGATTTAGGGGTCCTAAGCCCCGTCACAACCATAGACTGTATATAAAGATGGACGACATGACAGCTCCCCAAAAGTGAAGCCAATGCGTCTTGATCGCCCTCTGGTGGAGGGCTACGGTATAAGTCTTAAACCTGCCTCTTCCATGTTAGTGGATGGAACATGGACAATACTAAAAAGACAAAGTTAAAAGTTAAAAATTATTCCAAAAATGTAAATTTGATTTTAATTACTTATTTAATGCTATAAAACATTGTGTTTGAAAGCTGAGGCATTTACACCGTGTTTTAAGCCTAAAAGTCCGCTACAGGAAGTGGCAATGCTAACTTGCACACCGCGCTTGCCCTTGGGCAACGGGATTGTTTGAGTCGAATTTGAATGTCGGGGCTTTGATGAGACTTGGATGACACGACAGGAGCAGCATGGAGGCGTTTTAGGAATCGATCCCCAGTTAATTTTTATATATATACATGTATATGTATAAGTTTCAATTATATTGGATTTGGCTGCAACGCTGTTTACCCCTGAAACTCCAAAAGTGTTTTGTGGACTCAAACACAAAACACTTTTTCCATCGGCATAGTGGTGATTAGATAATGAGTGAATTTTCCTTTTTCTGTGAACTATCCCTTTAGGTAGTTTTTGCTTAATCCTGGAAACTAACAAACAGCAAAGGTAGAAGACAATTCTCAACAATGAGAATTTGATGCCTTTTATGTTTTATGTAATTTGTAGACATTTTGATCAATAAATGCAATAAAATTCGAAATTCTTCTGCCAATCCCCATTCGAGTCTAGCCAGCAGGGGTTAAACCTAGCTGCTGAAAATGTAATTTTAAAAAGAGACCAGTGACATCATACACTATATATCATCGGTGTGTTATTCAACATATATCACCCTATTAATACACAGCCCCTTTGTAACCCAACACCGTGCTCTTCAGCTGCTCCTTATGGCCCAGTTTACATCCAGACAGGCCTGCTTATATTTCTGGCCTCCTGTTTAGTAACACAGGTCAGACGTCCAGTCCGGAGCAGACAGGCTGAGAATTAACCACAGGCTCACCGCTGCACTTAGAGGAGACACGGCAACACACTCCACAGGCTAAACTGCAATCAGCGCTTGTACATGTACTTTAATGAAGCCTCAACAGGAGCCACCACAAGCAGAAACCCTAAGAGACAGTTCTCTATTTTTGAATTCAAACTCATACTAGACTTGAGGAGATGACAGTGAACTCTGATCACATTTCTCCTGTCAGGTACAGCAGTATAATAGTGACATCGGGGTGAGAATTAACTGCTGGCATAGGAAATGAGACACAGTGGAGGGGTAGGTGATACTTTGCATGGCTGGGCTCATGTCTGTAACTCATACAGCATAACCCGGACACACCAGGGTCTTTTTCTGTTTCAGCAGCAATATCTTGTTCCACGTAGAAATGTAAATATGTCGCAGCTAAGCCTTGAAATCAACAGCCTCAGTCCAAGTAAAGAGTTGTTGTAACTATTACAGATGAGGACAAATGAGTAATGTTTCATCAGAACGGCTGGTGGTTGTTTTCAAACTCAATGAGGAATCGTTGATGTTGTTGAATTATACTTTACTTTGTGGATTGTCTATGTTTCTGCAAAACAAACTTCCCTTTAATTTCAATTGCTGCTCATCAAAGATCAGATCATAGACTGTATATAAAGATGGACGACGTGAAATTTCCCCAAAAGTGAAGCCAAAACATATCGATTGCCCTCTAGTGGCTGGCTGCAGTATAGGTCATAAACCCCTCCTCCTCCACATAAGGGCCATGATATACTTGCTATTAACGACGCATAAGCAAAATCCTGCGTCAGTTTAGTATGTAGGTTGTGCACATCCTCCGAAATTTATGTGCAACGTGTATGTATGTAGACAAGTTCTTCCATGAGAGAGAGATTTACATTGCATACGCAAACAACTGCAGCTGAATCTATGAGGTCTGACTGTCTGTGTGGACAGTAACAACTTTATGGATGATAGCACGAGCGAGCACACAGCAAACCGCTATAAAACGCAACAAATCCTAGTTATTATCAGAGGTGTCAACGTTTTTTGATTGATTATCAAACAGATTTGACTTTACCTCCTCCAAACGGCGCCCAGATGACTCGCCGTATGGCCTTGACCCAGTCATCCATGTCTGTCTGGGAGTTTGCCATGAGCAGGAAGGATTCATGACTGATTGGTGCCCGGTCCTTGTCTCCTGTTCCACCTATAGGGACAAACAGAAGGGACAAGCAGACGAAAAGAAGAGGTTAGTACAGAACAGGCTGCAAATAGTATTTACTAACTTTATCCTATAAGTGGTTGTTGGTTACTGGATATAAAATGTACTTTTTCCACCACGTGATAATCCCTTGTAATATTTCCCAGCATAGACCAGTGTTTGGTACCCACAGTAAATTGATTATATTTGTTTGAGGGACCGTATTGGATAAGCAGTTTGGATTGGACAAGCATTATTCAAATTGTAAGGATATTACTAACTAGACCTTCAGTTTGTGAGGGAAGGGACTTGCTCTACAATTTGGGATTCATGAAAAAACCTCAGAGAAGTTTGCGTGGCAAAAAATGACATGGTTTGAGGAATGACAGTTAATGTTATGTGTTGTTATAGTGTGCAACAGAAAATATTTAGATGCAAATAATCATTCACTTAATCTTACTTATTATTTGCATTATTATTATCTAGCATAAATACATTTTAAATTTTCAGCATAAAAAACACGTGATACTTTCTGTGTAAAGTGACCTGTGTGCATTCACCTGGACTGAGACTATATTTAGAACTTTTGATCACATTTATCGGAAAGAAAAGCATTGCTTTGATGTAATTTCTTAATTTAAGACATTTTGGGACCGTAACATTAACTGGATTGTATATTAATCCGTTTTAATGATAGTAGTGGTCACACTGGCAGCAGAGTTTTAAAGTAAAGTCTTTTGGTAAGTAAATAAAAGAAAGTTGTGAATCTGATGTAAAGATCAAACTGGTTTTATTAATTATTTCACACATTGATGTTTGAATTTTGACTGAATTATGAAATTGAACAGTTTCTTATAATTAACATAAAATAAATATCTTTAATGTTGAATACGTGTAATATTATTGTTATTTTAATCTATATTATTTAAATATGTGCAATATCCCATATTACTTACTTTACTTTATTATTTCTACTTACTGCCACTTTTGTATAGTATTAGTTTCAATGTCTCATGTAACTTTTTTGTTCTCACTTCTATTCTATCATTAGCTATAAGGCACTAGTTCTGCATCAGTCTGTATGCTCTTTATACTTTTATTTTAGTTTTGACTCACATTTTTAGACTTACATTTTTTTTTAATTTAGTGTATTCTATTCTATTATATATTGTTGATACTTTAATCTGAGAGCAAGCTGGCAAAGGAATTATCTTATCTTATCTTATTTATCATATCAGAAAAGCGTTTTGTCTGGGATTGACAGTCACAACTAATGTGCTATACAGGCTTTTCACCACTAGGTGGCACATTTGCTTGCACTTTGAGTGTTGTGGAGTTTTTGCTATGACCCTCCCTTACTGTAATTATGGCACCAGTCACTTCAGTTCTCATTTTCATGGAATGAATTTAGTCTGCATTATGAACAGAGACATTTATAAAGAGGATTGTTTTGACACATCTCCAACATTTTAGCTTTTCCAACATTTCAGAGATACTAAATGTCTAAATACTTAAACATGTATCGAACTACAGCAGAGAGGTGATCACCTGCTACATATAGAAACCACAGTGACACAATACACAGTAATTCCACCACCATTGTGTGTATACATTTACATAAATCGGGAGAGAAAGTTGTGTGTTTTCTGTTTGGCCCGAGCCGTTAGTGTTGAAAGATGTTGTTGCCACAGTCACAGTCATTGTTGTCGCAGTCATTTAGCCGCGAGGAGGGAATCCAAATGCAAACAGTGGTGCCATAAAGCTAAGTGCCATTGTCACCCAGCTCTGCAAACTCACACTGTCCTGATGAACAACACACCGCAGCCTGTCTTCACATGTGCTCAGTGTGTGTGTGTCTGTCTGTGTGTGTGAATATGTACAATAGAATTTAAATTAGTCCTTTCATTTGTCCTCAGGAAAAGAGTCGCACTAATCGGGTGAATAAAGATACAGAGAAACTCAGACGTTACGGAGCCTGCAAGCACGTGCAATACTTAAGTCGTCAGTGAATCATGACCTGATAAGACACACACACACACACACACACACACACACACACACACACACACACACACACACACACACACACACACACACACACACACACACACACACACAGAGACACTTAAAATCAATCCCAACGTTGAAAGTTGAAAGCCACGAAAACCATTTGAACATCCAAGGCTGGAGGGATGAGAGCCCCAACAGATCCCCTTTTCAGAGCCAATGAAGATAACACTAGCTACAGACTTTACAGAGACACAAGTTAAACTGAGTAGTTCTCTAAAAGTCCCGGTTATGAATTTGATTTTAGCTCTTCCACACGCCGATCAGACCGAGGATGACATTTGAGTCTGAATGTTCAAAAAGCTCCTGCTGCATTTTCAGCGTCTGAGCATGGAAGATATATTCTTAACAATTATAGCTGCGGTTCTCAAATGTCAGGTGGCTCATAGACACCGTTGAATGGTAGATAAGTGGACAGGGGGGAGGAAGGGAGACGAGCAGTTTTGACAGTGCACAGGAAAAGCCATTATCTCGCTGGTGCCACTGTTTGAACTTATTAAATTGTCAATCTGGGGTGTGATACTCAGCAGGAGAGAGTGGATGGGCTGCACCTTTGAAGCATCAAAAGTCTCACAGGCCAGTCTGGGTAATGTTTTTCTCCCGTGAGGTGGTGATTGTGTGTCAGTCATTGCTTCTGTAAACCTTGTTACTTTTAAAAAAGATGAACATTGTCAAAATCATGAGGTGTCGCTATCGTGTGAGTGTTAAAGAACAGCATCGTGCAAGAAAAACGTAATTGCATCTATTAAGCATCGAAGAAGTAATCACATTACTCCAATGTTTAAGCCATTGAAAAGCGAATTTGTTAAATTATAGATAGATAATCATTGACCGTATATAAAGATGGACGACAATTATCCACTTCCTCTCCCTATCCAGAAGCGAAGCCAAAATATCCCAGATACAAACACGGCCATGTTGCAGTGCAGAAGCAATCAGGGGATGGAGCTGCAGGAACGAGGTCCCACCGACACATTCGCTCGGGCAATCATGAGTCGTTTTTAAAGCATCAAATAACTAATCAAAACCAATCTTACCAGGACAAATAGCACTAGCACAATCACCAGTGTGATGAGAACTGCCCAAATGACAGAAACCATCTTTTAGAAGAATGTATTTGACGTGTACTTGAACTTTTTATTTCCATCTGTATCCCATCCACTAACATGGAGGAGGCAGGATTTATGACCTGTGCTGCAGCCAGCCACCAGGTGGTGATCAAGACGCAAGGAGACTTTTCTTCTTTAGCTAACACAGTTGGCTAGTAGCCACGTAAATTGATGCTAAACTGATGTTTCTCCCACAGCTACTTGCTAAAAGGAATAACTCGTGTGTCACACACTCTACGTAAGTGAATGAACGATATGACAGCTCCTTAAAAGTGAAGCCGAAGCTTCTTGATTGACACCTCCAACCTAGTGGCTACTTGCATTGTTAGTCATAAACCCTGCCTCCTCCATGTTAGTGGATGGAACATGGACCAATCAAATTTTCAATTTTGATTACTTGTCTGATGCTATAAAAATGGGGTGAAAAGTCACGATTGACAGCTGAGACTGACTCAGGATTGGTCAAGCATGTGTGTTGGCGGGACCTTGATTCCGCGGCTCCCTCCCCTGATCGATACTGCAGATTATATTCAACACTATTGAATGTGTTGATGTTCCTTGTCCCTCAGGCTACATCCTCTATTGATAATGTGACTGATGACTGGTTGGGGATTTATACAGCTTATTGTTGGCACGTATGAGAGAATGAGAGAAAGATGGAGAGTGTATTACACAAACATGACTGAGGACCAGTGCAGGTAGAACTGCATCTTAGATCAGTGGTTCTGCCTGAACCTGATAATGGAGTCATGGTGATGATACACGTTCAGTCTCATACTCCAGCAGCTTTCCTTTGTGTGTATTAAAAAATCAATTCTTCGATTTCCGCTCTGCATGCTAAACGTCTCACAAATGTGAAATACACATCAGGTCAACTGATGACCAGTGTTTCATGATTCAGTTATTTTGTGCGAGTGGCATCAAAAGCTGTTTCATCAGGTGTAGTAGAGCATTGTTTAGCTTAGCAGGAAAGTGATGGGGATGTGGTGATTGTATCAAAAGTCATGCGACGAGGCAGAGAGAATGAAATCATACAAAGAGCTGAGACATTGACAAATACATGAACAATATTTATCAGGTTCTCATGAACAAACTGCCAGTAAGAACAGGGATAATCACCTACAACCACATACACACATCTTTAACATCTACCCTCATGTTATTTCATCGACCACTGCTGTTGTTCCCACCGCAACATTTGTACTGTGAGTTACAGTTACAGTACATCATACTAGAGGTTGTGTGTTTGAACTGTCAGTTGTCGAAGAAACTGCCAAGCAATGTAAATAATGGCAGTTTGAAAAGATTTGGCCAGATGACCTTAATCTGCACGTCAGGATATACAAAGATCAGAAGAAAGGGGAGAAGGAGAGATAGAAAAAGAAGAATAAAGCAGATTATAGTAAAAGTTTGTACATGGCTACACTTAAAAACTCTGGTGAAACAAAACTTTCCACATTAAGTCCCCGCTGCTGTCTGTCTGATCCATAGCAAATTTGAAAATACAGGAAAAGATTCAATTCAAAAGTGTAACAAATGATGCATCTTGTATATAAGCTCCAGCAAACAGGGTGAGAACAGGAGTCGGCACCGCCACACTGTGCGAAAAGAAAAGCCATAAAGAAGAGATTGTTCTAAGCATACTGTAAATCCCATCAGTCTCACAGCTACCCAGGCGCTCCACTCCAGTCTCCACCACACTTGTAAAAAAAATCTCCAGCATCTGTTTCCCGTTACCTTGGAGATGTTGTTTCTTCAGTCTGTCCGGCTTGCAGCAGACCGGCCCCATGTCTGAGTGAGCGGCGCAGGCTGAGGCTGGGACTGGCTCTGGCCTAAAGCTGCAGCATAAAGAGGCGACCTCTCCACCAGCACGCAGTCCGTTTGGAAGCAGATCAGTACGCAGGTACCACTGACAGCCAGAACCTGCCAGTGAGGCATGCTCGGTGCCAGCGGAAACAAAACCCGTCAAACGAGTCCCACTTCTTGCTGCTCACTCGCTCATTCTGCCCATTCATTCACCATTCTCTTCCTGTCTCTCTCATTCAGCAGTGTGGGCAGCAGGTCCGTTCCCTTAGCCCCCCTGGAGGGAAGCAAATCCCTGAGGAGGAGTGTAACAAGGCTCTCTCTCTCTTTGTCTGTCTCTCTCTCTCTCTCTCTCTCTTTGAGTATGTGTGTGTGTGTGTGAGTGCAGTAACTGGGAGATGGGCTGTCCTCCAGTCCTTGCCAAACAAACTTGTACACACACACACACACACACACACACACACACACACACACACACACACACACACACACACACACACACACACACACACACACACACACACACACACACACACACATACATACACATGCAGGGAAAAGCAGACAATGACCATCAATCTCTGTGAGATACAGGTCGTACAGACTTTGGATTGCTCTTCCTTCACTCAGACAGGATTTAGCCTCATTGTGCAACAATCTGTGACTTTTCATATTTAAAAAAATCTGCTTTCTATCCAGTGTCTACAGTTTTACCCAAAATTGATTTAACCCATAACCAGTTCATGAAAACAAAAAGTTATCAAATTACAATATAATGAAAATTGGTATCAACATGTCAAACACTGAACTCTTTGATCTCCATGGCCTCACCTAAATTCATTGACACGCATACAAGACATACCTTTTCTAAATATTAACCAATCAGAAGCAGACGCGGTCTGAATTCGTCAGAGCTTTATCTTTTGTATGAGTGGCTCCAACAAGCAGTGATGTTCATTCAAGAACTGTTGGCAAAAGCAGCAATAACCACCACAGATGAAGACAGAGAAAAATATGTGCCTCCTCATAAAAAGTGAATCCATCGAAGGTTCAGGGAACGCAGTGAAGTCTTATCAGAGCAGAAACAACCCCAGGTGCAATTGGTTACCTATGGGTGCTTTAAGAATGACTGTGTTTTCACTGAAAATAATCTTAAGTCTAACATCCTTCAAGAGGAACAGGTTTCCCCCTGCACAACAAAAAACTCTGACCACAAAGAAAGAAAAGCTTGTGTTTTGGGTATAGCATGCAGGAGGCCGGACATGATGCATAAATATCTCCCTCATTGCTAAAAGCTCTAAAACCTTGTTGTGTTTCTAAGTTGACATCTTCGTTGGCGTCAACAAAGCCATTTGCTCGCTGTGACATTTTCCTGCTGTATTCTCACAAACTCATGCAGACATTTGTCGGACATTAGGGCTGTCAAAGAAAAAACTGACTTAAACACTTGCATTCTTGGGAAATTTTAGGGAAAATGTCTGAACTTCAGTAAACGTCTGAAAGAAGCTTTAGACCTGTCTATTTTGTGTATGGTGTAATTTGGTTTGAAAGCCATGGATCAAAATTGGCTAAACAAAAATCAGTTAAGATGAACGCAATGGGCGAGATGCACAGTTGTGTTAAAGTTAGAGGTCAAATACTGTAAGTTATTTCTGTGTTTCAAATCATGACCCTGAACTCTCATGTAGATTTGTTTGTGTATCGTGGAAAAAAACAGCATTTCGGTGACACAGATGGGATACAAGTGTGTGGGCCAGCTCTTAATAATAAATTAGCAGAAGCTGTCACGTTTGCACAGGCACAAGTGTGTTTTGTGTGTGCGCTGTTTTCCAGTTGGCTTAATTGCTTCACACAACCACAACAGACGGCTTATAGCCTTAAGTCAGCCATTAAATACAAAGAATATTAAAAAATATCCAATTATTTGCCCATTTTCTTCGTGCCTACAGGCTTTGAGACAAGCTCGATTCGCACTTGGGCACATGACTGTGGAATCAGCTTTGTTTGGGTGCCCCGCTCGCTGCAGCACACACTGATAAGGAAAACATGGTGGCAGTCCAACTTTTAATTGCTTGCACGCTGTTATTTCGCTCTGAGGATAAGAGGAAATTACACGTGGTTAGCTGGTCGAGTTCTGTGTTCCACTGAGCAAGACTCAAGACAGATTCTGCAGGATAAATGTGTTCCAGGAGATTTTAATAGCGGCTATGACCTTGAGAGTGTCTGCCTGTGAGACACGTGCTGAATAATGATGATAATGATGATGATAACGATGATGATAATGATGATGATAATATTTTTCAACTTCAGCTTAAGAGAGTGTTCCCCGTCTGGTTTAATAGTTTGTAATCCAAAGTCATGGATGAAAAAAATGCACAGTGCATTGGAGTTGTTTAACACAGACAATACAGTGTGTGTGTGTGTGTGGTGTGTGTGTGTGTGTGTGTGTGTCGTGTGTCTGTGCGTGGTGTGTGTGTGTGTGTGTGTGTGTGTGTGTGTCTGCATGTGTGTCAAGGGTTTAGCCTCTTGTGGCTACTATCTGTCTTGTATCTACCTTTTGCAACAGGGGTGATTACTCTATATCTCCACAGTAAACATGACCAATGGACTTTCCCTGTGGCTGAATTCAGGCACGCACACATACACTCTCTCTTTCACACACTCACTCTCACACACGCTCACACACACACACACAGTCTCAGAAAAGCAAAGTCCATTAGTCAATGACATGACCCGTATGAGCAGCCAGGGTCCCTGGGCTCCTCTGAAGGACGAGGCTACTGTTACATTGGACAAAGGTTTGCTGAAAGTGAGTGAAAGCCAGCAGCTGATTTATCAGCACGGATAGGAAAAACCCCACCTTCACTTCTGAGCTGACTTGACCTCAAATTAAAGGTTTATCAGTCTCCAAATACATGTCCTCAGGTTTTTCTAACATTTGTATGGTAGCAAAGGCAAAGCCACTTTAGGCCTTTGCAGTACACGACACATGAAATGGCACATTATTTAAAAATCACTCAAGCAGAGCAATCAGTTTCTCAGACCTTCTAGTCAAAGTAGCCAACTGCCAAAAGAACACAAGAACTAGTTCTTTGACTCAAGGTGTCATTGGGAAGTAATACACATGAGATGGTATTTGGGCTGCAAATTATTATTTTCATTGTCGACTAATGTGCACATTATTTTCTTATGGGTGTGAGCCTTAAGTGGCCCAAATATCCCAAAACAAATCTGTGCCTTTTTTGGCAAACATGCGGTGCTCTAGTCGAGGTGTAATCCGGATGTGAACCTAAAGTGGTCCATGTGGCAAATGGTGAATATGGCCCAATTAGCACAAAACACATTCGGGCCACCTTTGGCACCTTTGGGTGATATACAGTATTGCTATAGCTTACTTGTGGCCCAGATTTGGCAAACAGGAGCGGAGTGCCCAAGTACCATCATTCTTTGCTGTATGTGGGTGTGAAACAGTGTGGACCAAATCTGGGCCAAAAAATGCAGCTATGTGGGTTCAGTCTGTAAAACATCAGGAAACAGTGAAAAATATCTCTGTTTCCAAGGTGACTCAGGTCACATAGAGTACAATGCTATGCTTGGTTTTCTATTACAAACTATTCACACACTGCTGGCACAGCCGTCAGGGGCAAAGGAAACTTCAGCATAGGCATTAGAGGAGCCAGGGATCGAACCCTCGACCTTCTGGTTAGTGGACGACCCACTCTAAATCCACTCGATCAACAGAAAATATTTCTGTTGATCGACTAATTGCTGCACTTCTGGGGAAAATCCCGACAAAGATGAGAGCGAGATTGCTTGATTCTTGTATTTGTATACAGGTAAGAATCTTGGAGTTAAAGTCTCAGGTACTCTCATCAGTGAAGCCTCAGGTGTCCCACAGTGACACTGATGGGTTAAAGGTGGTACGAAAGACTGGAAGGTATTTGTGTAAAAGAGCATTAGAGTTCATTGAGCTAATAGCTGTGCAGAGTTTTTCCAGATTCTCCAAACAGTTGCCACATGGTGAAACCATGAGGTCTCTCCGCTTGCAGCTTTATTGCTCAGTGAAATCTGCTGCAGAAACGACCTGATGCAATAACGTCTGTTTACACACGAAGAAGAAGTCCTGTCCTCTATCAAGCACTACTTCTAACACACTATGGAGTCTAAGGAAAATCTCCGAGCCTATTCATGTCATACAACAGCAGAGAATAAAGCCTCTGTAAGCCGATTATAAGGTGCAGAGAGCGAGAGAGCAACTCATGTGTTTCTCCCCCCTGGAACCAACACATCTAATGTGCTGTAAACACGGGGGACTGAAAAGAGGAAAAATATAATTGGGATCACACCGAAATACACTTAGGCCACATCCACACTACCACATTTTCATTTGAAAATGCATCAAATATGCTACGTATGCCCATTCGACTCCCAAGGTTTAGAGACGCTAAAACGGAGAAGTTTGGAAACTGCTGCTGAAAACACTCTGGATGGGCAAAAACTGAGACGTTTGGAAATGTTGCCATAGCCACTCGCACCAGCTTGCTGATTGGGTCACAACACTTTCAGTTTGAAAACGCATGGATGTTTGCAGCCTCACACTTCTGCTGGATTATCCACAATGAAAAGAGACACTTTACACAATTTCCCATTTTATCTAATGCAACACCTAAACCAGAGAGTCATCAGGTCACATCTCATCAGCAACACTTTTAGCAATCTCTCCTCATGTAAAGAGTTTCTGCCTCGATCCTCCGAGCTCCTGCTTACTCGCCATGCTTCTGGACTCTTTACCCACCTGAGCACTGCACTTTCTCTGCCTTTCCCTCCCTGCCCTGATTTGCTCCTGCAGGGCGCAAGAAGCTATAAGTCAAATGCTCATTGGAGGCTTCGCAACCCTCTGCGACGTTGACAGGCCATAAAGAAAACACACAAGCCTGGCAGCCACTCCAAACACAAAGCGAGACCTGCAAGCAAACACTGACAGAATGACAGAGGGATGTAGACAACCAGAGGGATTCTACAGCAGGAAACGGTATGGTTCTTACAATATATCTTTTTCATTATATATAAGGGTCAAATACACACAGCAACAAATCCACGCTTCAAATCAAAAAGAAACATACTACTGATTGAGTAAAACCATGAAAGGCCACGTAAAGTCAATCTAAGCAACATGCTCCAGTTTCTGTGAGGCTGCGACAAGTGGAGCAACAAACAAGTCCTGCAGGCATGGACATGATGGACACGCCATTTTGTTTTTCAATTTATTTCATGTCTGCTTGTGGCCAGAGTTTGACTTTCACACTTCAGGAGCTGGAACTGAAATACCGGTTGCCGGTGTCAGCAGCTCTGAGGTCGTGAGATGTGAGATTGACCACCGCAGCAGCTAATCCTTGGCAAACACTGCCCCCTGCTGGCTAAATGCTGAATAGCAACTAGAGAGTGGTACTTTTCCTGCAGCTTTTCCTTTATTTTCTTCCTTTTTAAAATTTTTCTTATTGAATCTTATTGTTGATGTATTGTTGTTTTATCCTCTCATGAAGCACTTTCTTAAAAGGAGTGCTATACAAATAAAGCTTATAATTTCCTGCTTGCATATCAGTACTTTTGACTGCTTCACCAGCCTTGTCAAGTGAAAGGAAGAGCAATTTTACAGACAGTGCAATAATGGCAAGGTCAGCCAACAAATGTTACCTCAAAATATAACCTCATTGGTGGAGGTAACAGAATGATACCTCCAAGGTAAATTAAATGAACGATACAACAGATCGGTACTTCTGTAAAAAGGTACTGCGAAGGCCGCAAAAAATGCACTATGAGTAAAACGCATACACAATGGACACATCGGAAATGTTCCTCAGTGGAGAGTAATGAAACAATAACATGACCAAGAGCGTAAAGGTTACTTACAGAGCTCACTTACAGCAATATGTGCACAAAAAGTCACAGTGAATGAAATAACTGAGATGAAATATTAGATCCAACGCGGCTCGAGCAGTGACCAGGGGGGATAGTGAAAGTGAAATCTGTGTCTGTGTGAGACGGCAGTGTATTTAAACAGAACTGTGGTGAATGTGGGAGGAAGAGGAGGAGGAAGAGGAGGAGCTCTTGGATCCCTCACCTGGTACAATCTCAAAGAGGTGTCTTCCTGGTTCGTCCGGGTTCGCTGTGAGTTCATTCACCTGGCAGCCCTGCAGAGGAATACAGCCCTGAAACACACACACACACACACACACACACACACACACACACACACACACACACACACACACACACACACACACACACACACACACACACACACACACCACCACACACACACACACACACACACACCACACACACACACACACACACACACACACACACACACACACACACACACACACACACACACACACACACACACACACACACACACACACACACACACACACCAACGTTCTAATTTAATTCAATGCATTTAAATTACATTCACATTTTAAATGAAATGAAATGGGATGGATGTCTTTTTCTTCTTCTTCCTTCAATTTTGGCCATCCTTTTTTACTTGTTCCTTCCTTCCCTCGTCCTCTTGTTATTCATTCACATGCTCCATCACTTCCTTCTTATAGTTTTGGACTTCTTCCTTACTTTTTTTCTTTCCTCCCTTCATCCTTCCTTCACTTCCTTGTTCTTCACTCGCTTACACGCTCCATCTCTTCTCCCTTAAAAACTGCCCTAACCCTTCCTTACACTCATTAACCCCTCTAAAACTGAACAGGAACCCTTCCTTCCTTCCTTCCTTCCTTCCTTCCTTCCTTCCTTACTCTCATTAACCCCTCTAAAACTGAACAGGAACCCTTCCTTCCTTCCTTCCTTCCTTCCTTCCTTCCTTCCTTCCTTCCTTCCTTCCTTCCTTCCTTCCTTCCTTCCTTCCTTACTCTCATTAACTTCTCTAAACAGAACGGGTACCCTTCCTTCCTTCCTTCCTTCCTTCCTTCCTTCCTTCCTTCCTTCCTTCCTTCCTTCCTTCCTTCCTTCCTTCCTTCCTTCCTTCCTTACACAAATTAACCCCTCTAAAACAGAACGGGCACACACACAGATTATTAGAATACATTATCCAGATCAATACCTATTTAGCCCTGAGAACTGAGGCCAAGTGAGCTGTGTGGAGGGGCCAGCGTCTGTAGTTTGGCTCCGTTAATCTGCGCACTGGCATCCTCCATCAAACTGGGAGAGGAGTTCTGCCAAAAACCGCCTCAACCGGAGGGCCAGGCTGTCGCCAGTATTAGTCGCCATGGCAACAAATGGAAGGGGTGGGAGCTGTAGATGGATAGAGCCACAGGGGCAGGGCAGCAACCAGGGGGGGAGGAGAGCTCCCAAGGGTGCTATGTGCTCGGAATCACACGAGTAGCTGGCGGGCGATGAATGAATAAGAAAAGGCAACACGTAACCCGATAACACAAATCACACAGGCCAGCTGCAGGAGGACCAAAATGTGGGTTAGTTTGTGCTCTTCAGTGTCGTAGACTCGTAGCGCAGTGACACAGTGACTCTGAAGTACAGCAGTCATTGTAAAACTGAGGTTGCATACATGAGCTGTCAACCAGCCATTAACAGGCCCGGACCAGATCTGTGTATTGTTACAAACACACATTACACACTTGTTATTGTAGGGGACCATGTGCACAGGCCCTACATTCAGCTGCCCAATGTTAAATACATGCCACAGAGCTCTGACCCCCTCTTTCAACAGCCAATACTGGACCCCATCTAAGCTGCAGCAGCTGCAACTCTTTTCCCTTTTCATTATCACCAAAAGTTCTCTTGACATCTTTGTTGCTGTCTTCTCCGTTTCTGTCTTTTTCATCCTGAGTTCCCCTTTTTCTTTTTGGGTTTTAAAATGTTTGCGTTTGTCACTAGAAACGTCATCAACACGCCCACTCGCTCCCGGTGAATCCTGCGGAGGATCTCCTGCTGTGTTCTCACACCGGCTCCTTCTGACATTCTGCGGACTTTATACTAGTGGAATGAAGAAACTCTCTCACTCAGACATACTCCACACATACAGCCCCTCTGGCGAATGTCTGGAGGATCCCTGGAGTGTCTCATATCTCAACCACCACCCATGTGCTTGTTTTGGTGCACATGGGTGGTCCCGATATCTGAAGTCCATTTCTTTCAGTAGCGGTTTTATCTTCTCGTGTTGAAAATGAAAATAAAATCTGTAGGGGCCCTGCGTCGGTTTTCGCCTTTCCCTCCACCATTTTTCGTCTTGGCACTGCAGGGGGGAGGGGGGGGGGTGTCTCGTTCTGTTATAATGACTTGCCCCCCCCCCCCCCCCCCAACCCCCACCACCACTTCGAGCCTCCAATTTCCAATCGATTAGAAGATGAGAGGGAGAAAAAAGGGCCAGAATGACACTTTCGCACACATCCGGCTCTCAGAGGGGGAGGGGGTGTGTGTTTGTGTGTGTGTACACAGAAGTGTGCATTTCTCTGAGTGTGTGTGCATTTAGCCATGTGTTGAATCCACTGGGAGTTGCAAATCAATGTGGGCTGGATGAGTATTGGCAAGGTCTGATTAAAGACAGTCTGTCGAAGCCTTCAGTCATTTGTTCCCCACAGAATGGAGACTGTGTGGAGGAGAACATGTCACTTTGTGTGTGTGTGTGTGTGTGTGTGTGTGTGTGTGTGTGTGTGTGTGTGTCCATGATGACAAGGAGTAAAAGACAGTGATGGCAGACGGCTGCTGTCTTTTACTCCGCTTTAAATGAACAGCCAAGTGAAAACAGCAGGATATCAATGAAAGCGTCAAAATGTCTGCCACGATGATTAATGTATGTTATAATAATATGTAATAACATGTGTATGTGTGTGTGCATGTGTGTGTCAGAAATGTGAGCCAGCACCTGGGCAAAAAATATGTGCACGTCTCAACAAAGAATGAGTGGGATCGATTTGTTCTGTGAATATCTTTATTATATTGTTCTACTGGAGGAGGAAACCAGGCGTCTCATGTTGCAGTACAGTGTCCTGTGCTCGTGGTGATTCACCATTAGCACTGACAAGAAATGAACGAAGGCCCTGTTACAGTCTGCAGACGGAGGATATCAAATGTGGACTCCACCACTGATGGACATGTTTATGTAGCGATGCTGGTCCAGCTGCCAACATCATCTGAGAGACAATATTTATTTCAGTATTAAGGTAAAATTTAGTTTGTTCTCTTTCTAAGGGCAGAGGATGTTGCACCTTGTTAAACCCAATGAGGCAAATTGTGATTTGTGAATATGGGCTATACAAATAAAATTTGATTGATTGATTAATTGGTTTGATTAAGTGCATCTGACATTGGTGTGTTGACAGTTCAGCAGGAAGTAGCCTTTCCTTTTAAATGGAGAAAATGACTGAATCTGTTCATTTTGTTAGTTTTATTGCCACAGTAATATTATTATGGTTTTACTACAAGCACGTGGACTAAACGGAAAGGTCTGAAGGTCTGGTCCAAACAAGCTGTGAAAGCACCCGAAGCCACACATTCCGCTATATCTGCTTTTTATGATCATAATATGATCACTCAGGCCAAAGGGCGACTCAGAGTTTCACTGACAGCGTATCCCACTGTGTGTAAAAAAGTCAGGGGCATCACCTGTGGTTTGGTTTCGTCCTCGTCTTTGTAGAAGTACAGCTGATCCGAGCGCAGCACAAACCATCGCAGCTGCCAGTTCTTCATGATGCTGCGCTGTTTCTTCAGCCAGCCTGCCTTCAGGGCCCCCTCCTGGAGGCTGGGGGAGGCCGGCCGGCAAGGGCCCCGCGTCACCTCGCCCATCACCATGCTCTTGGACCTGGCTACAAACACACACACATGAGGCATTTTAATTCTTTGTATATACAAGCAGTCAGAAAGCAAAGGGCTGGGTAGGTCAGAGGGGGTTGAATTGGTTGTTGCTGGCTCGTGTCTTTTCATTTTCTCTGTAATTGGAGCTTGTGCTCTCCCTCATTCTGTATGCTGCACACACACACACGCTCTGCCAGGCGCCTCAGCCATGAACACACACACACACGCTGCCTTCTGCCCCGAGAGGCTACGCCTTTAGATGAAGGGGGAGAGGGACTGTAGAGAGGCTGCAATGATAGCACAGAGCAGATAAAATAGAGACTGTGAAGGGGGGGAAATGAACACACACACGTGCACACACGTACACAAACACACCCACCTACACACATAGCCTCAGGTGACAGGGATCCCCCATCAATTCCGGGAAGGTCCTTGACAGAGACTTATTGTGTGTTGCCAGTAGAACAGCAGAGGCTTTTGAGCTGAAATAATAATAGGACCACATGGGATTGACTGACTGGCTGCCTGAATCATTCTCAACAAACCGGTGTAGCCTGAACCCAGACAAGGACACATTTGAAAGGGAGGGGATGGTTCATCCCCATAGAGCCTCTCACATCCTCCTGGTATCGCATCAGCTTTGTAGGAAAATCGATTACAGTGATACATTTCGGACTCCTTTATAACAGCTGACTTTGGAAAACGACCATCGTGGATGTTGAGAGTGAATTTTGTTACACGCCGGCTGAACGAATGAAAATGGCCAGAGGGCTAAATTCTGGTCAGTCAAATAAGGCAATTCTATTTGATGATCATGTGTAATTTATAAAAAATCAATTGTGCAGACATCCTCTCTGCTGGTGCACATTTTGTGCCACACACACACACCACACGATCAATGCTCAGATGGCGCAGAGGGAGTAAGGGGACGGCTAAATGGGGAGGGGGGGTAGAAAATCAATCTCTATTCTGTTTTATTGTCTCATCTCTATGCCTCATACATACATATAGTTTTAAGCACATGGCTCATGTCATTTTTATTCCATCTCACAATCTGTCTTGTCAGTCAGCAGAGCCTGTTGATCCTCAGAGATGCGCTGAATGAAGAAAGTGAAGTTCTGTGGTTTTGGCCGGTTTCAATGAGTGTGATACTTCAATTTCAAAGCACGTTTTGTGCATGGTCTTCTAGGTGAAACATTTTTCTTTGCTGTGAATTGGCTTTTAATATAGGAATATAAATGTTTTTTTTTTTTTTTAAACTGTCACCTCAGGAAATATAATTTTAAAAATGAGAAAAATAACACATACAGTACTTTTATAAATTGGTCCCGGTGTGACATTTGTGATTTGTCACCTGATGTGAGCTCTGATTTGAAGAAATAACCTGTCACGAGTAGGCCACAGCAGCAGCTTTAATTAAACACAGATGTTAGCTACTTTACCATTTTGTTGGCGAATGACTAATTATTTTTCGTTGGCCAAATATATTTTGCCATTTTAGGTCCAATGTTTACTTCTCAAAAATCTGTTTGGATTCTGTGAAGAATCTGGTTGTTTCCTACATAACAAAAATAGTTTTGGCCCAGATTTGGCCCATACCCCACATCTGACCCACATCCGACCCACATACCACATGGAATGATGGCACATGGGCGGTCCGCTCCAGTTTGCCAGATCTGGGCCACAAGTAAGCCATCACAATATCGCATGTCAACCAAAGGTGCCAAAGCTGGCTGTTTGGTGCTATTTGGATCATATTCACCATTTAACACATGAGCCACTTTAGGTTCACATACAGATTACAACTAGAGCGCCGCATGTTTGCCAAAAAATTCCCACATTTGAGTTGGGATGTTTGAGCCCATTTGCTGCTTTACTTTACTCTACTGGGGAACTTTAAGTTCACATCCATTTTGTTCAGGCTCCTATTGACCTTGGCTTTTCTCATTTTCTCATCCATCTTGTGCTAATTCCAGTCTTTTCCAGCTTTGTATTTTCACTCCCCTGCTCTGTCTCCCTCCATTTCTCTTACTTTGACTCGCTCTAATTCTTCCCTCTCTCTTTACGTTAAGCACTGCTGGCACACATGCTCACACACACAACAAAGATAAATTCTGTCATTACTGGCACCTAATTAAAGCAGTTTTTCTCGAGTAAATTCCTTTATGGATTAGAGGCACAGGCTAATTATTTCTAATGTTTTTGAGAACGAGGTTCATTTTAAGTATTGAAAAGGGCTCCTCCAAGAAAGCTATTTAAAACAGTCTTTAAGGAGAGCATTGTGAACAGGTTGTTGACATTTTTTTGCTAAGAGGCTATTTTCAGGTTACTGCTCAAACTCAGCGGCTATCGCAGGTTATTCGTCATCGATAGTGACTTCACTAATTATTGGAGTCATTTTGTTCTCTCCTTATTATAATAATAACTGAATCCAAATACACGAGTTAGTTTTGTGTAAAAACTGCAAACAGCAATCACTGATACAGAACATATCAAAATCTGTGGTATTTAAACACAGATTTGTATTGTCCCCAAACACTAATGTCTTTTTTTCTGTAGACTTCTGAAAAGTCATTTTAAAATCGTGGTTTCTGAGCTCTTAAAATGGCTCAATACCTCCAGGACCCCTTGAGGGTTAATATTCTACTTGTTTGGTCACCAACAACATCTTAGACAATCAGTGCCTCTGCCATCCTTTCTATTTATCTCCATCATGGGGAAACTGGTCCAGTGGCAGTGATGATTTGGAAATGTATAAGTGCCATGTCTTCTTAGCAGCAGTGCAAATTGAACCATTAAACCCTGTCCCTTTTCCTCACCCCATCAAATCCCTCCATGAGTCTCTGTCCTTGTCTGAACCAGTGTTTTCGCATAAAAGAGCACCGTTGTTCAACACATCAACTGCCTGGATCACAGGCAGTGGAACATGCAGTGGCTGATGATTCATGCCTGAGTCACAACAACTGATATTTGAGTGTGTGTGTGTTCCAAGCACGACTACCAACTATATTCTGCGCCAATTTGGACCTTCTGCTCAGAGTGATTCAGACCTTCCTTTGCGTGGCTGGAGCTGCTCTGGGATCACTTCTCCTTCTTTCAGCCACAGTGCTGAAAATAAGCTGTTTTACTGTAAATGTGCCCTTTATGTATAATCACTGCAATTCACTGAGACAGAGAGGGTAATTGTGGCTCATCCATGTACAGTAGCTACCAGTTGAAGAAAGGCCCAGTCTAATTATAGGGGTCAACATCATGCCTGATGGTGTGTGCAGATGTAATCTGTCCACATATATTTATCATGATGAACCCCAATGATAATAGATGTAAATTGACCCATGTGTCATGTTATTTCAGGGTGGTGGATGAGTAACTGAACTGAATGTCCAGGAATAGCATGAGGTCATCGGCTACATGACATAATATCAAGAACAAGCATGTTGGTGGACAGGGGGCGCTAAGCAGCCTGTAAGCACTTCATCAAACCTAAACTTCACTTACAATTTGCAGCAAAAGTAAAACAGACTTAAGTAACTAAACTATCAGTTATGAGACAGGAGTCTGTTGTACGAAGATGTTTCTTGAATAAAATGCGAGACTACTCTGTTGATTAGATAGCTAGTTGACCTGCATCTGTTTACGTCATCAAGCCTCTAGCGCCACCTATTTCACTGTCCTCAATGTAGTAGGACCATTAAAAGCTTATGGTGACAAAAGTCAACACAGAACATGTTTATGAAACTTGACTTTCTTTTATCACATGAGTTGAACGTTTCTTCACACACAACACAAACAGTGATAGGTTTTGTAGGTGTTTTAGGTCCATTTGACTAATCTCTATTAACAGCTAACTGCATATCAATGCAGATAAATGACAAAGCCAATAGCCAATGACTTTGGTCAATGTTTTCTGCCTCCGGGCAACCAAAGCCTGCTGCTTGAGCCAAACTAAATCTGCTTCTCTTAACTTTCAGTCAGCCAAATTAAAACACACTCCTCCACCACTCAGACCTCCATTACCTCACCTTCCACCTCGCTACATAAAGGGCTCACTATGTTCTTATGGACGTTGCCATTAGACGTAAATAAAGATCTGCAGAGTGATCAAACATGAATGTCATTGTTAGCAACATTAAGGTGTAGAAAGAGGCTATCGATAGCTTTTTGATTTAATTCATACCCATTATATTTGGTGAATAAAATCCCAGAAGGAAATATTACAAAACCTGAGCTGACCCTCTGCACAGAAAGATATAAGACACTAACTGAGTCAGTTTACCCAAATACAATTAGGTAGATAATGATAGGTTATGTTCTAACCTGGTCTGTCATTGACAGATCAAATGAGAAATGCAAGAACTGAAAGAGACAATCCTGTAAAGAATGAGTGCTCTGTCCGTATAAAGCTGGACTCACCAGTGTCAAGTCTAAGAATGCAAGTTATGTTACAATGTGAACAAATGGTTGTCTGCAGACTCATAACAAAACACAAGTGGTAGAACACATGAAGGGACATTTGATGCCCTAATCACACACACTCTCTCTCTCTCTCTCTCTCTCTCTCTCTCTCTCTCTCTCTCTCTCTCTCTCTCTCTCTCTCTCTCTCTCTCTCTCTCTCTCTCTCTCTCTCTCTCTCTCTCTCTCTCTCTCTCTCTCTCTCATGTCACTTAATGCAGTTTGGAGTCGTATATTTATCACCAGCAGGAAATGGATGTATGGCTCTTGTGCGCATCACAGAGGAGCCCATCCATTAGGGAGGCGAGGCAGGTTTTCCACAATAGGTAGACAACGCTACACTTATGGTTAAATCACTTACACACACACGCACGTGTGCACATGCACACAGGCATTCCAGAGGAATTCAATTTCATTAATTTGGTTGTTGTATAGTGATTTATGGCTGTTCGAAAATGGCAGAGTTACAGGTGCATCAGGGCGTAACTTCCAGTTAGCCTATCACTGTTGATTAATGTGTGTGTGTGTGTGTGTGTGTGTGTGTGTGTGTGTGTGTGTGGCCAATAATGTACAGTCTGTGCATGAAAGCTGCAGTGAGGTGGAACTGATCTGCAGTAGCGGGTGGGTGTGCATAGCTGTGCATTTCTGTGCACGTTATCTCCATGTGCACGTTATCTGAGTGTGTCAGTGTGCACATTTATTTCTTATCCATGCTGAATGCTCTTGCTCACAGCTTCTAGTCGTGAGGGAGTTCGTTCATACATGCTTCAAACAGGCAGAGTGTCAGGGTGTCGCTACATTGCAGGACTTTGATCATAAAACCATGGTAACGCAGATCAAAAAGACACAGCATGAGAATGAAGCAGCTGATATGTGGGCAATTAAAGCTGCTACTAGATGTCTGATGCCAGCCATAGAAAAATGCAGCTCTATTGCAGCTTAGTATGTCGATGGTTGTTGGCAGGTTCTGTAGCACAGCGGTCAGATTGTTCTTTCATTAAGCAAATATAATGAATTGATTTCTAGCACGACCTGACTGATCGGCAGATAGAAGACGAGCTAACCTTCAAAAATCAAACACATCCTCATTCCAGTGTTCAACACTTTTCCACATGTTCTCTACCAGGGTCCTAAATGTTCCCAAGGTCTTATTGTCCCCAACTCTATAGCAAATAATAGGAACCTGGAAAAGATGTTCCCCAGCTTTGCATCATCAAATATGTCAGGGATTCTCAGTTAGTTATTAGGCCAACATCCGTGTGAACTTATCAGCTTATTAGGTTAAGGTGTAAGGGGTATGGTTCCAATATTTATGAAATGCTGAACTGGGGAACATAAAATCTTGGTACGTAGGGCATTAGCAATACTGGAAACTAGGACCTTGGGAAGTGTGAGGCATTAGGAATATGTGAAGTTGGAAACGTAAGGTTTTGGGACATAGGACCTTGGAAATATTGGGTGTTGGAAATGTGGGCCAATAGGATAATAGGACCTTTTAAATATAGGTTATTGGGAACAATAGGGCAGTTGGAACACAGGACCATTGGAACAAAAGGAAAATAGGACCTAATGATCATAGGACCTGGGAGCATCGGACCTTGGAAACATTGGGAACATCGGACTTAGGAACATGGGATGGTGGAAACATAATAATACAGTCCTTTCTATACAGTATAGCTAAAGCTACTTATCTTTTCACTCTAGGATCATAAATGCTGCAGCTATGAAAGATCAATAAAAGGTTCAATGACATTTATATCATCAATTCATACTTTGAGGGTATCCACTTACATTCCACTTATCCAGTACCCTACAGTGTCACATTGACACTGGTCAGTGTTGCATCCCTTTTATACGCTGCTCTGACCCTAAATGAGTACATACTACATATTTCACATCTATTCCATCACTCTTTATCTGTGGGCTTCATGCAACAATTGTGACGCCCTCAGCAGGAAAGCACCAATTTGCAGAACGTATGCACAGAATGCTTCTCACACAGATGCATCCACCTCTTTCCTTTCCTCTTTCCCAACAGAAATGCAGGGTGAGTGGTTTTTTTTTTCCCATCTTGATTTTCTTTTTCACACAATGAGCTGAAAATGGGACCTTAATTCTGCTAATACTGAAACCATCAGGCTTTTAAACATTACTGCACGCAGCCTAATTGTGACATTGTAATCAATTGAGCTCTAATTTACAAATGTACACAGCAAAGCAGTCCTACTAATAAACCCAGTCAAATCTGTTCTGCCATCCTAATATATGCAAATGCCGATTTAATCCACTTTGCTTCCAATTTCATGCCGCACCAGCAGAGGATTTGCACATCACTCTCCCATTGTTGGGAACTATTCATTTCATTTTAATCAGCTCAAGCTATATAATTGTCGGCATGGAGATTAGTGCCAGGGAAGGAACACACACACACTTGCTCACATGCACGTATTAATATGTCCATGCACACACAGCAGCTGACGGCAGTCTGTTAGTGCTGAGTGTCGCAGTGATGAAACTAGAGATGCTGCTCGCTCCTCTTAATAGAATTCACGCTGGCAGCATCGACCAGTTGTAGTAGAATGCTAATGTACACGAGAGAGGTTCCTTGCGTGGGCAGAACAGCCGCTTCATTCAGAAATACATGACTTCACTGCAATAGGAAAATAGATTGGAGATGGGAGTAAAGAGGGAAAAAAGTGTTTCTGCAGACATATTCTTGTGTAAAAATCTGAATTACAGCAGAGAAGGCACTTAAAATAAATGGCATGTCAGGCTGGAGTCAGAGCATCACTTAAACATCCTCTGATCTGATACAGTCCCATCCCAGCTCCTGTCACCAGGGATGAGGAGGCAGCTCCTGCAGCTGGCAGGTACAGTGTACAGTAGGTGTGAAGGCAGAGCGAGCAAACAAGCATGTCCTACCTCTCCTGGTCTGTCTGATCTTTGGGCTCAGCATTGCTGTCATCGCTCGTCTGCACACTCTCCTGTCGGCATGTTCATGTACATCCACGCACCCCACCCCTGCCTCTGCCTCTGTGCTGTCTGTGCCTCTCTCCTCTTCCTCCTCTCTCTCTCTCTGACCTTCTGCAGTGCAGCCAGCCGCTCGGGGGTTGGGTGAGCAGGGGAGGAGAATGGAAAGAGAAGGGGGTGGTGAAGGAGAGGCAGGAGGAGGAACTACCCCCACCTTTTTTTTCACTATGTGCACACACGCCCAGTGGCCTCCACCCCTCCCTGTTACATTATTCATGGTGGTACATCCGCCTGGGGTTGATGGAGGAGGAGCTGGGGAGGGGTCTCCCACCAGCAGAGCGCAGGTCGGACCAGGGAGCAGATGCTTGATTTGAAGTGGTCTTACCTTTTTGCAACAGCTGCTTTTTTTTTCATCTGTAAAGATTTGCATATGTGTGAAGGGGAGAGAAAGAGAAGAGGAGGGGGTGTTCATCTGGCGCGTCTCCTCCTTCTGCACCTAATTAAGCTGTGGAGGTCCTCAGCTTGTCTCAGCCTCCTTCCCTTAATCACTCATTTCCCACTCCTTCTTCTCTCTCTCTTTCTCTCTCATTTTTCTCATTTTCTTTCTACCTCTGTCTCTATCTTTATCTAGCTTTACCTCTATATATATCTTTACTCTATCTCGGTATCTATCTCTACCTCTATTTTTTAATCAATATCTGTATTTATCTTTATCTATTGTTGCCTAAATTTGTACCTCTCTCTGTCTTTATCTCTATCTCTGTCTCTATATTTACCTCCATCTGTGTCTTTATCTTTATCTCTGTCTTTACCTCAATCTCTGTCTCTATCTGTCTTTATCTCTTTTTCTGCCTTTACCTTCATTTGTGTCTTTATCTCTATATTTATCTTTAACTCTATTTGTCTTCATCTCTATCTTTACCTCTATCTCTGTCTTCTGGATCTATCTTAACTCTATCTCTTTCTCAGACTTAACTTTACCTCTATCTCTGTCTTCTGGATCTATCATAACTCTATATCTGTCTCAGTCTTTATCTTCATCTCTATCTTAACTCTATCTCTTTCTCAGACTTAACTTTACCTCTATCTCTGTCTTCTGGATCTATCTTTATCTCTATCTCTAATTGCCCATGTACTGTATGATCTCCTTCTCTCCCCAACGCCTCTCCCAACTATTACCGCCTCATTTCATCTTAATCACTCTCACTAACTATTTTTGTCTTCATCACTTTTAGCTCTCTAAGAATAATGCTGCCTTCGATTCAGACTCAGTCGTGGGAAATTCCCAACTCGTACAGTAGGTCGTAATTACATCCTCCAGGCATTCCAGTGGCACAACTCACAGAAACCATGGGGAAAAAAATGAATACAATTCCTCCTCTAACAAACAATGTCCTGTCGCCTTGAGCTACAGCAGCCTGTAATTGACTTGAAAGTGTTTAGGAGTGTGGTACTTGTAGCGAGAGAACTTTATATCTGACAGGGAAAATGTCACCAGTGTATTTTGGCACTTTTTGGTTTTTGACTTTGTCTTTTGACACAAATTTACAGTAATGCTATTTGAGTTTACATTTCATCAGTACAATTTCTGTCTTTTTTTGTCACCTGTTCTTCTTGTGAATCCAGCTGTCATTCCTGAACAAGCCCCAGTGTAGTTCCTACTCACTCATTACTGCAGCTCAATGCTCCACATGTTAAATCCTCGGATATCATTTGCCTTCCAATGGAACTTGTGAGGTCATGGTTACAACAAGTCATGCTTAGTGTTTAGGAGTTAAAGACTGTCTCACTGCCGCACTCCTCCAGCCCTCATAGCACATGGAATGGGGGCACTTGGGCGGTCGGCACCTGTTTGCCAGATCTGGGCCACAAGTAAGCTATAGCAATACTGCATGTAAACCAAAGGTTGCCTGAATTAGTTTTGTGCTATTCGGGCCATTTAATACATGGGTCACTTTAGGTTCTCATCTAGAATTTCACCTTGCCAAGAGCACAGCATGATTGATAAAAAAGGCCCACCTTTGTTTATGAATGTTTGGGACACTTTAGGCTCACATCCATTTTGTTCGGGCCACAAGAGGGCCAGAAGTGGCGCATCATTACCTAAGGTGGCAAAATCCGTATGCTATCTGGGGCCTCTAGAAGCTACGGAGGTTATCAGACATTATTCAACAAGTAGCATAAAGTAGTGGGAGAAAGGCATGGGCAAAGTGACAAATTGTTAAGATAAGGTTGTTGTTCCAATGAAAAAACTCCCATAGCCTCTGCCATTTCTAAAATGTAAGAAAACACGTCATAACCCATGAACTCTGCCCTCTCAGAAAAGTCTGAGGTAAATACCACAAGAGGGGGCAGCACTCATATGGATTGATTGTTCAAATGGTTGACAGCCCTAAAGAGCGTGCTCCGCTTTCAAGGAGTTTCTTTGCATCATCTCCCCGTTTGAAGTCTGAATTTCCTACTCTCAGTCTCCCCCTGAAGGCGGCACCTTGCCGTTGCTGTAGCAGCTGTGCTACAGCAGCCGGGCTTCCCTCCTCCCAGTGTACAGAGGGTAATAGCCTTAAGCCCTGCACTGCAATTGAATCAGAGAGTCGGCCTCACGTCAACCACAGCTGCTCTTATTACAGAGCAAAGAGGGAGGGAGAGGCAAAGGGGGCGGAGGTGGGTGTGAGTCTGTGTGACATACAAACACATACACACAACCCAACATGCAGCTAAAATGAAGGAGCAAATGCACAGATAGATCTGAGACACACACTCAGGACCATTCCAAATGAGGCTGACCGAAACAGAGATTGGGGTCGCGTGAGCTGTAATGAAACACTGAACGATGAGGTACACGCCGACAAGAAACCAAGAGGAAGCAGAACGAGGGAGGAGTGATGCACACACACACACACACACACACACACACAGCCACACACAGATGCACAAACACACCAAGAAGCCAAAATGAGACAGCAATAAAAAAGCCTACGCTGCCAGTGTTTGGTTAAAACCTGGGGTTGGAAGACAGCGGTGAGGCCACACTGTGCTACTGGGTGTGGCCCTCGGTGTTGTTTCACTCTGACTTTATCATCATCCTTTTGTTATGTTATCACAGAGCGGGATGTCGAACTATGGAGAAAGAAAAGCAGTGTGGACTCAGAGGGTGAACGTTTGAAGCCACACAGCAAGACGAGCGACACGGCGGCACTCGACCATAGCTTTCCCTCTTTTTAAGAGGTATCGCATACACAAGGCAAAAAATTAGCTTTTACCTTTGACAACAAAATTCTATTCAGGTCATCCTTTAGTCTAGGTTGATCCCACTTGGCCGTCATTGGCTGTACTGATCCAAGGTGGAGGAGACTGTGTTGAACCAGTCTGTACTTTATGAGCTACAGTCAATTACTACCTGTGGTTGGCTAGACTGAGAGTCACTCGGAAAGCTTATATTCAAATATTATTTTTTTCAGTTTGGTTTCAATTAGGTATTTGATGCTATAAAAACAGGATGAAACACCATGATTGACAGCTGAGCTGCGCTACTCTGGCTCCCAATGACCTCATTGGTGCAAGATGGCATGCATTCTTATATTCATGATATTTTGGTTTCATTTCTCTATATTGGGAGGAAGTGGAGACATCTTTGGTCTATGGTTGCACCATGCTGCTCTGCTGGAAGTCAGGAGTCAATGTACTTGTGTCTAGAGTCCAGGAAGAAACTGAACTAACCATGCCCGCAAACAGTTACTAGGGCGGCTAGCTCGGAGCATGCTCCTGGCTACAGCAGTGCAGCCGATCCCCTGAATATCACTACGTCATGAAGCGTTAAGCACAACCTGATTTTCAAGGTCACACAGATGGCTTGCGCTGTGCCTCCTAAGGGGTGACCAGGCTCTGAGGCTGCAGAGACACATTATGTTGAATATGAAATCAGTATCACTGATGGTGTTTATATTTCCTCTGTCACCACTGAGGTCAAATAAAGTCTCTGAGGATGAACCCTGCTCTGAATGCTCACAAGTGCTAACAGGATCCAATGTTTAGAGAAACCCTTTAAAATATTGATAGAGACGATGATCAAAATTTCATATTGGCGGGGATGGGCTGCACTAAAACAGACCCGTGGGTGGCTGCTGAAGGTGTGACTGTGGACTTAGCATTATTTATTGATCTCCAGCCACTGACTGTGATGAGCAGCATCAGTCAGTCATCAGCTGTGTTAGAGCAGCTGTATTGGCATTAACTCTGCCCCTCTAAATAACTGAATTTAAATCATATATATATAACTTGGCAATAATTAAATTGGAATATTACAAGAAGAAAGTCTTAATATTACTAGATTACATTTGAATATTACGAGAATAAAGTCGAAAGCTTTGGTCACGTGTCACATTAGAGGGAGAATATCAGATCTGTGTTAAAAGATATGTCATATTAAAACATAATTGTCAATAAATCATTTGAAAGATTTTATGCTACAGATTGTATTGAAAGTTGAATATGTCAGCCCAATTCAGCAGCTCGCTTCGCTTAAATTCCCTCCAACATTTAACTCATGTAAACTGTCCCACTCGCAGCCACAAAATAACCATGTGGCTGCAGCCCTCATCCTTTAATCAGGAGAGAGACAATTACGTTTGTGTTCATAAGGAAAGGATTGTGACTTACTGAGGAGACATAGAGCAGACAGGTGTTTCCCATGTGTCTGCCTCTGTCTGTCTCCGTCTCCCTGCCCCCTTCACCCTCCCTTACCACTCTGTCACTGACAATTACCACAGGGCCATGATGTCATCCACTAATGGTTATGTGAGGAGCTGACAGGACTGTGGCGTATGCAATATGGATGGTGACCCAGACTGTGGTCTGCCTCTTTGTCTGAATTGTCTCAGTCAGTGTTTTTGTCAGTTGTTGGGTAGAAGCAGTTTTCAGAAGACGAGCTGCTCTGAAGGTGCAAACAAAATGATCTAATTTTATTAATATTATTATTATTATTGTCAGGAAGCATAAGCCTTTTCTCACACATCTGATAGAAACTACACTTGTATTTTAGTTAATCCAGCTGTCTGGACCATAGACTGTATAAAAAGATGGACGACGTGTCTCCACTTCTCCACTATCCACAAATTAAGCTAAAATATCCTGAATACGAACGCTGCCATTGGTGCGTCTGAAGCCAGCATTGGTGATCTGGGGATGGAGTCGCAGTACTGTGGTCATGTTGATACAGATACTCGACCAATCATGAGTCAGTGTAAGCTGTCAATCATGTTGTTTAACCCAATATTTCATTTCATCTCTGCCCCAAAAGCTTGGTGTCCCATCTCACTATGTAAAAAATCGGATCTGCTCCGAAATTTTCTGGGATTTTCCGGGGTTGATGCCCTACGTCTCCTCAAAATGTTGTAATCCTGCTAGCTATAAAACAAACAAACGCTGATGAAAATATAACGCAATAAAAATGAAACTTACGAGAAAATCGAACACAAAAATAATTATTTCACATATACTTTTTGGTTTGGTCCATGTCCCAACCACTAACAAGGAGGAGACAGGATTTATGATCTATAGGGCAGAAATACGAAATGTGAAACAAATCAGAATGAGCTTGAGACGCATTCATTGGTCATGAAATGTGATACGATCTCCATCTAGCTCACAAGCGCAATGTGCTGAAGCTAATAATACATAATCAATTATTATCATAACCCTTGTGTTGTCCCTGCTTCTCCCGGCTGTTGGCTCCCTCACATAGCCCCCCCCCATATTATGGCGCACACGTAGCGCAATAGACATGTGAGCAGCCCTTGCAGATGTATTTGTTACACCCACGGCACATGGTGTGAGTTTTACAGTCCTTCTTCCTGGGGCATATCTGACACCTCTTCCTCTTACTCGCCCTGAGCGGGGCTGCTGCTAGGGGTATGGAGGAGGCCAGACAATCGGGTCGAGCGTCGTAGTCAACAGCTCTCTGTGCGGCAGCAGCAGCTTTAATAGCCTTCACCACCGCGGCAGACGCGTCCGTGCGGGGGAAGCGCTCCCTTCGTGCGATGAACGGAGTGACCAGAGCCTTTCCCAGCTGCTCCAGGAACACCCTCCGCTTGTTCCGCTTGCCCAGCATCCAGTCTGGGTGGATCTCTCTCCATATCACAAAGGCGTTGTAGGAAGAGACATCTAGAATGTTGTGAAATATGACCAGGGGCCAGCGCGCGGTCATCCTCCTGCAGCTGTACGTTCCGATCACCTTGTCTAGGTTGTCCACGCCACCTTTGTTGCGGTTGTAGTCCAGGACGATGACCGGTTTCCCATCCTCGCGGTCGCTGATGTCGGCCTCAGGGTGTCGGGTGCTCAGGAGCACCACGTTCCTGTTTTTCTTTGGGATGTAGGACACAAGAGTGGCAGTGGGCGTGAATGCGAACTTGGATGAGAACACCTCTCTTCCCCTGACCGCGAGCAGCCCGGTCGGGATCTCCGGCTTGTTCTTCCGAACAGTGCCGACCACGGTGAGCTTCCTCTCCAGGAGCTGCCGCGCGAGTTGGTAGGAGGTGAAGTAATTGTCGCACGTGACGTTACGACCGTGCAGTCCCTCCGTTACATCGAGCACTACCCGCAACCCCTGGTTCCGTTCTGGCCGTCCGCCGCTCAGCTTTCCGGTGTACACTTGCATCTTCCAAGCGTAGCTTGATTTCGCATCGCAGGCCACCCACGACTTGATCCCGTATTTCGCCGGCTTGCTGGGCATGTACTGACAGAATGGACACCGGCCTAGAGAGAAAAACAGGAGGAGAAGAGATGAGAGGAGATGAGATGAGGACGAGGACTAGCAGCCGCTATCTACATAACATAACATAACATAATATAACATAACATAATATAACATAATAATAATATAAATTTAAAAAAGACTAACCTCTGAACGGAACCAGTTGCTCGTCCACGGTCACTTCGGGCCCCGGGTTGTAGAGGTGCGGTAGCCGCGACACCCATGTGTCCCAGACCTCTCGCACGGCCGCCAATTTGTCCGTGGCTCGTCTTGTGCGTCTTGTCTCGCGGTCGTCGAAGCGCAGCAGTCTGGAGTACGTGTGGAAGAGTTTTAGGGGCATCGTGGCACGAAATATCGCCCGGCCGCTCTCTGCGTCCCACAGGCTGGTGGCGGCCTCGCCACGGGACCTGTACACGCCCGCTAAGATCAGCAGCCCTACGTAGGCGCGCAGGTCGGTCTCGTCCATCCCTTTCCATTCGTCACCGTATTTTCTACGACCCTCCCGATTCGTCATCTCCAGGATGATGTTCTCTACCGTCGGTGTGATGAACAGGTGGAACGTCGAGGCAAGGTCACCGGTGCGGGACGTCGCGTGGATCGTGGGGCCCCGGATGACCCCGCTTTGAGCCGCAGCAGAGGAGGAGGAGGAGGAGGAGGAGCAGTGGCCCTCTTCTCGGCTGTACGCCCTCGAGGACCATGTTATTTCCCCGTTTCTTGAGGGGAAGGTCTCTCTTTCCAAGAGTCCGGTGGTGGTGGTGGTGTCGCCGCTGTCTTGTCCTCCTTCTCCTTCTTCTTCCAAGGAGGAGGAATCTGCAGAAGCATCACCCACTGGGTCGTAATCTTTGTCACCGTCGTCGTCGTCATATTCACCGTCTTCGTCTTCGTCTTCTTCGCTATCGCCGTTGTCTCCGTCTCCGTCTCCGTCTCTGTCCTCTCTGTCTGCTTCTCGGTCTGCTTCTCGGTCTGCTTCTCTGTCTGCTTCGCCATCTCCTTGTCCGTCCGCTTCTCGGTCTGGCTCTTTCGCGTCCTCTTCGGGTTCAGAGGATGGTTGCTGGGAGAATAGCTGTTGGAGAACCTGTTCTCTGGTGAAACGCTTCTGACGCCACATCTTGCCATGGTCCGTGAGAGAGTGGCACACTGAGCCTTATATATGGGTCTAATGTACCCCCCCTGATTATCAATTGGAATCAGGTGTGGGTCTAAATGGCCCCACGCAGAGCACCACAGGTGCTGGGGGTCGGTGCTGGGGTCTAAATGACCCCTCCCATGACAATCCATTGGTCTCAATTACCCCAGGAGAATTGGATAATGACAATCCTTGGGTCACCCTGACCGGCCAGGGCTTGCGTATGATCACACGCACGCACTCACGCATGCACATACACACACACACACACACTCTGGGTCAATTAGACCCAGGAACAACACAAGGGTTAAGGGTCTTTTTACAGTGACATTGACGTTTTTGTTTTTGTTTGAAGTCATTGAAATTGATTTATTTTGATGAACTTAGCAATTGGGCTGATGTTATAATGTTGTGTGCTTTGCCCTTTGTACAAGTTGTGCAGCCTACATTGAGTTTCAATGTACAAACGGGGACAAAACATTGATGAATGCTGGTTTAGGAAAATTGCATTGATTTAGCTAAACACTTGTTCAGCCGTTCGGTTCAGATCAGGGGGCGATCCAGCAGTTTTTTTTTAACATAACAAGGTCTTATTATTATTATTCTTTTTACATTTGAACATTTTCTCAGTTAATAATTCATGGATCTTGACTAAAAACTGTGGACCCTTTATGGCCCCTGATTTAGAAAAATCCTAGATCCACCACTGAGCTATGTGCTACTTGTATACAATGGGTATTACTGGAGTATTCCACTAGAGGGCACAAGACAGAACTCTGACTATATAGAGCTTCTAGGTTTGTATTCTATAAATAAAAAACAAGGCGAGGAGGTTAGCCTAGAATTACAGCAGAAAAAACGCAATAGTTGCCTCATCGTAGATGGTCTGTGAGGCCTTTAAATCAATGGCGAGTATCTGCCCCTACAGTTCGTTTGCATATTGCATCTTGTGGACGCGAACGAAGGATACGTGATTCAGTCAGGATACATATGCATACAAATAAATCTTTAATTTTAAGAAGGAAATATTCATGAAGCTGAAATAATGTAGTGTAAATATTTCTTCAACTGTGACAAACCAGGAAATTCCATAAAGTTGATGCTGTGCAGATATACTGTATATATTACAGAGGTCACAGAAAGAACTTACTTTAACTTCTTAATTGCAGAGGCACGTGTTGCATGTTGTACATGGTTGAAGTGTCACATCCATCATAATCTCAACTCCCAGAGGTTCATCATTAAGTAGGAGCAATTTATAGGCCTCTGCTCTCTGTCCTTCCCGTTTTCACTGTAACACCACTGCCTCACAATATGGCTGAGTCAATACCAGGCACTTGTCCCTTTAATGAGTCTATCTACTGAGATCTTAATCCAGTCTACTCAGCTCTCTTCGGCTCAGCCAAGTGGTGAAAACCAAATGACACGGACCTCCGAGGTTATTCCCTGTTAAGTCTATATCGAGTGTTCGTACGAAGGCAGATGACAGCGGAGTGAAAAGGCATTGATTTCGATCTGAAGGTAAAGGGGAGTAAACTGCGAGCAGCAGCTGTGGCCTTCATCCTCTTAGCAAACAATGTCTTCCAAGACAAAAGCGCAGCTCCAGTAAAACAGAAAGCACAAGAGCTCCTAGAGCTCCAGTGCTTTGTACGCAAATTATATAAAACAAGATGCACACTGCGTAGAAACCTCTACTACTCATCACTGGCTGTTTGTGTCGACTTCCTGACACCAGGCCACACTCTATGACCCTCGTGCTGGTATAACTGTAGCTAACAGAGCTGCATATATTAATTTATGGTTCCGCAGTTTTGCATTCTATAATATAATTCATCTAATAATACATTTAATGAAAAGTCGACACCTTAGTTATTATTGTTATATAGTTGGTGCCTACAACATATTGAATAACACTATACACATATTTACTGAAATTCAAATGTAACTTGATGGAATTTATCTCCAGTTAAATGTCTTTTTTCGAGTGTGCAATTGATTTGGCATTTACGATGATAGCTGTGGAGCGGCTCTAAGGTTTAGAGGATTTTTCTGTTAAAGTATATAAGTTAGTAAGTATGTACGTAACAGTATTTTACGTTCTTCATGAGAGTGTCTCACTCAGACGTTTGCGTTAACACATGCACCTCCTCTGGAAGAAAATATGGAGGAACTGCAGAGTCCAGTGCATGTCTGAAAGCAGCTTTACATGCATTTAGCCAATTTTTTTCAACTATCACCACATTTAATATGACAATCCAACACTGTAACATTATATATACATCTGATAATTAGATACAGCATAATTTCCCCCAAAATATTTATATGAGTAATGTGGGTGGGCCAGTGGGGTCCAGGCCCATTCCTGGCTACGAATCTGCTGCATCATCCATCTTTTTCCTCTCAGTTCGGCAATTATTCACACAGTCCCCACACAGGAAGATATTTCTAACCAGGCAAAGCCTCTCTGCCGTGTAATCATGGCTCTGCGTTGGCTCAGGGGGGATGGGGTTCCTCTCCAGGTTGATCTTCTCCAGTTTTTTCAGCCTCGAGAGACAGCGGGGTACGCCGGTGAACTGGTTGTCAGAGAGGCCAATGTGGCGAAGCTCCTTCAACTCTCCGAAGGAAGCGGGAAGAGCCGTCAGCTGGTTCAGACCCAGGTGCAGAGTGCGGAGCTTCTTTAGCAGGCCAAGTTCACTGGGGAGCTCCGTCAGACGGTTGTTACACAGGTTCAAAACCTCCAGGTTCTCGAGGTGGCAGATCGTCACAGGGAGCTGCTCCAGCTGCAACACAAACAGGAACAATGTGGTTTAAGTGGCCAGCAGTCAGTCCGCGGACACAGTTCAATCTTTTTTTAACGTTATAGGATAAACTACAGCTGTGGTCGGTAGCCAGGTCAAACTGCAAAATCACAACCAGACCATTTTGCTAAATTTCTTTCACCATATCGTAGTGAGACAGTCACAGGTGGTGCAGGCGCTGATCTCCATCATGGCAGCAACATTCATAGAATCACTTACTGTTTGGCAATCTGTTTGGCAATTTGTCAAAGTGAAAGCACAATGCATTAACATAAGCCAAGCAAACAGCCCATTCCAGATAGACAGGTTTAGAGCTGGCACTGCATTTGCTTGATAAATTGCAAATTAGTTTGTTCATCCTGTGTGCACACCACCCAAAATCACAATATAAATAAGTGTGTCCTAAGCTCACTGTAGTACTCACATTGTTGCTGTGCAGATCCAAGACGGTGATGTTTGGCATGCCAGATAAATCTGGAAGCTTTCTGATCAGGTTCCTGCTCAGGTTCACCTCGTCCCTACCATACACCTTCAGGATTTCCTTTGGCACCGTGGTGATCCCCTTGAAACTAAGGTTCAGGCGCCATTTGTCGCTCAGAATCATCTCCTGGCCTTGCTGAGCCATTTTCAAGGTGACTGATTTACCTTTTGATTTACGTCTTTTTTTCTTTCCTGCTGCCATTCTGCTGCAGGGAGACACAAATAGTCTCTAGTTGACAGTGTTCAATTATGCATGTGACAGAGGAGTGGACAGTTGAACATGGCTACAATATTATGTCAACACAACGGTTGATTTTTTTTTTCACCTCCTAACCACTACCTTTTAGTTTATTTGCAGATTGTGAGCACTTGAACGGTCAAAAGATACAAATAGTTGTATGTTATTCAACAAATCTCAGTCATCAAAGGTAAAAGGTGATAGCATAGGTACTACATCAAACAAGAACCCATTCCAACAGAGATCGGAGATACTTTTAATATGGGTAACATATCGGAAACCAGGCACACCGGAGTGGCCTCTGGCCCCAAAGTACATGTTGGTAATGCACCTTGAGTAGACAATAAGTGAATTTTCATTTCTGGGTGAACTATCCCTTTAATGAGTTGATAACCAGCTTTGTGTGACCACTTAGCCTGACTGCGATTGTTAGGTTCAACTGGATATCGGAAATACATACAGGGTATGTTGACCCATGGTGGGCCTGCCTTAGAAAAGGGTGTCTTGTGATTAAAAGGCTGTAACACCTGTTGACGCTAAGGAACACTACTGAAAATAAATGTCCATAACATCCGCAGTTGGTCACTAAATAATAACTGGTGGTTTGCAACGTAATTAGTGCGGAAGACCTTGTACTATGTTCTAAAATAAAATTACTCGACATTGTCCAGCCAAGATTAAGTAACGTTATCATTCATTGTTCCATGACAAAGTAAATTCACCAACACTTTACCGTCAGTGAACACCACTCCTCAAGAACAATGCTATGATGGTTCAACAGGAAAAGCAGATAAGCAGAATAAACACTATAAAAGTTTAAATGGTTTCTTCCTTACCTATTAGAGTTTGCAGTAACTTCAACCTTCACTTTGCTGTTGTGGCCTGGACTCACTTCACCAGCAATTGGACATTTGTGTTAATGTGTTGCCAGGCGACTGTTGCTTGGTTTGCATGTACTTAAAGCCTGGGAGCAGCTAGAGCAGGGTAGTCTGTCCTCTGTGTTTGTGAGTGGAAGAAGTGATATTTCCTTTCATTGGCATTGCTGGGTCTCTAAACTGAAAAGCAACAACTGTGTCTGGGTGTTGTTGTGGACTTTAGATTTACTCCTTTGTGGCTTTTTTTGTTGGACTTCTTGTTGTGTTTATAGACTTTATCCATGTTGTCGTCCTTGTGTTTGGTTCTTGGATTCATGTCTCTGCTTGAGTTATTTTTTTCCCCAGTTTTGCATACTTTTAGTCACTTCCTGTTTTATATTTTTACTTGACTTTATTCTGATTTCACCGCACTTCATTTCCTGTCTCAGTCTGGTTTCCCTTCTTCATTTATTACTTTCCCTGCCGTCATTAGTTGCATGTGTCTCATCTTGTCAAGTTTGTGTTGCCCTATATTTTTTCGTCACTTTCTCTGTGTATGTTCGGCATTTGGTAAGAGCAAAACGACACAATATTAGAGAGTGGTTAATGTGAAAGAAAAGTAAAAGACAAAGTTGTGCCCAAAAAGAATGGAGGAAAATCAGGGCCAATTGATTTGTTTGTTAAAAGAAAATTGTTGAACTAGAAAACTGCACTGCGGTTGTTGGCCTCTGACATCTAGTGCAGTTTCCGTCAATCATGTTTTGCATGAGATTTTTACAATCAGATTCACATGAGGTCACAGTGAACTTTGACCACTGAAATCTGATAAGTTAATCTTCCTGAGTCCAAGTGACAACTGGTCAAAGCTGTTTTTGACCAACACATTTTTTGCAAGGCCTCTGTGTCCTTCTCCTTTGACCACCAAGATCTAATCAGGTCATCCACAAGTGAATGTATCTACCTTCTGTGTCGGTAAATAGTTTCCAGTGTGACCCATTTCTAAATCTTTGATTTGATACAGCAGTTACACAACTGCAATGCACGCACACACACTTACACACTTACAGACATGTGTCAACAGGCAGTATAATATATCACATCACCTCAGACATTACTCAGCGGTGACCTGAATTAGTCTGATGCCTTTCATATGATGCACGTACTCTTAAATATGAATGGAGTAACACAGTAACTCCAACCTGCCAGCAGGTGGTGGTAACTCTGTAGAAATCATGTTGCTCTAACTTGAAATCAGCACAGTTCACAGAAAGACATGCTTTGTAAGTCTGAGGGACTTTTTTAGGAGGGGATTTTTGTTTTTAATCTTATTTAGAAGAGCTGGAAATCAAGTTTTTGAATTATTAACAAGCAGATTGTTTTTTAAACGTCAAACGGTACCTGAAGCAATGGTGGATAAAGTTCTCAAACATTTTACTAAAATAAAACTACAAATAAATCGACAAAGATGTATTCAAGTAGAAGTACCACATTAACCTTTCTACTTTCTAATTTAAAATTTTCTTGAAGTATTAAAAATGAAAGTACTTGCAGAGTGGAGTCTATTCCATCATTAATGTGCCGACTGTATTTTTTAGATACAAGATTAATGCACACTCTGGTATTATTATAGAGGAATGCTGCAGATGATAAAACGGAAAACACTTAGTCATCATATCAAGTCTCGGCCTCTACTGAATCCATTTTAGTTGTTTCTTCACCAGTGCTGCTACAGGAGGCGGGGTTCTAATGTTACTTGCCCGCTCTGATTGGATCAGGGAACCAGTTCCCCTCTCGTTATTGATTACTATAAAAATATTATATATGTGAACCTGTATTATAAGGCATTGTAAAAAGGCAGTAGAGTCTAAAGTATGGACATTTGCTTAGTACATATACATGAAGTAAATGTACTTTATTACATCCAGACTGCACTGGCTGGAAGTAATCTAACTATGCACTTCTTAGATCAGGTCTGATTCTCTATTGCCATCTGTGCCTACTTCAAGGGCTTCCTTCTCATCAAGATTGCAGGTAAATTAAATGTTTAGCTACCGCTCAACAAAGTGAAAAGATACATATCCCAAAAAAGGACAACCAGTTTCAACCCACACTAGGTCATAGGGTCATGGCATGACTGGAAAGAGGGAGGTTTCCTAGAAGCTGCATCCGGTGCCTGATGTCGAGACAACAGGAACAATGACCTAAAATAGGCTGAGATGCACAATTACCATCATTTCACTTGTAAAAATGTAAGATAAGAGTTATAAATGTAAGTATTTCAGTTGAAAGAGCTTTGCTAGCTCAAACATTGTAACTATTCTAATCTTTTTAATGATTTTATATTATGTGCATGTAAAGACTGACTTTAAACATGGCAGTAAACACAGAAAGAAGAAAGTCTGCTTGGGTTAGCACTTCGATTCCACCATCAGAACAAAGGCAGCCATGGTATTGTAGCGTGTGGAAAAAGTGGCCACAAAATGCCATATTCTTTTGTAATGTTAAACTACAGACAAACCCAAAGTCCTTTTGCCACTTGGGCCTGCCTGTTTATTTCTTCCCTTTCGTGTGTGTTTCAGGATAATATGGCTTGTTGGCCTGAGTCATTTCCCTCAGCAGTGTGACTTACAGGTCGGCAGATATGCAGGTCACACTGGAGGAAACGGCGCTGACCTATAACTGAGTGAGGTACTGCACACACACTGCAGTTCAGATTACATCTAATGATAAGAAATGTGAGCAGAGAGAGAGAGTGTGTGTGTGTGTGAGAGAGAGAGAGAGTGAGAGAAGGCAAAGAAAGAAAGAAAAAAGGAAGAAAAGGTTTTATTTCAAAATATATATGAAAAAAATATTATTTCTTCAGCCCTTTTCTTTTCTCTGACCAGGTTTTAACTGTACCAGAATACCAAATGAAAAGTGGGTTAGCAAAGTTAACACTATTAAGTTTCTTTTCACGCTTACTTATCGGCTGTAAAAGTTTATAAACATGTAATAACCCAAATGTGGCAGCTCATAATACAGATAGTATTAAAGTCTAGTAAAACACAATTGTAATAACATGAAATAGGATTCATAAGAAGACAAATTGTGCATGTCCATGGCTGTTTGAAACTATATTACAATGCCTTATTAAATGTTTGTGTCCTGATAAATGCTGAATAGGGGGGTTAGAGTAAAGTGTTACCAGTTTGGACACAGCGTGACTGTGAAGGGAGACCAGTGACAAAGAACCAAACATTTAGGGACAGAAATAGCAGCAGATAATTATATGAATATAGAAATAATAACAACAGCTCCAGCACTGATGTCATACTATAAAAGATTTCCTGTCTTTCTTTCAGTCACTCATTTCCTTCCTTCCTGTCTTCTTTCCCAGCTGCTCCACAGCATTTCCCAACATTTTCCTGCTGGTTACCACCATGTTATTGTGCACAAACATCCCCCATGTGTCTTGTTCACTATGTATTATTTATACTAATAATGAAAGAATCAAGGTTCCTGCCCAGATTTATGACTCGAGACTGTTTAATTTATACAGCTCATGATATAAGTAGACTTAAAAACATTAAAAAGCTTTTATGTAATTCCATAAAATACGGCTTCAAACTAAATGTGGCACATTTACGTGGAGGATGATCCTGTTTCCAATGTTTCCTCAGCATCAATAACATGATTGTGTTCATCTTGCCTACAAAGGATTGAAACCATAGGCTGTATATTAAGATGGATGACATGTCGCCTGGATCGCCAACTGGTGGCTGGCTGGAGTAAAGATCATAAATCCTGCCTCCTCCATGTTGGTAAAAGGGAAATAGATCAAACTAAAAAGTAAATATTTTACTTACATTTAGTACATCAAAAAGTACTTCATCCCTCTCAGGGTCATGGCACTTACCACAGCTCTGGGTGCAGGCTCCAGCATTAGTCATCATGGGGACTTTGTGATTCTCCCTCCCCAGCATGCTACTGCACACTGTGTCTTCTTTATGCACTATTGTTTAGCCTTTCTAATTCAGAACAGAGATGAGTGATAGCTTGTTGGACATGTGTAGGAAAGCTGGCACCACGGGGGCAGAGGCATTTATGTGTTTACCTAAGCTTCGAGTAGATGTGGCTTTCCTTTTTTTTTTTTTACTTAGAGACTGTTGAGTTGTCTTTGTTTCATGACTGGATCATTCAAACGTTTCTTTGGTTGTTGGAATGTTAAATTCCTTGAGCAAGTGTTTTTGGGCAAATCAGCTTTTTAGGAAAGTCCAGCCAACGGTTCATGTCTTAGTTACATTGTTTACATTTTATCAGGTTAGTTTTGGTTTCACGTTGCAATTTAGGGAGCGCACTAAAGAATTTAGTTTAACATACGTACATCCTGCCGTCATCTCCTACATGGGCTGGGTCTACCTATACTTGATATTGATTGGTTTGTAGATGGACATGCGTCTGGCGTCACCGTATTGTTAAAGGGATAGTTTACTGAGAAATAAAAATCCCCACGTTATCTACTCACCACTATGCCAATTTGTTGCAGCAGAAATTCAACACAATTGAAGTCAATGGTGACCTCTTCTAACAGAAAAAAACATAACATGCCTCCATACTGCTCGTGCCGTGTCATCCAAGTGTCCGCAAGCCCCAACATTCAACTTCGACTCGAAACAAGATCATTTACACCATGTTTCAAGCCTAAATATCCGCTGATATCTTCCTTTGAGGTGTGTTCACTGACCCTCGGACACACCATCGTATGGCTACGTCTGCTACTTCAGCCACTTCCAGTGGACTTTTAGGCTAAAAAACATGTGTAAATGAACTTGTTTCACTCCAAAAAATTGTTTTCACATTGCATCCGACCCATGGTTCAGTTTGATCTGGACTGAACAATCTTGGTTCGTTGGTCTAAACCGTGGTCTGAGGCACCTCACACCTGTTATTTAGTTTTTTAGTTTTTGGACTAAACTGAAAGGTCTGAAGAACATGGACCAAACAAGGAAGTTGTGAAACGCCCTGCAGCAGTTTTACAAAAAGTTATAGTTCCTCAAAAGAATATTGTCTGTCACAATGTAAACAAAGCATAACTCCATAGTCAAGGGAAACCTCATCCTGACTTCATCACTGACAGCTTTGCACCCTCGCCACTCGCCTCACTGACTGTCAACCATCTTGAAAATCACAGTAAAATGATGTCACCATTCAGAGGAGCCCACAGGGGTGAGAGGCATCCATCCGGTGAGCCTCAGTCAGGCTGTTTCTCATTAGTTCTGCTTGGCCTGCAGTTCCAACGACAGTGGAGTGAAACGCAGCACTGAGAGACGACAGTCAGGTTGTCTACAGACTAATAATGAAATGCCTCATCAGTGCCTGCATGTCTGTCAAACACATCCAAGTGCAAGACTAAGATGAAAAAGCTGTTGAAGCCAGGCTCTCCGAGTTTGCAATAAGCTGTGACGAGCTATAATGTGCTTTACTTTTTTCTAGAACTCTTTATGTGTTTCACATGCGTTACAACTCCTGCCAGTTGGTTTTTTAAACATTAGAAATGCCAAATGACATAATCAACTATTTTTGAGAAACAAATGCTTTGACATTTTTATATTTAACAGACCTTCAAATGAGTAAACCTGCTTCTTTTGCCATTTTCAGATTTACTATGAATTAAAAAGGTAAATTGAAAAAGCCTCTGCTTTTCCCAATGTTTTCTTTTTTGCCTCATCCTATTAAAAAATGGAAAACCAACAGACCACCTCCAAATTAATGATCAGACGAACGTGTCACTGGGAAGATCCTAAAATGACGCGAATAAAGTCATAAATTTACGAGATTTAAAAAAAAACAACAAATATTTTAGGAAATAAGAAACAAGGAGAACCAGAGGTGGCAAAAGTACACACATTCTTTACTCAAGTAGAAGTAGAGATACTTGTTCAAGTAAAGTGCAGATACCTGAAAAATCTACTTAAGTGCAGTAACAAAGTATTTGTATTTTATTACTTCCCACCTCTGAGGAGAAACCAATTTCATTGTATATCAATAAACACTACCAAATATTTCTCCTGCTGCTGTTCTTTCTTCAGACTCGGAGAAGACACTTGCAAAACCCTTAGCCTAAAACTGAATTCTTGCAATATTATGACTTAATTCTCATATTATGACTTTAGTCTCATAAATGTAAGACTTTTTCCTCCTTTTGGCCCCAAAATCTGGTTTAACTTGAGTAAATAATTGCAAGGGGGAATTGATTGCTTCTTTTGAGGCAGTAGTTTGTTTCCCAACAGGAGTCCTTCTGTGCATGTGACTGTTTTATGAGGACCAAACAGCTAGAAGCCTATCGGGTTCGGAGGCCAGCAGGCACTGTCCCAATGGGCCTGGTTCGGGTCATGACCAGCAGTGCTATATACTTACAGAAGGGATCACCGAGGACAAGGTCAACTTGGAACATGGACTGACGGTTCCACACTGGACACTGGATATGAGTAGCTTACAAGACATTCGGTTCGGTGCCTGACTCTCATCCCTACTTCCTGTGATTTCCACTTGCTGAGGTCTTTCATTACGTTCTTTTTTCAGGCCAGCGCAGCTATGCATTACTGTAACCACACAGGATATGTTGGTTGTAGACTGTGTTCATTGTATTTCTATGGACTAACATGATGGCATGCATGGGACAGAACAAGCACAGACACACACAAGGGTATTAGCTTTAACAACAGGTTTTGTTTGGCTGTTTTGCCGGTAACATCACTTGTTTAGTTTTTTTACAGGAGCAGCTGCTGTTGTGCTCACAGACAGACGACTATAGCATCGTCTCATCCCACACCTCTGAAGTCTATCTGCCTTCCTTTCCCCACTGTAAAGATGGAATTTCTTGGTTTTATTCTCACCCTCATTTCACCTCCTTCACTTTCCTTTTAAACAAACCCACTCACTTAACCAATTCGATCTTTATTTTCTTTACATATATTTGATTGATTTTGGACGACTTCGTTCTAAATCAAGTCATCTACTGACCCGTGTCTTTATATCAAATACATGTGATTTATTTGAGGTTGAGACAGTTCAATAAAACCTCTGGGGTTCCTTTTGTCTCACGTAGAGATGCATGTGTATCGACAGGACCTTGCTAACGCAGCTCCATCCTTCAATTGCTCCTTTGCAGACTGGCCCAAAATGCTCAAGAGGTTGGCAGCATCTGGGATATTTTGGCTTCATAGATAGTGGGAGGAAGTGGAGACGCATCGTCCATCTTTGGACTTCAATGGTTCCTGTGATCTGAGCTAAATGCTCATGTCAGTATGCAAAAATGCTCACGGAGACAGTGCTACCACACTGATGTTAGCATAATGTTGACCACTTTCACTTTGGTAAGCATGTTCATTCAAAGTCAGAACAAAAGTTTCTGCCATCTATGCAGAACAACTGAGTGAAATGTTATCATCCATAGAGCCGCAGCCATAGCACTGTTAAAAACACTCTCTGGCAGCATAATGCTTCCATCAACTTTCATATTTATTTAATTTGCTGATACAAACACATCAGACATGTACAAAATGGACAAGAGCCAAAACGCTGGAATGTTGATGAATTCAGAGGTCAGTGGTGGGCAGAGAGACAGAGGGGAACAGAGAGAGGGAGAGCGGAGAGGCACCATTCATACACATGGTTCTAGTTAGTGAACTCCCATTAAGGACAATGTGGTCTGGAAGAAACTTTACATTTCACAGTTTGAGGGCATTTTTAAGACGCTTCTACCCACCACTGAAAGGTCATTTTATACAGGGATAATAAACACTGTGCAACTGAACAGAAGACAACAATGAAAAATCCAAAAATGCAGGGGTCAGCAGTGGTTTGCATTGTAACATAATATAAAGATAGAAGAAAAAAGAAAAGACCAAGCACATTGGGGCTGTTGTCCCGGTTAAATGGTCGATTGGTTGGTAGGTCGGCTTATCTGCGTCAGAATGCTCCATCCACTTTCGTGCTTCACGCTTAAGACTTTTGAGTGTAAACATCAGAATATGCATATTTCAATATGTTTGGTCTAATATTTGGGTTAAATTTATTATAGCGTTTGATTTTTATTTATAATTTCGTTTAGGCTAACATGGCTACCAAGTGTTCTTGAGAGTTTGACAGAGGAGTGACTGCATACTAGTAGTTACCAGATAATTAGCTGGTTTGAAAACAGGAAAAAAGTGTTGGAGTTCAGAGACTTATTCAAGCATTACAAAGAAAGTGCTACCTCATCTCCATCGGCACAGATAACTTCTTATAAGATAGTGGAAGTCTTTGGGGAAGCTGGGATCCGGTGCCTTTGTGTCTGGGTTTCAAGTTCACTTTCCTTTGCTTCTTCCATGCATGAATCCAGAGGATCATTAAATGGAAAAAGACTCCTATGCACTTTAACACGGAAAGTGAGAAAGCAAGTAGACTGTAGCGAAGGTATGTGCGATTACAGCCAATGTGGCCTCTGGCTCTTATCTAAACAAAATCAACTTATATGTGACTTACATTAATGTGAAATAGTCCAAACACAGGTCTCAGTTTTGTCCCTGTTACCAGTCACAACTGTTTATTTGGATTTACAGTATGCACCTTTTTGTGTTAGTCTACAATGGTGTTTTTCCTGCATGCAACTCCACCCTTGCATGTGTGTAAACATACATTTGTCGCTAACAGCCAGTTAAGTTGATTTTGGCACCAGATGAAAGGGTCTCACATAAACTTGCCTGTGAGGCAGAGGTCGGAGGCTAATCGCTACTTTAATATCAACTCTGTGGAGTCGTGGTCATTATAAACTGCCGCCTGACCCACAAAAACAGAATGAATACAGATGTTGTGAGACAGATAATGCTGGGAACACACTAGAAGTAAATCACATTTGAAAATGCACTAGTTCACATTCATAACAATGGAGGTCTCTAATTTATTTTGTCCCTTGATCTTCTTACTCATAGTGACCAGGATGTAACTATGTCACTACATGAAGTTCAACCATAGGCTGTATATATAAAGATGGATGACATGACTGCTCCCAAAAAGTGAAGCCAAAACATCTTGATCGGCACATGGTGGCGGGCTGCAGCATAGGTCATGAATTCCGCCTCCTCCTGAAAGTTTGTTGCTATCATAGATGTATTTTAGTTTATTAAAATACCAGCATTTGTTATTTTAAAGGAACTAAGCTAATTACCTCCTGGCCCTAGCTCCATACGTAAAGCACAGACATAAGCGTGGTATCAACACCCTTATCATTCGACCCCAGAGTAAACTCGATGTCACGTTGTGCCTGACGCATGTCTGCCATGATCGGGATCGAGTCTCTGACTAGCCTCCAGTCTCCATTCTAATTGTGATGATGGACTCATTCAGCATGGTAGTGTTCTATTGTGTTCCCAGTTTGAGCTACACAGGATTTAAACACACTTGCAAAAGAAAAATATCAGCATACAAAATATTTCTCTTCTGCATCTTGGTCTCATAAAAGAAAATTATATCAAAGTTCGTATAAAATCATATGTACAATTTTGTAAATTCTTGCACATTTTAACCTTCACAAACCATTTCAGTACAAAATACAGACTATAAATAGACGATACTTTTTACATGAGGCACAGTTACTAGTGGTGTGTGTGTGTTTGATTCATAGCTCCTGCTCCCCAAACTGTATCTGAGCGTACACGGTGCCGCCACACTGACGCCTTGGTTTCTGGAATCGGCCTCACCAGATCCAACTCTGCGTAGGTCAGATTCTCCTCCACTATCTTTGGCTAAAGATGTGGAGACAGATGGAGAGGGAGGGGGGGGGAGAGAAATGATGGTGGAGGTGAAGGAGAGATAGAAGTGGCAAAGGAATAAAGTGGTATCAGTGGTGAGATGATAATTACAGGGTTGGAAATGCTGTAGATTTCGCCTGATTGCTCAAATGACATTGCAGTGTTAGATATGAATACTGACAAGAAATTCGATAAACTGGCTTCGATTCGGTAAACGTGAGCAATCAAACAGTATTCTGGGTTGGAGGCTGCCAAAATTAAGTAACTCTTTGAAGCATATTGTGCCATTTGATAGGAGCCTGACGAGTCACTGAAGGCTACGTTGGGACCGAAAACACCCAATCAGCAAGCGGTTGTGAGTGTCTATGTCTGCCTGTCCAGACTAAAATGCTGCCCCAGAGTTTTCAAACTAAAGTGGGGCCAGCAGCATTTCCAAACTTCTTCATTTTAGTGGCTTTAAAACTCACCAGACGTGTCCCTAACAGAGTTGTTGCATTTTCAAACTCAAACATGATGTAGCCTTAATTTTATGTACATATAACAGTTACTTAACCATAAAAACAGGAGGGATTACTGGATATATTCCTGATAACCTGACAACAATAAAAGACAAATATCTTGCAAAAAGTCATGGGTTGCGCTTACCAACACTATTTTCCTTGGCTGTGGTTTTAAAAGTTTGGGTTTCCTTTTGTCTCCAATGGGAGCTGCACAGACAAAACAAGAGTTAGTGGTTTGTTTAGTAAATATAATACACATGCTGGATGAGACTAATCTATCACAACCACACATGTTACAGATGTGCCCCTTCACATGGTGGTTAGATCAAAGCATCAAAGGACATATTTCAACCCTTACTCTTCTAAAGTGACATGTCTGTCGACTACACAAGAACAATTCAGATCTTTAGCTGAAAGCTGCACTAGTCTTGGTTTTTATATTAACCATGGAACTGATAACTACGTGTAATAAGAGACGGGTCGCCTCTAGAGATTAACTTTAGTCCCTCTTACCTTTTCAAAAGCATTTTAGCATCTCTCATGTAATATAAGCTAGTCATCTTGGCCTAGCATGAAAGTTGAAAACAGAAGGAAACAGCTAGACTGGCGTTCAAGGATATATTCTTGGATATATGCTGGATCGGTAAATCGACATTATTCCAAACAAGATTTAGCACGTTCTGTGAGTTTTTAAAAGCACTGAATGCAAATGTTGCATCAAGAAATTGCTTTGTTATTTTTTGGTTTTTACAAGAAAAAACTAAAACAAATATTAAGAAAATGTACTTGTACAAAGCGTGAGTCCATAATTGCTTCAAAACCATGAAGCAGCAGGATTTCCTTGTCAGCACTGTTCCCACTTTAATTTGAACCAGCAGTGATTTGGGAGGATATTTAGTGATTTGGGACGTCGACCACAACTCGCTGATGGTAATTAACTCACAGTAGAATCATTGTTTCCATTAAAAAGATGCATTACACATGCTAATTAGGAAGTAGACTTGGTGTGACTGAGCTGTGGTTCGTTAAGGGTGAGAAAGCTTTCCCTGTCGACTTCAGGAAACAACCCCGCAACTCAAGAGTTAATGTGGCAATCGCATGCCAGGGTGTATTCATGTTTGGAAAGCCACACAGACGAATTTGAAGAGGGTCTAAAACTCAGTTTGGACTGGTGATCATATTTTGCTACATCTGCTGGTGTTCTTTTTGGGAAATAACATGCAAACACACGTAAATGCAAGTTACAGGATAGCCTGATTTAGTTTGAGTCAACATTTCCAACACATATCAGACTTTATAACTTTACCTTTGGCTGGTATCTCAGGTGGTAAGTCCTCCTGATGGTCTCTTCTCCTTTTCTTCCTGTACCTCCTCGACTTTTCAGGCAGAGCAGGAGACAAACTGACGACACTGGTCACTGTCTCTCCAGAGCTGCAGTAACAACAGATTAGGTTACCTTTTTTTTTTAGAACAAAAAAAAATTGACTTAAGTATGAGGCTGTGTTCTATAAGATCTTACCTGTTTTGTGGGCTTTTGACCAGATGATAGTTATCTGCATAGATATAGCACAATTTAGAAACTGGTGCAGAGACAATGACCCCTTCAGACCTGGTATTAACATCCGTCCACAGTGATCCGATCACAAACAGTCAGTCACAAACATCCCAGGTGTGAACAGACACACACACAGAGCTGTCCGCTGTGATCGGATCTCTCCGGACAGATGTCAATTCCGTTTCTGAACACAACAATCTTGATGCTGCTGCTCACCTTTTAACCTCTGCTTCCTCTGTATGTACTGGCAGGTCACCGTCACTGTGAACATGCACATGCACAGCAGGCCCACTGAGCAGATCAGCACCGCACACAGGTACACATCTAAAACATACAAACATGTCGACACACATTAGTCCACCAGCGCAGTAGCCACACGCCACGGCTTCACTGCACACAATAATCTTGTGGAAGAAAAAAAAAGAAGTACGTGTTTTGCTGAGCTATTTAAAGCACCGTAGTACATCCTTTGGTCTGGATTATTTTTGCCTGCCAAGGACGATCCAGAGCCAGCTAGTCCACCACACACACACACACAGAGACACACTAAAAATATTACGACTTACCTTCAAATAAGGTCCACAGGCTTTCTTTGGCCTTGGTGGCTGGTAGGACATGCACTACATGGAGAAAGAAAGACAGAAGAGAAACACGTGAAGGTCGCAGTCGTCACTGTGGCTTCACTGCCTCCTGATTACACACTAGGCAGAGTTTAAATAAACCTAACTGCAGGAAGACAACGAGCCGAGGTGGGCCTCCTCCCAGCCTGATCGTGTCTGATTCACTGTCCAGAGAGCTCAACCTTAAACTTTACTGGATGAAAAGGGATAAATAGCTCATTAACTTAGACAATAGTGCAAACAGTGGGTTTGGAGGCGTATACATCACTTTAAACTCTCAGCTCACCTCCTCTCACGTGCTGTGCCCAACCATCGCTTTCACCTTCATAAAAGATGTGGTAAAACAAATTAAACAACTTTTGCCTATTTTGGTCACCAGACTGGCTGAGAATCTTTCACCTCAGACATATTTTTTCTTTCTGTGACGTCAACAACATGATCATTAAAATGTTTCCAAGAACATTCAGATCCCGGTCAAATTGATTTACGGTCATTCGAGTTTCCCGGTTTGCCATGACTGGCTAGGCTAAATCACAGCAGCTTAGCTCAACAACAATATGGAGAACTAAGGCTGCACTCGTGCAGTTTACAGTGAGATTCATTTATTATTGACTTTTATTTTATAGTCACAGTGTGAAGGTGGAGGAGGCAGGAAGTAGTGTGACATGTTCAATGATCCCCGGCTGGGACTTGAACTGTGAAATTTGCTGTTGTTGCATGTTTTAAGGACCTTTAGTGCACCGCAACAATGTGTCATGTCTGCTTTTGTCTTCATCATCCCTGCATTTTCATTTAATTAAGTGTAGATAGAAAACGAACTGACTTGATTAGCTAGCTAGCTAGTTGATCAGTTAGAAACTCAGTTGATGGAAACTTACTCGATATGTTTTGACCCAAGTTGAAGGTAAGAAGAATTGGTTTTGCTTTCAGGCAGAATCATTTCAAGGGAGTGTGGGGCCCTTGGCAAAAGGGAACTGGGGACCAATCGAACCAAACTGACGCGTGACTGCGTTGTTTTGGTTGCTATAGCTAGACTGGACATTCCCGATGTGGGGTGTGATTCCAGAACTGTAGATATAGGCAAAACTTTAAAATACATAAAGTTACGAGAATGAGGGGTTTATTAACTCAATGCAACTTAAACAGTTTTTTCAAGATTCCAATATAGTGGATGTGACTTTACATCCCTGTACACAGTAGATGATTACCAAGCCTCCAAATTAAATCTAATATGAGCACCAGTGGTGGATCAAAACTCGAAATCCGGGAATGAGAATCCTAGCTATGTGCTGCTTGTGTCCAAAATGATAGAGTATGTTTCCCATACTCAACATGTCACCTCACTCACTCATTTGTCCAGCTCATGTGACCACAGTGATCTTAACGACGACATATTGCTGAGCTGTGGTAGGAAGCGCGTCAGGCGACACCCATCAGGGGCATCTTGGAACACCCCAAACCTCTAGGAGCTGACAAGCAGGCTCGCCCCCACGTCGGCTGGAGAATTTCCCACAGGCAGACTGGCTGCACAGCGTGTTGACTGACAAACACGCAAGCATGCCTCAAATAATCCAAACAAACATTTACACACATAAAAAAGAGACCTTTACAACAACTGTAGGTGAATGAAAGGGAGAAAAGCTATTTTATTCTGTGGAGAACAATAGAATACATTTAAAGCTTATTCCATTAAAGGTTCAGTGTGTAGAATTTAGTGACATCTAGAGGTGAAGATTCATTTTGCAGCTGAATACCCCTCACCTCACCCTCCCCTCTCCAACATGAAAGATAACCTGTGGTAGCCTTCAGTTGTCATAAAAACTCACAAGGTGTTTGTCGAAATCACCCACTCATTCACGAACCCTTGCTTTACTATATAGGGCCTTCTATGTAAAGGACTATAAAGTGAACTCATTGGAAAAAGACAAAGGACCTTTCGGACACTACTCGAACACATTTTTTCTGCACCGGTTATTACGTGATTGTCGCAGGACTATGACGTACAACAACAACAACGTCGGCTGGTGGAAATTCCCAGAATCCATTTTAAATGTTTATTTTACACGTAGTAAAAAGCATGTTGAATGACCATATTCAAATGTAGAAATAAACTTGTTTGCCGCAGTTTATGCTGTGACGTGCTGCTCTGCTCATATTTACATTTGTACGTCCTGCTGCCCTCTCTCTTATTGTCTCTCCGCCGCGAGCGCAATGCATGATGGTATATATTGTTCGGTGAGTGACCAGTTGTACACTACTTTTCATGATGCATTGTCATGAACTCATAACTGGTCTGTTTAGTGTAATGTGACCATTGTGTTATTTGTAGAACTAGTGTAAATGGCATATAAACAACATTTTTTGTTCATAGTGAAAATTCTACATGCATGGATGTATACAACACACTATCATATCTGTGGTAAGACTATGACGCATGAATCCAAACACTATTTAAAACAGACTTTCTCAGTTGTTTCAAATTGCAGATGATTCAATTTAAAGCCCTACGCTGCCTCCACAGTAAATTACTCACAGTGTAAATCTTGATAACATCCATGATGTTTATGTGGCGTTTTTGCCTGAGGTTCTGTGTAGCTCTGTCAGTGAGGCAGCTGTACATGTTGGAATAATCAGAAATTGAACACTGTCTGCCATAAATCTGCTTTTTATCCCCATCTACAAAACGTCTTTTTTTAAAAGCTACTTCTGAATGGATGAAGACTTCATTGGACTAAGTGGAAACATTCAACAAGGACTTTTTGTTTGTCAGACCCACAGAGTTGCACTCAGTTGCTGACTGTGTGTCAGATTTGTGGCTCGTTTTTGTGCTGCAACAAACCCAACACTGTAAACATCAATACACAGACGTGGACTAGAGTGAATAGTGATCCTCTGTGACTTCATTATCCACTGACTCAGTCAATGCTCTAATGTGCTGTATTATAAAAGGCTGGAGATGAATGTACGTTCAGTCTTCTGTGTCCGGCTTCAGCTTAAAATAAGCCACCCTTTAACTTCCTGTTGTGTCCCTGCAAGAATTAGCATCTCTGTGTAAATAGGCTGATTTTGTTGGTATTATATTCTTATTTTCTAACAGTAAAGGCTCTTGAGAAATGCTTGTGGCCTCAGAATTGTGATATTTTCTTATTTTCATGTAGCAGTAGAGTACCCTGTGTTCTTACTATACTTAAACCCACGCCACATCCGTGTGCTGTGCACCTCTAAAAAACACTTTTTTACTCACCCACGTGTGTTATAGAAATGCCTAAACATTTCAGTTTGTTTATGCCAAGAGGAGGTTGTGCTCTGCCTTCTGTCTTTTTAACAAACCCTCTGACCCATTGTGGAAAAACCTGGTCACCTAATGTTATCCGACCACAGGAATTCCATCAGTTTAACTTAATGCACACACACACACACCATGAAATCTCCGTCATTTGCCATGTCCCATCTGAAGTGGAAACCAGTGGTAATGGTCCCAAAGGGGTTTTTCACCCCCTCATATGGTTAGCTGATGTTTATCATAGCTGTCAACTGTTAGTGTGGACACAAACACCACTACCTGCTGGTCCAATGATCAGAAATAGAACAGCTTTCCTGTGTTGTTCGAGTTTTACAATCTTTAAATCACTAAACCTACATCCTGGAGAGTCTAATATTACAGATTCATGACCCATAACTCAATTTTCCAGATTAGTTTACTCATTAGAGAGTACAAGTCAACATGTGAAAGTAATTGTCTGAAATTAATATAACAGTTATTTAGCTCAGACGAGGGACAACACGTTTACAACAGGCCACATAAGCTGTGGGCTTCATGTATCCATAGAGCTCCATAAACTTATATTGAGCTAGAGTCCATGTGTGTTAATTATAACTATGAATGAGTATGAAATTTACTTTACCTTTCCAGATTCAAAAATAAATTGACAAAAATCTGAAGATAATTCGCTATATGCTTTAGGTTTTTTTGGTTGGATCTAAGGAAAGGCTGTATTACAAATGAGATTCTATTGAATCTAATTCAGATTTGGAGGATTCCGTTCTTTAGTACTAGCTATAAGTCATTTGTAAACACACAGGTGCAGGTGGAGAAAATAATCTCGGGTTAAGCTTCTTGTCACCTGGACTGTAATTAAAAATAAATTGTGTAGTTTTATTTTCTACATCTAATGTCATTATTGCAGTTTTCCTCCAACAATGTTGCAGCAGACTTTGTGATCATCACTGAAACTATAATGGGCCACCTCTTCTTTGGATGGAAATACAGTAGCTCACCACATCCTAGACCACAAAAGGGTAGGAGCCAGAAACGAGCCAGCAGCCCACTCGCCTGTCACTGCAGACAAACGTGCGAACTTCACCTTCCTCAGCACAATTATCTCTTGTTGCAGCTCTGCTGAGTTTCTCTGTACATTCTGTCTGGGAGGGGAAACTCCTCGTCGGGGCCAATGTCAACAGCTCTCAGTTGGGCCTGTGTGTCTGCCTGAGCCCAGACTTGGCTGTGGCCTCACTGAAAGTCACAGCCTCTAGAAACGCTTCCATGGAAAATGTGGTGAGCAGTGTCTACAGTTGTTCAAAGACGGGAGGAACAGTAACATGGTAATACATTTAGAGATTTGGATTTGCACTCGAGATAAGATCACTCACCAAACCCCTCACCTAGACAGTGTTGTCGCAGCATCTCTGAACAATAGGCCTACTGGGCATTTTAAAAGCATATTACTTTTCTAGTCTTTCCAAAGATGAACACACACCTGTTTCATCCATCTCAGACAAGTATAAGAAATGGATTACACAGTGCATTAATCTGCACTATAAACTGCAAATGTCAAGATGTCTGTTTAATGATCTTAATAACCCAGTGGTAACCAAGTGTTATTTCCAAAGCCTCCATCAATAAATCGTTGGGGTTAAAGGTCACGTTACAGGTGAAACTGGTCCTGGATGCCGTCAGAGTGGAGCCTAACATCTGATGGTGTAGCTGGTGATTGATTAGGGTTGGGCAATTGGACCAATATATATTGTTTATTGGCAAAAGGCTGAGTCCACCATTGTTTTTTTGGGGGGGCGATTTGTTTATTTTCCTAATAACTGATCTGTCTCCTTGAAAATTCATTCAACTGTATAAATGAACCCATGAGCTGGCACTCATATTATATTAAATTACAGTGTATCTTGACTCACTTTTCACTGACTAACTCTCTCTCTGACGCGATGTCACGCAGACACACACCGACTCAGCTGACTTCACCGCCCCGCTACAGTTTAAACCTTGATTTGTGTGTAACCACCGCCACATTATCGACACTGATCACCACTTTCTTTATAGCAGCGCACATTCATTCTTTTATTCAGCCCTCCTGACTCCGCTTGCTCTGATTCTCTCTCACTCTAGTGCTGACACAGACACACAGACACATACACACAAACAAAGTGTCATCTGACACATGTGTAAACCCAGACTGAGTAAAAACAACATAATTCGGTTCTCACTAACACAAATGACGGTCGTGTTTATTTGCACACAGAGCGGTGAAGAGAGATCCGATCAGACGTGGTCACAGCTCCTCCATTTTCCGCACACAAACGCAAATATATTGTCAATCAGCAGTTGTTGGGCTTTGTATCCCCTGTGTACTTCTCTTTAGCATTGCATTGAAAGCTAACATGACACGTTTTCACCATGCGTCAGGCACGACCACTGTCAAGCGTTGGCGCAACACATGTACGTGTGAATCCTGCGTTAGGGAATGGCACCAACATCTGCTCCTCAAATCAAAAAAAGTTAGAGTGTGATTTCATGAAATTGGAGGGATTTCTGTGCCGTATGTGGCACCAGTGGATGTCTCATCCATTTCACAGAGTGAACCTCACACTCTCTCTGCGCTTACTCCAAGATCATCTTCTCAGTCAAAGCCGCAACTTATTGCGATGGAGGATCGGTTTATCTCCAGGCGTGTTCCTAACCAATGACATTTCCCCTGTGAAATCAAAAGCAGGACGATGCTTTTGCTCAGTAAACCACTTCAAGAACTCCTCAGACAGAAGAATTACATCATTCATCTGTGGTCAGAGAAACTGCTACTACAAGAGAAGCAGCACTGCTCTGCCTTCTCTTCTATCTGCCATGAGCTGTTAGCACATTGTAATTTGACCTACAAACACTTTGATTTAAACAGTGATATACTTTTGTGGAATTCATAGAATTTCCTACATATGAATGGTGGCACAAAGGGTTAATACGCCTTAAGCCCTCAGGTTAAATGCAGTCATTGATCCTGGCTGACAGAGATTTAACAGGGCATCTAGGCTCCTTTAAAAACATTCAACTAAAACCCTCAAACAGTTTGTAGTGCGCTGCTCAGAAACACTCACACTTTCTGCTGCTGGCCATGGAACATATCTGTAGTCCAACCGCTCATCTGCTTTAAACTATCTGTGGTCTTACCATTATCAAAACAGCATTTGTCATTGCTTCTGTTGTGGTTGCAAAAATAGTTTGTCGACTCTCCGCCCTGCACTATTAACAGCAGTGATGTCATTGTGTTAGAAACTAGGCTACAGCTACTGGTGCCTTCTACAAAAAATAAATGGTAGCTGCCTAATACAGGGGTTCTTAGACCTCAGTTTTAGTTGTGAGAATTCTTAACCCCAGTTTTTCAAAACAAATATATTTCTTTGCTATTGGATACTTTTCAAAATACAGACAGGAATTAATAACTAGTAAAATAAATAGTTATGACAGCGTGTCTAAAAATGCAAACGCCTCAGCTTCACCAGTCCAGATGAGAGAAGAAACACGACTCTGAGAAAAATAATTACATTATTGTATACATTATTTGTATACAAAGTTTCCTGCATCCTCTTTTGTCCGGCAGCCCTAAGTAAAACTTTCAGTAAATAAACAAGATCCAACTGATGATTCTATCTATCTATCTATTTGGCCTTTATATTCCTTTCGGAACATAGGCCATTGATGAATTGTTTCCACCCTCGTCTGTCTTGAGCCATCCTCTCCAGCTGTTTCCATGTCAGCCCCTTCTTCTTGAAGTCCTGCTCTGTGCTCCTTCTCCAGGTGTTTTTGGGGTCGTCCTCTACCCCGTTTGCCTTATGGGTTCCATGTCAGTGCCTGTTTTGTTATTGCTGTTGTGTTTCTTCGTAGTGTGTGTCCAATCCAGCTCCATGTTCTCCTTAACAGCTGTATATCTACTGTTTCTTGTTTTGTGCATTCCCACAGTTTGATGTTGCTAATTGTGTTTGGCCAGAAGACTCCAAGGATGCGTCTTAGGCAGTGGTTAAGACGTTAAAACTGATGATTAGCACATAGTAAATCATGTTACCTGATAACAGGCAGAAAGAGGTTCTGTAAATTACATTTTTGCTCGACTGACTTAGAGTTGAGTCATATCATTGGTAAACTTGTGACTGCAGTAGATACACCAGTGAACAGGTGAGTAGGAGTGGTTGGTTTCCGATCACTGGAGCACCCCATGTCCTGATATTCCATTGGTCTGACCCACCCTATTCTGACCCACACTATTCTGGCTTAGTCATTCGGCCAAATAGTCTTGGAACATACTGAGCACAGCTTGTGTATGGTCAGTGGTCAATGGTCTGAGGAGGTTCTTAAGAGGTTTTTGATATTTTTGTCTGATATCAAAGCTCATCACTATCCATGGGTGAGTAATCCATGGAATTAAAGCTGACTATACCGTTAAAATAGCTTATAGCTACCAGACGAGTGTTCAATACTACAGAGACATTGGGTGCAGCCTACATTTGAGACACTGCCTAGCTTCAGTGTGGCCATAATCTTGGATCTGACTCCATTAAGGTGGTCTTCATCTGAATACCTTGTGTGCTCAACAAATACATTCTTTGAAAATTCCTAGGAACAGGACAAAACTGAATAATAAATTTAGCTCTCACCTCTAAGATCAGTAGCGGCCGTGCAGTTGGACGAGGCCTTCCAGCGGTTCTGGTGCTTTTTAAACTCCTGCACCCGGCACATGTAGAGCCCCTGGTCCCCCTCGGAAACGTTCAAGATCAGCAGGTCAAAGATTTTCCCCTGCTTTACCACCGTCAGCTTCAGTTTGGGCCATGGGAAGCTTTTGGTGTAGTTGCTGTAGAATCGGGCTTTCCTCATGTTGACGCGGGCAATTAAGAGTTCGTCCTCCAACCGCTGTGTGCCCGCTGGTAGGAAGGTCCATTTCACTACAGGTAAAGCGGCATTTCGGCGCCGCTGGGACACAACACAGGTGAGAGTGATGTTTTCACCCTCCTGGGCCACTGTGAAGGGGGATGGGGTGATGGTGACGTTGATAGCCAAACACAAATCTGGAAAAGCAAGATTTAGACAAGTCATTGTAGAAAGTCTGAGATCTGTTTGAAGTACACAGAGTGAATGGGCTGTGTCTATAGTCCACGCCCACTCTTTGCCAGGTGGTGGCTACGATGCAACTTTCTGTCTGACAGAGATTTTTCTGCCCGAAACTCTAAATCAGAGGAACGAAGGGTTACAGGGAAGTTTTAACCCAATACAATTCATGCTTCGATGTTCGTGTAAAAATGTTTTTTCTTAAATACTCATATTTGGGTTGAAAGTTGAAAAGTTTTACATATTCCTCAGAATTTATTAATATTGTTCAGAGAAAGCATTACTTTCCTCATTCTGTCCATTGCTGCAGCACCTCTACTCAGCCTCTGTCTGAAACTCTTGGTTTTATCTCTTGTCTCTTTAAGGTGTGGGAAATGTTGACCTCCGCTCCCACTCTCCCTGGCTTTGATAGGGGGCGTATGAGACTTCCCGCTAGATGTGCATTTTGCAAATGTGGGGCATTGGCATCTCAAGTGACATCGCAATGGTGTGGTAGTATCGGATGGACTATCAACGAGGTGTTTCAAGAGCTTCGGGAACAGTGTTTTTTTTTTTTTAGAGGAGAGGATTTTCCTTTACTTTGGGACTTTAGGGTTAGGGTTAGGTTAACCCTAACCCCAAGCAGCTGTGTGCCAAATTAAATAATCTCTACTCAAGGTCCACTTACTCAATCTCTCCAGAACTTTTGACTGTAATAAACAGCATTCATATTTTATTTCATTCTCAGTTTTGCAAATTAAGCAAAAACAGAGCAGAATAATTATCATCATCACGTTTTCATAAGTTTATAATCACATGGAAGTAATACTTGTCACCATAGAATGAGCCCTCTTATCTACATCAATAGCAGATCCTCTTTCATGGAGTCCGCCATGTTGTTTCTACCATAGCCAAGAATGGACAAGCTAAATAGTGACTCTTGAGAGGGTCTCTCACGTAATTACGCCACGATAAGTTCTCCTACATGGTTGCAGTGTGCAACTTATCCACTAAATGTCACTACAGCCTACACACTGGACCTTTAAAAACAGTAATTTTAAACTGTTAATTGCTGCCTAACTTTAAAAATCACTTGGGAAAATAGGAACAGCTGTCTTGTTATGAGCTCCAGTTTAGAAATCAGCACATACTCATGGACTTTAGATTAATTTTCTAGGTATATTTCTTTCTGTGTGAAATATGAGGGGAAAAACTCACACGTAAGGAAAAGTTTCATGTAAATGTTTTCTTTGTATTGACCCAGTTAATAACACTTCTCAGCCTACTTCCAATTGGCCCCTGAAGATCACAGTGAAGTTAGATGCAGCCTAATGGTTTAAAGATGGTGAGTGTTACCAGAAGAAGCAGCTAAAGCCTCGCTGAGCAACCCGAACTCTCTAGCTCAACCAAACAGCATGAAAGAACAATAACCAGTGCAACTAATGTATTGGAGGTTTGTTCCCGGAGTGGAAGCTATACGTCCTCTGTGAGTGCGGGGGCTGGCAGGGAGTGTTGTTTCTCAGCAGTCCTCTTTCCTCTCACGCTGACAGCCTTGTTGTCTTTGGCTTGTGACGCCATACGTGGGACGAATACCGAGGGAACGAGCTTTATAGCTGAATGTGTTGTGCGACAATATATCAAACATCTGTTCCTCCAGCATTGAGCAATTTCATACTCCACATTTTCCACGAAACGAAGGCATCTCACTGTCACACAAGTAAGATGTTTTTGTCTTTCATTTGGGGGAAATAAAGGGTTGAAAAGTGTTATTCTGCTGGTGAAATGTGGTTTTTTAAATCGCTGTTTTGACAGCACATCATTGGAATCACTGTAAATGAATACAGATGCGACACTCAAAGCTGTTTTACTTACAAACACTGAGAGGAAAACCACCAATTTTCACTTTGGAATTCCCTCTCATCTCTGCAAACATATGCAACTCTGGAAAACGTTCCATTTTCTCTTGCCATCATGCCCTGCAATCTCCAAAATGTAAGGCATATTTATTCTAGCAGTCGCTGAAGAACACAGCAGTTTTACAGCAAGAGCGTCCTATCAGGCAACAAATGTTTTTCTCCATCTCCCCAGCAATGACCCCAACATCCTCCCTGATTCTAAGATCCTTTCTGCAAAGTTTTTCTGACATCAATTTCTCTGCACCACTTCCACTCAGGTACTGTATGATGCAAAAAATAAACTTTTTCCTCCTACCTCCAAAAAGTGCTTGAGTCAGGAGAGCAAACACCACAGAGGAGATCTTCATTTTCCACGGCTGCTGCCTCAATAAACTCCAACTTAAATGCCACTGAAGAGAAGCAGCCCCAGGTTTCCTCCTCTTCCCTCCTCCTCCTCCTCCTCCTCTCTTTTTTTCCCACTCCGAGCTGAGGAGTGTAATATGAAACATTTGACACTCCTCCTCGTTCCTCCCCCCTCCTGTCACAGTGAAAACACATTTGGCAGACTCACGTGCACACACGCAAACATTCGCTCGTGCACACAGAGCAGACAGAAACAAAAGAAGAGTGGGCATGGGGGAGGGCGCACGCACGCACGCACGCACACACACACATAGTCGTGACTCCATGACTTCAGAGGACATTACATTGACTTACATTGATTTCCTGGAGGTTTACACTGACCCTAACTGTAGTTATTACTTGCCTAACCCTAACCTTAAACTAAACTTAGCCTTATCAAACTCAAACCTTAACCTTAACCTTAACTTTAACCATAAACTTCAAGTCTTCACCTTAAAATGTAAGTATTTATGTTACAGAGACTTGATAATGAGACTGTGCAAACAGATTCAGGTCCCCACAACATGAGTAATACCTGGACCACACACAAACACACACACACGCACACACACCTCTACTTCTGGCGAGTGAGTGTGAAATGTAATTTCCTGTGCAAGACGGAGGGGAGGAGTGTGTCGTTGAGATAGACGCCGAGCAAATCACACTTCCAGCTGTGGAGGTGAGTGGGCGCAGACCTCAGCCGGGGTTTTTATTTTGAAACACACACACACACACGCTGACACAGTGGGGGGATGGGGGTTAGCAGTCTGTGTGGGCAGATCAGTTGTCAATGAAAGTGATGGAGATGAAAGCGTTTTGCTTCATGTGTCTGAAAACAGGCTCAATTAGAAAGTTTTTCTCTGGAGTAAATCGTACAACTCTCGATGGGCTACAGAACTTCAAGCTGTTTTTTTACTAAATTGCAATGCATGTAGCAAGACATAATTTATCCTGCAGCTTGGACACAGTTAGAAGAAGGTTACTTGCCACGTTTGAAGAAAAATGGAGAACAGATATTGTGTTTAAACCAACATTACAAGAATCTCATGTTATAGTAAACTTAAAGAGGAGTCATGGGTGTTTAGTTGTACAGCTAAGAACAGCAATTCTTCCGCAGTTCGATTTAAAAACATCCCGGGTAATGTTAACTGTGTGAATTGAGAAGAGAAGTTGACAACGGATCACGTTTTCTTCCGTACGGCCATTTTTGTGATGAGTTAAGAATATTTATATTAAAGGAAATACCTGTTAAAAAAATGTTCTGGTGCACTGAGGATGACAGAATGGAGTGGTTGCTTGATTTGAAGTTTCTACCTTTGTACCTTTTCTGAATAATGCAGCCTGTTTTAGGCAGGACACATTAATAAAATCAATCTAAATCGTAAATCAATTATGTAGATCAAATTTGGCCGTTAAAGTGAGTCATTTTCAGGATACCAGAGTTTCTGCAAGTGCTAAACCAATGTGGTTGCTCGTAGTAGTGAAAACTGGCCCTTGCAACCAAGGGTTAATGTTGTGTGTGTATGTGTGTGTGTGTGTTTCTACATCTATCCCCCATCATCTTTGCTCTCATGTAACTGGATCCCACAGTGAATCCCTGTGCAACAGTCTGTCAGCTCGGGGTTTTTTGGGACACTTCTTCTGGCTTTTATCAAACCTCAGAAAGCAGCGCCGTGGAGACCTGGGACCCTTTTGATTTGCAGATAATAGCGGAGGCGGCTCGCAGGGCTTCGTAAGTGCCCCAGTCTGGCGACAGTCCGACAAATGAAACTGATCTATCCAGAAAGAAGTCCCCACTTTACCAAAGCTGTGTTACCTACAGCATTCAGTGAGAAACACTGTGGGATTCAACAAATTACTTCTCTAGACACTTTCCTGCATTTTTTCCTGCTTATTATTCAGACGATAAAACTTTGGGTCGCAAAGGATCTTGTGTCTTAAAGCTAAATCACATTTCTGGACATTTGGTTGAAGAGAAATACAAAGCTGAAAACATAACGTTGTACAAATCACTGAAGTTTCTATGGCTACAAATTTACACATCCTGCAAACACAGAAAAAAATAAGCATTCAGTTGCTTTCAGACGTTCACTGAAGTCCAGAGGGGCTGTATGTGAAAATGCAAAATGTCAAAGTGGGCCCATGTGAGAATTCAGCAGGAAAATGTCAGAAGAATTTACAGCGAGCAATTTTTTGATATTTAGGTATTGAGGCTTTAAAATAAGCCCACTGGGTTTTCAGCCTCCTCCTGCACTGTATATCATTATTTGTCATTTTTCTCTGCATTTTTGTTTTTAAATCTGTCCTAAATAAAATTTTCAAAAAGTATCCTGCTGTACTGTTATTTTCTTATTTTTCTGCCATATGTGCTATTGTATAAGTTCACATTGAACGTCACCTTCTATTGTAATACAAGTAGTAACCATGTAATGTTCAGTGGTAAGAAACACACTAACAGGTGAAATAAGAGAAAGTGCAGAAACATTGGAAAGAATGTTTAGATGTTCAGGATCCGGTACCAGGAAACTGAGCACACTGACACTGTCAAAAGTCATATGTTATCAACTCTCAATCAGAAATGTTCTGTTCAAGTTCTGACGTAAACAAAGCACAAAGAATCATTGAAAAGCTTTATCTTACTTTGAGGTAATGTTGCCCCCTTGTGGCCGCTGTATGAAATGCTAGTTAGTCCTGAAGCGCCCTGCTGAGTGGTGCTAAGTGATCTCTATGCTGCATGTGAGTCAGTGGAGCAGAAAAATTAAAAATAAACAGATCGACACAGTCAGGCTCTTCAGTGACTAGAGCTTGTTTATTGAGCTTTTCAAAACATCACACATTTAAACAACAATCCATTGGGACTAATTATTTTCATCCATTAATTATGTAAAGTTTAAACCAAAACCATATTTTGATGTTTGTCAAACAAAAACGTGAGGTGAAAACAGGGCTGCCTGGTTGACCTTTCACCCAGAAGCCACTCCAGCAGGGTTCACATCGTCCTGCGGCTCTTTTCCTTGACCTTTAACATCGCGTGACTGTGGACTTCGCCGGGTCGGGATTCTCTGATTAGCAGCAACAGCTCAATATCTTTGTTGAGAGTAAATAAAAGTCAAGGGAAATTTTTGCGATCAGATACAAGAAAGTTAGAAATGTGATTTTTGTTGTTGTCATTACGAAATATTGAGGATTCATCAATTGTCGAGGACAAAATAGACAAAAGATCACAAGGGATTCATCTTTTTTTTGCTTTGAATGTATTGTACTTATCATGTCAGTATCATTATCAAAACCTTTGGAAGGTTATCATCTTACCTCTTTGGGTCTTCTCATACCAGCCTCTGTATGAAGGACACATGACAACATCGACATGAAGAAAAGTACTGTCTCATAACATTTCTGGATTTACACACATAGAAATATACAAGAATCTAACAAGAACAATCTAAGAGGCGGAATTTAGAAGTATTGTATTGTGGCTGGCCCATCGCCTCACCTGTGCTGTTGTCCTGCACATGTTTCCTGATCATGCAGACCTTGCTGATAATTAATCCAGCAGACAAGAACAGGCCGATCCCAGCACCGATCAAAACGTACTGAAAATCTGGAAGGAAAAAGAAAAGGACGAAAAATGAAATGACATGAAATGGTCAACAACAAACTAGATGGAAAACAACATCGGCAGCAGAGCAGAGCATCGGTTTGGCCAACGCGTGCTCGTGTTCAGCCCTCCTGAGCAGCACGTGTGTGTCTGTGTATGACAAGTATGTGGAGGGGTGGGGTTGGGAAAAAAGAGCAAGACATGTTTGATTTCAAAACTTGTTTACTCGTGGAAAGATAAAGGTGTCAGCCGTGGTCTCGTGCTACTTTCCACATGTCAAATTGCTTCACTCGTGTTTGCAATCTGAATCCCGGACATCCAGGAAGCATCTGGGGGGGTGGGGGGGGGGGGGGGGGGGGGTGGTGAGTGCAGAACTACCGCTGGTCAACGAGCCAGTGCTGACATGAGACTGCATATCATCGCCCGCTTTACACGTCACGACATTTCACGCTACAACAACAAACACACTGGAGGTGGCCCCGCTGGGTTGGGAGCCGTCAGAACACAAACATGCCAAAGCATGACCATAATTATTTACATCCATAAAGTTTTGGTAAGTGTTTTGAATTGCTGCACTGCGGTTTGATGCCTCCACCAACCAGTGAATTCTCCGTCTACATTGTTTTTTTCAGGTGTTCCTGATACATCGCATTCACAAAAAAAAGGGGCCTTGACCACCAAAATATAATCGGTTCATCACCGAGTCAAAGTGAATGTTTGTACTAAGTTTGAAGAAAATCCCTCAAGGCGTTCTGGGATGTTCACAAGAATGGGACGGACGTACGGACAACCCAGAAACATAATGCCTCCGACCATCAGCTGTCACCATTGTGGAGGCATTCAAAAAAAAAATCAGGTATGTGTAGAGTGTTAATGAACAGGTGACATTTTGTGCAGATCTGGACAATGAGCCAGATTTTGTGAATCCAAATAAACCTGTTTAATGTAAACAGTTTGCAGAAAACCTCTGTGTTTTCCCCCTATAAAAGCTTTTGCTCTGTTTTGCAAAAACTTAACAGAAGGAAACAAGAAATTGACTGTTGCATTACAGAAGTATTATTGTTGAACAAGCGTTTCAACAGGAAGTCACCAATCTGATATGCAGGTCATGACGTCACCTGAAATCAGGGTTTTGTTCAGTGCATCCTCTGTTGACTCACCTAGTCCTTCTTCAGAATCTGCTCCATCTCCTCTCACGCTCGTCAGCAGAAACGCTGAAACACACAGTTTGTTGACTTCAGGCCACAGAAGCAGGTTATTCACAGCAACAGGAAGGAGGAACACCACAGATAAGAGCGAGCTCACTCTACCTACATTACCACACGCCCTGCTGTAGAGATAAAGCCCTTTGCATTTGTAGTTTGGCAAGAAAATGTATAATAAATAATAATATTGCTACAAAGGCAACACAACAAACACATAACTCCTTTCACAGAGAGCAGCTCTCACAGAAGCAGTGAAATCACTGAGACTATGGCCTAAAAAAAATTGCTTTTTTCCTACACTATGCCTTTTGTTCTTAAAAGAATATCAAAGGAAAATACCGCCCACAACCAACATGTATTCTAAACGGGAGTTTAAAGCTTCACTTAATTATGTGAAGAACAAAGTGAATTACCAAGACGTCCGTTCATCAAAATATCTTTGGATTTTCTATGTATCATAACTAGAGAAAAATCAACTCCTCTCAATTCGGTCTTTTTTTGCTGGTAAATTACAGTTATGGCAATTACTAAAATTAGTTGATCTGTTTCGTTGATACTGTTGTTGTAACTATAGATGGAGCGATGCTTGCGAGCTAGTTCAGGAAGCTGCGCTGCTCTACTCATGTGACATGCCTCACTCCACAATCCTATTTGGTCGATGCCTCTGCTGTGTCAGTATCGCTGGCGGTTGACTCAGCCCCTCCACCACCCCAGCATCCACCTGCACACTCCGACAGGGAGGTTAAAGATACTTGGTCATCATCCCTCATTATAATGAATGTAATCATATCTGGGAAGGTGATGAAGTCAGAGCCGAGACTCCAAACCCTAACTTTGTTCTGCTGCTGCAATAAACATTTAAAAAGTCTGAGATCCATAAGCCGTTTTGACATAGGTTATATATTTTCACAAGTTACATCAGATAAATAAAAGCGAGCTCAAACTGCCCACTGCAAAAATTGCTGCAGCAGCAGAATAAGCAAAGTCCCCCAGCCTTAGGTTTTGACCACTGGAGATATGAAGCATGCAGTAATAAGTATAGAGTGGTTGACCTCTGACCTCTGGCCTCTGGTTCCTGTCTCACATAACAGTAAATGTCACGTGTGCTGACGGAGGCATTATACCAGTGCACATATAGATTTCTTTTAGTTAATGTACTTTCAGTGTGAAGTACAGTAGTTAAAAGAAAACAAGCTATTCACAAAATGTACAGAACCACATTAAGTCATAAATACCTTTAGAGGCTTTGACAATGTGTGACAAACACATTCAGACTTATTTGCACTACTAGGTAGAGCACATATAGCTTTAACACTTCTAATCTAATAACGTGTGTGCAGTGTGGTGACTGTGGAGCCGCTGTGGCCTCTCATTTCTTAACCAGACACATGCCTCTTGAATACAGGTTAATATGCTTCAATATTCCTTCAAAGAAAAGATTCACAAGACAGAATAGATAATATAGGACTGACATACACTGGAAATTAAGCTCAGAGGCTAAGTCAGTAGCTTCCTTTGAATCAAAGTTAAAACATAATTTTATCATTTTAGCTCATTTCAGTTTTTATGTATGTAATGTGATGTCAAGCTTAAATGTTTGTTACACATTTTTTTTTTTTTTTCTTGCATGCTTTTATAAATGTGTTCTTATTTGTTTATGTTATTTTTATATACTTTTTGTCGTACTCTTTGTAACTATGATTTAAAAAGTGCGGTATGAAGCTAAAATATTCAGCATACAAACGCTGCCAACTGACGCACAAAGATCTAATGAGAAAGAAAAATCATAATGCAGACTTCAGAGGCAGGATATAACCTATGAATTTCACTGCGGAGATCAACTGTTTTTGTTTACGGCACATTGACCCCTGAGTCGGCTCTAAGTCTCTTGACATCTTTGTCGGTGTCTTCTGTGTGTGGCACAAGACACTCACTCACACCTGTACTTAGAGCTCTCAACTTGTGATTGCATCGTTGCGTACATGAATAAATTAAAACCAGGTCCGAATAGGGCCACATAAAAGGATGAATCCAAATAACTGAGTTATTGCCAAGGGCTCAGCTGCTCCTGTTCAGAAGCCAAAACACAGGGTAGTGGAAGTGTGGGAGGTGAGGTATGACTGAGAGTGGAGCAGGGTGTTGTTGAGACAGAGCATATGCTCAGTAAGTACATTCCTCTGCCCTGTTGTTACAGCAAAATGAGTTCGGAAGTAAAATGCAGCGTGAGCAGAAAACAGCTGATCAATAAACAATGACAAATAAAAACCTGTGACCTTTTCAGGCATCATATTTGTCGCCATGTGATCGGATTTATTCTTATCATTAATTTGTACTTGTGGAGGCAGAAACATGCATCTCAGCTCATGGCCCAGTGCAGGAGCAAGTGTCTTGCTGAAGGACGCAAGCAGGAGTTTGATCATCGCAGTGTTTTCCGCTGGAGGGCTTGACAAGTCATGGTTTATATATATAGTTTATGTTATCTATAATTCTATGGTCGTTTCAGCAGAAAGCGTCCTGAGTGCGCAGAGATAAAGTTTACAGTGATCTGAAAGTGACCTCTTACATAATGTGTCGTGTCCAGTCACTGGGGCTGGAACTCAAAGTCAAAGTTAGGTCAAAACCTAGTATGAGACTGGACATGTGCAGAATTCACGATGTCATTGTGTTGGATTTTCATTCTGAAGTAGTGTCAGCCACTTCATCTCTTTGATTCTCACCCATGTAGCCACATATACAATATTTGAAACAGCTGAATTCCCTATAAAGCTCTTCTCTTTTACATATTTTTCAGTTTCTTGCGGCTGCTCTGCTCTGTTATAGCCCTGATTTTCTAATTCACACAAGTTAAAGACAACTGCCGTGCTGTTATTTGGCTGTTCACTTGAAAACTATTCACCTTCTAAAGCAAATCCTTGCATTATCTTTGCATTAGTGTTATTATTAGACTGTGAATTCGAGTATATAATCAAAAAGCTCACAGGCAACTGTTATCACAATATCCAATTCATGTGTTGCTTTGATCACTTCATCGCATCTTAAGTCATCGTGTCATGTTCAGGAGCATCATGCACTATTTAGTGATAAACAGAAAAACAGTTTTACTCACCAGTGATGAGGACGGCCCTGATCGCGGCTGACAAACACCCACACGGCCGAAATGCTTTCATGACTTTTTGCCGACGTCTTCAAGTGCAGAGTCTTTTCTCATGAATAAACACACCAAGCCGTTTCCTGAGGTTGTGGGTTTCAAAGCTGCTGCTGACTGAAAGATTTGCATCTCTCTGACTGTTGTTGTATGTCAAGATTCTTATGATGTAACTGAGTGTTTTTCCCTTGCACTCAGCATTAATTTGAAAACTTACTTTTTTCAAATTATCTCCTCTGACACAAATTCATCTTTCCAACATAAATACAATCACATTCGATGTATAAAGTAGGGATGCACCGATATGGAAATTCTTGGCCGATACCGATACCGATATTTAAAACAACAATCTAGCCGATACCGATACCGATATTTGTTTATTACTTGAATAATATGAAAAACAGAAAAAGTGACAAGTGTAACTTTAGATGCCATGGATGGACATAGACACCTATTCAGCCAAACATTTAACAGTATCACCAGGCCTACTCCAGACATCATCTCAACTGTAAACAGATGCTTGCAATGCAGCCTTACAACACAGTAGCATAAACCCTTAGGGAATGCCATTAAATTCAAGTCAAGATGCAGTGCTACTACTAGCCTGCTGTGCAACACAACACAATAGGAGGCTCTGATTACAACAAATAAAATAAAAATATTTTTCGATGAAAACTGCCTGCCATACAACTACCTACTCAATGACAAAAATGTTACTTTCTGTAACATAGAGTAGACCAATACAAATATTATATTTGTTAAATTAAATAAGCCCCCCCCCCCTCTCTCTTTGTATCTATATGACTGCTTGTGTGGCTGTAGTGGATGGGCAGAGGGGGACATTTAATTATGTGATTGGGAAAATTGGGAAAATTAAAACTCCAGGACAACAGAAGGGGAATACAAAGTATGGGATGCATATTTGATCATTTATATCATATAAAATATGTAATTTATATCGTTTAAAATCCTTTTTCAGTCTGTTTCCTGGCGCGATACGCTCGCTCGCACGCCGAAACCATCGGTGAAAGGCGCTGGCGCGACGCGGCCCATGTGAACCACACAAAGGTTTAACAGGGGGGTGGATGGGAGGCGCCTGGCTTTCCTTGGCGCTGCGCGGCGCGGCGCTTCAGCGCCCGGTGTAAACCCGGCGTCAGTGTACCATAATCTGGATGCCAGATTGGCAGGCTGCAGAAAACATACCAATGAACATCGGCCAATGTTATCGGTGAAAGTCAAGTTTATTACCGATACGCCGATGGCAGTAAACGAGGCGAATATCGGCCGCTACTGATATACGGCCGATACATCGGTGCACCACTAGTATAAAGTGCATCAAGCCATCATGAGCTGTGGTGCTCAAGAAAATGTATTAACCAAAGTCCTGACAAACAGAGGAAGAACGAACATCTTAATTGTGGCCATAGCAAACAAAAATATGAAAACTGCAGCATCCTACTCTCTTCCTTATTGATCACTGACTGGCATTTAATCTTCTCCTACTCACTCACTCATTGGCTCATACCTCCTGCTCAGGTAAGTATGGGGCTACAGAAATCCAAGGCTTTTTAAGCACACGAAACACAACTCAATAGACGCTTTCAGAACTTTGGAGATCCTGCAGACATTCTGAGAACCACCAGACTTTCTGCGGCCAGTCACCTTGCGAAAAGTCTGCAGAATGTAAAGAGAAATAAACAGCACTTTTTTGTAGAAGAGAAGGCCTCATCTGTTTAATGTTACAGTCTCTGCTTTATCTGTCTTGAATAGCTGCTTCTAGCATCTTTGATTGATGTGAACAAAAGGCAGCAACGACCACATCATTTAACAGAGTCAGAGATACACAAGGATGATAAGATGACTTAACTTAAGGAACCTGCAACAGAATCCAAAAAACAAACAGAAAAAAACAAACAAGGTAAAAGTTGATTCCAGATCCCAGATGTTAAATCAAAAGTTCTAAAAGACCTTAAACTGGAGCAGAATCATATCACTCACAGCTAAGAGAACCCAATCGTTCTAACATCACTCAGCATGGAGCAGCTGATCCACCCCCAAGAAGTCCAACAGACCAAGTAAAACACACAGAGTGCCGGGCTCTGCAACTGATTCCAACACAAAGAAAAATCAAATCACAAAGAACTTCAAAACCCTGATAAACCACAGAAATATGTAAAGGAAATATAACCGAGATGTGATCATGTGGGGATCAGGGCCTAGAGAAAAGGGATTGAAACGATTGTTTCACAAGGTTGAAGTTTAAAAATTACTAAAGAAAGAAAGAAAAGATATTGACACTTTAGGTTTTCAGTGTATTTGTACTGTAGGATAATGGTACTCCATTATCAATAAAAGGTACATTTGGTTTAACTGTGCTGTGAGTTGTGGGCTGTAATCTGAAGTGTTGCCTGAAAACTAGTACTTACTCGTTGGTCTCTAGTGGGAGAGTGCTCTATTGCAAAAGACTTGGTGTGTTTCACGGTTGTTCCTTCAGCTTCTTTGAAAGTTCACACGTCTTCCAGGAACGTCTTGGACTTTTGCAATAAGTTTTTGCGTCTCTTGTTGTTGTTGTATCAAGATCACGAAGCTTCTCCTTCATGTTATATGCACGGACTGTTTACTGTTTGCTGCAGCGAGCGCTTGGCACTGGTACTGGCTGAAACTCTTAGATACATGTTGCCAGTGTTGATGTTCGAGTGGTCACATATCGCAACCGCTAACATGACACTCCATAGATTTATTACTGTCGTAGAATATCATGGGTCAACCGCTCCACTCAAACTAAGCTGGATCCAATGCAATGAAATACCGTGACGGTGACAGTGTTTTCATTTGGCAACTGATTTTCCTCCATGGCTAACATCTTGATAAGTCATTCAAATTTTGCAATGCCAATGTTTATCATTTCAACAAGAAAAGAAAGTTAAATGTGAAATTTACTGTTAAGAGGCGTCTAAAGCGTCCATTGATTAGGAAGCTACAAGACATATTTACAAGGACAACAATGTTCCAACATTAACCCCATTAAGACAATAGTCTGAATAAAACACTCCCATGTAAACAGCAGGTTCTGATGACTGTAATGTGAATAAGTCATACTCATAATTAGACTATGCTTTGTAAAGGGGGATATGAATGGAACATTCGTTTAGCAACTCATGTAAACATCATAATCAAAATAATATCTTATTCAAAATAAGGTCAATAGTCAGACTATTGCTGTCCATTTAAACACAGTCATGGACTTCTTCATATCTTCTACTGTGTGAGCCCCAGCTGTCCCAGAGTTCCCATACCTGGGTTTAATGGCCTGTCAGTGCTTGAGGCCAGTTATCTGCCTCTGCCTGCTTGTCCCATTTCTCAGTGGTTATGGGGGGGGCATGAGCCAGCCTGCTCGCTCGCTCCTCGTGGCTCCGCAGCCAAACAAAACACATGTGGGTGTCAGTCATAGCGGCACAGACAAACGTTGGGTATTGTGCCCGCTGTGCTTGGCTTCATTCTTGGGTGTCTGTTGTGTGTCAACTGTCCAAACATGTCTTCAAACAGATAATTATAAATCAGTTTTTTCCATTTCTCTTTCTGCATGTATTTATAGGCCAAGGCTAAAGTGATGGACATAGTGGACAATGACACATGTTTCATTTATTGTGCTGTAAACATATATTTGAGGTTTGTGTGAATGAGCCATGATGCACAGGACACCTGTGATTTGAGCTCTACTGAAAAGACAGATAGTTGTGTCCGATGAAAACCTCAGAGCTGAGAGTCCAAACTCAAAAGAAACTCCAAAAGGAACAAAACAGGACCAATAGATAACAACAGAAAGCAAAGCTGGATCACTAGGAAGACCATCAGGAGTACGAGCAAAACCAGGAACAAACTTAACTGAACAGACAAATCAACAAAGAAGAGTGAGGAGCTCACTGACTTACTGAGGGTTTCCTCTGACATTTTTCCACACAAACTTAGTTTTACAAAATATTTCCATCCAGACGAGAACACAACAATTACAACAAAGGCTCAAATAAGCATGTCGGGCCAGTAGGTGGAGATAAAGTCTACATCAATGATCTGTCAAATACCAGAGAAGAACATTGGGAGAACACTCACTGAGGTTATTCTCTTTGGTGGCACAATCTTCAAAACCAAACAATAGTAGATCATCATATTACATGTATGTCTTTGCTTTTATCTGGTGAGGCAGATGTATGTGACTGCAAACTTGTAATTACAACTAGCAGTGCTAACCAAACGTAAAGAAACCAGAATGTAACTGCCATTGCTGTTTCTGGTGAAGGCTCATTACACGAAGCAACAGTGGGCATGCACGGAGTAACCTGTGACGTCATTGTTTCCCAAAACAGGACAATAAAACAGGATAAAGCAAGAGATAGAGACACAAGGAAAGAAGCTACAAAGTCAAACAGGAACAAATAAACTCAAAGTGCAAACAGCTGAGATATAGCCTGAATCCAAATCCCCAAAATCCAACCCAAAGTCTAGAAATAAGAAAAAAGGCTACAACAAGCACTGAGAAACTGAGAAAGGTGAGGAACAGAGTGGTGGAGGAGGTCTGGTGGGAGGGGAGGAGGGAGGAGGACGCCGGCCCATGTGAGGCCCTAATTCTGGGAGAGACATGAGTGAAGACAGTAAAAGAAATATGCTCTCACAGTGTCTCTGCTCACAACATGATATTCCAACACTGCTCAGAAAGTAAGTCTATCTCCACAATACAATACAATATAATACAATACCGGGACTTTTCCCTGTTTAAAATAAAAACACCATGTTACACAACATCTACAGTGCCACAGTTAAAACCAAATTTAAGTTTGATCTTTAAAACCAGATTCATGATCTTTGACTGAGACATAATACAAGTGTACAGCATCTGTCTATTCAGCAGAAATGTGCTAAATGGGTGGAGGAGTTTTGCAGAAAAGAGCACATGTTGCTGCATAAAGTCAGTCAGCTAACGTGCAAAGTTAGCGTGTGATTGATTAGCTGAAGTGTGGAGGGTGCAGTCAGCAGAGCGGCAGGCTGTTACCTTATGAAATACAACATGACAGGAATAGACAGGCTTCAAAATGGCACCTTAATGGAGCACAGCCATGTGGATGTTGGGGGGGCCATGGAGTCACATGTGCCGTGCCTCAATTTGCGTACTTCCAAACTGTTACTCTCCAGCTTCGCAGATTTCTTTATTCCAAGTTCAGAATACTTTCAAGTAGGACAGCCATGGCGTGTTTGCGGGGCGAACAGCCCCAGGCACAATAATTCAACCTTGTATGATGTACCCTGAGCTATCATCATTCGAAAATGCAACATTGACTCCCGTCGCTCACTCTGTGCATGTTCATGCACTTCATGTTCTTCTAACACACACACACACCTTCCCTTCTTCTTAAACAGCCAGGTCACATGTCCTTAGTGACAGGTCCACACACCCGGCCACCTTAAAGCTATTTTCAGCACAATGAGGTAATATTATTAATATGAGGTAAATATTTCGCATCAGACGCGCTGTGTCAAACACGACGCCCGGGGCTCTCCACACAAATTCCCATCTAGACGTGTCTTGCATTGACTCTGTATGTAATCTCAACGCACCTCGTATTTGTGTCGCGTTCGGTGTGAAGACACCATTACAGTACAGATAGCAATTGCTCACCTAACAAACCGTAAATCACAAGCTGAAAATAGTTGTGCTGTTAACTTGGCATCTACTGCAAAATAAGTTGAAGCACTATTTTAGACAAGCCCATCCTAAAAATGTGGAAATGTTCATATGACATGACCCCACTCTACTCTTTATACAGCACATTACATGTATAGTGTATCCAGTTTGAGACACAGCCATAGAGTTGCTGTTGGGGCCAGGATGTCTCAACAGAACAATGTTATACAAAATAACAGCCTGATGAAGTCTGGTGATCATATAAGTTACAAATAAAGAACAAATGAACTAACAACTCATGTAATGAAAGAGGTTGCAGGATAAGCGACGGTAAATAAGCACTTTCTCTCTTATGATAGGTACAAAAACAAGCTGAGCCCACACAGTGTTTCTTAATCACTCCACTTTCTCCATTGAGGGAAAGCACAGGATCGTCCTTCACATGTGACCTCATCCACTGACTTCCTATGAATCGCACAGGGCAGCAAGTCAACAATATGCCCTCTCCATTTCAACTCAATCTCAGGGCAACAACAGCTGCATTGGTCCTAAAACTAGACATCCCCATTCATACACGTTCATGTCCGCCACATGACCTTGTAAACAGAGCTGGAACAACAATAATCATCCCAGCCCCACCAAAGTCATATCAGTCCACAGACATCCGCCTCCAGCTCCCAAGTGGAGCTTCAGGGACTGTCCCACTAATTTGGAGATGGGTGATGCAATGGGCTATTATCAGAGACCTTGTTTCCCTGGGTGACAAAGGCTAAATGTGTCAGGAGCTAAATGTGAGCCAGTAGTGTTGGAAACCAGGTGAGTACCCCACCCTGTCTGCACTGTCTCCACCAACATTCAACTGATAGATGCCTCATCGTCACTGGCATGAAGGTCCACTGTCGTCAAAGGTGCCAAACACTAAAGAGAGGGTCCATGTGGGAACCTATCAGCCCTCAGTGCTTAGATACAAAAATAACCAATGACAGTGTCCATTTCATCCTGCTGCCCTGCCACTCGACACCCACTGCTTATTCCAATGTGAGCGAACCACCAGCGTCCAGTGTTGCTGCTCAGTTTGGCCACAGCGACTTGTGCGTCTATTTTGGTATCGTCTGAGCTTGCTATCGGGAGGCTGCCCACACCAGTGCATTTTAAACATGGATCTGAGGGCTTGACTCACTTTGGTGAGTTTTCTTTGTTTGATAACTTTCAACAGAAAAACTTTGTTCACCGTGAAAGGCAACCGCTAATTGGGATTTCTTCATGCTCGGCAGGTGGTACTGTACTGGATTTTTTGATTCTAACTGAGGATTTGTTTGATACCCGAGTCTAGATAAGACCCTCACCCTCAGAATGAGAGAGACCCATCACCAAGGTGAGGGAGCAGTGTGTTGATATCAATGTTTACAAAGACAAGGAACGTGCTGAAGGCCACTGGACAGAGTATAATATAGTTAGGGTTTTATGTTTTGCACCTACAGGAATTATTAAATCCTTAGACATGAATACTGCCATATCATTTACTGTACAGTAATAATCCCAGAAATATTTGGGGAAATGATATACTTCTAGTCAAATAGGTGGTCTTCATACAGTAAAGTTAACTGGGGTGCTTCATTCCTTGGGTATAAATACACGAGCAGATGCTGGGAAAGTACCGTGGTTGCTAACTGATCTGTGGCTATAAGAGCTGGGAGATTGTTGGCAAACAAAGTCGAATAGAACGCCAAAATACTGTAAGTTAGTCGAAAGATAAAGTAAAGACACTAGGTTCTAGCCATTTAAACTGGGTTGTTGGGTTTTATTGATAATAATAATTATAATGATGATGGCGAGTGGTTGCTAACTTATCTCTGGTTATGAGAGTTGGAAGACTAATGGCGACCAGAGTCTAATGGGAAGCCAAAGCATTCTGTACTTTAGTCGTGTGACACAGTAACATGGCTAGGTTCTAGCAACAGCATCTGTTATGAAAGCTGGAAAGTTGTTGCCGACCACTCTAATAGAGCTTAAAAGCATATTGTATGTTAGTCTTAAGATACAGTAAAGTCACAAGTTTCAAGTAATCTAACCTGGGCTGCTAGTTTTGATCTGTGGTCCAGAGTCTGATGGAAAGCCTAAGCCTTCTGTAAGCTAAGAGCAAGATACAGTAAAGTCAAAAGGTCTCATCAATTTTAAATAATAATTAACAATAATTATTATTATAACATATATCATGTTTTTGCTGCTTCAAATCATTCTTGACCGTGAGCATGAGGGCAAATGGACAGCTTGGCTACTATTACGGTACTGAACAAACTATTAAAAAACTATAATTTGAATGCACACATACAATCAAATATGCCTCCAAATCATGTAATGTCTATATTTATATTTGTCTCAGTCAATGTCATCTGCTTATAAGGACAGTCGTGGTTGTGTGGATTGTTGAAGAGATGAGTTATATGCCAGTGGCTATGCTCCCAGGTCAGGACATATAAATGGGTTAATGAGCTATTCTAGGCCGTCACCCAGATAGCTGAAGAGAGCTACAGTAGAGCAGCTGCTGTTGAGGTACACTGTGACGAATGTGATGATTTACTTGCATTTCCTGCACTTCAGTAAACCTTCATGAATGTTGCTCGAGAGTTTTGCAGAAGAGTGGTCTCTATAATAACCACACAATTTTATTGGATGTGAAAAAGGTATACAGGCATTTGAAGGGGACCAGCATGAATCTTGGGCCCTGCACAGGACATAAACAATGGAAATGGCCATTTTATTTTCATAAAGTTTTTCCTTTAAATGGAGTCAGGATTGTTCTCATAGCTGCAAACAGTGCTCACGGCTCAAGGTACCACACAGTGTTAAAAATAGACAAGTGCATGGTATGAAGTGTTTGTCTGTTGCCTGCATAGTGACACCACGGCTGAAGCCGGCACATGTCATGTACATAAAGGTCATCAGGGCAACCTCAGAGTTCAAAACCATTTATAGTAATCAATCCAATAACCGTTTGCATGCCATTAAACCATTGAGGTGTTCATATAATCATAGCTTTTATTGTGCACCTCAGTGAGTATGTTTAAAGCCAAAGCCTTTGACCGCTGTTACTGATTTCGCTCTTTATTTTTCTCTTTAGGAGGTTTTCATATGCCACGACTTCCCTGACATCAACCCGAGCTGCAAAACCAACAAAAGACCTACAGAGCTGCAGAGCTGCAGAGCTGCAGCAGCTGTAGAGGAGACAAGACTGGTGATGCACAAGACAGAAAGACACTTGTTGACATCATGAGCTGTGTGGAAAAGCGACATGTGAGCCATCGGGGGGGGAGCATGCTCCACCATCGCTTCCCCAATGGCTTCACTGACTTGTTCATGGATGAGACGGATCGGGAGGTCAGCACTCTCACTGACCGAGCCTTCCGAAGTCTCTGCGTTGGAGATGACGCAGTTTATAATGATGAGTTGCAGTATGGATATTCACCTTTCAGCTGCCATAAACCCTTGGTAGGGGAGCCTCTTAAAAAGACTCATCATAAGGAATCTAAAAAGCACGGGCAAAAGAAATGTGACAAAAATAATGCCCAGCCATGGAAACAGCAGCAGCAAAAGAATATGTCCAACATGACATCTTTCCTTAAGGCATTGAGTGCCACAGAGGAAAGCTGTGAGGGGATGTTAATCAAAAATGGAGGTATTGTGGATTCTAATGGGGAATCATGGGATAGGTCAGCACTTCGCAGCATCCAAAAGGAGTTATCGGAATTCTCCACGGATTATCACCCCAATCTGAGGGAGGGACATTACAATAACCATCATCGAACCACAGGCAAAGATGCTGCCCTGCCCTCAGGGAAATCCTCAAAGATCAAAAACGGGAAAACCACTGTCAAATTAAGGAAACTTAACATCAAAAACTTTTTCCTCCACAGTGAGTTAAGCCCTTTCCAAACTTGGAGAGATTTTAAACACTTCCCCTTTGGCCAAGAGGAGACAGTAACATCTATTCGTCCCACAGATAATATCCCTAAATGGTTCGACTTGCCATTTTACAAGGAACTGACAGATGCACACAGAAAAGAGACTCTGCACACAGTGGAGCGCAGTCATGCCAGAAAGCAGCAGTAGAGCCCCCTCCTCCCACTGCTCCGAAACCCCTCCCTCCCCCTCCTCCACCAAAGGTCCTGCCAAAGCCCTCAGCTACTCCGGCTGAGAAGAGGTGCTCTTCGGAGGGAGGAGATGGGATTACTGTCCCCTGGAGGCGCAACAGGTCAAGGGCAACAAGTGCAATTCCAGTCAATCAGCCAGAAATACCAAGTCAGGACAATTTTTCAAAGACAGTTGAGGAAACTCTTTTGTTGGTCAAAAAGGAGCCTAAATCTGTGGAGGTGAAAGCAATAGAGGAGGTCAGCTGTTTGGCCTCTACTCCATTCAGCATCTGCCAACTGATGACTCCTCTCATTCCCTCCAGACAACCAACGGAAACATCAGAGATCCTCTCAGTCTTCTCGCCCTCTGCCCTTGACCTTCCACTTAGACCACACTCTGAGGTCAAAGTGACCCCTGAACCTTCAGTCAAGCGGGAGAGCTACAAATCCCTTGCCTCTAGCATCCTCTTCAACCTCAAAGACAACAGGAAAAGGGTTAAAAGCCGTTACAGCCCACCTAAATTCAAAACTATAGAGTTGCCTGATGGTGGCATCCAGTCTCCACAATCAGATCAATATAAGCATCCACAAGCCAGCTCTGAGGGCAATGCATCTGGCTTTAGCACCCCTGCCATCTTTAGAGGTGGACAGACAGTTTGCAGTCCTATCTTGGAACCCGACAGCAGCCCAACTGTTGATCTTACAAACAACGATACTAACAGGCCTCTATCAGTTGACTATTTGTTATCAAATCTACTGCAAACCAAAAAGGAGGCTGGTAATGGTGAGGAGAATCCGATATCCCCCTTTGCACACCCTAAAAAGAACAGGAGCCCCATGGGTAAGAAGCAAATCTACCCCTCTCTGAATTTGTACAAGAAAACCAACCCTGTTGATAGTGATATGAAATATGTTCAAGTTCCTGCGAGCACTGGTGCTCCTGTACACACAGACCAACTAAGTGTGACAGATGAACTTTCACCACTTATGCTCAACAAAGAACTCTCCCCAACAGCACTGCCAACTAACACAAGGCCTTTACCAAACACTTTAAATGTCATCAAAGATCTATCACCCATAATTTCACCCCGTGCCATTGAGAACGAGAGGTTGTCATCAAATTTATCGGTTGGGAAAAGACTCACAAAGTTACCAGACAAAGCAAAACAGCTGGTGAAAGACACAAAAGAAATAGACTCTGGAGATCAGCCTGCTTTTAAGGAAAAAGAGGCTAGTGGCCAAACCATGAGTACAATGGATGTGATCAGAGCAGCGAGGGAAGCAATTAATTCAGCGAAAAACAAAGCTCTATCTGCGACTCAACCAGAGAGCATCAATAAGCCAATTTCAGACATAGAAGAAACAAAAGAGAGAGAAGTAGATGAGAAGGTCGCTTATTCAAAGGAAAAGGTTAGCAACAAGAGGGAGGGTTCATTATCAGAAAACAACAATGTTTTCTCTCAAAGTAGAAATGAATCAACTGGCACAACACTGGTTGGCAAGAAACTTGTCAAGAAAGAGCCACCGCCAGTTCCAAAGAGAAATTTTGCAAAATCTGATGTTGAATTTGCTTTTGACAAACATCAGACACATAATGATGACAAACCCAGTAGGTGTAATTCAGTGGATGCGAAACTAGATTTACCAGAGAAAGAAAATGAATCTGTCCCAAAACAAGCAAAGAGCAAACATGTATTTTCAGCCAGACAGAACAATTACATAAAAAATCAGAGGTGTGCAGTGACGGATGATGATCAAGGACAGGAATACGAGGAACGTGATCCGCATGTGAGTACAAGGTCAGAGATGGATGAGAATATGACGTCACTAAGACAAACGAGAGATAGCGAGCATATTATGAATGATTTGCATGCTCTGAAAGAGCTGCAGAGAGCAAAGCTTGGCGATCGCATACTTGACAACACCAGGAACAAATTTGGGATTATTAACATTGATGAGGAGGCCAGGGCGAAGAATGATTTGATCTCCAGGGAGCTTCGTAATATAAAGAAGGGCATGCTATCTATGAGAGGGAACACATCAGCTAAGAGAGATGTGTTTTCCAAGACAGAGAAGGAACAGAGAAAGCAGGAGGCTTTCACAAAGAAAGACACTAACGTCATGGTAAACAAAGCACTTTTAAATGACAATTATGACAAAGCCAAAATGGCACTTGAAGAGATCATTTCAGAGAGGGAGAAGCGAAGGAATAAATTCGACGACAAAGATGATGATTCAACATTTGATGAGAACGCTAGCGATGAAAGTTATGTAACAAGGGGACAGCAATGTAAAAATGCAATGAATGATTCAATGATGGAGGGCAAGGAAAGACAAAATGGCAGCATTTCTGCATTAAATGAGAAAGATCTAAAGGAGAGGTTATGCGATCTGAGAGACCACAATCACGTGAGGCAGATTCTGTCACTAACCGAGCCTAGACATGGTGAGACTCACAGACTGGGTGGTAGGAAAGCTCTACCTGTCATGGAAAAGGTTGGCAATGAGCTAGACCCACTCCTTAAAACTAAACATGTTATTGATAAACAAACTGATAATCCTAGCTATGAATCAGAGGTGGTGGATTTCAGACATGTAGCGAGACAGATGTCTGAAGACAGTGGTGAAAGTCTGAGTAATGAAATCGGAGGCACAAAGTTAGATGCTCCACCTGTTCCCCCGAGGAGTAAAAAAGGAGACAATAGAAGAGATGGCAGCATTACTAAGGAAATAAATATTTCAAATGATGCAGTAGATGAGGATGCCTGGGACGAAGTTGTGAAATATGAAAACAGTGAGGTGTGCTTGAATGAGATGAGGAGGACAGGCTCAGGAAAACAAGAAGAAGACAGTGACCAGTTCACAAAAGAAACTCTGCCCATTCAAAATGAACAACTTTCTGATGAAGACATGTGGGATTTGGTAATTAATGCAAATTCAAAATCCATCAAAGCTCCTCATGCAGTTACACTGTGAGCCCATCTCATCTTCAAATTACCTACAATCTGAAAATAGCTTGCACTTGTCACCAAAGTTCAAGGGAGAGGAAAACGACCCGACTGATTTACAGACAGTGGGCCCCAAAGGGGAAACCGCATTTGAAAACAGCAATGCAAAGTCAGCATGCAAGGTAAAGAGAAAGGCCCCTTTAAGACCGGACCATCTGCTAATCACACCAGATGACAAAGTAACCAGGAATATAGTTGCAGAAGAGGAATCTGACAAAACATATAGACACACTGAGGAAGTAAATGTAGATACAGAGGCCGTCAGTGAAACGCCCAGAAACATAATATCACCTTTACTACTGGTGAATGGTGTTAGTGTCAATCAGAGCCCACCTGATCAAGCTAGCTTGTCCTCAAAATCCTCTTACTTCTCCGCAGATAGCGCACTGCACAGAAACACTGAGACTGAGTCCAACCTTTACCACTCACTGGAGAACTTGATCGGAGAGGTGGGGGAGGGAATGCAGAATGTTTCACAAAACATGACACACGATTTGGACAGGACTGAGGTGGAATATTATTCTTTGAGTGATCATGAAAGTGAGTCAGAGGTTTTGAAGCGAGCGATAGCAGCTCTTCAAAAAGAGGCAGAAGTGCCCGACTATGACAGCAAGGACAGAGACAATATCACTGCAGATGAAAGTTTAACTCATGATGAAAAAACTCCAACTACACCAATATCACCCCCTAACACCTTCTCACCAACTTTGGCAATCCCGTTTTTATTTAAAGTCAAAGACAACACTTTTAATATTAAGCCGAAGAAGAAACTACAGCCTTGGGTACTGGGAGGTAGTCTGGGTGGTTCAGAGAGGGGAGAAGATCAAGCAAAGGAAAACCCAGAGCTCACACTGGTTAGTGAGACCACTACCAGTGATACCACCTTACCTCCAGCAGAAACCTTCACACCTAAAGAGATTGTAACCAACCATTTGCCTCCTCTGTTGCTTTCACCTTCAAATCTATTAAATGAAATCCCAAAGAAACCCCAACTTGGACAGTTCCTCACTGTCCAACAGGAGGAAGACAGGTTGTCTGGAGTGAGTCCATCATCTGAGGGTGTGGCAAGCGTAACAACCAGCACAGCTGAGATGGGAATGAGCGCAGGAGTCCCAGGAGAGCGTGATGTGTCCAAGGTTCTCAGCGAAGGCTCCGGATCCACCTACAGTGGAAATGAAAGCCAAACTGGGTTATCCAAACCCCCCATTGTCTTACCCAAATCTGACAAGGCTGTTCTCAAAGCCATTAAGCTGACGAATAGAAGAATCAAGAAGGAGGAAGCCCAGAAGTCCCCCAACAAGTCATCTCAAAGCAGCAGCAAGCACAGAGCAGACAGACACAAGGCTGACAAATCTGAGCAAAAAAGTGGCAGCAGTAGTAAGAATAGCAAGAGCATCGAGAGAAAGCACCACCATCAGAGTGAGGATCACCATGGTAAATCAAACCGTGAGCAAGGAAGTGAGCAACTACTCCATGAAAACAGAGCCCACAACAGCGAAGACCACCATCAAGGCAGAACAGAGAAGAACCCCAATACTCCGAGACGGAGCAACAAGTCGGCGGATAGCAACAAGCAGAGCAAAGAAGCACTACCCAGTGTTGCAACAGAAAGGCAAGGCCGCAGCAGCGACAGACACATTCGAGACAAGTCCAAAAGACATTACAGCTCTGATAGGGTCATCAGTAACATACCTGTGTACAAAGCTCAAGTCAGCCCCATGTCAGACAGGCCATTCCAACGGTCGCAGAGCATTGATAGAGACTTGGGAGATAAAGTGGAACGCAGGCTTAGTGCCGATATGTCAGCGAACGAGAGGTTTGATCCACGGACGCAGCGCATTGAGAAATCCATCATGGATGGGATCCAGCAGAGAGGCCGAGCCAGAGACAAGGCGAGCCGAGACAACCCAGGGAGGAGGAGTCAGAGCATTGATGCGTACAGCACTGAAGCATCTCACCCTCCAACTCTGTCCCGCCAGTCGAGCCACACCAGCCAGTTTTCACGCCAGTCCAGCATCGAGCACGCCATTGTCACACAGTCGTTCCCTATGACCCAACGTAAGATCCTCCAGGATCCAGACTCGGGTCAGTATTTCTTCGTCGACATGCCCATACAAGTCAAGACAAAAACCTTCTTTGATCCCGAAACAGGAAGCTACGTGCAGCTGCCAGTCCAGCCAACAGAGGGTGCTATTCCCCAGGCTTCCCCCATGGAGGTCTTGACCCCACCTCTGGTTGTTTACCACAGCTTTGTGCCAGTGCCTCTGTCCCCCATGGCTCAGAAAGCTACCTTTCAAACTGCTGTTATAGAGCCAGAGGAATTTGAGCAGAGACGCCTAGAAAGGTCAAGGCAAATGCACTGTAAGGAGGGACATCCATATTTAGAGCCTGTCTATGGTCAACATGACCACATATTAGGGGAGTTCATGGGCACTGAGGAGCTGGACTGTCCAAGCTGATAAGCCATGAAGATCCAAAGGAAAAATCCACCCTCCTCATATGCTGTTTTCTCTCATCAAATTGTTGTGTTCATTGCATCCCAGGAACTATTTGGTAAACTTTTACTCAAGTTCTTGACATTTGACAGTTGAATGTTAAATGTGATGAAGCCCCTGTGTTTGCTGAAATTCATATGCTGTTTGTCTACGATCGAGTAGAATGGCCATATTGAGGAAAAACAATTTCGAGAATAGAGTAATAATATTATGAGAACGAAGTTGAAACTGAGAACAAATTTTAAATATTACAAGTATAAAAGTCATAATGTTTTGAGAATAAATAAGTTTTAGGAAACAACCAGCAAAGAGAACCCTTTAATTCTTGTAAAATTTAAAAATGTTCTCATAATATTACGACCTTATACTCTCTTAATAAAGCTGTGTGGGCTTTGTGAAGTTCCATCGATATTAATAAAGAGGAATTTTTTTGACTTGACTGTAAACTGAGAACAATTTATTAATTTGTGGGTGAATGATGACTTGCTGTTGAATCCTATCGTTTGAATATGAGTTTTATGATTTGTGAAAGACAATGTGCAATTTTCGAGACAGATGATGGACTTGGATGATCCATGTTCATCATGTATTTAATGTAAATGTAGAATATTTACTGTAAATGCTGAGTTTGTTATATTTAACTACAGTGGTGTTTTGATCTTTACTACTTTTCAGGTATTGTGCCGTTTCTTTTGTTTTATTACCTGCAAAGGTTGTTGCTTGAGATTCTTTTTCCACCAGACAGTTTCCAGTCACTCAAGTTAGAGATACCTGAAATAAAGATGATTGTTTAAAATAATCAAACCTTTAATTTGTTACTGATTTTAACTGATTGTTTTCACGCAACTAAATGTTCAGATTCTTTGCATGCTGAAGTTGAAATTGCCGTGGAAAATGTCTGATACAACACAGAGTTCATTTATACCATGTAAATGCTTGAACTGGCGTTATTGAAATCAATAATTGTTTTTTAATAAGCAGAGGATATGAAGGAGAATTGGTTTTGCGAGTTTGTTGCATTGGCATTTTTCTAAACTAGAACAAAGCAGGGCTGTATTGTGTCTGTGATCCATTCCAATAAAAAACAACTGTTTTTACAGACTTCCATTGTACCAGTGGTATTCATTTCACTCCACTCATTGATCATTTAAAGCACGACAGTCGAAATGAAGAAACATAAAACTGCTAAACCTGTTTTGATTGTTACGCTTGGTGATTAAAATATCTTCCAAATACAGAAAACCCATTTTTTCTTGATGTGCAATGAATCCCAACATGTTCACAAATGTTCACTACTATTGTTATACTAATAACATTTTGATTGGTTACTTTTGTTGTCACTCACCAAATAGTGGCTTTATGGTCATGACAGTTACTGACATCTACAGTTTTGTAAATAATATTCTTAAGTTTATTTTAACAATAACATTATATTTACTAACTTTTAATGATACAATTGTATTAACTTTTGGCCTGCAGACAAAGCTAATATCCACTACTGTTAGGTAGTTAACTCCTTGATTAACTGAAAATTACGTATTTATGAGAGTATAATAATATAATTATTCTGTGCAGAATGACAACTGATGGTTTGTAGTTTTTAGCTACAGCTCTATTCTGCCATCTGCTGGTCAAATCAGCGTTGTACAGTATGTTACTTTTCACAAGAGCATCTCTTATGGCTGTTGAGCTGTTCCATCCTGTTGCTATAGGTGTTCATAAAACTGATTGAAAACATTTAACACAATAACTAATCTCTGTTAAAACTGCCAATTAGTTTACATCCTCATTAGCTTCTTGAATCCAGTGAGATTAAAATGCTGATGACTCACACGTCCCTAATCTGCCTTTTGAAAGTGATGAAAACAATATTTAACACTGAGCAAATATACCTTTCAAATAATTCAGAGTTGATGTGAACAAAATATTCAAATGTAAAGTTATGGAAATTATTCAACTGGTATTCATGAGAACTTCATTTTTGGGGGGTTTGGGCTATTAGATTGACAAAACCAGAAAACTATACTACTTAATCATACTTTAAAGAGCCAACAGTTAATAAAACGATCAAGAATTGTTTTGTCGCGTGTAGTCCAAATGAGATGTTATCAAATACAAATACACCCAAGCTCGTTCAAGAAACTTAATTCCATAGAAAAAGCTGGTTAATATTTTGTATTGATCACAGTGTCATGGGTTGGCTCAGCACCACTGACAGTCACAGACCTGAGAGGCGTTCAAATCCAGTTCCAGACACTGAAGTGGCTACATGGGGACCCAGGTTTAAACTGAATTAACTCCCCCTCCCATTTCAACTGAGGATCATTAAAACAGTTTGTTGTCAACTATAGTAAATAATGTAATGTAAATGTTATGTAATCCATAGACTAAACTAGACAAAGGCTGCTTAATAGTTGGGGAATTTTATTTCTAAAAAATAATACAATATTTAAACATATGCACAAAAATACAGTGTTTTAATCAACTCAAGTAAACCGTCCTCCCCGTCCAGCATTGTCCTGATGTCAAAGAGGGCACAGCCAGTCAGTGACATCCGCAGCTCAAAGCCACCATGTCGTCGTACTGCTTCAAAACCACGTTCTCCGCTTCGTCGAAGTATAACAAACTGATGGACTGGAGTATGTCGGGCACACAGCAGGGCGCTCCCACTTCGTTGCCCGAGAGCTTGAGCGCGTGCATGATGGAGCGCACCGTGGCGTGGTTGGTCGCTTTGAGGCTGCCCCCCAGCGGGAAGGGACAGGAGCCTTTGCAGTGGTAGGCGTTGTAACCCCGCGGGGAGATGATCCAGCCCGACCAGCCGATCTCCTCGAAGTCAACATAGAGGGGGACCCGCTGGCAGGGCTGGGGGTGGCCGTGGGGCGAGGAGCCGGGGGGTGCTCGTCGCGTTCTGCTGCGGTGGTCGTGGCGCTCAGGTGCTGCTGCTGCAGGTTGAGCTTGTCCTGTGGAAAGAGAAGGACCATCACGTTAGATTGAAGATCCAAGATGGACTTTGTTGTCATTCAGACCAAACACAAGACAAGTGCATAGCAGATGGGACAAATTGACTCTGCATCCAGGTCATTCATGTCATTCAGAATGCTGTGGTTTCCTATGTAGGTATTAAAGCCTAAAGTTTAAAAAATAAATAATAAATATGATACAACAGACATTAGAATATTACCTGCAACTGAAATTGCACACATTGAGTTATTACACAAATAAGACGCAAGCAGACATGAGAATTATTGCATAAATATAATTAAATTGCACTAAAAAAATAGATAAATTAGGTTTGAACTGTGGAATTAATTAAAGGTTTTTCGACTTTGGGATTTTGGGAAATGTTCATAGCGCAGAATAATTTGCTTTTAAAACCACATCACAAAATGCCAAAGTCTTAAATTAGGTCTGTACAACAAGAGAAACAAGATACATGTCATGTAACAGGTTCCTAAAACACATACCTATTTGGATATTTTATACTGAAAAAAATTAACTCTATTGTCTTTTGGTGGAAAAAAACTCTTTATACAATTTCTGCGCTTCAGTTTCTTTAATATTAACATTACAATACCTGAGACTATAGAATTGATTTACATAATTTTGTTGATACGTGTGGTGAGGAAGTCCAGTAGTGTAACTCCATCAGCCACTATGAGTACACTACTGTAGGGGTGGGACAAAGTATCGTTATGGCAACATATCATCGTCCTGACTCATAAGATATGATTATTGATACGCTGGGTTTAAATATTGATATTTACTTACTCATATATATAGTTTGGACTTTTACCAGTTTATACTTACAATGATGTGAAAATTGACAAGTTACAGCGTGTTTGTGAGCATTGTTTTGTTTTTGTCTGTGAAACTTTCACCCAATTGAAGTGAATAGATACAGAAATCCTGCACTTTACATCTTCAGGGGCATTTTGCATTCTTCTTCAGTTAGACAGATGTCGTGATGTATCGCTATATGATTGTCTTGCAATATATCGATTATCGCAAAATAGCTGTATTGTTATATTATCGCAATGTTTTGCATATCGTATTGCAAGTTACCCTGCAATTCCTGCCTTTAATATATATACATATATTACATTCATATTAATATGTTAGAGTTCTGTTTCATGTTATACTGAATAAATTGAATTCATTTATTAATATTTCTTGTTTACAACTGCTCCTTATAACAATGATGTATTATAGGATCATGGAGACAGTACAGTCAGCTCGGCTGCTGGGACATTTAGTTATGGTCAGAGCCTGCACACTCTGATTCTGTAACAACTGAGCTACTGAAATTCAAATGCAAACACAGATAAACGCCTCTCTCGTGTCCGTATATACCATCATATTAACACGCTCACACACCACTGCCACCTGCCACTTACCCAGGTATGACTGGTTCAACGCTCCTGTCTTGACATCATCTGAGAATATGACCAGGTAGGAGTTTGCCTCCGTCAGCTCTGCGTTCTGCTTGGATGAGGCCACCGCTGACTCCATCCAGTTCCCAGAGGGGAGGGTGGTCACCATCAGGATGCCGTTATTCTCCTGGCTGTTACGGATCCACTTAGATACCTGTCAATCAGAGCAAGATTCAACAATTGTTAGTTAGTTACTTATTTTTAAATAAATAATTACAAATGATGTCTTGGTCCAATCAAATGAAGACATGGGAGTGGTGACAGGAAAACATAAAAATGCCAAAAAATAAATGATCAATTATTTTAAATATGTGAAATAAAACAAAATAAAGGGGTCATTACAGTTTGAGTCACGTTGAAGACCTCCCATCCCTGAGTGTAGAGAGGCACCAGTCTGGAGGTGATGAGGTTTCCTCTCCAAGGCTTCACCCGGCTGTCCAACACCTCGTACAGATCCACCTGGACAATCAGAACACACCACTGTCACTTTCAAACCTCAACACACTAAATTCTATGTGTCTAGTCTGTGCAGACATTAAAGCAGGTGAACTATTTGAGGTACATGAGTCACCATGTTAGAAGAAGATCACATCAGGACTAAACACAAAGATATACAAATTAAAGCCTTTACCTTATAGAAATGAGGCCCGTATGACTTTCCCATGTAAAACTTCTGTTTCTTCCTGAACCAGCGAAACTCTGCTTTGATCATTCTTTCTTCTCTGCCGAAAGACGACAGGTTGAAGAAGTGAAACCTCTCTCCAGCATGACCTGCAGGCGGGGAAAAATCCAGCACACATAGTCAAGCGATGAAATAATCGGATTTTAGAGTAAGGATTTTCACTGTTAAATATACGTAGCCGTGCGTAATTGCGCGCCTGGTTGACATTTACGCACGCGTTTAAACTTAAACTTATCTTCCAAAATACTTTTCTCACTAAACAACCGTTCAAAACAAACAATCAGGCGTAACATCCAGTGGCCAGGTTTTGTTTATCACTCACCTTTATCCACAAAGCTCCGTACAATGTTTCCTTCCAGAATTTCCTTTTGGCTTTTTGGCCTCCCGTCCGAGACCGACACCGCGTTAAAGAGATCCAACATGAACTGAGGGGCCTTCTTGGGAGGGGCCGCCGCCGCCGGACCCCGGAGCGACTCCTTCAGCTGGAGCAGCGCGTCCAGGTGCTCGCTGGCCGTCTTTTTCGTCTCGTCCGCAGCCGCCCATCCCCTGCCCCGCTGCGGGATGGCGAGCTGGGTGACGCATCTGGGATGGAGGGCGAGGACGAGCAGCCAGACGCGCAGAGCTCCTGCTGGCATTTTTTTGAGAGAGAGAGTGGACCTGTGTGCGCACGGTGGGTGGTAAAGGGTGAGACCCCCGCGTTGGATTTGAAGACAGGCTGCCCCCCTGTATTCATCTAACACTGGGAGATGATTGGGCCGTGATTGATGATGAGGAGGGGGGGGGACACACACACAGATAGGTGAAAATGACCCGAGAGTGAGCCATAAAGGTAGCAATAAATACATGAGCAATTTCCCTTAATTTGTATGTCCAGGTTAGAGGAGGTGAGAGGCCGTGTTGTTCATAACCAAACAGACTTTTATCAGAAAGCATGTTTGCAGAGATATGGAAGCTAGAAGATCATTTATAAAAGTGATAAACCCCCCCTGACAGGAGTCACCATGGAGACTACTATAAAAAGTGACGCTTTCAAATAACCCCTCATGGTGTTTGCATTGCTGAATAAATAATAGAAAGTGAAATAAATGCTGTGCGTGGAAATATCGCATGGATTGTATTTTATCTATCCTACATATTAAAGATTGGCCCATATCTTTAAGTATCGATGGGTTAGGGTGAAAGCAGTTTGTATAACCGACCAAACAAAGTTATCCCATAATGATGTCATGTGTTTCTGGGCCCCAGCTGTCTGTTATCAGCACGGGCCCAGTCGCGGGAGAGCAAACGAACAGCCCAAAGCCGTGACGCACACGAGAGCGCGTTTCTCTAAAGCCGCAGTTAACGCGCACGTTCCCTCTGAAACGCAAGCCCCCCCCCGGTCACCGTGCCCCCCCACCACCGCGTCACTCCTCCCAGAACTGTTGGGACAGTGACTCAGAGTAAACACCGAGACCCCCCGTGACGTGTTTATTCCTCCGTTGTTATTATTATTATTATTATTATTATTATTATTATTATTATTATTCCTCCGGGATCATCTTCACTCATTCAGCTCCAAACAAAAGGGATCAAATTCCCAAGATCATCAAGCTGATCAATGGCCAAGTCGACCCCCCCCCCCCCCCCCTGCTGTTAATCAAATTCATGTGCCATCACACAGGAATGATGATCCCCTCATTTAGGGGCCATTACTCAGGTTTTAAGGCCCCCCACAATGAATGGGCCCCCCCCTCCACCCCTCATCTCTTGTATTGCTTACATTGTGAGATAAGCCACAGGATAGATTATGGCCATAAACACTGTAAACAACTGGAGCAGGAGATCACATGATGATTGATTTAATGAAACAGGAGTGTGTGAAATCGAAGTTGCTTTCGGAGGGTCAAAGGGCGTTCTGTGCACCGGGAACGCTTTTTTTTTTACATTGAAACGATGATGTAGACGCTCACACCGCTTGCTGATTGGGCCTTTTTTGTCACAGCAAAGCCTTCGCATTCGCAGGCTCCAATCACATGACCCCCTTCCGTAAGAAAACAACCAGCACGAGCCTCAGCTACCAGTCTAGAGCAGAACAGTATATCTAGCGCTGCTGACCCTGTTGTCTTTGCGAACAGCTGTCGTGCAGTAAAATTCTGCATTTTACAATGATCCAACATCTTACATGCTTAGTAGACAAGCTGCTATTTGAACAATCTGCAACGATTCTGCAACCAACCACTGAATTACAGGTACATGCCCAGTGTACGTGAGCAATTGCGAAAAAATGTAGTTTTCAAACTAAAACGCAGTAGTATGGATGTAGCCTACGTTTATGGCTCTTCATGATCTGACCCAAGACTTTATTGCAGATATTTTAATTCCTTATCAACCTCTGTGCAGCTTGTGATCTTCAGGCAGGGGTCTGCTGTCACTTCTTGAATCTGGGCTGAAAACTAGAAGGACAGAAAGAGCATCGGGGCCAAAAGTCTCTGGAATGAAAAACCTTTTCAAAATGCATATTCCCGATTTAAATTGTTCTTTTATCTCTATTATTATTACTAATGCTGTGCCTGTTCTAAACCTGCCTGATTGGAATGGACTGTTTGCTTGTCCATTGATAATGCTCTGCACCTACTTCAGAATTATTCCTCGTCACGGGTGAGTCCTCTACTAAAATATAGTATACTTTACTGTTTGTGTGCTGGGCTTTTTATAAACAATCTACGGTGCAGAGTGAACTTGGAAAACGTTGTGTTCATCCTACCTGCCTTTTACCAAGTTCAGTGTTTTCCTTTGGGTGGTGAGCTTTCTTTATGTTCAGTGCTAAACCTCAGGAGAGGAGATGCTGTGGAAGCTGTTACTTCGTCCAACTGAACACCAGTAACTGAGTCCCTTCTCTTGACACAAGTAATGTTTGTGTTGCACATGTGTGTACTGTATGTGTGGGGTATTTTGTGTGTATACGTGTGTGACTTCTTGGCACGTGGACGTGTATGACACAGCTGGGCGTTGTGGGATGTCCTCCAATGTTTACACTGACCGTGTGCTGATCACAGATAGACTTAAAGGGAAGCCCTCTGACGTGGATGTGCGCAGAGCCTCACACAACAGCTCAGGGGCGGACCACAGCCCGTCACATATGGCTGGAGTGTTACGATCTGTCAAATAGCCTGTGGATTTATTAATACAAGTGTGTAGAATAAAAGCATTTCAGACATAATCTCCAGAAAATGTCTGGTCAATTGGGTCAGGAAGTTTGTTTTTCATATACAGTATGAACAACGCAGCAGGTGAATCTCCATTACCGATGCATTCACAACAACAACAGTTTCAAGGGTAATGGTTCATAAACTAAAGTATTGGATATTAGTTTTTTTCTGTTTAGAGATGACATGTCAAGGTATCACCAATGTCTTTAGAATGTATTGATATATGTCCTACACTTCATGGCAGTCTATTCAATACTTGTGGGGACACTCCAGTTGAAACAAATGGTAACCTCAGTAACAGGAAATATCAAGGAATCATTCAAATACAAGGATCTTTCCTCTTAGGACCATGAATATCTGCACTAAATTTCCTGCAAATCAATTCAGTAAATGTTGAGATATTTCAGTCTGGGCCAAAGTGGGACTGATATAATTTGTGTTATGATTTGGTGCTATGCAAATAAAGTTAAATTGAATTGGAAGTATGGGAAAATACATTTTAAATAAACACACGTCAATTTTTCATATTGCAGAAGAATTGTCAATCGATCTGGTCACTGTGAACCAACTATCACCCATTTTATTAAGTAAATGTTCTGATTTACTTGAGTTAAATACTGAACAAATGACGTTTAAAGCGTATCATACAGTAAATTTCACCCACACAGTAATCAACATTAGTTTGAATTTAAAAAGAGCCTATTTGAACTGAAGGTGAATAGATTAAGTTAATGGAAATAAGATTAAGGACAAATATAAATAAGTACATGTGTATCCGTTAAAGGGGTAAATGTTTGGAACAAATATGATGAGGAACTAAAGACAGGTAGCAAATCTTACAAGTTCCAAACATTTTTCAAAATAAAGTGATGAATAAATACAAAAGTGAAATGTAAATATTCTTATATTTGCAAAAATACAAAATATAGTATTTTTAGTTTTTTTTACTGACTAACCCAAACAGTGAATAGAGAGCAGGTGTAATACGCTATCACTTCAGCCCACACTTTTACACACACACACGCTTTAATGGTTTGTACCAATTTTTTTGTGGAACCAAAATAAAAAGATTGTGTAACTTAGCTTGTTTATCATTTGAACTCACTGAAGAAAACTACTTGACCATGTTTTCAAAATCTGATGTTGTAAATGAATGTGGAGCCTGATTCTGGAGTGTGGACCTCTGCAAGATTTACTAACATTTCATTTGTCCAGATACAAATGTGACAAGCGGCTCAAGGCCGACACATTTTTACTGTTGTCTTCAAACAACCGCTTTTCCTACTGAGACATGTCGTAAAGTCTTTTATGAAAAAGGCTTATTTCACTCTGTGTTCGATACTCATCACATCCACACCCACCCTGACAATTCACTTACACTTTGCTTGGTGCCAAAACCTCAACGTTGCATTGCCAGGTCTCCAGCAGACTGGAGACTGAAGTCTGCATAGCTTCTGCCTGTCCTGTCTGCTTCAGATTATCTGCTCATCACTAACTCTGCTTTTACATGCAAATCAATGGATGCAGAGCTCTCAGTTGGACAGCAGGTGGCGCTATTGGCTTAGGCATGAATACCCAGTTTTATTAATGATGTATAAAGTATGATTTCAGGGTATTCTATGTGCAACATCATATTTCTGACCCCCGGTTTTAAAATAATGAGCAACAGTTTTCCCAAGAAAACCTCATACATGCAGTGGCTGTCGTGTTCACATAGTCTTAAATAAAGTTGCATTGCATGAACTGATAAATACATGGCCGCCTAACAGCTAAAAGTTGTTATGGACATTTTTTATGGGTCTTATATCTGACAAAGATCAACAAGTTATACTCAAATTACCATTAATGAATGGCAATTAACCAGTATGTTAATTTATGTATATCTATTGCAAGTTAAATATTTCAAAAGTCTCCATTGATTGAACCGCTGAGACCTTTAAAGACTCACCTCATTATTTTTACATTTTAATAAACTGAGTTCTATATATTTTCAGAATCAGTTTGATGCCCAGCACGTTTGTGAGGAGCCCCTCAGATTTCGTCTTGGGGCACGATGGTTGTTGCTCGAGCTTCAGTGAGCTGTGGTCGACTCTTTCACCCACGGCCGCCTGGCTCCACATCTGACAAGTGAGTCCATGTGTTAATGACTTCACCTCGTGTTAAATACCTCTACTGAGGCAATTAGAGACACATGGAAGGCATTTGCTACAAGTGCTGGCCACTGCTGCAACCCTGTTTGAATGAATAATGAAGAGGAATACAATCACGGGCAAAAGTGGAAACACATGACAAGGGTGTCGGAGTGAGCCACAGTGTAATGTGATTTAAAAAACTTTTATCTCTATTGCCTCTGAATCCAAACGAGGTTAGCTGCCCATTAGGTGTCTGAAATGCCCATTGTAACCAAGAGGTTGATGCTTGGTGGACGTCGTTTTTTTTGTCCCTTTCAGAGACAGAGACAGAGTTGAGGGTACCATTGTCATCGTTCAATTTAAGACTCTATAGCTGCTTTCAGACATGCAATGAACTCCACAGCCCCGAAGGGATCTTCTGCAGTATTCACAGTGAGCAAGTGGGGGTGTTGATGACGTTTCTAACATGCAACTGATGCACAAAAAGAAAATGGTGCCATACATGTAGAAGACACCTACAAAGATATTAAGAGAGCTTTTGGCGATAAGAGCTGATGCAAGCGTTGGTGTGCTTTATCAAAAGGTGAATAACAACAACATAGAAATCAAGCGAATCTGAGCGGAGAATCATGTGTGAAGGAAAACTCAGCAGAACGTCCAGTCATCCTCCTTTGTTTCTTTCTGAAAGGGTTTATCTGAGGCAGGCTGAGATCCAGGCTGAGACTGACCGATCATCTGGTGGGAAGGGCAGATACAGTAAGTGCATCATCAGCATAGCAGTGATGAGTAACACTGCAAGAGTGAATAATCTGACCGAGGGATGTATGTCTGGTTTAAAAAAAAAGAATAGAAGCACAGATCTTTGAGGTACCTCACTGGAAAGAAAGCGACACTTCAACCCAGTGTGTCACAGGGTGAACATGCAGACATGGAGAACACACACGCAGCAAGGCCCCCTCCAGGATTCAAACCTACGACGAAAGTCACTGAGCATGATCCTCATCGGCCAACTCTGTGATACAGTTTCTCAACCTCCTCAGGGGTCGGAGTGACTCTGTGATACTGATAAGTAAGTTTTACAGTTCCCTCAGTATGGCTTCAGTCACATGTAACTTCCTTTCTCTGTTCTGCCAGTTTTGGTGCTTGCCTGAGAAGCTGCTGAAGTTGATGTGTCATCCATAGAGTGGTTTCTAAATGGAGTGGTGGATAGTGCAGAAAGCTGAAAAAGAGTAGAGTAGTAATTTGACAAGATTTAAGTCTAAATATTACGAGAATAAAGTTGTTATTTTAGGCAACATGTCATGTTAGAGGGGGAATATCAGAAGATCAGCCTGTCGTCTGTCAGAATGAGGACTGTGGATCATCTTGTTAAGTTAAACTAAAGATCAGGTTTCAGAAATAATGAAATACTTCAGTCTTTGGCTCATCAGCATCACATCTTTGAAAGGATTGCGCAAGAAACTGTGTCGATTCTGAAGAACGAACCACATGAACTCTGCTTCTTTTGTGGAAGAGCAAATGTTTGCTAGTGGACGACTGCAGGGTTATCATCAGCGAGATATTAAAAGGGGTTTAGTACTTTCATATCACAGGTTTTCCTTCCTGATTATTACCTGAAATGTTTTTCTTTTCTTTATTCTTGTAATATTATGAGATTTTTGGGGCCCTTAAGCTCGGACAGCAAGCTAAAACACATTCTGTACTGTATGTTATCATTATCAAGAAATAGGTTCCAAGTCAGCAGTTGTTTTAATTTCTCTGAAGTTCTTGTCTCCCTTAGGACCAGTGTGATCTCATTATCAACAGTATGAACCGAAATTCTAGTCTGTGGTAAGACGAGGCTCCTCCCTCAGGCAGGTTGTTTACTGAATCTGAACACTGCACATTTCAGCATGTTGTTGCCCATAAACTCTATCGTCTCAAATGCATCGAGTTTGGACACTATCGTTTTATTTTTATATGAGAAAACACAGGCAGTTGCTACAATAAACCATCCAGGAGTTACTTGTGTTACCTGAACAGCCACTCAGAGAGTAGAGGGACTTTCCTGCAAGTCGGATAAAACAGAAATAGGATGTTTCTCATGGTGGCTGTACCATGACGAGCAATATACTGAAAGATAAGTATCATTTCTTTGTCTGCTCTTTCATCCTTCACATTTTCCTTCTCCCTATTTACTTCCTTTAAGGTCAATGTAGATCTAAAAAATCTCCTTCATCTCTGTTCCATAAAAAAACCCATCTCTCTGTACATTTTGCAGTAAGACGAGCTGAAATTGAGGGGATTTAAAGAAAGCGACGCTAAAAGGGACCAATGAGAGAATTGATTAGGGATGACAGTTAAAGAGCGAGACATAGGAAACTGAAAAAATTGCACTAAAGCAGCCAGGGTTTTTCTAAGCCTCCATCGCCATACTTCAGACAGGAGTATTAGATTCATACTCACTAGAGACATTAGGACGATGAGAGGATATCCTCCTCAGTCCCAGCAGAGCTGATGAGAGCAGAAATGTATGTGCTGGTCAGTTAGTACGGAGACTTGACGACTTCCTGCTTCATCTCGCAGGGAATGAAGAATTGGCTTGAATTTAAATGTCTTTTTCACGATGGAGGAAATCAAGAACATGTGCAGTATGTGTTCATGACACTCGATAAGAATAGTGTGTGGACACCAATACCATCGAAAGTATTTTTATCAAACAAAAAAACTAAAAAGTTCCATTCTTCATTACTGTGGTAGAAGGTCTTAATTTTACATCTACCAGTAAGTGTAAATCTCAATAACTAACAGGGTTAAATAAAACCATGGCTATCTGTCCACTCCTGTTTTGATCAAAGACTGTTTATAAAAGTGGACGTAGAATCTTCCTACTTCCTACTAAGTACCTGAAATCTGCATTCTCTCAATATACCACCGGAGGGCGACTCTACTGTTTCCAAAAATAAGTATATTTCTATAGAAGTCTATGAGAAAATGTCTCTACTTGTCAGTTGATTTATAACATTAATCAACATCAACATTTACCTGAGGAGTTTATTGTCTCAATATCTAGTCTTCTTCAATACAACATGATGGTCATTTTGAAAATGATGCTCCTATTTATAATAAAATAGAGGATAAAACACAGAATGCAATGAGGGCATGGATACCATATGATTGACAGCTTGTACCATCCAATGGATGCAGGTCACAGGTGTAGGTGGGCGTGTCCTCAAGCCCTCAGTCTGGCTCCTTCCCCTGCTCCTGCAAATGTGGTTACCACTGGTTTAAAAAAATCAAGATGGACAAAATGGCAAACTGGAGGCTTCACAAACCACGTCATGGTGCGTTGTATGTCATGATCTGTATATCATAAAAAATATCATACTATAAGATGGCAATACTATTATTGCTCAAGAAATAGCCAGACGTAGAGAGCGCTGAAGATAAGTTATCGCTCTCTCCAAATTCCTTTTCTTCTGTTCGTGGTTTCCGCAGTGCTGAGTTTGCTCATCCAGGATCTAAATTCAATCTTTCATCTCATTCGAAATCGCAGCTTTAATTTGTAGAAACATAGAGGACATTTAATCTTGGCTCACACTCCAGAGGCAGTGATGTTGTATGTGGCTCTTAACCAGTTATGTTTTTTTTAAACTCCTACATTTCACTTCCCCCCTGCTCCACATGGCGACCTCACATCTCTGTCATTAAGTCAGCCAGACGCTACTTCATCAGGCATATTATTGTAGGTTTAGATAATAGAAAGTGCCTTGTAACATTTACCTGTACCTAATTAAGCTGTTTGTTATCATGGTCGGCCACCTGCAATGGTTATGATTCCATTCGTATTTGATTGTACAAGTGTTTCTACCTATGAATGTGCGTGTGCATGCTTGTGTAAGTGGTAGTCCAGGAGTTCTTTGTCTTTTGTTTAGAGGTCTTGGTTTTTTACGTCGATGTCCGTACAATAGACTTTCTCTGGAAGTTGCCTTTAACACATGAACAAAGCAGCAGGAGATATTCTGCTCCAGTGTTCAGTGGAGGGCAGGTGCACCAGACAGAGGCAGGATGATACATCTATGCTCCGCTGTGAAGATCATGTGCACATCGACTTTGGCGTCGGCCCTTATCACCAAAACTCTCTCGAATATTTGGTGCCTGTCTTCTACGTGAACAGCAGCACCTTTTCATAGATATATTTGTCGTTTTTTCTTTTCAAATTTGTTTTCCTTCCCAAGTTTTTACAGGCTGGCAGAAAAAACTCTGACGTTCTCACATACAAGCCCCACCGGAGAATGTCACATTTTCTGGAGTTGGGTGCATGACTGAAAGCAGCTTTGCAGTTTTGTTGCCAGGCTCTCATCCATGTATTTATTTATTTTTTCTTCACCTTTAATCAAACTGCATTCGAGCGGAACCAAGTTCACAGCCCGGTTCCTCGTCTTCTGTTTACGAAGTAGAAATGCAATACTTCCTGTTTGTCAGAACCCCTACCCTTTGCAAAAAAAATATAAAAATCAGCTACCGGAGTGTTGACAACAGTTTCAGTGCCAATGTGTTCAGCCAGTCTGGTGCCAGTGTTGGGACGGAGGCCAGCGGTGAGGAAATTGGTGGCATTAAGCTTCGACTACTCACTGTTTGTTACCTGCCCAGCACCAGATGGCAGACAGACAAAGTTAGCGACGAGCCTGTGAACATTTAGCTGCTGGAGAGCCAAATGTGAACCGTCATCTTTTTTTCTCTCACAGTGAGACAGACGAGTTAAACTTCACGTTAAAACCGAGAAATTGAAGCATTGAACGGATAGTGAGCAGGAAATCTCAGCACTTCTCTCTCTCTCTCACACTGTTTTTCATTGTGTGCCAGCATCCCGCGGCTCCCGTAGCTCGACTGATGTAGATTAAGGTGGACTAGCCAAATAGACTGAAGAAGCCCAGTTGTTGTAGCTATGGCTCCAGCGGCTCCGGCACGTGGAGAAGCAAAGGGTAATGTTTGTTTGTTAACGCCACATGGTCTGTAAAACTCTGTGTGTGTGTGTGTGTGTGTGTGCAGTTGGATATTATACATGTATACGCATGTGTGAGTTAGCATGCGAGTTTCCAGATGGAGTGAAGGTTTATGTTATTTAAATTGGCTCATACATCATACCAGCAGCCCATTATGACTGAGGTCTGCTATCTGAACCACACATCTCCTGCACTCTTTTTGTCTTCTTTATTTGCATGAACTGGTCACAGGTTTGATAAATGTTGATCACAAATGATGCGTGGAAAAAGCCTATCTGCTCCAATTTGTTCTCTCCATTTCCTTTCACCGCAGAACCGGAGAGCTTATAGTTGGAGGAAAAACACAGGAATGGGGTTACTCCATTCTGTCTTATTGCTACAGTCCATGATCGGACCAAACCCTGATTGGATCAAACCTATAGACTATATAAACCCTATCATATAGATTGAGGTCACGGCAAGTTTTCAGAAATTTTGAAACTGACCTGCCTGCCACAAGTAAGCAAGCAAGTCACGGAAAAGTTGGCTTTTAGCAGTTGTCAGTCAGTGTGCAATCATGTGCTTTGGAAGGGGGTGGGATGTATTGGTTTAATTTTGTGTAGCCTGCTCTTTCTAGTTTTTCAGGAATACTAACCCTAGCTCTAATAAAATAAATCACTGCAGGGCTAAGGTACTAGCGATCATTAAAGACCACTGCGAAAAACTTGAAACGATAATTAGATGGAGAGGTGTTCAAAGTCTTATCAGGCGCCAAAACATCCATACATCCATTTTCTATTATCCTCTTATCCTTGGAGGGTCGCGGGGGGGGAGCTGGAGCCAATCCCAGCTGACATTGGGCCAGAGGGGGGGAGCACCCTGGACAGGTCACAAGCGTACAGAGACAAACAACCATTCACACCTAAGGTCAATTTAGAGTCTCCAATTAACCCCAATCTGCGGTTCTTTGGAATGTGGGAGGAAGCCGAAGAAAACCTATGCAGACACGTGGGAGAACATGCAAACTCCACACAGAAAGACCCCAGCCGAACTGGGATTCAAACCAGGAACCTTCTTGCTGTTAGGCGACCGCTGCATCACCCACCAAAACATCACAACAGCAAATTATTTCATCAATCATCACTAAGATCAGGCGGTAAACAGCAGATATGCAGCAGTCATACCACAAAGTAATCTACCAGGTATGTGCGCCTTCACAAATGTGACTGGCCAACACTGAGCCTCGCCGGCTGCTGAAGCACAACTTGAACCTGGTGAAACTGCTTTGCTGGATGACTGTGCATTTTGTTACTTGAGTCCTCCATCTTCAGACCCCACTGCGTTGTTTGACTGGCGCCTTTTTAAGAGCTACTGACGGTCTGAACTTGGCCTAAAGGTAAAAGTTATAACTGGTGATACGAAGGCTACAAAAATGAAACTGGTCTTCCACCCCACTTCCCAAAATTTGTTAGGGTTAATTCTTTTATCTGTTTTTCGGCAACAAGTAACATAATACTTTTGCACTTTATAATACCATTTAAACAGATAATATCGTTGTTGATTATATCTATTTTGTATATCGGCAGCTTGTTGGCAGTCAACAACTTTACATGAGGTTTTGGCTGGACGTGTTTTCCCCAGACTCCCTCAGCTGTTTGACTAAAACTCCACATCAGTATTTGAGCCTTTTAAACTAAACCCTGCTACCTTTGAGATGTTATGCCACAGTTTACTCAGGCTTTGGAGGAGCCGAACTAAGTGCACACAGGGAGCAGTTTGAGGAGCCTGGGAGTCTGGAGCATCAAATACACAGAGCTGCAGCGACTCCGACCGTCTGACAACTTGACATTTCAGCAGCCATGAAGCAACAAAGACTGCAGTGATCGGCAACACTTGCACACCACAGCAGATTTTTCGTTCTGCATTAGTGCCGGTAAAATTATTACAGCGCACCTTTAATAAGGCGAAGAACCCGAAGGACAAATGCGATGGAAATACTGAAGAAGTGCTTCGAGGAATGTCAACCAGAGTGTATTAAAGTAGCAGGTTTTCACCTGTCTTTGAAATAAGACATTAAGTTATTGAATGTCAAGTTCAGGTGATTAAACACATGTGAACTTTATTTGTATTTGAATATCTGGATGTGCTGCTCATCAGCCTGGGGTGTGGGAGTCAAATAGTTAATCTAATTCAATAAAGTGAACTTGTCCTCGAACACAACCTTAGTGTATTCTTTGCATGTCATCTTGAGTAAAAACATAAAGACTATGCAAAACTGTAACATATAAAGGCCTGATGGAGAGGATAAAGAAATCCTAGATGCTGATTTGTGGTCAGTTTTTCAGCTTTCTCACTGATGGTTCTCGGACTGGGATTTGGGATGGGGAACCTGATCCAGGTCTGTTGCTCCCCGTCTGAGAGGAAAGCAGCATATGGAATTCATCCACCTCATACATCTATTTTTCATCATCACCCTCCTCTCCTTTCTCCATTGTTGTGCTGAGTTAGTAATGGGACTCTGGTTGACCAGTGGGCAGTTTATACTCGCCAAATGCTCTGCACTCTTCATCCTCTTCTTTCACTCATTTAGCAAGGTCTGGGAACAGCCCCTGTCTTTTATAGTGTCTTTAAACTAGATCGGGTCATTTACATTACATCTCATTTAGCTGACGCTTTTATCCAAAGCGACTCACAATAAGTGCATTCAACCATGAGGGTACAAACCCAGAACAACAAGAATCAATTTCTTCATGAAAGCCAAACTAAAAAGTGCTATAAGTAAGTGCCATTTAAGTGCTACTAAATTGTTAGTTTAAACATGCCATGGCTTAGGTCATAGCTTCAAGAAACTATCAAACTCTTTACTTCTTATAAAATCTAGTATTCAAGGTAGCATACAAATGTGGGTCACTTCAGGCAATGATGCAGCACTTCTCCTTCTTGTGGCTCGCACAAAATTAATTCTGAGTAAACATGCTGTGTTATAAATAAGGTATCATCTGGATGTGAACCCGAAGTGGCCCCAGAGGTAGCTGGAGAATGTGGTCCAAATAGCACAAAACTAATTTCGGGGCCACCTTTGGCACCTTTGTATGGCATGTGAAATTCGTATGGCTTAGTTTGGCCCAGATCTGGCAAACAGGAGTGCACCGCTAAAGGGCAATCATTCTGCACGGTATGTGGACGGGATGACAGTGTGTGCCAAATCTGGGCCAAAACTATTTTACTATGTGGGATCAGAAACCTTGAAATCGAAAGATTCAAGGGAGGGTAAAAATAGATGTTATTTTATGATTTATTTAACTGTTAAGTATTCCTAACGAATCTTGATTCTTAGTTAACATCAATACTATTCAGTTATTATCCACTACAACATATGCATATTGTATTAAAATGTGTAGAACCATTCATTTATTCTGTAACTTCTGTCAGGTGTATATACTTCACCACTTACACATTAAACTAATGTATTATTATCTGCCTTTTTATTTAAAAAAAAGTTAGGTTATTAAATATATTATTATAGACTATAATAAGATCGCAGAATGATTTCACTAAGCTACTCAGAAGCTAGACAACTTTGCAGTGTGTCTCTTTGCCCTGTTATCAATATAAAGTAGCTTAGCTTGTTATTAGCTAATTAGCAGATTTTATGACTGGCTCTTATTTGAATGATTTGACAGAGGTCAGACAGGACTATATACTGTATAAAGATGATATGGCAATTCTCAAAGTGAAGTCAAAGCTTCTATATTGCCCCCTGGTGACTGGCTGCAGTGTTTCTCGTATACCCCGCCTCCTCCGTGTTAGCAGATAGGACATGGACCAATCTAAAAAGTCAAACTACACATTAAACAAATATTTTCAAAAGATGGCTTCTATCATTTTAGGTGGTTCTGATCACATCATAATTGGTCAACTCTATGTATCCACATCATAATCACAAGAGCACAGACTGGCTCCAATTGACGTTTTTCGGGATAGTTTGGCTTCATTTTGTGCAATATTGACAAAAATGCTATTCAAATTCTCACATCTCATGTTAACAAAACTCAGACCATCGCTGCATCATGACGTCTGTTCAAAGAGCTTTTTGTCGCTCTACAAGAATCGACTGGAAGGAAGCCGAGGCATGGGAACTTAACACAACCCAGCCACAGGGTGAATTATGGCAATGGAAATGCAAAATACAAAGATGACAAATATTACAAATTATCCTGATTCCTATGTGGCTATTTTGAACAAAGGATTTATTGCAGGACATTTAATATTTGACATTCTCAACATGGGGAAATGTATTCCTCTTGATGAGTTGGTTGGTTAAAAGGTTGAAATGAAAGAACATATAAAACTAAACATTTCTTCAGACAAAAGGTATAAAAAAGAAAAGAAAGCATGGCCAGAGCTCTTTACCTCTCTGGCTTTTTACTTTACTCAGATTGCGGTTTTGTTGCACAGCCTCGATGAATAATCTGAGACAGGCCTCATTTACAAATAAGTGCCTCAATTGCTTGGAACTGGAGGATACTGTGTGTGTGTAGACACTCGTTGGAAGGATTTATAAAGTGTTTATATAAAGTGTGAGGAGGGCGGATGATGCCAAATGTAGAAAAGGATCTCGAGTTTCAGCCAAAATGCTTGTTTGAGGAGAAGCTGATAACGGTTTGGTTCGACTGCAATTATAATTAATTAGTGACCAAAAAATCTATCGCCACTGCCAACACCAATTTTTTTATAGAAACGCACTCATGCACACGCATAGACGTACATGAGTCGGGCTGAGGTGTGAGGCCTGGTTTTGGAACAGCTACTGCTTCGTTAATGGATAATTACATTGTAGGAATGTTTATCACCAATCTGTTTGCTGAGCAGCACCAGTTCCTTCTCTGTCCAAACTACAATGCCTGTCGATTGCTGCACTTATTCAACTTTTAGAAAAAGCCTTGAGCGTTACAATAGGATCTCCACAACAGATTTATTATTTCAGTTTGCATCAAGGCCAATTATGAGGCCACAGTGGCGTTAGCAGATAAGGCAAATCAAAAAAATCAATTAAATTGATAATCTCACAATTTTCACCTCTTCTAATTTCTTCCATAGTGATTATTTGAGGCCTAGGGCACCAGCTCATCTGCATGCGACATTATGAAAGCAGGTGTGGCAGGAATACGCAGGATCTTTGGTAACCAGTCATTCCTCTAACGGATACTCAGTGACCAGTTGTACGACAGTATGGACTTGGCATTGGCATGGCGGGTTGAGAAAGCACTATCAACCCAGGCCTCTTTGACCATAACCATTTAATTATGACAAGCAGTGATAAATAGAGGGAGAGGCTCAGTTGATTTAAAGCAAAACTATGCAATTCTTTTTTTACCTTGTAATAGCAGCTTCAAAATGAGATCTAGATTAAACCTTGCTGATAGCACCGCATGTTTGGCAAAAAGGCTCACATTTGATTTGAGATATTAACGCCACATTTGCCATTTAAATAATGGGCCAATTTCGGCTCACATCTATTTTGTTCTGGCCACAAGAAGGCCAGAACTGTCGCATCATTGCCTGAAGTGGTCCACATCTGTATGCTATCTGGGTCTGGTGTCCCTGTTCATTCCCACTCCTTTCCCTCAATGTCTATTCTTGCTCTATGTAAGTTGGTGAGTGGGGGGGGGAACAATCTCCTTCAATTGTCAGAATCAGGCCCATTAAGTTTAAGAATAATGCTGAACTGTAGATCAGTTAAAAGGAGTCAGACGTCATTAAAAACTAGTGTTTATCTCCAATATTCAGCCAGGATACTTTAAAATATCAAGAATTCCAAGCAGAGTTTGGTGTGTGTTACTGCAGGAGCTGAAGCTGGGGATCATGGGTAATATCCACAGCCCAGTTGCGTTTCAGTTCACTGAGTGGCACACAGTAAGAGCTCTAGACAAGAGATTGATAGAGTTGCTTTAATACACCATTTACATTACTGCTTCCATTTTCTCATGTGCTGTGGCTTCTCCCTGCCTTATCAGGGGTAGTCGGGGTATTTAAGTCAGGAGCCTGCAGTCAACACTGTCGGCCGGGGTAACACTAAGGTCAAGTCTGTTGTTGATGCTACTTATCAGATGAGATAAAGCAGTCAATTGAAGGTTGACCAGCTGAGCTGCAAAGGTTTGTCGTTCTGTCTGCGCTTGATATTTGAAACAAATTACCATGTGAGCGTATAAATGTTGAGTAAACATCTTGGCAGGCCCAGATGTTGGACTCCCACCAGCACATAGCAGTATGCAGAAAATCATCAGCACTACACTTTCATGCTCAAGCCAAAAGGGAAGCTTCTTTGCCTATGTTCAGCCAAATCATGTTCATAATTTGCTGAGAAATACAAAAAGTAGTTGTGAAAATTAAGCCAACCTCCACCTTCACAGAAAAGCAGAAGATGAGGATGGTACACAGAACTGCGACGGCTCAAAATATTAGCAAACATGTCCTGTTCTCCTCGAGAGTTCCTCGACTTCCTCGTTTTGATTTCTAATAGAGAATCTGAGATTCAGGACAGGCTAAAGACACAGAGACGTACCAATAAACATAGACAGAGACATAAAAAGAGACATGGTGAGAAAGACAGATGTGCAGAAGGTGAGAGTCTTGTGTTTATGATGAAGATCTGCTGAATTACTCTCCCTGACACTGCTGGCTATGTACGATTTATGCCAAAAGTGAATACTGAACTAGATTGAAGCACGGCTTAAAATACAGGCTGGGAGACGCAGAGTCAAGCAGAGCGGGAGACGTCTGAGTTATATCATCGTTTTATTGATTTAACAGATCTCACTGATGCTCAATGACCTGTCCAATTGTCTGGAAAATAAGTGGACACGTTGGACTCGTAAATGACGATTCAAGTCAGAATGCCTACTTGGTGAGATATTAAAGTGGTTTATATACAGTAGATCTTTTCTAGTCTTATCGAGCACTCAGAGCACTCAACATGAACCTATTCATACATATATAGCACTCCTTCATTTCATATGTTCACACTAATGCGCATATTTTGCAAGACAAACTGGCTTGGCTTGCTTATTTGAGCGTTTGTTGTAATTTCTGCGTTCTCGTCTGGACAGAGATGTTTTGTAAAAGAAAAGTGATGAGGACAGAAATTATTTTAAACACAGAGGGGAAAATCTCGGTAAAAAAAACAACATCCTGATAAACTCCAAGTGCAAGAAACTCAACCAAGTCCAGTTGACCGGTTTTCTTTTTAGCACTTGGATATACCATGACTGGGATGACTAAGAATCTTCACAGACATCCTGATAAACTATAAAGCATGTGCATGTGCATTTTATATTCATATTCTTTTTGTATACCAATCTACTCAAAAACATTTTCCACATTGAAGGGTGCATATTGTGCAGAAAATTTGTATTTTTATTCAATTTATTATATATCTTTTTTTTTACTCTATTGCCTTTTTAAAATTCTTATCTTATCGTAAGTCTTTAGTGAGGGAGTGACCCTGGTGAATCCTACTGTTCTGATTAATTACAACATCTTCAGTGTTAAAGACAACACCGAACACCTCATCACGCATTGTAGCTCTTCCATAATGGGCACATAATAGATGGATAAGTTTATCATTTATATAATGGACGCCTACAGTATGTCCAAATAACAAAGAGCCATCATCACTATGTCTGCAAGATGGATTATGCAAGGTCATACTTGTTAACTTTTTTTAGTATCCACCTAAAGAGAGTTTACTGGGGTCATCAATGTGTTGCTGTAGCTGGTCCAAGACAAACAGAGGAGCCCCGGGGCCCGACAGTGTGGACGCCACGTAGCAGGACAGCATTCTTGTTATTTTAATGTCTACTTCACTTGTGTTTATGGCTGTGCTTGCTTATTTATGGTATGGTGCTGTGCTTATGTTGGTTCCTCAGAGTGCAGGTCGATCCATGTGATACACCAAAGTTTCTGCTCCTGTGCTTTGTACCTCAAATGCAGCCTGAAGCCTGTTTTCATCACTAGTTCTGTGTGTTCTTCCAAATACCCTGCTCTTGCCAAATCAGTGGGTTTTTGGGATCCTGAATCCAAAAGTTTCTGCACCCTGCACCAGTCAGGACTATATACAAGTCAATTATGGTGTTCTGCCTTACTTTGAAATGCGGGATGTAAAGCGCGAAAACATTTACACAGGACCACATCATTATTTTTATACTGACAATGTATCGAATGAATAGAAGTGACGAATCCACAGACAATTATTACCCACCCTGCAAGCCCCCCTCTGCTCTACTGGGCTTCTAAGCCTCTTTTAGCTCATTGTTTTGATATTGTGGCCCATGGCCTGCTTTCCAGCAGCAGCAGGAAGCTGTTTTCATTGAAGAAGCAATGTAGGGAGGCAAACACGTCCCCAGAAGTTGGTTGAGACCAAAACAGAGATACAGGAGTGTGAATGTTGGGCTGTAGGTCATCAGGTCACCAGCAACAAGAATGTTTTCTCTTATAAATGAATGTTATATAAAAATGTCTTTCCTTCTCTCTTTCCACGTGAAGGGAAAGCTACGTCCTGCATTGGCTCATGTTGACGCCTCAATTTCTGTGGGATACTGAGCTGCATTAATACAACATCTTGCCTGAAGATGAATGAAATGGCATCTTTAAAATAGACGATGTTGAGGCAGAGAGTGTTACTGCTTTCTGACAGAACTATGCACAAACTAAAACTTATTTGAAGACTAAGCTTTTGAAAGCAAGATACATAATCCACAAAAGGGAGGACTCAAAGCAGAACACGCATATATATATATATATAATAATTGATATTAATGTGGGGAAAATAGTACTGCTTGAAAAACTAACCCTTGAAACTAGCATGATTTTTTGCTAAAATCCTAAAAAAAAAGAACAACATAGAGAAAAAGAACAACAAAGAATATGTAAAATGAGCTAATTATATCTTTATCTGTTTAGGACCTTTTTCAGTATAAACACTGACCTTCTCAGGACCGGTAGACCACATGGGAAGCACAGTCTGGTCCTGATGAGGCAGAACATCATTTGTGAGGTCCTGGTTAGGGGTAAGGTTTTGGTTAGGCTGTTGGAAGTAAACATGGCGTCCTAACAAGGATAGCTGTCCAAACCTTTGTGTTGAGTGTGTGATGTGTTTAATGGCCTGGAGGGATTCATTCCCCTTAAATAACTAAATTATTTGATTTTCCAAAGGTTCGAAATGCCACGATTTGTCCTATTACTCTCTTGGCTTTAACATCCAAGCTTGGCTGGGAATACAGAGTGCCTGCCCATCGCTTATTCTTGGTTTTGATAAAAGACAAACATGTGCAAAGAACAATAATACAAATAATAATAATAAACTGTACAATTTTCTTGAATTCAGTTTTTTTTCAACTCACATATCTCTTGGACATGAGCGCTCTTTCTTTTTCACCAAAACTGCCTCAAATTATTGTGCATATTTTATAATGTGTCATCATAGTTGAATGTGTTATTTACGACTCTACAGTTAAAGTATTATTCAATTAATATAGATGTAACATTGTTTTATTATCTGTAATTAATTCAATTGAATAATAAATCAACTTGAATAAATATTCTTACAGAATCTGTAAAGCATTGTTCACGTCAGCTTTTCGCTCATAAAGGAACGATTTGGTAGACTTGACATTTGTGTGGAAATTTCAGCATTGAAGGTTTTTTTAAATAATCTCAAATTAAGGGCTGACTATGTTAACTGAACAATTAAAAAATATATAAATTACCTTATCTTACAAATGACATGTCGACTTTATAGACAATAACGTTAAAATTAGCATCCATGTTGCTGTTGCCAAGCAGCAGGGTTCTCATGGCATTACTACTTGGACGCAAGCACATTGGATACATGACATCATAACCACAAGCACACGAGTTCCATTTGAAGGCAGCATGATGGGTTTATCAAAAGCAACTGGTTTAAGAGAATCGTGAATCTTGGTTTAATAATGCACATCCTTGAGTGAGTTCACCTGAGGGAGACATGAGCTGCTTTCAATGATCCAGAGAATTTCCTGACATTTTCCAGAAGGACTGTATATGACAACGCACATGTCCAAGTCAGTTGCTCTTGACATTTTCTGGAATCTTCCCTGTCAGCCCCACGGAAAAATGTCCTGAAACTGTCCGAGTGATCCCATGTGAGAATACGGCAGGAAAATGTCCAGCAGATTCACAGCCAGAGAGTGGGCGTGTTGATGATGTCTCACACACGACAGACACATGTCCCATCTACATGTTGAAGATGTCAACTTGGAAAAATGGGATTCGAGAACTTTTAGCAATAAGGGCCTACGCCAGTGTTGATGTGCTGTAAACAAAAACCCAAGGGAAGTTATACATCATGTCCATCTCCTGCATGCTCCATTCCTGTTGTTGTGCATCTGACTCTGACAATTTCCTGCTGCGTCCTTCATTCGTGAAAGGCAAACTCTGCACAATCTCCAGACCCAATTTTCCTATTGTTTCACGTCTAAAAAGTGCGATAGTGGCTAATTTGTACTAATGCTAATCAAACATTTTATGCCTGTTATACCAGCAAGGCTTCATATTTTACAGATGAGGTTTCAAATTAAATAATTTTCGTTAACCATCTCCTCAATGGCTGCTGGTCACTGCAGGCTCTACTGAATGATAACAGCTCCTTTTATTCAAGACAGTGTCACACTCCACCCCACTCTTTGTTGGCAAGTCTCTGCTGCATCATTGACTCCCTCTGTCTCGCTCTCTGTTTCTCATTGCTGGCATCTCTCGTCGCCCGTCAGTGTGAGATTCCCTGAAGGTTTGGCAGAATTCGTGAACGTTCTCCAATCAGTCATCTGCTCCAGCGTTTCGCTGCATTTTCATCTGGCAGGAGATTTGAGCGTAGCTGCTGCTTTTGTTGCAGCTTTGTTCCAACTACTGGGGGAATAAAGCTCGGGCAGCTCAGGTAGTTTTTTTGATTGCCTCTTATCCTCAACGATCTACAGTGAGTGTGACGGCACAAAATGCTCCAGTGTTTTTTTCACTGTGAAACTGAAATACAAAGCTGATGTTTGCAGTGAGCGGCAGAATGCGCCTTTCTTATCCTCTGATATTACAAATACAGTCAATTAGAATCTCTAAAGGGAGCTGTTTGGTTTGTATCAAAACGAGTGTCAGGTAAGACAGTCTGTGTATTTGTATGTGAAAAGCATATCTCACGGATCTATCAAACTATCTATAAGCCACACGCATGAACAGTAATAAAGCTAATTCGATTTCATTTTATGAGAACATTGATTTAAAAATCTTCATTGCAGATAAACCAGATAGGATTAACACAAAGTTTTCTAACTTCACTCTGCACCATAGACCGTTTATAAAAACCTCTGTACACAACGTCCAGCACACAACAATAAAAAGTGACAGTATATTGTAGAAACTGTTTGAGGAGGACTCACTGATGACAAGGAATAATTCTGAAGTAGCTCCAGAGCATCAACACAGGACAAGAGAACAGAACATTCCAAACAGGCAGGTTCAGGACAGGCCCTACCCTAGTGACTCACAAATAAGGAAGATATATAATGTTAGTTTTCATTTAGATTTTAGTGGTTAGTAGTTATTCAATTCTTCCAAAACCAAACAAAATCAACACCAGGTCAGTGTTTGCCATTTCACTTGCAGATGATTCGTGTGTGGAACAAACAGAAGTAGAACTCAGTGTGAGCTGTTGAAGTCGGAGCAACAGAAGTCCTTTTACAACTCACAGGATATTCTGGGTGTGTGATCAGCTGTCAGTGAGTCACCACAACATGAACTGGACTTTTGGCACCGGTTTGCCTGAGTCAGTGGGCACTGGTGCCTAGCATAGACTGGTTTCAGCTGGAGCATTGTGGTCCAGTTTGTATTATTTGCTTGGAATCAGTCTCTAAAAAGTGTCTCATTCACAGCTGCGAGGCTCATAACATCCAATCATGTCATCCAGGCATACAGAAATACGTGCTTTTATTTCAAGAATTAAATTAATATTCTACAACAAAGGTTTGATGTGGAAACAGAAATTCTTGCAACTTGCCAACCGTCGAACTCTGGAGAACAATGACAAAATAATCGGCCATTTCAAGAATAAAGCTGTAATACCACTTGGAAAAATTCATAATATTATGACTGTAAGTGTTTAAGAAATACCAAAATACTCCAATTTTTGTCACATCAGCACCACATTATCATAAGTATCAGGAATTTGAGCAAGACACTGTGTCCATTCTGAAGGAAGAACCACACAGACTTTGTGGAAATTGGCTCTTTAGTGGAGGAGGAAATGCTGATAGTGGTCGACTGCACGACGATCATTGGTTACATATGCGTGTTATTCAGACGGGTTTCATAGTTTCGTAGATTTTGGATCCAGCACTAGTGGGACTCCAGCTAATCATTTTGTTTTATTCTTCTCAACTCTTTTCTCAAAACGAACATCTTTTTTCTCATAATATTACAACTATATTTTCAAATCCTCCCAATTTTCTTCAATATGGCCTTAATTCCCTGTCGGAGCAGAGAGAGAGAAAAAACATCTACATCCACAGGAGGTTGTTGATATTCTACTTGTTTGAGGGATCGTCCACCCTGACGAGATTTTGAGCCTCCTTGTCTTAAGGAACATACGAGGAACATAAGAACGTCCCTTATGAACGCATCCGTGGATGCATAAAATCAGATACCGCCCCAGCAGTGATCCTATGGAGTCGGGAGAGATGTGTCTGGTGTCTGCTGTTAGTGCAAAGTAAATTCATCCGCTCTTATAGTCAGTCAGACAAGAGCAATTCTTTAACTTTAACTTTTATCTGTATCTGCTGTTGCACAGGCTGAATCACTGCTGCGACCTTTAGCGAATGCTGCTTGCCTTTTTCATTTGCCAACTCTTGAATCTCGCTATAATAGGCAATCCATCACGGTGAAGATCATAATACCGTTTAAGGGGGAGCTGATTTAAAAAATGTGGCCAGGCACTGTGTGGTGGTGCTGTGTGTTCAAGTGTTGATGAAAACCACTGACAACACAGGTCATGGCGGCTTTCGAGCAGCCACGTAATTCAAGAAGCGACCAAATTCATGTGATCCTTTTCATGAAGTCTGTGTTTCACCTTCTGACAACACACTCCAACCTTTGAACGAAACACTAGCAAGAATAACAGGACCTTAGCCTAACCTAAACATAATTTTAACAAAAACCTAACCTTAAAGGGATAGTTCACCGAAAAATGTAAATTCACCATGTTTTTAGCCGAAATGTCCACTGTGATCCACACGCCAACACGGCTCATGAGGAGGATAACAGAGGACATTTAGGTAAGAAACATGGTGTAAATGGCTTAGTTTCAAGTCAAATTTCAATTCCAGGGCTGACGGACACTTGAATGACACCACATGAGCAGTATGGAGGAATTGTATGGTTTTTTTCTGTAGATTTTTACGTTTGAAGAATTGGTCACCATTTACTTCAATTGTATTGGATTTGGCTGCAACATCTGGAGTTCTGAAACTCCAGAAGTGTTTTGTGGACTCACACACTTCACCCACCCCTCCATCGGCATAGTGGTGAGTAGATAATGAGTGAATTTTCATTTTTTCGGTGAACTATCCCTTTAACCTAAACCTACCTTAAATCTAACATTAACATAAATCTAACCTGACCCTATAACCTTATGGTCCTCACAAAGATATATGCAACTAGACACATACAGACGCTCATTCTCCTCAACTTTTATTTTCTGTCTGTCCCCAGGTGGATGAGCCTGGCGTGTGATAGTAACTGTGCTGATAAACATAATATGTGTTCTGGGCCTTCAGGACCTGCAGTCTGTGATCTGTTAAAGTTACAGCTGGCTCTTACAGCCACAGGGGGAGGGGACGGGGGGGGTGTAATGCTTTTTCCATCACTGAAGACCTCATGATTGTGGTCGAACGCTTTCCCTCCAGAAGTCTTGGCTCATCCCGAGCGGCTGTCATCAGTGTGTCTTTGATACAGGTAGAAATCCATCACTGAAAAGACACTGAGCCGGACTGGTGCAGTGAAAGTGATGATAAAAGGCTGAAAAAATGCACAGGAATGACAGCTTGTATTTTTGTGAGTATGTTGGCAGTGGTGCGTGAAATACTGTACAACACGCATATGAAAACAAATCAGATTCTGGTTCCTTTTCTTTTCCCTATTCTGTTTTCCTCCATAAATCTGAATTGGAGTGCAACTGTATCCAGTAATAAAGCTTAGATAGGTTTTATAGGATATAGTTTTTAAAGGATACTTTTTATTATACATCATTGAACTGTATAGTAAGAAAAGGTTTTTTTCGGTTGTTAACTGGTTATATATATATATTTTTTTTAAATCATCAAGTGCTACTTTGAACATCAAGACAGATTTCATCCTAAATGGACAATAATACAGAAAAGACGATTCCTTGTTGTATCAGTGCATATAACACACGAAACGCAGCGTAAAAGACAAATAGAGATTAATAGCCTTGAATTATATTAATGTGACACGAGTCTCAGTATGCTTTGCATAGATACAGCTGGTAGAACCGGCCTTCAGAGGAGTACTTTTATACTTTGAGTGCATTTCAGAGTCTGTACTTTTATACTTTTATAATTTGAGTAACTTCAGAGTCTGTACTTTTATACTTTTATAATTTGAGTACATTTCAGAGCCTGTACTTATATACTTTTACTTGAGCCAAGAGGTTGAATCAGTATCTATACTTCTACATTAGTAAAGAATGTATGTACCTTTGCCACCTCTGAGTGTCACATCTACAATGTCAAATATCATATTTTTGTGCGGCATTTTCTTATTTGACCTGATGGAGGCAGTAAAGGACCACGTACAAAAAGCCAGTTGCTTCTCAGCATCAATAGATGTGCGTCTCAGCACGTCCAGCACAAGAAGTTGATAATTACAGGCAATGGATAGAAGAGTATCGACACCATATGCTCCCAGTTTCTCTGCTGCTCTTCTTCTCTGCTTTAACACCTTTGGGTTCAGTTCCTGCAGGAAAACACGGCCTCTGAGGAAACGGAATCCTACAACTGTCATACGAGGCCTTGAAAAATAGAATCACTCTGTCGCTGTTTTCTTTTCTTTTTTTCAGCTCATCATTTAATTTATTTAATCCTGAGAAATTCATAAAAGCTATGAAGACAGTGTGTGTGTGTGTGTGTGTGTGGTGTTGTGTGTGTGTGTGTGTGTTGTGTGTGTGGTGTGGTGGAGTGCCAACCTCAAGCTCAGCGATAAGATCCCACTCACCACACAAACACACATGCTCCGTCTGAGTAGGAAGCATGTTTAGCGATACTGTTTCATACTGTGCTGAGGAGAGAAGTCAGATGGAGCTCCCATATGTTCAGGCACCATAACTTTATAAAAGTTAAAACTTTACAAAAAGTTGTGAACTGTTTATGTTTATGTAGAAAACAGATGTGTGTAACTCCATAAAAACCTTGGTGATACCCAAATGGTAGAGAAGTAGCTGAAGAGATTAGCTCCTGGAAGTTATAACAAGCTTTTCTGGAGAACATCTGATCACTTGGCATGAAGGAATGTTGCAATATGATTGTAGAGTGTAAAGAACTTTTAACCTGTCTCAGAAAAACGTGTGTCATTACAGTAGTTACTCACATTCCTGAAAACACGCTGTTTGGACTCTGCTATTTCGATGCATATCAATGCTGAACAGTGGTATAATGGAATGAAGCATGAAGATACAGTTGATTTTCAACAGTTTCCATATGGATTATTTCTTTGTAAGTCAATTCAATAGTTCAAAGTAAAGTGTTGACGTAATTTTCCCAAATAACAAGAATATGATCCTTGGAAAGGGAAGTTATTTTCTAGTCCTGTCAAACCCACTGATGAAATTGAAAATAAAAAACATTATCCAGATGGGAATCTTACAGATATTTGTGTAGGCCAGATTCTCAAATCTGTCTCCTAAGGCTTTAGATGTCAACAGAGGTGATTCATTTTATTTTTTGTTTTTATTTTTTGAACTTACGAAAGAGTATTAGGGCCAAGTTAAAGAAGATCAAATCTGAGATTTTGATAATAAAGTTGTAATATTAATAGAATAAAGTCGCTATTGAGAAGAAACTCACATTACAAGATTACAATTGTAATATTATGAGAATAAAGCAGTTTTTGAGACGAAACTCATATTCATGAATAAAGTTACAATTGAAAAGAAACCCATTATGGGAATAAAGTTAAAAAAACTAAACATTTCCGTGTGGTTCTTTCATTAAATTACACACAGTTTCTTGCACAAAGTCCTACTTGATAATGTGATGCTGACAAAAGATGAATTATGTTATTTGCCCGATACAAAAGTACAACTCAACACAATACTCCATATTCCTCATTCAACACAGGCACCAGACTCATCCTCTGATATTACCCTTGTAAAATGAAACGTATCATAAAAATTATAACTTAATTCTACTCATATTATGTTTTTTTGTGATACTACGACTTTATTCTCAAAATCTCTGTCGCATGAACTAACCCTTTAGGCTTCTCTTTTTTTAGTCGCATTACCTCTGTTTGTCTAATTCACTCCATCTCTTTCCTCCTCTCTCACACTCAGGCCCACTGTCACTATCTGCCCTCGTCAGTTACAGTACATGATGTCAAGGATTATCAGCTGGCAACGCTCTGCGCTTGTTAATGATGTCATCATTAGGTCCCCTATGGGGACGTTGAGGTCAGCCGAGGAATGATAAAGGGCCTTTAGTTAAACACCAGAATCGTGTTGTTAGCCCCCAAATTGGCAGTACAAACAAGATTACTGTGTTTTTGGAGGAAGTCAGTCTTCGGAGACTTGGCTGTGGTACCGAGCGCTGTTCCAAGAGTCTGGGTTTCTGTGGGTGGGAATGTGGAGACGGGCACAATGTGGGAGGCTTAAACAAAACACTGTCTGAGAAGAAATGAGACCGGGAGATTACATATTGTGTTACGGACACAACATTCTGTCAATCAAATTGTGCAGCTGAGGTCTCAAATGGTTTGAGGTTCCTCTGTGTCTGGCCCATCATGTTGCCTGTCACTGTGCTGCAGTGCAACTAGTCATTGTTACAGTAGATGCTACACACTTAACATGAGTGCAAAACTATTCACAGCATGTAGCATGGACTTCTGTAAGATACTGTACAAGTTACTCTACAATCATTTTCAGACATGAAGTTTTTCTTCCACATAAGAAGAACACAGCAGGCTCGGTACAGCCTGCTGCAGAAAGCACATCTTTGTTTACAGCACATCGACAACAGCTTCGGCTCTGATCACCTCATCTTTGTTGGCATCCTCTGTATATGGCTCCACTTTGGAAACACTGAGATTAGTTCAAGATTGTAGATCCAGGACGAATGAATCTGGTGAGCCCGGGAAAAAGTTGTTGTGGCAATATTATGGCTTTTATCGCCATTAAATTACGAACAATTTCTCATAATATCGTGACCTTTTCTCTTTGAATTACAAATGTATTCTATTTATATTACAATATTATTCTTGAAATCTTAAAATGCTATTGTCAAGGGTGCCCTCTTTTCTTTGAGTTAAAAAATACTTATACACCTCTAATTTAAAATACTTTGATCGTAGTAATTGTCTTGTGATGCAGGTATAGGACTTTACTCAGACTTATCCTCCAATCGTTAACTGTGGGCGAGATAGAGATCATCATTAGATGAAAACATATTGCAATTTTACAGTTTTTAAAATTTGGATTGAAATTGAATCCATTTTTCTAATACAGAAAACTGAACTGAAGTGTTACAGAGACTGTATAGGCATATTTTTCTTTTTGTACGCAAAGGCTCGATGGCTGTTTCTGTCTACTTACAGTTATGCTAGGCTAAGCTAACCACTATCTGTTTCCATCTGTCATCTTATCGCCATAATCACATGAAAGTGGGATCAACCTTCTCATCAGACACTTGGCCAATACATATCCAGAAATATCAAACCATTACATACAAATTGATTTACACCCAATGTTTTTGGGAATGATTTCATTAAATTCATTTGAAAACAATTTGGAAGGCTAAATGTGCCTTTAAAGTAAAACCCCTGTAAAGCTTATAAGTCTGTGGTTTTAATATAGAGTACAGGTGTATTGCTGTAGGTAGCCAATGATGGGGAAGCCCCGGGCTGAGCTAATAATTGCTGTGGATCAGCTGTTTGCCTGAGTCAGCACGTAATCTCCCCAGCCACTACAAATGATTGACACTTCAGCCCCCGCCCTCCAACCCCCGCATCTAGGAAGACAGTGTGTGTGTGTGTGTCTGTGTGTGTAGACATAGATGACCTTCACAGCTGCAGTGTCACTGACATCAGCACTGCAGCTTTTGGAAGTGGGAGACCTCTCTAATTAGACCTGGGTGCCCTGTCATCACATGCTGCTGTTATCCCCAGACAGCTGGATCACTCACTCACTCACACTCACACACACACACACACACACACACACACACACACACACACACACACACACACACACACACACACACACACACACACACACACACACACACACACACACACACACACACAGGTGTCCAGGGCTGACACAAATATCATAGCAACCTTGTGGGAAGCAGAACGAAACACAAGACAACAAACGTAGCACCAAGTCATTCGACCACAGTAAAGCAGGTAAGAAGTGCACAGGTGCGTGAACATACCATGAACATACCGTTTTAAATAAACAGAGTAAGGTCGTAATATTGTGAGATTAAAGTCATAATTGAGAATAGATGAGCAGCAAGGAGGAACAATACCACCCCAATAGAAGACGCCGAAGAAGATGTCACCTTGGAAGCACGAAGCACGACATCCAAGGGCCTGTTGAAGTGTTGTTAACAAAATCTCGACTGCAGAATTTATACGTCACGTCATGCATGCTGTACCAAACCGTCACCTGAACGCTCTGGAAGTTTTCTTGTTGATGTTACGCTTCCGACAGCACAATCTCCTCCTGCTATGCGAAAGTCAAACTTCCAGGAAAAAAAAAAAGTCAGACCCAAAAGTTTGGACATTTTCCGGAGTTCATGTCTGACAACGGCTTAACAGTATCTCAAAGTTTGTGTCATATCCCTAACCTGCTAAACGAGGATACTTAATATGGAGTCTTTTAGATATTGCAAAGGCAATGAGAAACTGACACAGTTTAAACAGGGAAACAACAGCAATAGAAAATTCAGGCACAGTTCCCCTGAATGGCTGCTCATCAATAGTTTTTATGACCATTGACTGAAATGACTCCGTGGGTTAGATCTGTTTTTGCTGCTGAGAATAACCGATCAACACTCAGATAAGCCCGCTGTACACTGCAGCACCAAACAACAGAGACAATAGAACTGGGCCTCATGTGACGCTCTTATTATTCCTTTATTTTTTCCAACCATTTCTGCATCTAAACCAACCTCAACAGCATCTACCAGTAGCCTGGGTCACAGCCAGCTGCGAGCACATCAGAGGGTGACTAACCTGGCAGGATGCAGACCGTGGCAGCTGGTAGTGATTCAGTAACACAGAGAATTGAGATTTGAACCTTCGAAACCACACAGACTGAATATATTTTCACTGAGTTCTGGGCAATGGGCTCTCCTCAAGCCAAATGGCCTCAAGATTACAAGCATCCCAGCACAAGTCTCAGTTCTTCTGAACAGAGCAATTGGCAGGTTTGTTCGAAAGCTCAACAAAAGCTGTTGTAACCAAACAATGTTTCACACCGTCACTTGAAGTAATTTGGTCGGATGTGAGAAAATGCAGGGATGCAGAAATGGAACTGCTAATTAATTTTGTCTTTGCACTGCTTACCTGGTTTAGATCTCGGATAAATTCCATAATGTAAACTGCAACACCAAATACCTAGTTCTGCAGTAATAGATGGGGATGTAAATGTTTCAGGATTACTATGAAGCACTTTCAACATCCTTTCCATTCCTCCCTCGTAGGTTTGCACACTTTTAGCAAGAAAGGTTCGAGTGAAACCGCCCACCCTGTCAAAACCCAGGCTGGATATAGACACAAATTACTGCCTATTGCTAATTTCCCTTGCAATTACAGGTTCGGGCTGTGCTCTAGAATTCACTGATTATTCTCAGCAACACAAACCAGAGCTGTCAGAGTGACAAAAGAGGGAATTTCCAAGGTTGAATTCCGTTGAAAAGGTTTAAATTTAAGGGTAAGACAGACAGTGAAGAAAAAAGGCCTTTGGATGACTTTTCTTTTGCATCCTAGGATCTAACATGAGTTTTTGACCAAAGTGACAAGTCCATGTTTGTTCTACCTGCACTTTCTCCAGTTGTACCGCTAAATTTCTATATTTTAACAGGATCCAGACTGGAATTGAAATTTAAAAAAAAGATTCCACACAGCCTATGTTGTTGATCATGATGAGAAACCCTAACCCCCCAACCCCACGAGGGAAAAGGAAATGCAGCGTAAAAGTGCAACCACAGTGAGACAGAGGTAAACAATGAGAAAAGAGGGAGTTTCTCCGATGTTGTTTCCCGTCTTCTCGCTGCCGCGTTGACTTCTGGAGAACCGTGAAATGGAGAGGTGTCCTTTGACACGCATCTGGAGCTGCTTGCCCCGACATGCAGCCACCTGTGACCCGCGTGAACCTGCAGTAGCCTCGGCTGGAGACAGAGGGCCGACCCACACAGTCGTTACATGCTGCTTGAATACTCACGTGCCATAAGTACGTTGTACTCTCTCACGGTTTACACAGTTTGCTCACATAATGGTTTATTCCATCGTCTTTGTTGTTATTTTTATGACATTTGATATTGGAGGATTATGCGGTTCCATATGAGATGGTTTGGGGGAACAGGTAGGAACATTCTACAGTTGTGGGTACATTGTGCTTTTACACATCTCTTTGTAGATCCACTTGTAGATCCACTAATGCTAAACCTCAGTAAGGACATAATTCGAAATAAAACCACCATCAACAACATAAATCTACCCACTAAATCCAGAAATCTCTGTCTGTCTTTTTGAGGCTCACATATCTCAAGAACCTTTCATCTAATTGGCCTCACGCTTGGCATGTACATGGTTAAGGGCCAAAGGAAGTGCGGTGTCGAATTTTGTGTGACTTGGACACGCGATGCGTTCAATATTAGTAAACTTCTGATCAACGAGCGACCGTCACTCTGTAGCAGCGGCGGCTGGGACTCATCAATCTAAGTGACGTAGATCACGACAACAACAACAACAACAACAACAACAGCCCATTCCAGAAAGGCAGGTTTACAAAGGCCACTGCACTAGTACATCAAATCATTTATGTCAACTTAGACTGCAAAATATAGCACTGTAGGGTAAAAAGCATGTACGTGGTAGAAGCATAGCAGCAAGTGTAGAACAATGCTTCTCATACTTCAAAGCAAGTTGAGGGCGTTCACATCAAGGACTGTCGTATAAACGCGTTGTATTCATTCAACTATCATACTCCATCTATTCTTCTGATTCTTTTGTAATGTAATATGACCTATCCACCCTTCATCACATCTATACCAGGGACAGTCAGACCCATATAACATATATTGTTCAGTTAGGTAGTACATGCCACTTTTATATACATACATGCTTTGAAGTGCAAACCACATGTGCTTGGGCACGAATGTGGAAGCAGTTAATGCACCCTGTGACACCATTGGGATGAACTTGAAATAATCTGTACCTGCTTTATCATTTAATGCTTTGATGGTGTATGAGCCACTGCCTTCCCTGTTGCACAGCACTGATCTGCTGAAACTACTTAATCAAAATGAGTTGTGCTGCATTTGTTTTCAAACTGACTCAGTGGCCTGAAAACAGGGTACTGTAACTTCTCTCATCTCAACATGCAATTTTTGCAAAGTGAACTTTCAACTGAGCCGCACTGTGTTACTCCTCCAGTTACTGAGTTTGAATACGCCATTCTGCATGTGTGCCATCAGGGAATATCAAACACTTGCAGTTCTGCAATCACATCTAAATCCACAAAAGAGATCTGAAATGCCGTCTGTCTTTTTCTCTTTTGCTTGACCGTTTATGATGAAATTAGTCTAATTAGGCATAAATAGAAAATGGCTCTGGTGAATTTACCTCATTTGCTTGGTCTAAATGGGCCTTGTTATGGCCTTTACGTAAGCAGCACAGACCACAGCCTGAACTGTTACTCAAGCGATGTTATCAAACACATGTACAGTTTCACTGTGGCTGCATATGAGCTTGGACAGAGGAAGAGAAATGAAAAATAAACAAGGCCAAAGAGAAAGGAAGGTAAGAGGATGATATAAATAGGAAAGAAGATAGTTGGAGCTAAAGTCAAGTTGGCACCTGACGGCATTTCTTGATCAAGCGTTGCTGTGCTTCATGGGAATTACCACCAAAGTTTTACTGCACCATTGTCCAATCAGATTACTTGGTTTAAACTATTCACTGTATAATTATATTTACATTCAGACCTTTGTGAGAGGACCTTGCCCAGCCAGGGCTGGATATTCCACCTCCACACCTTCTCTCTCTTCATGCTCTGCAGGCAGACATGTAGATAGCCCAGATAGAAGCATATGACATTTATACATGCAGTCCTGGGTCTGAAGCCATTATAAACAAGAATTATCGACTTGCGGTTGTATGCCTCCACCAACCAGTGCAGTTAGTCTGAATACATTTATTTCCAGACTCATATGAGGTCATTTTGACCTTTAACCACTAATTTCTAATTAATGAATCTGTGTCAACTGGTCAAAATTTTGAGATATTACGTTCAAGAGGCCAAAAACATGTTTTCTGAGGTTACAGCAACCTTGACCTTTTACCTCCAGATTTCAATAAGGTAATTGAGTCCAAGTGAATGAGCAAGAAGTAATGAAATTCACAATGAATGTTCCTGATACGCCTTGATCCCAAGAAAGTGAGGTCAAAGGTCTCTAATCTTTGACCAGTGCAACAGTTCATTCCTGAATCCGAGCGAACATTTAGACCAAAGTTGACAACATTCCCTCAAGGCATCTTTGAGATATTGTGTTCACAGTTTCAACTTTGACTTTTGACCAGTAAAATCGAATCAGTTCATCGAAATTTGAAGTTGAAATTTTTATTTTTTTCCTGAGTGAACATTTTTACAAGAATGGGACAGATGGAGAGAGACAACCCCGAAAAGAAGCTTCTGTCCACTTGCTGTCATGGAGGCATAACAAAATGATATCATGGTCAACTGTGTGGTATCAAATTCGGAGTACTGGTAAAAAATCCCCTCCTACGAATGATTATGCTGTTTTTGTAGTCTCTGTTGGGAGAGACACAGCCGACACACAGTTCAGAGCATGAGAACCGTGAGTGGGCGAGGAGAGCGGACAAGGCAAGTGGTTGACGTTTATCCAGTCAAATATTAGAGCATTCGCTGAGAGGACACTTGAAATACATTCACCAACACTTTTTAATAGTTGGGTTGGTGGCAGCTCCTTCTGAACACAGGTCCAAATGTCCTTGAGCAAAACAATGCAACCTACAGTAAACATTCCTCAGCTTGAAAAGCTCTACACATTGTAAATGGAGTCCATTTACCAATTTGGAGACTAATATGACAGCACTGTCTCTTTCCTGTGGCTGCATGGTGCCAGAGTGTTGCCTGTTGCACCTGTAATCACACCCACACACAGTCATCACACAGGGTCCTGAAGTGCACATATTCATCAAGGTGTAGATTTAAGGAGAAGCATTTTTTGGGGCAGGGGGTCCTTTAAAAACGTGTAATCAGATGTTTTGTATATCCTGACCAGCTTTGGTTTTTGGCGCCATTACCAGGTGATCTCTGCAGGAACCACACAAGGTCATTCTACAATTGGCATTTTCAGTGCCCACTGTACAATTGTGCTTCATGGCATACGTTAATAACCTTAATCCAGTAAACCAGCGAAAAACAAAGTATATCACATGCCATAATCATTTAAAATTGCTATTACATAGGTGGTAGACAACAGTTGCTTATTTACACACCGAGCTATTACAGAGCAACTGTTTCTGCAACTGTTTCTGCAACCACTCATTGGATGCAATATTTGTGGTCACCTGATCCAAGTTAGCATTCACTCTTTTAATTTTGCTTTGGGTCTCCACCCACTCTGGAGCAAACACATCTGGCTCTACAGCTGCTTGGTATATTGTTTGGTCCAAAGTGAAATATCTCAGCAACTATTGGATAGCTCATCGTGACATCAGGGACAGGTTTGGTTTGAGGTCCGGGATTCACTCAAAAGCAATGATAGTTAGCAATATCAGAGAATGGCAGTAAAGAGTCTTTTCGGGGAATTTAGGGAACGACATGAAATGGGCGAGCCAAAAGAAAGTCATTTACAACAGTTACAAGAAAAACTGCCCTGTCTAGTAGTGTAAGAGAATCTGAGGGGGAGTTTTCCTCTGAGAACTGGACTTAAGCAAACTATCATATGAGGCCCAGGGCTGGATGGAAAGTTGAGGTTGATGATGCAACCACCTCTTTGTTGTTTAAACCTTGAAGTCAGACAGTCGGCCTTGACCACACTTCGTTAACATCTCAAAGGCACCACACGAGATTCAGACATTCCCTGACCAAATCTGAGGAAGCAGGCCTGCAAGACATCAATATTTGTCTTCCAGCTTCATATATCAGTAAAATAACAGAGTCAACACCCTCTGGCTTTAGCAATAGCTAATTTTGCTACACACCTGCTTTGTAAACACACAGGTGAACCAAACAGGAAGGCAGGGCTTGTCTTTTCTAGATGTTCCAGAGTTATGAGTTGGTGTCGGGAGGTGATGAGTATTGCGGTTAACAGATATAAATCCAAATTATTTCTCATCTTCTATTTTAGGCCAGCAAGCTGAGCACTATAACCCCAGCAGATAAAAATAGTTCTGCTAGCATGACACAGATCCTGAGTTGCAGGGCAGTACGACATCCCGGGACATGCAAGATTCAAGACATCACTTTTAAGTTTGAACAACAGTATATATTGTAAAATATCCATCCAGTAATAACCTCTCCTCTCCAGATTTTATTCTTTATTGCGTAGACTTTTCATTCAGGCCTTAATGAACATAAATCTGAGTTTTTACATTTTATTTATCAAGGCTACATCCACACGTCTTCTTTTTGAAACAGATCACTGTTTCTACGTTGACATCGGCCATCCACTCTACTCCAGGGTTTTCAAACACCAAAAAGGGAGGAAAGTTTGGGAAAATGCAACTGGCCCTGTTTTAGTTTGAAGGATGACCCGATGGATAGAATGACGCAGTCACCCTCATCCGCTCCCTGATTGGTTCTCATCAGTAATGACTCAGCGATCAGCAATGGATACCAAAACACTGGAAACAACACTTGTCAGTAACATTTTCACCTTCACCTTTATATGGTTCTTTCTGACAGCTGCATTTACCACTCTGTTACTTCACATCTGTTTACTTTCAGTGGCTGCAGGTCAACTTTACTCCTTTTATAAATGTCACTTCTGTTATACTTTTACACTCCTGCTTACTTATGTGTAATTACAGCAAGTAATCCATGCACTGATCTTTCCCACACAAGTCGAGCCAAGTGGACAACACAGCCAGCAACAAGAAAACAGGATGTCTGCTTTATGTTTCACATCTTGACACGTTGGTAATTACATGAGTTTTACTGGAAAACTGAATCGTTAGTGGTCAAATGCCAAAAACACACACTGACCATTGAGACCCATAATAACTTCTTATTTAAAATATTCAGGATATACAATGTTTGATCTAATTGAATTGTCCATTTTCAACATTTGTTTGTAATAAATGTGTTTATTTTTGTAGTTCTGAGTTAAACTGTCAACATTTAATCGTAGATTTAGAAAACAGTTTGGGCAGTGGAACATGTTTTGCTGTCCTCGTGGACTGAACCATCAGATCCAGGTGAGACCGACTCGTATATCACTGGGTCCTGATTGGTGGTGACCAGTGGCTTGGCATAGGTATCTCATTATCTCTGAATCTTGAAGCCAATAGTATGTCCAAGCCTCAGTGCAGGAACAATTAAACATCTGCATAAGCACAGACGTAGAAGCAAAAATTAGTTTTGGATGTAACTGCTGCACAAACAAGAATCTTGGTTGTAATGGTAATACATTTTTTTCATGATCATTAATAATTGTTACTGCTTTGGTATTTGCTTTCATGAATTTGAATGATTACGACGATAAGAGAGCATTAACAAAAGCAGACACAAGCACAATAAAATAAATCACAGCATTAGTTCAGTTGATGAAAGCAACTTTAATGTTCCTTTCAGATGAAGCCCATAATAAAGTCTCCAATTTTCTGTGTCTGCTGTCTTAATAAAAGGTTGATTTAAAACCTGGTCACCCATGTACATGGCAGAGTAGTTGGTCTCCTCCTGAAGAAAACTACCTCGGAAAATATTTCCTGTAATCCTCTAACCACTTCCTTCCTTCCTTTCATCCATCCCATAGTCTATGGTTGATGGCTTGACAGTTGTGCCCGAGCCACAATCGATACACGAACAGCACGTGTGCATCTCATCTGTCTTTTCATTTCAACACCAATGTTATCAGGTCGAGCAAACACTTTGCCGACACGTGTGATCTGTGCTGCTCTGCCAGAGACTCAGGGCCTCGCCCATTTTCTCCATGTGCCGCGAACGGTTCACAACCAAATTTACTATGAAAATGACCTTTTCACTGTATTTCTTTTCTTCGTTTTCTGTCTAATATGTTACAAACATAAATATTTGCGACACTTCCTGTACTCATTTCAAGGTAAAGGCATCCTGGTATTTAGTTGAGTACATGACAGTACTTTTATTCAAGGACATACAGTAGTTACACCAGAAACCTCACATAGCAGCTCCACAGACACGCAGCACTTGTGTGAACTACAAACGCAAGCAAGATGCAACAGATCAGCAGCACGGCCTTTCAGGGGCTTCACATGCACCTAGTGTGGCCCAGGCGTGAGGTGGGAGGTTAGAATGGGTCAGACTGACTAAATTGTTTTGAAAGATCTTCAGCAGCACAACGGCTGGAATGAAATACCACGAACAACAATCCAGCTCATTTTATAAATTTGTTAAAGAAACAAAAGTGGAGCAGAGACGCTGTGGAAAAGGAAACTTTTTACAAAAGGATTGGCTCCCTGTGTTTATGTGCCCTCTGACTCTGAAATTCAAGATCTCACACACACTGAATCTGTAAATCCCCCATGAGCTTTCACGGTGGTGTAAATTAGAGTTCAAAGTGAAAAAAAAAGAAACAAGCCACTCTTCCCCTGAAGCACCGCGAGTCTGTGGCTCTCATTAAATCCACACACACACTCACACAGACACACAAAACAAATGCACACACAGTATTTACATTTCCCTAAAGCTGAATCTGAGTTTGGTTTTTTTTTACGCGTTCGGCGCTAACGAAAAGGCAAACAGTAACGCCAGAGGGTCTAGTTGTCCTTAAGGGAGGTGTGTGCATGTGTGTGTCCTGCTGGGTGACCTGGTTAATGAAGACCCAGTGTTGGAGAGAAACCGCGACGGGACCCTCGGAATCGTGCAAGTCCCAGCAGAGCTGACTTGGCTGCTGTTCAACTCACCACAGAGGCCTGATGGCTGAGTGAGCAGAAACACTGAGTCTGTGTTATGGTGCGTAGCAGTGGTTCTCAACCTGAAATAAATTCTGCCACACAGTACACCGACTGTTTTGGCAATACTGTGAAAATCAAAGGTGAAGAGGGGTAATTCTCAGCAAAATTTGTGTTACAGAAATTGAAATAAACCTAATTTCTGTTATTTTATATAAATGATAGATCAAGTGAGTGCAGCTAATGCGAATGCAGAATTATTAACTGACTCTGTAGTTCTCCTCAGCTCTATAGGCGTGTTTTAGCATCTTGTAGCTCCCTTTGGCACAGGTTATGTAAAACAAGGTATCTAGTTCAACCAAATATGCAGTTAATTAAATATTTTCTAATGGAAACAGAGGGCCTTGTTAAAGATATATTTTTTTTTACAGGATTTCAAGTAAATGGTTAAAGAAAGTACTTATATTTTACAAGAAAACCTTTTTGAATGGCTATTTTAAGCAACACTCCATGTGGTTCTTTCTTCAAAATAAGCACAGACTTTTCAAAGTCCTGATACTAAATATAATGTGATGATGATGAGCCATAACATTAACAACAGTATCTTGTTATTTGTGAAGTCAATTCTGAAGTATAACTTAACCAGATTCTCCACAGTCCACACAAGTGTCAAGTTTATCTTTAGATTTTCCCCCTGTAAAATGACACGTAGCCAAAATGACATTTTTTCTAGTCAAATTACGAGTTTATTCTCTAAATCTCTGACTCTGAAAATTGCCCCAATTCTCTGTCATAACAGGCAAACATGGGGGATGTGTAATACAAAATACAATTTGTGTCGTTTGTGCACAAGGAGAGGTTTATCGTTAACATGAACTTTTTCTCAAAATCTCAGTTTTTTAAAATTCCCTTTAAGTGTCACTTATACTCCTTGTAATGTAGGCACTATTTTAAATTTGCAGGTCTGAAGCTCTGAGGTCTAAATTACTGAGGCAGGATTTGCTCAGTCACATCCCCGGAATATATAGAAAAAAACGAGAGCAGCAATGAATCTCACAGCATCCACGAAGGAGGGGGGGGGGGATCACGTTGGTCCCGAGCTGTATCCATCAGAGCCATTGCCTCAATCCCCAGCGACGTCTGAAGCAGAAGCTCCCTGAGCTGAATAATGAGATGTACAGTTTTCTACAGAGAGAAAGTTCATTTAAAAGTAGCAGGAAGCAGATGAAGATTTTGGAGTTGGGATATGACATTTATGGGGGGAATTTCTACAAAAACAATAAATTATGACTAAATGAAAAATAATAATACGATAAAGTAGCATTTTCCACTTTGCTGATGCATGCTAGAACTTTGAGGAAAGAAGGTTGGATTTATAACAAATGAATGCTGAAATAAAAACGAGCTGTGGCTGACGTCTCGGTGATCCGTACCCAAAGCCTTTCATGAGGAGGGGCTGTGGTCTCTATAAGCAGAGCATATATACTCAGTCAGTCTGGCTCCGGGAACTCCAGAGAATAGTTATATTTTTTTATTAGTACATGTTTAAGTGCTTTGGTCTGGCTGAGTATGAGCTCATCCTGCAGATACCTGGGAAGAGACGTCCAGTGAATGTGCTCAGAGACGGTAAATGAAAAGGCCGTGACAGCGCTGATGGATGTGTGTGGCCCTGTTTTCATAGACTGCATGAGACACATCAACATCCGACACAACCTGAGCGTCCAGGGAAAGTTACCAAACAAGTTAACTGGACTAAAAATTATTTCTGACCGGCGCTTTGGCATTTGTGTTTCCAATGATCATCATTTTGCAAATGAATGGTTCAACTGGAGTTTATGAGCCAAGGCAATTTAATTTATAAAGCACGTTTCATGGAGAGAGGTAGATTCAAGGTGCTGTACGGGGACATTAAAAAACAATAACAAAATCTCAAAGAAGTTTAATTCAATTTTCAAGAAAAATAAAAGATTAAAAAGAGTAGAATAAAAGAGATAAAAAGGTTAGAAGAAAAGGTCTGTATTAAATATTAAAATAAGTTAAGAATATAATAGAACTGTGAGGAATAATGAATAATAAATAAAAAATTGAATGAAATACACTGATGGATAACCTTAGAAAATAGCTGAGTTGAAGTGAATTAGGAGGAATCCTAACGTCATCAGGCAGCGCTGTAGTGACTGAAAGCTGCTCCACTGTTTAGGAGGCAAAAGACCAAGGTTGTGTTTTTATACAAGGCAAAGTCTAGTAGAAATACTTCACTTAAGGCCCCTCTGTAGTCAGGAGATACTCATTAGTTTTATACATGGAATTAATGGATTGAAGAAGAGTCGAACTCGCAACTGATGTCTAAAGCTCCAAATATCTATGATGGCATGTTTCAAAAAGAAACTGTGAGAAAAATTAGGGAAAAAATCGTAATATTAAGTGCATAATGATGTAATTGAGAAGAAAAAAACAAAAATATTACAAGAATAAAAACAAAATCAGTTTTAGGAATAAGCAGCCAGTTGACCATTTGCTCGCTGCACTCGTCCTGGATCCAAAATTTTGATTTTGGATCAAATTCAAACCCGTTTGAATATAACACAGATGTAACCAACAATTGCCTTAAGAAGTTCCCTTAAAAATTATATTTAATTCAGGAAGATACTACTTGAGAACACAACTTATTCATGCTATCGTATACTCATGTTTCTTCTCATGTTCTGTAGGTAGCAATGATCCAGGATGGATTCATGACACATTAACTGAAGCTGTTAGAAGTATGCATGTGCAGCATAGATGTGGTTGAAGAAAGACACATGTATATTTATATCCCCGGCAAACCCAGTGCTTCCTCTTGATGCCAAGACCTTACAAGCACATAAAACAAAAGCTTCCATGTCGGGCCTCAGCTCAGTAGGTCAGCAGGGGAATCTCAGAGAGAGCACTGGGCCTTTTTAATTATTTCCTCGGGAAAAGAGAGGAGATGAAATGGGGAGAGGATCGGGGACAAAATCTAGTTATTTACTGAGGAATGTGTGTCCCTTTCCTGTTTGACTGTGACTGCGAGCTCGATGAAATTCATCCTCATGAGCACAGTGGGAGCACTCAGCCACGACGGGAGGGCAAAGTCTAAAGGTGTGAACGACAGAGAGGGATGGATGAATCAAAAAATTATGTGTTGCCTGGCTATGCATTTCTACAAGTCATTTTTTTAGAAACTTTTAATGCACAGCAATAGTTCCAAAAAAGATTGTATTTCAACCTATGATTGAATATGTTATGTGTGTAGTGGTTACATTACAGATTTTTGATCAATCGAATTACAGAAACAATATTCTTAAAATATTTTTCATTAAAGCTTTACGATGCATGAAACTGTGTGGACGTTGTGACGATTGTAAGGAGGATGCTAATGTTGCTTTTCCTTTTGCTGACATTGCCACAGGTTAACAGAAGAACTCATGAGAGACTTTCCATGAACACAGGTTTCCGAATAATCGAATGAAACAATGCCCAGTGTTGGGGCTGCAGTGCCCTTGTAAGGGAGTTGGGAGATAGCGCTGGTTACATCAACCTCCGGAGACACCGAGGAGGGGTGTGGGTGGGGGGGGGGGGGGGGGGTCTGCAGGAGAGGGTGAAGTCAGACCGAGGCACTGACGTCTGCTACGATTATTTGCTTGAAAGAGAACACGAATGGAAAGAATAAAATACCACTTAGGTCACATAAAATATGTATGTATTCAGATACACATGTGTGAACAGTTGTAAATGAGAACACTTACAAACACACCACACACTTACATGTTTATGAACTCTGGCAGTTGCCTCTAGCAGACGTAACACCTGTGTTAATCCAAGTTTCTGCAGCATCTATGCTAAATGTGTTTTTCTATGGCTCATGTTCCATCACTCTTATGATGTAAGTTTGCTCTTTTTCTTTGCCAGAAACTAGTTTCATTGTGTCATGCTGCACTTATTTAGATCTACTACTGTACATTACATTGTTGGCAGGATAAATGTATCTCTGTACCTTCTATAAGCGCTACCACGGTCAACCCATAAACACAAAAGCCTGCACAGCCCAAATAATTATTTTTATCCACAATTTAACCTAAGTTCCCCATAAGAGGACAAGCAAGTGAAAAAAAGTACATTTTAAATTTACCTTAGGGGTTTAGCCTGGTCGATAAGTCCAGAACCACACGCAAACACTGAAACACATTAAAACTTTGAGAGATTAGCCACTTTCGCCCCAGCGACAGTCACAGAGCAGCAAGGCTATTTGGGCTCATTCGTCACCGTAGTTGCTCCCTAAGGCCTCCACATTGTTCTCAAGCATGTTGGGGCCACGTAAAGTTTGAATCAGACCAGGCGCCCGACTAAAACCACTGGGGTAAAATTAGACATGGGGGCCCGCTTTTTCTCACTGCCCCTTCTGGGGGATTAGATGACGTTTAAAGTTATTGGTGGACTAATATGTATGATTAAAAGGGCTGATTATTGTGCAAAATGGAGGTGTATTTTATTGGCCTCCCCTAAAAGGGGGGGGGGGGGGGGGGGGGCGGCTAAGAGGGTTCTTGGAGTAGTTAAAGAGGCTCACTCGAGGTCCAGGCGGAGATTATAATGCCTTATTTAACACTCGATCTGTGGATAGCAGGCAGTGAACTGCTCGTGAACCGTGAGGGCCAGCATTAGAACAATATGTGTGAGGGGTAGCTGGCCCTTTAGTTGCCTTTTGTAGTTTCAGTGCTGTGTTTTCTTAGCATAACCTCCAGGGCAGTAAAAGAAGGGGTCTTTTAATGTGAAGTAAGCCAAGGTATCAAATGACACTGAAGGATGTCCGAATCAGACGGGGACACTTCCAGACTCTGAAACTGTCTCTATCAGGGTCAGTGAGGACTCCTTTGTGAAGACGGTAGCACTGACGGATTTTCCCCGATATGTTTCCATGCAGATGTGATTTAAAACAGCATTTGTTCCAAGAAAGAAGTGGAGGTAACTCCATGTTCCTGTTAGTCCTCAAAAACAACCACTTGAAAAAATAGGTTACAGGAGTGACAAAGTCAGAAGGTCTTGTCGGTGGTCCTCAAAAAAAAAAACAGGCACGTAAAACACTTCTGTTTACTAATTGGACCAGTAGCCGTGGTAACAGTGTGACATCATGTCGTCATTAACAGGTGCCTCATCCGGTTGGCTGTTCATGGGAAAGTTTTAATTACAGGTTCCCGGTCGGCCGTCCACACCAGCGCAGGCCAGCGATTAGTTGTTATTTAAGGGCTGTTGTCAATGTTTACGAGGTGTCAGGGGGACAGGAGGCAGGCTCGTTGTTACTGCACAGGGTCAAAGTCAAAGGTCGGGCAGAGGGAGAGCAGGGAGAGCAGGCAGGCAGGAGGGGTGACCAGAGCACAGTCCAATAAACTAGAGGAAATGATGCTGACCACTGGAATGGCTGCATCTGTTTTCCTGTTTACCTCATGGTTTCAGTCTGATTTGTCCATTAGTTGTCAAGATTTAACACAACTTGACAGCGAAGTGCGAGAGAAAAGGTTAAACCATGAGGCCAGGAAAGAGCTGAATGGTTTTGGGGGGGATAGTCCCACATTGCAGCTCACACTCATGGTTTTTAAGACTGGGACTCGGACTGGCTCGGGGCACATTTTTCAATCTGAACCCATTCAAGACAGAGAGAAAACTTACTGAGCCTGACCCAAACTCGGCAGGCATTCTGTTTTTATTGGTTTCTGAACTTGACCTCAGCCTAATGCAGTTAATATAAGCTGCACTGGGTTTGTGTTACCTCTCCCTGAAATGGCTTTTGGTTGTGTTCCCTGCTTACAGACATCGTAAAAAATGGGTAGGACCTGACCCAAAGCAGAATATAATGTCAAATTTCTTTTACCGAATCTGGCGCGGCTATCAGATCCCGACATGCTCGGGTCTGGTATCCACACTCTTGTCAAGAAAATGCTTCATAATGACTGTGATAAATTCCTGACATTTTCCTCTAGCACCAACTAGAGGTCGACACTCAAGAACCGCTGGACCGATCACCGTTGACTGCAGATTCATGAGCCCTCACGTGAACTGTAATAACTTTAGTGATCCCTTGATCTTTCAAACTTGCCAGCTACTCCAAAAAAAACCATAGCCACTATCAACCAATCAGAGCACATGCTTTCTCAACAGTTGCGGTACCAAATCTGGACAGAAGCAGATGAAAGGCACTGAAGGAGATTTTTGTGATTTTCTTGCCACATAACTGTCATTGTTTGCAATATTAAAAGTGGCAAACATTGCTCTGGATTTCAGGTCTCCCTCATTTTTATCCTCTTTAACCCTTTTCTCACCCGCCTGTCCTATGTGAACAATGCTGGCCCACACAGATGTCAATACCTTCTTCAGAACTCTATGCAATCCTTGAAGTTAGTATTTTCTGTAGACACATGTTTCCCCTCACTGTATCAAAACAAGCAAATACAAAAGTAGCTCCCATTCATCATGAGGACAGATGTTCGTATCTCCTGCTTGAGGGTATGGAGGTGAGAGGGGACATCAGGATCTGCCCCGATTCAACAACAACAGCACGATACAAGATGAGAGTAGCACAAGGGAGGGGAAATGGCTCTTGTTGTAGTTTCTCCTTCTCTCTCAGAGGAGGTCCTATCTATCGGGGTCAGAAGGGGAGCCAAACCCTGGCTCTGTTTCTACTCCAGTTAGAGACCCCCACCTGGCTGCCTTGCAACAAACCAGTCAGCTGATGAAATACAGAGATCCTGTGTCTAATAGAGAATACAGAGTCGTATAATTCGTCACCACTGAGTGTGTCTGACTATTCCCGGTTGCATCACTATTGATTATTCCGTATTTGTTTGTGGTTTTAATTTTTAGCCACAGAAACATTGCTCGGAAGCAGAGTTGCTTTAGAGAGACGAATAATGTAATTGGTTGATGCATTTGGCTTCAAACATGGAGATCTGACTCATCCAGAGAAAAGACAAACTTTTCTCTAGAAGTTCTATTTCCTGTAAATGTGGATACACCCGTTCATCTGACCGCTTTGAGCCTGTTCGCCTTAGATGCTGTTCTATTGCATAGTACAGCAACATTCCAGAGCAGGGCAGACTCGCTGACGTTGACCTAAACTGGTTTATCAGCATCTAAAATAGTTTTTTCCCCAGATTCATCAAATGTGTTGGTCCTGAATGAGGCTCCCTCTGTAATAAACTTTAAATGGTAAATGGTTTTGTATTTATATAGCGCTTTTCTATATAAATACAAAACCTTTATACTCTATAGTTTATATATTTCTTCATACCTCTGTCTGATATTACATCATATATTTTAGTACGGAGTGGGTCACAGTAAACTGACAAGTGAACAAACAGGCAGCATGCATTCAGACAGGCAAGCTATGTACAGACAGAAGAAGTTGGTGTCTTGCACTAGGACACTGTAATAGGCTACATTACTTTGAGAGGATACAACTGGGCAACCATATTTTGGGAGAGGAGGTCATCGCGAAAGGCTTTGTGCCATGCAAAATCAGCAAAGCCTTATATGCTGCAAGGCTTTGAAGGGCCTCAGCGAGCAGCACACCAGTTTAAACCATCTACCCAGAACAGAGCGTCCACTGGGATCCATTTGGCAAACACGTCTGGCCACGACGAGGCTGAGCAGAAAGCATATTATTTCTCTTTTCTCCCTGTTTACCTTTATTTCACTCTGCAACTTGCTTTACCTCACTCTTATTGCTGCAGTCTAGACAGAGAGAGGAACAGAGGAGGAAGCGGATACTGAAGCCAAGTCATGTGCTGTCGAGAGTGTAGGTGACTGACTGACACACACACACACACACACACACACACACACACACACACACACACACACACACACACACACACACACACACACACACACACACACACACACACACACACACACACACACACACACACACACACACACACACACACACACACACACACACACACACACACACACATACAGCTGGTGAGGTCTGGTTGAGTTGAAACAAACAAAAGGTAGATTATGACAATTAATGGCCTGGTCCGAACCCTGGTGTTTCCAGAGCATAGTTATAGGTCAAATTAATCAAAGCTCTCTGTGGCACACCAACCCGCAGACGCACGCACGCACCACGCACACCACGCACGCACCACCAGCACAGCACGCACCACGCACGCACGCACCACCACGCACACACACACACACACACACCCACACACACACACACACACACACACACAACACACACACACACACACACACACACACACACACACACACACACACACACACACACACACACACACACACACACCCACACGCACACACACAATATTCAGACATGTGGGAGCCATTTCTCCACCTACCTCCAGCTCTCTATGACAACAGAGAGGAACACAGCAACATTTGGGGAAAAGAAAACAAGCCACTGAATCGACTGTGATTAGCAAGCAACTCATAGTTGTAATGGACCAGGTGCGATTCTGATACTGTCAGTCCAGTGTAGGAGCTGTTTGTCCGTCACACAGCAACAGGGCTGGACGCTTGGCTCTGAATGTTGGATTGAATTCTATAAATGATGATGAAATGTTGTGACTTTTCATACTCTTGTTTCAATATGTTGTTGGCCTATTCTGAGTTGTGAGGTAAATCTGCCCTCATAGACGTTCATAAACCATTATCTTGGGATAATGTTCAATATATAGGACCATCGAATATATTACAATATATGGCTGTTTTTATCCATTGCAGAAGATAAATGACATTTTTGAAATGTAGTCAACCTGTGTAGTTTTAAAATGCCACTAAAGGCCTTGCACTGGGAAAGGAGAAGACTGCTGAGAAGTAAAGATGGACTTACACGATGCAGGGTTCCAACTCTAACAAATTGCTAGTCAAATGCAATATTAGACTAAATGAGCCATTCTGGATTAGATTAGGTAATGATGTCGTGAATATTTCTTAAAGGGAAATACTGAAGATTGAAAATAATCTTTTTGAGGTATTAATGGAAACAGACAGCTGTTGAACATATAGCGGATAATTAGGAGGTAAAGAGCCAGATATTTCGGGAAGTTGGCAGAGACCAAACCCTGAGCTAAAAGAGAGTGAACATTGGACTTACATCTATCAGGTGGACAGAAACATGAGCCTAAATGAATGCACACTTTGCTCCATCTGTACTGGCTGGTAATTTTATGCTATGTCTTTAAAGTATGTTTTATTGCCCCAAAGTTGTCAAGGAATTAATTAATTCTTGCTGCTTTGTGACCGAGGAGAGAACTACCATGACCGATAGAAAGTTTACATCCTTGCACCGAACATCTTGTAAACTGTAGAAAATACAAATAAAGCAAAACAAATCAGCAACAATTCAGATATTATTGTGGTTGTTGTTATTGCAACTGGACAGCAAATACCAGGGAATCTGGAATCTAAAATAATAGGAGTTTCAGGGGTTTTAGATAAGTTTACAAATGGCAATAATGATGACCACTGTGATGAATTAGATGTTATATTCACGGTTAATGCATTGTATACAGCTCCAAGGACTTCATACCAAGAAGCAATTGTGATGACCTTCACTGGCACTCCCTGCTGATGCAACCCAGCATTCTCTTTTCAACCAGAAGTACGTAGAAGAAACAGCAACCCTGCTGAAGTCTCTTTCTCTTTTTTTTTTATTCAGTTGTAACCAAATGCAGAAGCAGCCAATAATACAAAGTTCAACTGCCAAAGCCACAAGAGGCTGAGTAACATTGAGCAACATTTAAACATGTTTGATAAATGAAAGTAGTGAGGAGGGAGGAAGACAGAAAATGATTTGTTAGTTAATCAGCCTCCACCGCGGAATGAGAACAGAATTTTAATGATGCCCTTTTACTTGCAGCATATGTAGTGAAATGTGCAACTGTTTTAATTTGCCCTCATTTGTTTTAAATACTTTACCTCAAGCGGCCGAGCGTGTAACTCGAACGCTGAAGAGCAGCACTGTTTTCTAGAGGTCGAGCCCATTTATTCCACAGAGCGTGCTCCGTCTGACTTCATGATACTTCAGCTAATACAATAATCCATAATTCAAAAGCTTGAGGGAAATGACTGCTACAGTTGCATATTCAAACACTCATAAAGGCACACCCATGTGCACACCACACACACACCACACACACACACACACACATACTACAGATAAACCCTGCAGGGGAGGTTTGTGGCCCCTGTGATTGCACATACATGAACATTTGAGTATGTTGGTTATGAAAACAGTGGGAGCCAAGGAAATTGAGGGTCAGCTGGTTTTGCTAACCTTTCCCTCTTCAGGTGAGAAAGTGCCAAAAGCCTGGTTTCGAAGCAGGAACAAGAGAATATGTTATAGATGTGCACAACCATGTGCTTGTGGAGTTTGGGACATGGCCTTGAAATTTACTACTTGGTGGAACAAGTGACCCAAAAAGCAGCCCTATCCTTGTGTGACCTGCATGTGGCAAAGCAGTGGAAGGGAAAGAATGCACCTAAAACCGCAACTTTTTAAACTCAGATTCTGTACATTTATATTGTATTTTTATTATCGTCTGCTTTGGCTTAGTCATATCAGTAGCATGAGTCATTCCATCCATCTGACTCATCTCATATATCTCCCACTGTGTTACAGCCTTTCCTTTCCTTCATCAATATCCCTGATCTTTTTCTGACTCTCTGAAGGAAGGAATTAGTTTCTTCTCATGGACCTGTGTCTTTGAGAATATGAGTTATAGGCACACACTTAGCACTTGAGCTCCGCTCTCTTTTGTTGTTGTTGTATATGAGGTTGTATATTTTATCAAGTTTTAAGCCACAGCATTCAGCTGTTTATCGCTAAAACCATTAGCCAAGCTCGTGAACATAGTGGAGAATTTATGAGCCAAAGAACCAGATATTTCCCCTCAGAAGTTGGTAGAGACTAAAACAGGAGCTAAAAGAGATTGAATATTGGACTTACATTTATGAGGTGGACAGAAACATTTGCCTAAATACAGTATATGCTAATTTAGCTCTGTCTGTGCTGTGTGTGTTTATAGGGAACTGTTTGCTAATATGTTCACATAGATGGTAATACACCATGTGTTTACAATTTGTGTGATTTCCCCCAAGTTCTCAAAATGAAAATCAGTTGTTGCAGCTTCATGACGGAGGAGAGAAGTACAGAGAGCAATTTTACATCACTGTACCAAAACATCTTGAAAAGGATAGAAAATAGAAATAATGCAAAACAAATCACCAACAACTCTCCTATTATTGTGGTTGCATGGACAGCAAATACCAATTGCCCTCTGGGGACTAATAAAGTTGTTCTGAATTTTGAAGGAATCTAAATTGGCTTTGATCACACTTTAATGTGAAAACACACATACTCTGCCACCGTTATTCTGACCAACAAAGGCCAGAGTCCAAATCGCAGTTCGGCCACAGGTCAGTGTCAGTATGTAGCTGCGGATGTGCTTCCTGCTCGATGTGGAGGTCGGTCCAGTCCACTCTCAGGCAGCAGGCCAGCAGCGGCCCACTGATATCGAAACCATGTGTGAGATAATGCCCCAAACCACAAACATGACATCACCACACTCTGTAAATCTCTGGACAGCCCCTCACCCTCACCCCACCCCATCTTCCTCTTCTTCATCCACGCTGCTGCTGTTGCTGTTTTTCTTTTACCTTATCTTAACTTTTGTTTGGAACACAGAGGCAGCACGCATGTCTCTTCTCAGCATTGTCCTGTTTTACAGTAACACAATTTCACACCTGGTAGCAGGCCAGCACAGCTCCATGCGTCAGTGCAAACACAAGGAACAAAATGATCTCCAGCTGACTGAGGTACGAACATTGCTCATCAACTTTCTTAGTCCAAACGTCCTCAGCTGTTCCAGGAAACAGAAACCTTACAGCAATACGTTGGCTGTGATACAACCCAACACTATCTCAGGGCTAACTCATCTCATATGGCTAACTTCTAACAAGTCAGTCAGTGAGCCCCTCTATGATCACTACACACTTTGCATCATGTCTCTTGATGCTATCATAAATACCGACTGAAGATGGGTTGTGCATAGGGTTATATATATATGATCAGATATACATATATCAGCAGCAGCAAATGATAACTTTAGGTACTGAAAAGAAAATATCATCATAATATATGAATTCAGACTTGAGAGAAGTATATTTTTAAGCTAGAGTCTTCCCAAAGCATTGTATGGTGTAGTTGATCTGACACTTTAAAGCAAGCATGTGTAGAATTTGAAAATGTACAGCATATATAGACGTTTTCTGCAAAAGCCCAAAGAGTTAATTTGTCAGTACCCTTGGACATGAACCAGGACAAGCTACCCCAAGTGTACCAGTCTTTACGGTAAAATAAATAATAACAGTTTAGAGTTATTGGCCTGTCAAAACATTCGTGAAGTTTTTACCATCCTCTGCAGGCAGGCAGGATTCGGCATAACATCAACAGCGCTCATTGCCGCAAGATAGAATACAGTTTTCAGCAGGCAGACAAACCTAAGGACGGGGTGCATATTCACAATCACTCACCCACCCATCCATGCCCCAGTGCTGCTACTGCCAGAAATGAATCCAATTCTATGGTTGTGGATAGGGTAGTACCAACTCTGAATCTGAAATGTTGTATAGGACAACAGAACCGTCATACCCTAACCTTCTGTCACCGCTGCACGTGTTCCTAGTGAAACAAAACCTGATTTGTCATTTCACAATCAGCACTATACCACATGTAAATCACTGAGGTTTTGTTAGTTGGCTCAGTGATAGACTCATACTGCAGAGTTTAAACAGTTGCCGAACTGTGGCCACATACAGTACTGCCTACAACCCCCCCCACCCCCCACCCCCCTCAGCTAGCAGAGTGGTGGTGCTCCACATGGAGGCTGAGTTAAGGTCTTATTGGCGGCTTTTCCAGGCAAAGGGTTGAGCCAGTAAGTTAAACAGATGTTCTCATAAAGCAAATACAATAGTGAGATGTCCAACCCCAGTGGCAGGGAGGAGGTGGAGATAGATTGATGGATAGTCAAGGGAAAGAAATAGAGAGGAGGAGGGCTGGGGTGCGTTCAAAGAGTGCCAGATAAGTGGATCGATGGACAGATAGGTCTTGAAAAAGCTCTGCAGATTATCACGGACGAGGGAAACAACAGGAGGAAAGTCAGTCATAACATGAGGAGCAGATAACAGTCGGCACAGACATCATCCAACACACCTACACTATTTTTGCCCTTCTTTTCTAGACTTTTCTTTGGGATCTTTATTTCCCAGGGCTCTTTACACCACACGCACATACAGACACACACACACACAGTCTAAGAACTATAGGCCCTGTTGAACTTTCTCCCGTAGGTCAAGCGGTGAGGGAGGACAAAGTCGTATCTATGCTCTGCAGTTCATATTTGTGTTGGAGGCGCCACGCGGCCTGAGCTCCATGTTAGCTTGAGGTAATTACACCTATACACTACCAATATCCCCTCCCATTACTGCACACTAATGGGCGTTACTGCTCTCTCTCGCTCTCTCTCACACACCACACACACACACACACACACACCACACTCAAGTATAAATACAATCACAGTAACACACACCACTTTGTCCAAGCAGTAGAAGCAAGTGACAACATCAGTTAGCTTCGATCTGACACGTCAACGCTCATGTTTTTCTTTGGTCAGACTCAGACCCACCCACACCCCCTAGATGAAGTGTGTGTGTGTGTGTGTGTGTGTGTGTGACAGGTAAATGAGAGAATTCTGCTTGTCACAGTGTTCACAAAAGTTAATGATTACGTTTTGACGTCTTTGTGAAATTATTTTAACTAGGGAAGCTGCAGAGATATTTTTTTGTCATTTATTTAATAACAGAGGATAATTAAACTAATTCAAGTTAAGGTGAATTTCGATTACTCTCCTCTTTTTGAGTCAGGAAATACATAATAATACTAAAACAGTTTTTAGACCTATTAGCAGAAATACTGTCAAAGCTTCATACTTTGCAAGCAGACACACTTTATCATGGTCAATGGAGCATTCAGGCGTTATTCCAAGATGGTACCACCAGTGCTAGCTTTGTAGTTATGTCAGATAAAAATTGAATTAAGCCCCTTTTACACTGATCAAGAAAACATCTGGCTTTTGTTTGCAATGGGAGTGGATACAACTGGCATTCGGCCCTAGTTCAAATCATTAATCAGCGAAGTGAGAGAGCTTCTCAGTATCCAGCGAGTTTGTGACGACAAACATGATTCCCCGGGGGAATAAAAACAGAAAGGCAAACTCCTCTTCTGGCAATGGATCAATCGCCTTTTATTTCTTCAGCGGGTTTACCACTTTCACACTTTTAAAACAAACTGTGTTTACCAGCTGCTTTTGGTGTAAAAGAGATATGAGCTGTGCAAGCACACACAGTGTTTCTCCCTATGATGTGGCAAAATGGATTCTGTAGCTTAGAATTTGTCATTCTTCTAATAGAACAAGACAGGAACAATGAATCCTCCTTGTCATTTGTCATCTGGGGGAAGGAGCCTGGAACAATTTGCATCGTATTCTCAGATTCCTCCAAAGCTAAACTCATTTGATGGCTTTATGAACTTTTCGCTCTGTGCTTTATGGCCGGGAAAGCCCCGATCAGGCAGTAAATAACGGATGATTTATGCACTCGCATCCCACTGCTGCACCTCTGCGTCTCGTCCACGAGTGAGGATCAAAGCCAGGTATGTGCCGAGGTCATCCGCCCCTCTGTCCCCATACACACACAAATACACATATGTTAATATCTGTATGTATCGGTCTCTGGGATCCAGCATGATTTGCCCTGGTTGAGGCATAGCAATAGATCTGATACTCCCTCAGCAAATTCTGTCTGCTGTGATAATATGTGAGATTTTCAAAACACAGTAAAAGTCAATTCACGAGCCAACGGTGGCCAACTCAGTTTTCCAGAGCAGCTCTTTCAGAAACCTGAGCATCTGATCAAATGTTTGTTATTGTCAGCCCTTGGTTTCGTTAACCTAAATCAAACTGAGATGCTGGTCCTACCTGTGAGACATGTATGGGCCCGTGTCACAATCTAAATTTCAAACACACACTTTCACTCTGTCTTTTAACCCAGCAGCGCCGCACACTCGCACAGACAGAACAAACACACTCCCCTCCCTCAGATGGAAACGGAGCTCTGAGGCTCTTAAGATGTGAAAACAGGTTGGAGACAGGGGGGTCAGATTTTAAATGCTGTCTAATAGCAAATCCAGGTGACTGTGAAACTGATCCACAGTACAATAACAGTAAAACACACAGCGCACATGCACATCATTAGGGCCATCCATGGCTGCACACCGCAGACTGTGGATGTGTATGAACAGCTACTGAATGTGACGACGGTTTCGAAAATGCTACACTGGCAAAATGACAAGGTTTTAAGATTTGTCATCTCCACCACAAGTGGAAAAATGTATTTAAAGTGAGAGCAGGTATCAGTTTGTCACTCCTGTAATGTGTGACTGCAGAGAAGGCACACACACATTCAAGTACACAAAGAGGTATATGATAGTGTTTGATTAGAGGAGCAAGAAGAATTCAAAATCCTGCTCCTCACATACAAAGCCCTTAACAATCAAGCCTCATCATTAAAGAGCTCATAGAACCGTATTATCCCAATAAATCACTTTGCTTCCAAAATACGGGCTCTCTTGTGGTTCCTAGAGACGGTAGGAGTGGAAGCCTTCTTCTACCTGGCTCCTCTCCTGTGGAATCAGAGCTTGGGTTCATGAGGCAGACACCATCTCTAGGTTAGTCATAAAACGTTCCTCTTTGATAAAGCTTATAGGGCTGGGTCAGTTGAGTCCTGATCCATCCCTTAGTTATGCTGCTATAGGCCTTGACTGCTGGGGGAACTCCCATCATACACTGAGAACTTCTGTCTCTCCCTCTCTCTGTCCCTGTCTAAAAAACTCTACATATATATAAAGTTTCTTATCTTATTTTGCTTAATGTTTTTATGAATATAATTTCCAATATGAAATGGCTATTCTTCTGATAGTAATTTTCTGTCCTGTCACATACCATTCTTGATATATTCTTGGTTTCCATAGCAGCCTCAATATAACCAATCTAAACTGGTAGCTGTTTCTTGACTTATTTAAAGAGCTTAGGTGTATATAAAAACATAAATGTAATTATTGAAAAGGTAAGGCAAGTTTATTTGTATAGCACATGTTAACAACACGGCAATCCAAAGCGCTTTACATAAAATATAAAAGGCATCATGACAAATTGTAACAAAATAAAACAATATAGGAAGCATTCAAATGAAAAGAGTTAAATCTAAAAATGTAATAAATGTCTTTTCTCTGGGAGGACATCTGGCCAGACCACCCGCTAATTATGTATCTTAGTTTGCTCTCACATTTTAAAACTCAACCTGGCGCCCATGTCTGTAGCCAAACGTTGGGGTGTACATGTGACGGGCCCTCAGCCAGCTCTGCACTAAATATAACAGAGTGGTGGTCCAGCACTGAAAGATCTGAGCCAGAACATAACTTAGCGCCTCTTTGAGCGAGCAGGAGAAAAAGGCCGACAAACACGGTCGGATCCTTAATTGCGCTCATGTAAATAAATCAAACACATTAGCAGCAGAGCGGTGAGGTTTTCGCTCCCCTCTGTTTAACAGTACTCCTCTGCTGTGAGCTCTGGTTAAAGTCAAGCAGGAGATGGCGAGGGACAGACAGATTGCAGTAATAATAATGATAATAATAATGAAGCGTAAACGTGGAAACTGCATTTAACACGCAATCCTGCACATAACGTTGTCCCTTGGTTCACTCATGCTGGTGTGACATGTCTGAAATATTCGGGAATTGGCTCGGTTTAGCCATTTCATTCAAATTTTGATTTGGGATCTGAAACAAAACAATGATACTAAATACAACTAATAACTATTTTATTAAATTTTATTTCATTTTGTATTAAGGGCAGTTCGTCTCCTACTGTAGAAATTATCTTTACTGTATCTGCTATATGTTGTGCTGCACTGCTTTGTAGCACAAACAAATCAATAAAAGGTTGAATTACAAAACAAAAGCATTGCAAATAACATGACCAGTGCAACACATATTGCAGCACTAAAAGTCACTAAAAGCACTGCAGTCATTTTCAACAAAGGCAAAAGTTGATTGTGTCTGTGGACAGTGCTTTCACACTGATTTAAATAATCCAACATTATTATTATTATAAAAGATTCTTGAGAATCTGTAGCCTGCTGGAAATGTATCAGAAATCAGTTCTGAACAAAACGTCTCTGTTGTACCGTCGTATCATTAATTTGCCTTTTGTATTTTGTCCAGAACTTGATGTTTGAGCAGGTTGTGAGCAGACAGCACGTCTGCTATTTCACAGTCACTGACGGACTGGACCCAGTTAGATATAATAATTGGAGGGGAAATTATTATTAGGAATTGCAAGACGCCTGGACAGCTTCCTTTAGGGGGTGGGAGACAGCGTTAGGAAAAGTTGCTGTACTTTATATGAAAATATCACACTGGGTGTGGAATGTCTGGCCTCGGAGCTGTATACAGTTTGATTCCAATTAATTATTCAGAAATTAAAGAAAATTACGTACAATGGTATGTCCTTCAGGGTGGTCCCCTCTAAAACCCAGATGATAAACATCATGGCAACTGTCAAGGAAAGAGAAGTAGATATGGAATATTGTATTGTTGACTGTTGTTTTCAAGAGAAATGAAAAAAAACTATTTTGGTTGAAGTTCATGGGGATGCACTTGCACTGAGTTTGATAAAAGGGAGGAAAAACTATGACGTTTATTTAGTCTCAAAAACATACTCGCAAGTGAGCATTTCTACTCTGCAAGTATCCACGAGTGGAAAAGTATCCTAGCATCCATTTCCTGCGCCACGCGAGTATGTGGATCATAAAAAAACACTGCTGTCGACACAGAAAGCCGATGTCTTATAATGTCCATGTGCAGATAGCAAAAGAAAAGGAAATTACATGAGTGAGACTTGTGATTCCTTGATAATCATCCAATTCTCTTTTCCTCTGTAAAGATGTTAGTCCAGTCTTTAGGCAACTTATTACTTTAAGCCATGGCTACAGATTTCAACACACAACCAAGCCAGAGGTTCTGCTGGGATAAGATCGCACCGCATCCAAAATCACTTAATAAGCTAAGAGTTCAGTTTGACAATAAAACAGAGCAGTGCAGTCCTTTTCTCTCACTTCCTCCTGTTATTGCAGCCATTTTCATTTAACTATTGAAATAATAACGTATACACTTAAAATGTGCACACGTTACACTGTATATAAAGTTGGACGACCTGTCTCCACTTCCTCCCACTATCCAGAAATGAAGCCAAAATATCCCGGTTACAAATGCTGCCATCTTGCGCATTTGAAGCATGAGTCTGCCCAGTAGTGAGCCAGGAGAGCAAGGTCCTGCCAATACACATGCTTAACCAAAAGGGAATCATTCTCAGTTTGGCCCATGTCCCATTCACTAACATGGAGGAAACAGGATTTGTTTTTTAGCTATACTGCAGCCAGCCACCAGGTGGGGATCGTGATACAGTCCAAGGTAAACACACATTGTTGAATCAGCAACATTCGCCAGCAATCCCAACTTTTAGTTTTGAAAGCAATAAGCAGAAACACAGACTGAAGATGCAAGTTCAAAGTAAGAGTCTGGAAATTCAAACAATTTGGATCCACAAGGATCAAGAGAGGTCACAAAAGAACAAAGATATGAGCAACAACATTAAAACTTAATGTGACAACTGTGTGACCAATAGCACTAGAGACACTGTTTAAAGATGGACGACATGACGTCATAAAGACAATAAATCCTTCCTCCTCCATGTTAGGGGATGAGACATGGACCAAACTAAAAAGTCAAAGTACACGTACAAATACATTTCTCAAACACTGTTTGGGTCATTTTAGGTAGTTCTTATTACACTGATGTTTGTTCAAGTGCACATTTTTCTGTTAAGTTTAGTTTAAATAAGTTATTTGATGCTATACAAACTGGGGAAACATCATGATTGACAGCTGAGACTGACTCTCGATTTGCCCCCAGTATTCGTGTCCAAGATATTTTGGCTATATTTCTGAAAAGGGGTAGGAAGTGGAGACGTGTTGTCTTTATATACAGTCTATAGCTATGCGTAGGAAGAACATTGGAAATAGCTATCGTGAGAACAAAATCACCAGAGACGGAGCATTTTTATGTTCTCTTACTAACCAAGCTCCATTTGGGCTTCTCTCTTTAAATCCTGCTCTATTTGTTGTACCTGGGACGTTTCTACTAATTCTGAAACATATTGAACCTCTTCAAAATGATTCCTGTCCTTGTTTTTCTAGCCTTAGCCTCATCGAGCCTCATTATTTCCAATGGCAATAGTGCTGTAACAGCTGCTTCTTGCCAAGTGCTAGCAGTTAAAAATACTTGAATGTTCAACTCACACACATAAAAAGGACTTTAAGTTTTCTGTAGTTGCTTGGTAACAGCGGCAGCGACAGGTACAGCCAGCGGTTTAAACGTGTGTCTTTTAAGCCAAAAGAAAGAAGTAGCCAACGGAGACCGAGGCTAACACTTCCTGTCAGTGGAGGATGTTATATGAGGTGGAAATCCAGGTCTTGCTGGGTTGGGAATAAAATGGAAGCGGAATGAAGAGCGCACCCACACACATTCATATATATTATGGCAGATGTGATACAGGGGTTTAAATCAATGAACATCTAATGTTTCATTGTTAAATATCCTAAAGAGAAGATTGTGTGTAATTTCATATTTAGTTTCAAGGTCTTCTAGAGGGTTACACATTCAAAACTCCCTGAACACGTCTTCTGTTTTCTTCTGTTAACTGTTTGTGTGTTATAACCATGTGTCCTCTCTGAACCCGGGGGTCAAAGGACGTCTGTTAAGCATAAACTCATGGCGTACATGGGACACGGTCATGTCGTCCGACCACCGTCTCTCACTCTAATCCCGGCCTTCCGTTCCCTCTTATCCCTACAGCATGCCGGGAGTTGTGTTTCATGCCGCCTGGGGCTGGTGTTCATTTAGGGGCCGACGTCAAGATTTCCCCCTTTTTTATGCAATAACTGACTCACAAGGTGACTAAAGCAGGGGGATAAAGTGCGTATGTGTGCTTTATAGGACATAAGCTGGCAGGATAAGGCACTGTATTAAAGAGGATCCAGACAGCCGACCACCCGCTGTGTACCCAGAAACCTGAGCAGGTCGTGTAAGATCTACAGTGGAGTCTACTGTTTCCAACGGCTGTGTTCACACCTCATCGCATTCTGATTTCTTTATTCTGCAGCACATATTACCCGCTCAGTCTAAAGAGCAGAAAACTAATGATTTAATTTCTGATCAGCGGAAAAGAAATGGAAATCATTTTGTCTGTATTATTTTGTGCCACAAAGGTGGATCTGAAAATATTTAACCTGCTTTTTTAATAAACATTTATTTTATAAATTGGAATTCGTGTAACATCTGTGTGTAGTCATAAACTGGCTATCAAATTATAATGTATAAGTGTACATGTATAATGTAATATAATATTTTAACATTTATTGTCAGTTTTCACAATGAACTGGAGAGATTACGGGATAATGGGAAGTTGTGCTTAGTTTAAGAAATCAAAGTCTAAAGTTTCCCCTTTTTTTGTTGAGTTTTTGTTAAAAATTGTGACATTTAGGATAAAAACACGGTGTAAATGACACCGTTTCCAGTCGAATATGAATGTCGGGGTTTGCAGACACTTGGATGACGCCACACGAGCAGAATGGAGGCATTTGATGTTTTTTCTGATGTTTTATTACGTCTTAAGAAGCGGTCGCAATTGACTTCAATTGTATTGGATTCAGCTGCAAAGCTGTTTACCCCTGAGACTCCAAAAGTGTTTTGTGGACTCAAACACTTCACCCACCCCTCCATCGGCACAGTGGTGAGTAAATCATTTTTCGGTGGACTATCCCTTTCAGGAGAAGTGTTTTTCACTTTTTATACACAAAACATCCACACTGGAGGAAGGAAATGAGGAGAGAAAAAAGAAGGATCCTGCACCACTGCAGAGGGTGGGTGGGTTCATTAGAGTGAGTCTTGCCCCCTCCACATAATCATTTGACCCTTTGTTGGGCATAAAGAATTGATTGGTGCAGCTTTAATGTCTGGAGCCTCCTTGATGATGACTGGGTGAAAAGAGGGAAACATTAACCTGGTTACCTCTATGTCAAATCAGGTCCACTGTACATATAACAAGCTTTTATAGACTGATTTGTCACACACTAGGCATACAAGTTTGTGGACTTACAGACACACACACACACACACACAAGAAATGCAGTAATGACTCACTCTCGCTCTGGCTGTTTGACACAGTAGCCTTTTAAAACACCAACTTAAACCTCTGTCCAAAATTATAGCCATATCGTGTTCACTATCTGGTATGAGTCGGCCTTTCTTTCTCCTTCGGCTACAAGCGAGATGTTTATTTTCGTCTCATGCTCGGAGCATGGAAAAAGAGAGAGCCAGTGCTGACGGGTTGTAAACACCCAGATTAGACGGTGGATTGAATGGTGTCACTGAAACTGGACCTCTGCGTAATGACAGGCAATCACTGAGTTAACATGGCAGATTACATGATTCACAGACGCCAGTGGAAGATGGCGATGAAACCCAGAGCCACGCGGACACACACACACACACCAAATATATACACAAATGCATAGAGGCCCGAACGCACACGCAACCACCCCATACATCCACCATAATAGACGGAACAAATGTGTAGGGTTTGTTTGACCTTTAACCTATTCAATGATCCAACGCCATACTTTCGGTAAAGGGCCTCCTCTTCCAGTAAACTCTTTCCTCTTCCTTCCAGTAACTTTGTGTATACATGGTCCTCAAACCACAGAACCGCACGTGATGGAAAGTGATGAAATAAAATTAAAGAATAAAAGATGGAGCGACTAGTCATGTATTAGGTTGGAAAAAAATTGACATGTGAAACATTTTGTCCAGGTCTTGGAATACAATGGTAAGACATGGTGAACATGCTGGATCCATTATCACACAGAAGGAAACCAGGCCATATTCCTGCCTCTGCTTCGTATTCATATTGGGGAAAGCAAGTGAAACTCAGGATTTGTTTCACAGGCAAACCTGTAAACTGTAAAAAAGACGACAACCCAAAACCCATCATTTTCCAATCTAGCGCCGTGTAATGCCCCTGATCAGGCTGTGGGGTGACCTCGTTGGCTCGGTTATAGTAAGCTGCGAGGTGATTGGCCGCCTGTCGTGGCCGTGGAGGTTTATGGCTCCTGCTGAACCTCCAGGGAGGCTTGTAACAGTGCAGAACAACAATAGAGTCCATGCTGTGTTTAGTCTGTGTCTATGGGGGCTTATAGCAGATTTTGCACTTTGAAACAAGAGCTCGGCTTTTTACCAAAGACTTTAAGACTCTCTCGCAGCTAGCTTATTACATCTTAGTTGACTTTTCATCTGTCTCCAAGGCACACACACACACACACACACACACACACACACACACACACACACACACACACACACACACACACACACACACACACACACACACACACACACACACACACACACACACACACACACACACACACACACACACACACACACACACACACACACACACACCAGAGCCAAACCAGAAGCATAAGTTGATATTCACGGCTTCTCAATATGCCATGGCCAACTACTAATGCAGCTGCGCTCTTTTTCTAAGTGACTGTCTAAAAATTACACTATATCAAAATACTTTACAATAGTGCACAATCCAAGTTGCACAAAATAAGTGGAATTAGCAATTGTCAAAATTATGGGAAGTATCACAAAATGATGAACCATTCACTTAATACCTCAGTGATTCCATATCTTTAAAGTAAGATCTGTCACTGTACCTTTATTTGACACTTTTAAAGGTAAATATTTACATGTCAGAGTGCGTTAACATTAAACGACTCATCTCTATGAGCCGACTCTTTTGCATAATGTTTGGAGCCGGCCCCCTTCTGAGAGCCATTTTCTTTTTTCTTGATTAATTCGTCACAATTCACCATACTTCAAAGTACAAGCACGCAGTCGTCCTACATCTTTTACAGTTTTCTTTGTGGGGAAATAGCCAATGTGCCATACAGTGATTATCCATCTCCCAAAGTTCCCACCAACTCTATTCTGCATGGGCACTGTTGCTGCACCCTGGACTTCTGGTTGCCTAAGAGCATGGTACTTCAGTTTGAGAGCAGGACTTATTGATTTCATGTTCAGATTTTGTCATTTTTTCACTCAAAACCCTACGCTCCCACTCAAACAGCCCCTGCTTGTGCTTAGATTTTCTCCGCTTGTGCTCAAACACTGTGCTTGCACTAGATATTTTGTTGCTTAGACAGATTTCCTTTGCTCCATCTTCAGCTCTTCTCCTCATTCTCACAATGCTTCTTATTCTGCTTTTTTGTGCAACAAGTCTGTCAAAATTCCTCCAACCAATAAAATACCAGGTGTGGTGTTGACAGATGAAACTGTCCCGCTCTGGTTGCAGCCGGACAGTTCTCCTGCGATGAAAGCCGAGGATACATTGATCCCTTTCATCTGTTAATGACCCATCTGATATTTTATGGGGCAGTGAAAATCGGAGTATTGAATATTGCGAGTATTGTGGTTCTCCTTCTCTAAAATGAAGAATATCATAAAGTTGTGAAGAAATAATAGAATCACTGGATTATCAACAAATTAATTTTCATAATGTCTCTTGAATTCCCTGAATAAGTTGTTACGTACCAATGCAGGTATGAAGGTTAATTTAGGTGGTGTTCAATATTCAGACCAAACACGCATGCACGCACGCACGCATGTACACACACACACACACTTGATGCTTGTCTCTGTCAGACATCTCCTGGTTCTGTGGCTCTCGGCAGTCCAGAAGGAGCCTTGTCAAAATAAATGTCAACGTGCGACCAGAGCTTTAAAAAACCCGAAGCCCATATACTGAGGGAGAATCCGACTTGTCAATCACGTCACGCATCCGTCCGCCCCGGGGTTACGGGCGACAACTCCGGTGGGCTCACCCCCCCTCTCCCGTCTCTGTCCTCCTGCCATGAGAATGGGGAGAGATGTGGAAGTCCAAAACACACAAATGATCAGGTGCTGAACATTTACAGTGCTCGTGTCTTGCAGCTCAGCCCTAGGGTCTCGTTGGGTAAAAGCCAAACCGCTCCATTTTTTGGGGGGTATTTTTATTTTTCTAAGAAGTGTTCGGTCCTTGGCAGATTATTTTTAAGGCTGGGGGAGTTCAGGCTTCTGTCTGGCTTGTGGTGAAAAGCTGTAATAAAGCTTCCCTTTACCCCACTGCTGAACCAAAGAAGTAGCGATGGTGAATGATTTTGTTTTAGTTGATGCAGCTGATATTAAGGTCTTATTGAATATGTAATAGTGTTCAGAGTCATCCACTGATTCTGTTTAACTGCCCGTGTTTTCTTTTACATTCTTAATGTAATTACTATCATATTAAATATGTCACTGTTGATTTTCAAAAACAAATACTAAAATATTAAAGTACATGAATCTATAACACACACAATTTCAAGAGGGCTGCACTCTTGTTCTTTTGGACCTGGGCAATAAGAGGATGTGGACAGAAAGATCGGATCTCAATTGGATCTCATTGTGTTCACTTGAGACACATGTATACCAGGTGTAAATGGAGTTTATAAGTACATTTTTTGCGTATAATCTATTTCCTTGTCAAACAATGTTACCTTTACTACATCCTTTACGTTATGGACGAAATGAACGTAGGCTACAGAGAGAAGGCTCCGTCCCTCTCTGTATGTATCTAACATCGAGTATAATAGTTTGTTTATGCTCTTGGAGTTTTATTCGAAGCAGAAACAACATGTTTATAAAAACAGATGAACAACTTGTGAATATCAAACATGAACGAGATCTTGAACACATCGAGTATGTTCCAACTGTACCCTCAGAGAAAATTCTGCATTGATGTTGACTTGGTAAACATCCACTGATGGGACACACACACAAGTTGCTCGTATAAGACCATCGGAAGCTATTTAGGATTCAGTGTCTTGCCCAGAAACAGATTGAGAACAGCAGGAGCTGGGGGGTGCACCCAACTTTTATACACTAAAACACAATTTCTTCATGCGCATTTCACCGATCACCAAGGAAACTGTCTTCTGTCAGAATGTCACAGGGATATGCCTCGTCATGGTCCGCTTATTTGGGGACCACAGTCGGCTGGAAAACCTGAGCTGTGAGCAACACTTTTACTTTCATAGCTGTTAACATGAGCATGGCGTTAACAGATGTTTTCCATTCATAACAATCGCCCTCCTCCATCTACTGCTCTTAGAATCCAGTCAAAATATGTTTTTAACTGAGTTTTAGTTCTGTGTGTCCACTAAACATACCTCATGCCAGGTGGAATTGTCAGATATCCGCAGTGCTAACACTAAAAAAGCCATATCTGTCCGTCAAGCACACACGTACACGCACGTACATGCACGTGTAGTACCTTGTAATAGCCACACACATCACACCACTATGGGAAATTACTACCAGGCGTGCACACATTTTGCTCGTGGCTGGTATGTTACACAACGCTAGTCATTTTGGCAGGAAACCAATCGTCACTGGAGGTATTTTATTCTAAATATCTACTCGGCTGATAGAAGAGTGACAGTGGCACCAGCCGTGTTGGCCGGCGGACGCAAGAGTTGTTTGCCTTGTCGAATTTACACACACACACACACACACACACACACACACACACACACACACACACACACACACACACACACACACACACACACACACACACACACACACACACACACACACACACACACACACACACACACACACACACACACACACACACACACACACACACACACACACACACACACCTACACCTACACACACATAATCCAGACTCTGAAGAGGGCCATGTCCAACTTTAGCTGAACCTTGATTAACAGTGTCACTCTAAATCACAGGGCTGATTTCAGCACTAAACCAGACCTGAGGCTGATTGGGGAGGCATGAGGGAAATTACGGAAAAGAGGGGGAGGGAGGAAAGAAGGAGGGACAAGAGGAATGAGGGAAGAGGATGGATGAAGCAACAACATCAGGGAAAAAGGGGGGATTGTAGAGGAAGAGCAGAGGTAAGGAGAAGAGGTGGGTAAATGGAGAAACAGTAGGGTAGAGGCAACAATCATATATAGAGAGATCTGCTGCATTGAAACAAAAGGAGACCGAAATGTAATAAAGACACAGAGAATCCCCTCAACACGACAATTTGTTGTGAAAACCATTTAAACCAAAACACATTTCCCGATTATATTTTGAACACGTCAGAAGCATTTACTGTGGGGTAAACCTTTTGGACAATAATCGCCCCCGACATGTTGAGTTTAATGGGACGGCGTGAGCGCGTAGCAACAGTAGCGGGGAGCATGTGTGTGTGTTTGTCTGTACACATGTTCCCACTTTAATGTGAACTCTGCTGACCGCACTTTAAAACATGCACAGCAGTTGGGCCAAAACCAGGACATCCAATAAAAGTGGCTCAGGTAGAGAGAGAGGGGGAGAGAGACTGGCACAGGCAGAGAGAGAGAGAGAGAGAGAGAGAGAGAGAGAGAGGCCGACAGAAGTGTGCAGGTAGATATGCAAGACTGTTCATATATGTACTATCTGTCTGAGGTCACTTTAATTCCTCTACTAGGCCTATACCTGCTCATGATTGCCACAAAACTCCGCATTTGATGCTAAGTGCAAATTCTGCAGTGTTTCTGGACTTCATTTCCAAGCCGCCATCTGTCTGGAAGAGGCTAACGTCTTGTTACCTGGTAATATACATACCGACTTTTTCAGATGAACATGTATCGACGTGTTGCTGAAAAAGACAAAGCTAGTATGTTACACAACTAGCAAACATTACGTTCGCCTGTGTCTCAATCAATGATTCAACAACAGGGAAAGCCAACTTAAACCAATAACAGGAGTCAAAAACCATGGCAGCAATAAGCCTTTCCCAGCAGTGCTCATCACTTTTTAATGTCCCCAGGAAACACGTACATTGTGATTACTTGTTTGTGTTTTTCTGTGTAAATTAGGCTATAAGCTATTTCCCTCTGCTTCCAATTTTGTCTGTCTTCATACCTTTCTTTATTTACAAAGATAAGATTGATATCAGTCCTCGCATCTCAATTCTGGAATCAAACACATGTAAACACATTCAATTACAAAATAATGGTATGTAGTTAAGTTGATACATTGAAGTTTACTTTCAAATTGATTTGTGTTTAGATGATTTTCAATCCTGTGAAAAAGTAGGGCGATGTCTTCTACTATTTCATGTGAATTCCCGAAATCAAATTCTGTCAGAGTTGCCACACATCATTTAGATTAGATTCAGAGATTAAAAATAGTCCTTCCCACGTGGCAAAACTGATTTGGCCCAGATTTGGCCCACATCCCACATCTGGCCCCGATACCAAGTGGAATAATGGCACTCAGGCGGTCCGATCCTGTTTGCCACATCAGGGCCACAAATAAGCCATGGCAATACCCAAGTAAACCAAAGGTGGCCTGAATTTGTGTTGTGCATATCCAGATTACACCTTGCAGAGAGCACTGCATGTTTGCCAAAAAAGGCCCACAATTGTTTGGGGATATTTGGGCCAAATGTGCTGTAAATTTGGGTTTGAATCACATTCTGTCACTTGGCAGTGCTCACTAAAGTATTATCATTGAGCAAAACACCCACTAGGGATCACATTGCGTAGTTGTTTATAAATCCAAAGAAACAAAATTAAAATGTACTGGTGACGTAGAAGCGCACGCAGAGAGAATAACAGAGGGAAAGTGTAAAAAAAAAGAGAGTGAAGGAGAAAGTGTTTGACAGAGAGAGGAGGGGAAAGACCAGTAACAAGTAGGAAACCGGTTAATGTCAGGAGAGCGCACGTGTGACGTCAGTGTGGAAGGTGACACCTCTAGACCAATGAAAGTTTCCACTACACAGACACATGCACGTAACCACACACACACACCAGTGCGCTCCTCTGTGTTTGTAAGGCAGGTTGAGGTGTGCGTGTTGTGCGAAATGACATTTGTGGCGTCAGGTAGGTGGTGGCATGGGGTGTGTGAGGGGTGGAGTGGCAGTGAGTGTGTGTGTACGTGAGGGTGTGTGAGGGCGTGTGTGAGGGTGTGGTACGTCAGTGGGTGTTTATGTCTTAGTGGCATGCAGCAGCCGTCTGCACATTAACAGGAGCATGCCGATGGTAGGTGAAGTGACGGTGATGTCATGGATACTTTTTCCAATATGTGTTCTGTGTTTGTCTATGTGGGTGATCGTGTGTGTGTGTGTGTGTGTGTGTGTGTGTGTGTGTGTGTGTGTGTGTGTGTGTGTGTGTGTGTGTGTGTGTGTGTGTGTGTGTGTGTGTGTGTGTGTGTGTGTGTGTGTGCTCTACGTGGATTTTCAGTGTCACCTCAACACTTTTGTTTACCATGTTTGTGTATGAGCCTTCCCCTGAAAGACTCCACCCTCATCCTATTCTGTTGGATGGTGTCCGCTGTTGTGCATTCGCTGGAGAAACTGTGAAACTAAGCCTCAACAAAAAGAGGAGAAATGTCCCCCCCCCTGGAAACACCAAAGCTTTTTTATTTACATGTCACTCTGTCGTTGGTCACTGTTTTCTGTTTTTGCACCCGAATACAGAAAATGCACCACAAGTTATGGTAAGTGACGTAATGAGTGATGGCACTGTTCATTCATTCTAATAGGCAATGAGCAATAGTTACACTTCTTTTGAGTAACTCGCCAAAGTTGAGGGCGAACTAAAAGCTGGAAAATATCAAAGTGTATACTTTGAATCAAAGGCGTGAAGAATGACACTTTAGGTTTGTTCAAAAATAAACACAAAGTGAGTTTTAGAAGCAGAACAGTTCTACACAAAGCCAACAAATAGATGTGATTTAGTGCAAACAGTCTCCAATTTACCGTGTGCCACAGTTCGATGCAGAGAGTGACTTGAAAATGTTTCCACTTCAACATTTGCGCTAATTGAAAGTCTATACGACTCCATGATCGTTCATAGACATGCTGTGTACTTTGAATTTTTCATTTGGCTCATGTCTCATCAACCAACATGGAGGAGGCCGGGTTTACAACCTATACCACAGCCAGCCACCAGGTGGTGATCATGACTCTTTGGAGTCACATTTGGCGCGCAGTCATGTCGTCCATCTATATATACAGTTTATGTTACTGGGCAACCCTGCTGCTCCCACCAAATTAAACCAGTCTTTCCTCACTCTTCTGATAATGTGTTACTTGTCTTTAAACACCAGGGGCATGACAAATAAATAACAAGAAAAGCTAAATACCTGCATGTTGCCTGTTGACCCAGAACAGCAGCTGGCAGTGTGTGAGGTAAGGTGTTGAATTGCTTAAACTACTACAGTACTATGAATAGTGATTGGTTGATGCCTTGATTCACAGTGATCTCAGAAAAATCAACCTCCTTCAGGGAAAACAATATTGCTTTCTGCCACATAAAATTTGCCCTCTGTGTGAAAAGTACTTGCAAATTACTTTTGATATTTCATCCTAACATGCAATTTTCATAGGAAATTCATTGTATGAACAACGACTATGTGAACTTCAATGAAATACACCAAAGAGTCAATCTAATATAAAGTGCCTGAAGAACAATATATTAACAATAAATTATCATCACTCAACACTTTGTTCAGAGCGAATTCAATGAATCTACATCGGGGTTCAGATCAACCTGGATCCTAACAAACACTTCTCACTCATGATGCACCACTGTCCTCTCCACACTGCTCAGTGGTCAACGTTACACATCTAAATCACACAAATCCACATAAACACAAAACACTAGATTATTTGAACATGATGCAATTTGCATGTGACGCTGAGGCATCAAGCTTCACTGTGGACTGTCCCAGGGAGAATGATGTTTGGATATTATTGCACAAGTCGCAGTGTGAGACATTATGGCCGGCCTCCCTTGTTGTGCTGGCATGGCACCTCCAATCAGCTGCCTGTAAAGCTGTCAGTAGGGACCGCAGACCCTGGAGGCACTGAAACACTGAGCCCTGTTAAAAAGCCACAGATCACCCTGCTGGTTTTGTTCGGGAAAAACACGATGCCTACATGTGGTGGAGGTAAAACAGAGGGAATTATGGGAGAGGGTTAGGGAAGAGGCCAGACAAAGATATGTTGCTAAGCCTCTCCTCAAAGCAGTAAATCACAGCTTTTGTTATGTTTACCAAAATTTTAAAAGTAGGGGTCCTGATATTTGTTTACCACAGAGAAATTCCACATTATGAGGTCGTTACCTTTGGTTTGAATCGTGCACTCTGGCAGGTCATATTTCTCTCAGCGTATAATTAGGTCTGCCTGCAGCTAATTATTTGTGTAAACCTGACCAGGGCTACCGATGCTGGGTTTTATAGGATATATTAGTTATTTTAAATGACGTTGAGCGCAGCAGGGAAACAGTAACAGGCAGTTAAAACAAGACTGACACTTGTGTATGAGTGTGTGTTTCTGATGGCTTGAGAGCAATGCCACACAAGTATTGGAACCCACAAAAGTAAACCGAGAAATATTGGATGAAACAAACTTGCTTACGAGGTTAGTAACTGCAATTATAAATGGAAATAAAACTAAGCTTATTTAACTGTGGAATAGTGTGTTAAGGAGGATCCTGGGAAGGTTGTGACCAGAGACTGTAAATAAAGACTTGACATATATTATGTACTGTGCATATTAGGATTGCCCTCTGGCGACAAATAAAGTTGTTTTGAATTTGAATGACTGCTCCCTTAAAGTGAAGCCAAAGCATCTTGATTGCCACCTATTGGCTGGCCGCAGCATAGGTCATAAGGTTCACAATAAATCATTTTTGTCAAAGATGGTTTCTGTCATTTTAGATTGTTCTCATAACACTGGTGTTTCTTCACAGTGTTTGATTTTTTCTTTAAGTTTGGTTTGAATTTGTTACTTGATTCTATAAAAATGGGGTGAAACCCCGCGGCTGACAGACTCAGGATTGGTCGAACCTGTGTATCAGAGGGCCCTTGCTGCTGCAGCTCCATCCCTGATCGCTACAGCTTCAAATAAATCAGCATTGGTATCCAGGAGATTTTGACATCATTTCTGGATAGTGGGAGAACGTGGAGACGCATCGGGAATCTGAACAAACATTCTATGGTTGTGACACAAGTTGGGGGCAATTAAGTTTGATCTAATAATCATAATTTAGGTATAATTATCTCTATTAGGGAGGGTACGTTTTCATCAGTGTTATCCATTACATTTTGGAGTGGATCTCGATAAATGATTTGGATATTTTTTTCCCTTTTCTTAATATGGTGAGATATGTAATTAGCCTTGGCGAAAGTATGGGCTCTCCGGTTACTAGTTACAGTTAATTTGAAATATGTATATTGGCAGCAGAAGAAGTAGTAGAAAAGAGAAAAGTTCCATCCTCTTTTCAGACCTTCTCCTACTCAAGGGTGTTTGAAGGGACTTTGGGGGCCCCCGGCAAAAGGGACCCGGAGGGCCCAGGATCGGTCCAAACTGAACACCCCCACCCCAAGATACATGATAGACAATCTCGTCAAACCTATAAGATTGCAAAGCTCTTGGCAGAAAGCTAGAAGCACGGGGCTTTCGATCATGGTGTTATTGCAGTCTCCTGACATAGAATATAAAGGAGTTCTCAGAACACAGTTGATGATGTGGCCCCCCTCTCAGCTCAGGGCCCCAGGCTTTGCCTTCACTGTGGAAATGTCCCTGCTTGTACCAAGAGAGAGAAATTGTCACTGATGCTTCAACTGCTTTCACTCAGGCTTGAACATGTTTTCATTTCTCGACCAACAGTTCAGAATCTTTAAGATCTTAGTCTACAATCAAAGTTCAAACTGCTAACAAGCTTTCACACTTTAGCTGCACAGGAGCAAATGCCCTTTCAGCTGCTTTTATCTTAGTTTACAATTAATTTGCTCTTCGTCATTATGCATTAAATGTATTTCCATCTGCTTTTATCTCTTTTCAATGCCACTTTAATTCCTTAATCCTACTTACAAGTCAACATTTGGACTGCATTCATCCTTACGGTGCGCACACTTCAATCCCTTTCAGGTCTGTTCATAATGTCCACTTTCAACACCACATACACAATGGCTGCTTTCAGTTCTCACCCCAAAGCTGACACTTCAGTGGACATCATCTTTCAGTTGATGCACTTGAAGTGGCACCACTTTCATTAAGCATTTTCACTTCCTCCTTTACTTCATTGCATCACCCACACACTGACAGACATTTCAACTCTTTTCAGTGTGGTGACTTCTAATGAATCATCGGCTCCTTGCAGCACTTTCCTCTGCAGCTGATACGTCAGCCGGACTCAGCACTGGAGTTAAAACTGCTTTTCAGGTTCTTTAGTGTTGTTTTTCAGCTACAACATCAGAAACAACTTGATTTGTTTCAATATGTCTAATGTTTGAAAACCAAAATCTTTGTGGCTAGCACATGTACCCTTTCTTAATTAAACGTAGCCCCATAGTCTGATTTGAAACCTATTTGACTGTATTGGGGAAAAAATACATAAAATCATTACGCATCCATCATTCATTATGTCCTAAATATAGAGGTTCAACTCTGCAAAGTGTTATGTTTGTGCCCAGAGAAGATCATTTATAATATTTTTATACCATCAATCATTTTGTCAGTTTCCTTATGGTAAATATCTCATGTTGAACATATAAAAACATGGACACATGTAAAATCTAAAAAGCCATGCGAGAAGCAGGCGAGCTGTTGCTTTTCAGTTTGTGGTCTGGTACAGAACAGAGGTGAAGTCAGATCGACAGTCTGCAGACCTGTGCAGAGAACCACCACCACAGAGAACAGCAATGCTCTGCCAGCCAGACTCGGCCTGCGGCTCAATCCTGGCATCAGCCTCCAGCAGGACTGTAGAAAGACCCAGAGCAGTCACCTTTCGTGTTGCTCTTACAAGCTTTGCTCTGACTTTTCAGAGAAACATTAGTACCTAAACCACTTATCCTGTTACGAAGCGACGGCTCTGCACAAGCGCGTTCCTGTGTTTTATGATCAGGTATCTCTGCTCCATTTACTTTGACCTGTGTCACTCTGCATGTGCTGTAGCTAAAAGGTTTGTCACATTGCTGAGATTTCCATTAAGTGCGAATCCTTTGCCAAGTCAAATGCGCCAGGCTTTCGCACACTGTAAACACAGAAACAGGCAGGCACGAATGTTACTGAAGTTCAGCCAATGTGAGAATTTGAAGGTCAGCACGAAAATGAGGCTCTTTCTTGTCCAGTTGCTAATATTTTGTCCAGACTGTACATGGGAAAACTCAAAAAAAAATATGTATGGTATAGGTATTCAAACATAGACATGTATATACAAATGGACAAAATGAATGCTCTCCAAAAGTGAAGCCAAAGCGTCTCGATCTCCTGGTGGCAGGCTGCAGTAAGGGTCACAAATCGTGCCTCCTCTATTGGAGTTGGTTTGTGATTGACACATGAGTTTGGTTTTGATTAGATATTTGATATGGGGTGAAATGGGTGAAATGTAGTGATTGACAGCTGAGACTCGCTCAAGATCGGTCGAGCGTGACCAACGGGACCTTGCTACTGTGCAAGACGGCAGCCAAGTTCATACCTGCGATATTTTGGCTTCATCTCTGGATAATGGAAGGAAGTGGAGACACGTCTTTATTTCCAGTCTATGTGTTTAATGATAAGACAAACTATGGGGTTATTGTACATCTGTGGTTCCTGAATCTTGATGTTTGTCTGACATACCCCCACAGACTCAGATGAACTTTTTCAATGGTACCACCCATCACATTCCACATGTTTCTATGTGAACTGAATACTTTTAGCTATTCCAGCTGTTTATCCACTGCTTTTTAACAATTTAAACCAATGTCTGATTGGCCTCTTCTGACAGTTATAGGGTTAGGGCAGACATGGGCAAAGTACGGCCCCCGGGCCGTATACGGCCCGTTGGGCTTTTTAATCCGGCCCACCAAACTTGTCCAAATATTATTATTATTAAATTAAATAAATACGATCGCGATCTACCAGTAAATTCTTGTACAGGGCGGGGGGCGTGGCGGCGGTGGATACCAACATTATTCGGCCGGTAGATCTTGTTGAGCTGGTCATTTCAAGAGTAGCTCACAAGCCTAAGTGTGGGCCCCCCTGCTCTACATGGTCGCGCGTTTAGATTTCTCCTCTGCTCTCTGTATCGCGCACGGCGGAGTTCCATCCCGATGCGCGCGCACACACACACTGACACGTGCGCGCGCGCACACACACACACTGACATGTGCGCGCGCACACACACGCTGACACGCGCGCACGCACACACACGCTGACAAGTGCGGGCGCGCACACACACTGACACGTGCGCGCGCGCACACACACACACTGACATGTGCGCGCGCACACACACGCTGACACGCGCGCACGCACACACACGCTGACAAGTGCGGGCGCACACACACACTGACACGTGCGCGCGCGCACACAGGTGAGCCACCGCCCCGCCCCCCCAAAGCTGTAAACCTAGGGGAAACACTGAATTGCCTTGCAAATAAATGCTTTGCTACCTGTTAAAGGCCAAATCCTTTCAAGTAATGATTTTGACATGTCATTTATGTTAGTTCACACAAACACTCCATCCATCTGTTCCTGGCCCGGCCCCTCTGTCAAATTTTAGAACCCATTGTGGCCCGCGAGTCAAAAAGTTTGCCCGCCCCTGGGTTAGGGACTATCTGTCACAACATACTGTACATGTAACCCTGTTGCTGTCCATGGCCTGAGTCGGTGGGAGTTATCACACTGCAGAAGTTTTCCACTGTAAAATAAAAAAAGGCTCAATCGCCAGAAATGATGGATAAAACCTTGGTTTGGCTGCGTTTCCTGTGGCTTGAAGTCTTTTGGACAAAGAAATGATTTTTAAACCATGTCTGAGAAGTGATGCTCAGCTCTGGAAACTAAAATGTTGGTGAAATGTGACAAAATGAAAGTAACCCCAACTTGTTGCTGTATGTATGTTACCTCAAGACTGGCATTAACCCATTCTTCAAAATCGATAAAATATACATTGATGAGGAAAGGTGACTTTGACTTAAGCCATTTTCAGACATGAACAACGCAGCAGGAGATTCTCCGGTCAGATGCGTTCACAACAACACAGACATCTCCAGTATGTTCAAGTTGACATATTCACCTGCTTCTTTTACGTATATGGCTCCTCTTTATCATTTTAGGATATTTGTGTTATTTTTTTTCAGTTTTGTGTCCGTCGCTCCATTGCTTGCGGTGAAGAGTCTCCTGCTGTTTATATACATTCATACATACGGACCCTTTTTTTTTATGTGTACACATGACTTCCCCATCTGGAAATGTAAGAATGATTAGACATCAATCCTCGTATTTAATAGTGGTGTAATAGTTGTAGGTCGTTGATTGCAGCAGGAACCTTTCGGGCAAAAGTGAGCTTGTAGACACATGAACAGCTTCCATCCATTTTACCACTATGCTAAACTGAAGCATGTAATTCCTGGGCAATGAGCCTGGCTGAAAACACAGAGGGATGGAGGTGAAGATGGATGGGGAGCCAAGCCTGTACAGCCTGCAGGAGAGATAATCAGAGCTGCTGCTCCCCACATACCAAGTCCTGTGTACTGTTTTTACAGCATGGAGGCAGAGCTGAACGGTAACAGACATCAGAGGGGATGGATGGGGCGACCACTTCTGTAAGTGAAGTCTTTTCCGCTGCACGGTTCCAGCTCAACACAACTCAACTCTACTTACTATTTGTTTTTCCACTGCAGATAGAACCCCCCCCCCCTCCATGCAGCGTTGGTATAGTATGAAACCGCCGTGACGTTATCTTCAATGTGTCACAAGCCCAAACTATGGGGATATTGGTTGACTGTTGTTTTGGATTCTGCTTGTGGCCGTTTGTCACAGCAAGGAGGCAAATTTGGTTTCAGAAGAAGATGACAAAAGACGTGTTGCTCCATCCAATTTTTGGCGAAACCTTTCATCAGCAACTAAGCAGTTGACCACAGTGTGGTTTTGTGGCATACTGATGTGTTGTATAGTGCAATATAAGGGAATACATTGGTCTGCAGAAGACAGAGTACGGTTACACAGCAGGTTTCTTCCGAACCTCTCGTTTCACACGATGATGACGCAGTAGTGACGATTCTCTTTGACCGGTCAGTAGCGTGCTGTGTTTTGCCGTCACATTTTGAAATGACCTCAGCTCACTTAGAGATAAATAGAAAAACTAAGTTTGAACTGAAGCAAATATAAGTCATGAGCATTTGTCTGTAATCCATTTGCGTTTGCTTGTGTGTGTATGCACAAGTGCACAATGACAGAGTAGCCTCAGAGCAATAACACTGTCAACATCAGCAGTGAGGCAGGTTGGATCGCAGCCCTGCCACAGTTTGTCTGCCACCTTGTCATATAAATCTTTACAACACAACTCCCTGGCACACGCTGGGGTGTGGATGGATGTTCCCTCTCTGGGTCCACAGATGTGGTGTGTATAACTGTGTGTGTGTTTTTTCTTTTATCAAAACCATATAAATCTGTGTCTGCTGAGAATATGTGTGTGTGTGTGTGTGTGTGTGTGTGTGTGTGTGTGTGTGTGTGTGTGTGTGTGTGTGTGTGTGTGTGTGTGTTGACCATGACAGTATTATTGGGCTCTTCATGACAGCTCAGTGTGGTGGTGGATGAGGAGTATGTCTTGGTAAAATAGCACAATACCAGAATGCTGCTCACCAAATAATCCACTATACACTGTGTGGAAAAGTTTTTTCACATATCTTTTTCATTTTACATTTATATATAGTGTTTATATTTTGTGTACATATTTATAAATAGTTTATTTATTATTTTATTGATATGAATGATCTAATCATATCATGTTCTATAATATTGTGAATTTACAACTATTTATACATATACATACTTCCTTATTGTTATACTTTATACAGTAAATTAAAAGTATGCTACCATGAAATGATACACATTTATAAATATAAATATACAAACCATTTTTTCACTCAAATTGTAAAACATATGTGCCATGTATGTTTGCCAGTATATAAATGCATTTATATATAATTTAATACATGATGCAAAAATACTGTATATATTTGTGTGCAATCATCTTCAGCCACAGCACTCAAGTACAAGACTCTATCCATAATAGTCCATCTGTAATACATGTATTATATATTATACCTTCCTGTGTTCTCTTGTCTACCTCATTTTGATGTGAGTACCACTCAAGAAAGCTTATCATAAAGCTTTAAAATTCTCAAATATTTGAAGAAAATGCATGTGTTTGACATATTAATATCGTAATATATACACACTGTTCTACTGAAGATAGAAATGTAAAAATAAGGGGGGTTATGAAGGTCTAACTCATGTTGCTTTTAAGTTTTCCTGTAAACCCATTATTCACAGAAGAGCTGATTAATGCAAAGAGGAAGCGTCTAACATTATTGAAATCAATCTTGTGTTTGAAAGGACGGAAAAGCAATAAATGATGTCACTATCAATAAAAGTAATGACAATCAGAATTTACATGCAAGTACACTAAGGCCAAATGAAAGTGATTCTTATAGAGTGATTAATTACACTGACCTTGATGTTAAAAGTAATAAAAGATCTCTCTGTGTGTGTGCGTGTGTGTTGCGTTTGGCGAGCTGCTGTAGCTTTGTGTCCTGAGGAGGCGGAGCTGCTCTCCGGGCACCTTGTCTGACTCATATTCATTATCCCTGCCACTAGGGCCCTAATGTGGCTTTATGGGGCTGGCGTGTGGCGTCCCACGGGACAAATTAGGTCCCAAATCGCTACATTTTGAAGAATAAAAGTAGCCATTCAAAAAGCAGATTGGTCCAGTTTTGTCATTAGCGCGATAGCTGTCGGAAAACACGGGGCGTCTGAGTCTAGTCAGAGATTTTGTTTTATTCCTAAAACCTATACAACAACAAAAAACATACCAAACCTCTAAATAGTTGATATTTCATGTTGATCGTGCTAAATGGTCATTATTGTTGTTCTTTACTGTTTTACTCTGAGGTCCAATTAACTTTAAAACATAATGAAATCCTCACACACACAGATACACATGATACAGTTCAGGATTATATCCAACTAAAACTACACAGTGTGTCATTGTTGTAATAAAGACGCAGTCTGCTCACGACCCTTGTGAAACTGTCATGGCTGCTTAACTCTGGATTAGGTGTCAGCATGAGGGGTCTGCAGCTACTGAACCGGAGGGGGGGAGTGGGGGGTCACCAGCTGATGAGTTTATAGGAGTGAGTGCATAGTGTGATAACTGTGATATGATTTCATAAAACGTGCGGTATCTGCATGTCATTACAGTTGTCATTATAACAACATAATTGTACTGTAAAGATACTGAGTCATTAAAGTCCTGACAGGTGATGTTTAATTTGTTCCCACACAATAAATATACTATTTATCTATTATCCTGTGCGAGAATTTACTAGAAATCTCGAAGGACTTAAAATGCACACAGCCACCATGATGGAAAGAACTTTTCCTCTTTGACTGTCAGGTGATGAAAATTGTCAAATTGTTACACAAACATGAACTTGTTCCCACAAGGTCATTAGCTTGACGTTGACGAGACGTTTCTATTGTCTTATGGTATAAAGGTTATAACATCGTCATCTACTGCACCTGAAGAATAACTGTAGCTTCAGTGTGACAGGGGACCTCTGTCTTATTCTCCACTATGCATGAGTGCTTATCTGCCTGCAGTGATTCTCCGTCTATATTCAGTGGTGGCGGCCTCATCAGCAGTCCACATGGTGGGGATGTGCCGTCGCAAATCTCCTCGCCTCTGCGACTGCTCAAAACCCCCCGGAGGAAAGGCCTGGACCAACCAGCCAGACTATCAGACTCCAAAAAGCACTGGGACCCCCCCTCCCCCCCCAACCCCAACCCTCATCATTTCCCCCACCTCCACATGAGTCAAAGAGCCCTTCTTCTCCATGCCAGCTGACTGCAGGAGGAAAGAGAGGAGAGTGGCCTCGGGTGTGCAGGAGGGGTTGGGCGGGTTGAAGTGCGGGGTGTGTTAGTGGTGTGTGTGTGTGAGGGGGAAGTGATAGAAGGGAGAGATGCTCAGGAGTTTAACCCTCTAACCTTTGATTGCACCAGTTGAGCTCGACATTCGCCTGCACAGAACAGTACCAGCCAATCATAGCTCATCAGACGCAACCAGGGTGCTGCAAACCTGTCAGCCTGTGGACCTCTCTGCATGCAGGAGCGTCTTTTCAAAGTCCTGATACTTATGATAATGTGGTGCTGATGAGCCAAAATATTTTTTGTATATTTGTGAAACTGCACATTCCTCAATTTAACGCAGGTGACAAATAATGTGTATTTGTTGTTATAGTCTTGTCTCCTACACACTCCTTCACGTTCTGAAGTGATGGCTGGTGTGAACACAGGAACAGGGAAGGTGGTTCCCAGTGGTTCTTTGAAGAGCAGCTTTAGCACTGTACTCTGTTTGGGATTTTTAAAGGGGTTCAAATAAATGGTTTTCAGCGCATTGTAGTTATTCCATCTGCATTCCGTTGCCTCGAAAAATCTGGGCTTGAAATGACATCACATCCATGGGGAAATGGGGGTTTGCTAATTAGGGGAATTTCACACCTTACAGTCTGACCCACCCGTTTAAATGTGTCGAAAGAAGAGAGTCATCGTTTAAACATTGTATTGTTCTGCTTCTCTCTCTCCTTCTATTTGTAATGCTATCCCAACTTTCTGCAGAAACAAGAATCTGAACTATCAAAAAGGGGTTTCACTCTAAGACAGAACTACTAACAAACAGTGTATTACAACACCTTTTGAAATATTTCAGCAAATGGGAAATTTCAATGTTCCAGGTCAAATGGAACCAACCATTAATGTTTGGACAAATATTTGATCGCCAGCAGCAATTTTACCCTTCAGCCTCAGTAACACACACACACACACACACACACACACACACACACACACACACACACACACACACACACACACACACACACACACACACACACACACACACACACACACACACAGAGTGTCCTCCATTTCTCTGTCTCACATCACCCAACACCTGAGCCTCACACACAAACAAACACGAATGTCCAAAGTGTTAAAGACGAGACCCACCTGCTTAATCAACACACACACACACACACACACACACACACACACACACACACACACACACACACACACACACACACACACACACACACACACACACACACACACACACACACACACACACACACACACACACACACACACACACACACACACACACACACACAAAATGAGACGAGGTTTCCTGCACGTTTCTTCCACCATGGGCTGGAACAAGCAGCACAGTGCGTCCTTACAGTCCTTTGCTGAACAAGCAGCACTATTTCTAATAAGTCAGAAAAACAAATATGGAAAGTCAAATTATACTCTGACTCATATTGCATCGCATGTTCAATTGACACACAGTAACAAGTCACTCATGTGTGCTACCAACAGTTGCGATTAATGCAACGGGACGGAAATACCTGTTCAGCCCAGCAGCTTTCAATCAGGCAATAAAACAAATACAAAATAAAATGTGAAAAACATTTAGTTTCGACCGCAAGATTTGTGGTAAGTGTTTGGAGGAAGGGGATGTTGGACGTTTGACAAGTGAAACTCCAGAGCAGGATGCATCAGGGATGTGTCAAAGTGGAGACTGGTGGAGTAGCTGGCAGCCTACGGACATGCAGTAGCACAGGGACACACCAATACACACAGAGAGACACACTGCACTGAGACGGGCAGGCGTCCATCACTCGCTGGTCGCTCCTCTCCTGCCTCACCGGCCCTAGCAAATTAGCAGGAATTTTTCAGGGAGGGGCAATTGTTTTCTCTTAAAGCGGGGCTTGTTTTCGCTGGGGAAGTCTCTCTCTCTCTCTCTCTCTCTCTCTCTCTCTCTCTCTCTCTCTCTCTCTCTCTCTCTCTCTCTCTCTCTCTCTCTCTCTCTCTCTCTCTCTCTCTCTCTCTCTCTCTCTCTCTCTCTCTCTCTCTCATGAATATTGTGTGAACGTGAGGTGAATGGAGGCCTTCATAAGCTGCGAGGTGGCTGCGGTCGCTGCTGCCACGCTGCCAGCCACGCGCCCTCTCCCACAACTCTCATGCCGATTGGCCCGCCTGGGGGTAGGACTCCCAAGGGCCTCGGCAGGTCTTAGACTGCATACGACTGCAGAATGACTTCAACTACTGGTTCACCAACTGTGATTGTGCAGAGGGTTAAAAAGAAAATTGGAATAAGTTAGTTGTGTCCTTCTTTCTGCTCTGTTGAAGGTTGCATGAAAGAGTTCCATCTGGGAATCCAGCTGCGTTAGAGGTTACAGATGCTTCACCACTTGTGAGTCTGTCAATCATAACGTCTGACCCTGTTTTTGTGGCATCAAATAAATGAATAAAACCAATCGAGACGCTTTGGCTTCACTTCGTCCATCTTCATATACAGCGCTGTACTAATGATTTTGTTGAATAAACAGTGAATAATGAGGGAGTAAATAATATATAGTTTTTTATGTCATAATTTTGTAATCTGGAGCCAGTCACTATGCTGAAAAGTTAATCATATCTATTTTGCTGTGATACAATCAGCTGGACCTCTGACACCTGTTGCTACGGTAACTAGACACAAGCCTATGCACACTTGGAAAACACAAAAAATTCAAAATGCATGAAAAAAAAGACAAACATTACACTGATGAGACCAGAAGACAAAAGCTAAACAGAAATGCAAAAAAATGTAAGACTTGGGTTAAGTTGATAATAAATTGATGGTCTGGTGCAAATATTTAATTTCAGAATTAGAAATGGAAACCTGAAGGCTTCTGGTCCCAAAAATATTTTTTTTATATTCACATTCAGAATCCGATTACAGAGATTAATATCAAACTAAAAGTTGTTGCATGTCTGTGTCTGGCTGTTATTTATGTGGGGGGCTCTACACAGTCTTCTGTTTTATATTTGTTTCATTTTCTTGCATTCATTATTTACTATTTTATTAATTTTATAATTTTGTCCCCCTTCTGTTCATGTTATTTGATGCCGGAATGAAATATAAAGCAATTTGAGTTATGCAATGCATGCGCACATTTACTATTCATGAATGAAAACCAGCTCCCTGCCGAACCTTTCAGTCACTTTTCAATTTTGTAAAGTGTGAAAAATTTGTGAAGAGGAGTAATAATGAAAACCTGCCACACGTTGAGTCCGTTCTGTCCTGTGTCTCAGCCACTGCTCTCAGCCTCTGTCACCAGGACGAGAGGACCTCCCGTTCTCCCTTCAAAAACAATATGCTCCATTTAGCTCTGCTTCACACTCACACAGCTCCGCACCGTCACACCTGGGAGCTGCCCAGTAACCACAGCCCTTGCACAGTGCCTTGCTTAAGGGCAACACACACACACACACACACACGCCCTTTACCGGCCTGGTTTTCGCAGCTGTTCTTGGCCTCTCAGCCTCAGCAATTCAAGTCTGACATCTCTATTAATCACATCCACGTCCGAGCTAAATCTCTCTTTTTTTTTTTCACCGCTCGTTCTAGTTTTCCGGGAAGAGTTGTGTATCCACTGTCATGTTCTCCGTCCACGATGATCCCACATGACAGCTTTGTTTACACGTACGGCTCTGAGGCAGCAAATGAGCAAGGACTCAATGGAACATGACATTTTCAGAGATTTATGGATATTTTCCTTCTAATGTGACAAACACACGCAGCGGTGTGCATGGAGTGCCGGGTGGGGATGAACTGTGTTAACTCTGCGTAAATCAGGTGGATGTGTGTGTGTGTAGGCGTGGAGGACAGAGACCAATATAATTTCGATTTAGACAGGAGGACGTTGTGAAACACATCTGGAGCGACGTCCCTCGTGTGCGATGACAGTGTTCACTGTTTATTCGGTGTCATCTCAAGTGGGTTTGCGGGCACTTGTGCCCAATAAACGTGTGTGTGTGTATGTGTGTGTGTGCAGACCACAGATGAGTGTATCCACACCAGTATGATCACAGCAGTGTCTGCCCCTTGTCTCAGACACTATTAAAACATGTACCCTGCCCTCACTTCCAGTTATAGAAGCTTAAAACAACAAACACGCTGCTTGTCTCTCAGTCTTCACACACGACCTTTGAGCTCACAAGCACACGTGTGAAACATTTTCACCAGTTATAGTGTTGTTAATTCATTGGCCAGACAGACCAACTCCACCAATTTGTATTCTGATGTGTCCCTGCTCGGACGGCATACAGATGAGCCTAAAGTTGTCCACTTGTAAAATAGAAAATGTGGCCCAAATATCCAAAAACAGAGTTGGACCTTTTTTGGCAAACATGCGGTGCTCTAGGCAAGGTGTAATCTGTATGTGAACCTAAAGTGGCCCATGTGGTAAATGGTGAATGCGGCCCAAATAGCACTAAACTAATTTGGGCCGCCATTGGCACCTTCGGTTGACATTGCTATGGCTTACTTGTGGCCCAGATCTGGTTAACAGGAGCAGACCGCTCCAAGCGCCATCATTCCACGCAGTATGTGGGCCAGCTATGGGATGTGGGCCAATTCTGTGCCAAAAACAAACTTTATGTGCTGGTGGGCAAGATACTGAATGGCCTAATTTCCATATACCATTCAAACAATCAATGAAAATATAATCCACACGGAATAAAGCCCCTCAGAGTCAAGATAGCAGGTTTTTTACCACCTGTTTAGCTCCATCAAGGAGGTTTCGTTTTCATCTGCGTCTCTTTGTTTATCTACTGGACAGATTACCATGGAGCTTGGTTCAAGGATGCAGCATGGGTCAGGACAGAATCTATTAAAAAAATTCTGCGGATCCAGATCACGGGGCAGATCCAGAAATGTTTTAAATTCACTTTCTTTAACATTGAGGGATAAGATTTTTTTTTTACATTTTGATGATTACAGACAAGAAATATCTTATAATTAAATGTTATTATTTTATATTTAAAATTCTGTAGCGCAATTTTACTTTTATTATACATTTGCATCAGAATGAGATGCAAAGGTGAAGTGCAGTTAAAGAGTCATATTGTTTTACAAACAACTATTGATGTAGAGTTTAATAATGTTGTCAATTGTAACTTTAGGCCAAGGAGGCGATGAAATGTCTGTTGAATGTGATGTTGCTTCTCAGAATGAAACATATGATCAAAGCTCAAATGTTTGAAATCTGAACCAGATCAATTACTTTATCCCAGAGTCACAGTCGGATCGTAACCATAACCTGAGTGTCGGCCTCCAGGTGTTTCAATGTGACCCGTCCGTCCAGAACTTAGTGTGGCAGCTGCTGCAGGTGGGCGACTGCAGGAACCATCTGTGTGTGTGTGTGTGTGTGTGTGTGTGTGTGTGTGTGTGTGTGTGTGTGTGTGTGTGTGTGTGTGTGTGTGTGTGTGTGTATGTGTCCAGCCAGCAGTGTGGAGAGTGAGAGGTCTTTTCCACTGTAGTCAGCAGCACCTGAGCCAGTTCAGGGCAGCACCGGCAGCCAGGCCAGGCCACCCAGCTTATCCTGTGGACTATTAGTCCCAGACTGTCTATTGTTGTTTTAGGGAAAATCCCCCTCAGATACTCTTACACTGCTCATCAGTCTGCAATGCTCACTGCATTCCTCAAGTTAATCTGAGACCAAGTGTCATAATTCACTCTGTTGCTGTCCCAGCCTTCCCACAACCTTCTCCTCCGATGGCATCTGAGAAAATGCTGCCCAACACATTCGGCAAGAGAGAGGCAACAAATTAAGGTTGCAATTTTTAGAGTGCAAGGTCTTTAATGTCCTATAATCGAACTTCAACATGTCTTTGGGTCTCGACACTTTTATGGCATGCAACTAACTATCACAGTTGATTTAGCTGGACCAACACAAACATTATTACATTGTGAAGTTAAAGATCTTTCTCACTTCTTCTTCTCACGTCCTGATAGGCATCAATAAATAAAGTTGTCTGAAAAAAAGGAGAAAGCAGGTGTCTGTGGCCCTTGCAGGACTGTAATAGACACAAGAAAAGTCATCTCCTAGCAGTGTCAGTCAGTGCAAGTTCATGTGAATTGGGGGTGTAGCTTTGATGATGGTTGATGGGATGTAGCTTGCTAACTTTTCCAGACCTACCAACCCTCGCTTTAACATGATGAAAATAGTGAGTTGCCTGTTCACACACCCAGCAGACACAGAGCAATATCAGCATTCATTAGTTGTGTCTCTGGTATAAGTCAAATATTCACTCTACTGATTTTCTACTTGTTAGCTGCTAAATGTTCCACTTTGTTCATCAGCATTGACTGCTCCCAAAAGTGAAGCCAAAGTGTCTTGATCGCCACCTGGTGGATGGCTGCAGTCCTGGTTATAAATCCTCCATGTTAGTGGATGGGACACGGAAAAGAAAAAAAGTCACATCAAATATATTTCTGCAAATTTTAATTTCTTAATTGATGCTATAATAACGGATTGAAGCTTCATGATTAACAGCTGAGACTGAGTTAAGATTGGTCAAGTGCATTGGCGGGAGCTGATATTGCAGCTCCAAATGAGCAAGATGGCAGCGTTTGTATCCAGGATATTTTGGCTTCATTTCTGGATAGTGGGAGGAAGTGGAGACGCATCCTCTATCTTAATACAGTACACAGTCTATGGTTCTTTACTACTATTAACAATTTTCACTGTACCTATTGTCTCATTTCCACGTTTTCACATACAAATTCTGATCAGTGCAGCTTTAAAGTACTGAGATCTGGCCAGATTCATTTCCCTTAACCCTTCTAACAGCTGTATTTGCAAAACTGTCGTATTTACTTGTATTACAATCTACATTATTGATGTCTCAGAAATACATTATTCTTAATAGTAAAAGTTTTAAACTATATTTACTTTATCCAAGATTCCGACTTCAATTTGACAAGTTTGCCTCCTCGTTGAATACAAGACAGACTTCTGGAGAGAAACAGGTTTTTAATTTGTTTAACAAGGTATCCGAACAATATTTGTTGGGTATTGGTATCAAACCTCAGACACTATGCAATACCTTTAAACAGTACGCAGCCCTGTGTGTCTTATGGATAACTTGCTTTTCAGTTTAATAAGACTACTGTTGGTAGAGGAGTCGTGGATGTCTGATGAATTCCTGTCCAGTTGGTGCAGCTCTTTTGGGTCTTATTCAACATCCACATGATAAATAAAGACAAGCTTTCATAGGTAGTCCTTGAATACATAGTTATTTGGACTCTTATCCTATTCCTAAAAACATTATCCCTGGCAAATGACAATTTTTCCCTCAATTCTATAATTCAAATAAGGAAAATGTTCCTCCCCTTTTCTTGCCAGAAAATAGCTGTTTTAATTCTGTTTATCCTTTCAGTTGAAGATATATTGGCCCCACACCTGAATTCCAACAGCCTCTCTGCCGCTAAATGCTTCCCTGTATTTCAATCAAAAACCAAACTGTACTTGAATCCCACCTCGGTTCAGGGGAGGAACAGGCCTGTTGCAGCTGAAGCAGTTTAATCTCATTTCTTCCCTCTTGGAGGAGAATTGTAGCTTAAAGCTACCGGGCATCGCTCCTGCGGAGGTTACGGCAGCTTTTAGCGCGATCAACAAGCCGTGAAAACCCTTGCTCAGGGAAAGAGCAGCTTTACTGAGGGATTTGAGACCTGTCTACCTCTTTTTCCCCTCACTCTCTAACCCCTTTTAACTTGGATAAACAGAACATAGCCTACTATTCACGTCACATCTTGCCAGTAGCCATCACCTCGATGGGAGCCAGTGCTCCGCGAATGGTCTGGTGTTGAGTTCCACCAATGGGGACAGGTTACCGGCTCCCGCTGCCAACAATGTCCGTGGAGTGCAAATGTTTATTTAAAAAGTTATGTTCGAGTATTGATTTTATTTCATTTTCCCTCCTCCTCGCCCGCCCGCTCTTGGCTCAGGTAAAGTGCCTGTCTATCATGAGGTTTTCCCGCTGAAGCTAGGCGTGTTGTCTGTCTCATAAAAGCTGCTACTATAGTATAATGTAGCCTCGTGCCCCAAAATGTCCGCCTTTCCTCTCCGAGCACACTGGGCTTCCACGGAGGACATGTGTATGTGCTGTGTATGCAGCGGGTGGGCCCTGTCCAAGAAAAATATGTTAGGGGGCCTCGCTTCTTATAATAGTCTGGACATAGAATATCTCACCTACTAGTAGGAAAAATATAAAAGTTAACATTAATACCTGATATGTCCCCTTGCCCACTTTTCGTATTTTATACCCCGACCCTCTATTTGTATTCAGTTAGTTCTAAATGGGTTTATGTCTGACATATGGAGTCCCCCTCACATTCTTTCTACTCAAAATGCAGTTACTAAAATATATAATCTGCACTTTCTGCAGCGGTCACACTGGCTGCAGCAGCTTGTTGGGCCTCGGAAATGTCTCTGTCGCCACAAATCTATCTGCTAACTCCGTCTGTCTATGTGTCTGCAGGTGGAACAATTGGCTTCACACTGGGTTTATGTAATGTCAAGGGCTTTAAGGAAGTGCAGTGTTGAATTTGGTGTGATTTGGACATGCAATACATTCAATATTAATAACATTTGAATAAAGTGGGGGTGGGGTAGCATACCTTCAGTCTGCAGAGCGAGTTAAATCTTCTTCTACGCCTCCATCACTCTACATTAGTGATCAGCAACTTGCAGCCTGTGGCCGATAATATCCGTCCTGCTTGTTCAGTTTGATAATTATATTTGTTTTTAATTTCACCATATCGGACTGGCTCTAAACTCTGTCACGGCAGCAACATCCATAGACTCACTTCCTTTTTAGCAAGTTGTCTTCAAAGTAAAAGCACAACATGCGTTTTGTTGCTGGAAAACATTATATCGATTTCAATTGTTCTGAACATTGTGTCAGTTGCTTAACAGACCTCTGAACTAGCCGACATGCAAAGTATGAACAAATAACACCTGTTCGGCAAATGATTTAAGCTTATATATAAACTACACATGAAAACAGTAATAAAGCAAATTCAGTTTCATTTTATGAAACACAATAACTATAAAACCTTCATTGCAGATAAACCAGGTAGGATGAACACACAGTTTTCTAACTTCACTCCACAACATGTTTATAAAAAAGCTCTGATCACAACGCTCAGCAGACTAACAAAAAATAGTTTGAAGTGGACTCACTAATACGATGGAATAATTCTGAAGAAGGCATGTGGAACATTAGGCCAAGAGAACAGCCCGTTCCTAACAGGCAGGTTTAAAACAGGCACTGCACTAGTGTGACTAAAGCCAGAGACACTGTCACTCTCAGCAGCACCTTCAAGTCTGCCTCGGACAAACGATCATTGTGGCAAACGACGATGCCACCACGTCCTCCCAACACCAGCCAGAGACAAACCATTGGCTTTTCAGCATCTTTATTCTGGTTCTTGGCTGCTCAGCTCAGCTCTGTCCAGTCTCTTCAGTCTCTTTCTCTCCGTGTTTCCCTCCCTCTTTCTGCTGTGCTGATTACTCCCTGGTACAGGTGGAGGTTCTCTCTGAGCCAAACCCATGCCCACAATCATTTATCTTGGTTGATTTGAGTTTTAAGATCTACAATCTACAATTGATCTGTCAAATTGTTCTTATATATTATTATTTTATTTATTTTTCTTCTACTATTCCATTTTTTTTTTTACCTGTTTTTTAATCTGTACTTGGACTGCTGTCAAACCCAAATGTCCTCCCTGGCAATTAATAAAGGATTGTCCTGTCTTAGCTGTGCCCAGGACAGGGCGAGCATTCTGTCCTTGTGCTGTTCATCACAGCAGCTCTGGACTGTCTCCAAGTGTCCCGGAATGCTGTTGTCCTATACAGCCCAAATACTCTTCCCATTTCTGTTGAAGCCTTTAAAAAAACATCTGAAAACCAGTTTATTCACACTGGCTTTTGTCACTTTTTGGCTTTTGTCACACATAATATATTAAATAAACTTGACTTACTCACTGTTGCAAAACAATGTCCCTAAGTCAAATCTAAAATTCCCTGATCGTAGTGTGTGTGTCATTCAGTGCATCCTTGAACCTTATTCTCATGCATTACTGCCCACAGACATTCCTTTAAATCTAATGTTATCCACTTGTTGACCTCCATCTTCAAATACAAAGAACAGGGAGAATTCTCAACTCCCTGATGGGGTTCAGTTTTTGGACCCCCGCATTTCCAAAAACCTGTACGGCCACGGAGGAGGGCCGCGAGAAGGGCAGTGTGTTATTAGAATAACGAGACAACATTAAAACATTACAATTCCCAGTGGACGGCAAAGACGGCCAAAAATATGGAGAGGCAGAAAGAGGCTGGGGGATATCAGGTGATATTTCAATGAAGCTACTCCCACTGTTTGGCTCCCTTCACGCTGTCTGAGGCCAACATTTCTCAATTTAATATATATAAAACTGTGTAGTAGTAGTAGATCCAAGCATTTCATATAGTCACACCCAACAAATCCAAGGAGTGATTTTTACCTTTCTGTTTGTGTGCAGATATGAAAAACACAATATGCAACACATTTAATTATTATGGGTAAGTAGCTTCATTGTTTAAACTTAGGAAAGCACTAGATAGTTGAGCTCCTCCATCTCTTTGCTGTGATTCCATATTTCTTTATGGACGTTTTTTTTACAGCACCTCAGTAAATTATTCAAACTTATCTATAAACCACACACATGAAAACTGCAATTTCCGTTTAGTTTTATAAAAAAAGGTTGACAATAAAATCTTCATTGCAGATAATGTAGGTAGGATGAACACAAAGTTTTCTAACTTCACTCTGCACCATAGACAATGGAAGGTGAAACTGGCCCTTGTTGTCCTTCACAACATATATCAGCAAATATATGTATTTTCTATACTTGATACAAAAAGTACGAAAGAAGTACAAAATCCAAAGCACTCATTCCATGCAGAGAAATCAATTCCAAAGAAGCAAATATGAGTCTTCATTAGTCTGTGCTACCAAAATGAAGTATGCACAAGGGACAGTCCTTTTAATCCAGAATTCTCCGATAATGTTCCCTTGCTCAGCTGCAGTGGAGGTGTATATACTGGGGTTTAACAGTGGAGACCCTAACTCTACTGAAGACTCATCATGAATTCAGACACTATTTTGGATGCAAGGAGGACAGTGCTGGCCCTGCGAATATATACTATATTTTTAAAGTGACATATGGCAACAAGTTGGACTGTGTGTTGAAGTATAACCATTCAAATTACATCTATCCAAGCCAAAGCTTTTCACATGAGGTACCAAGTGCATCTGCCATGTGCCATATAATGACCTCTGTGGAGCTCCCCTTTGCTCCCTGTCTGCCCACAACAGCCAAGATCTAAATGTCACAGACTGTCATTCACATTCATGCTGGAGCTCTGTTGTATTCAGCTTAAATACGTTTACAAGAACTCTTCCATGAGTCATTTTAAAAGTCCTGAACTCCAGCTTTTCCTCCATGATACCATTGTGTCGTGGCCACGGTGCAGCACAAGGGAAGGTACTGTTAAACTGATCCAGGGCAGGGTTCAGATCCAGCTGTCTATCTTTACATACATATACAGTATGTGGAAGTGCAAGCATGCATTCAGTTTTAACTGCATGTATCTGCACACCAGAATACACTCGCGCACGTCACAAGTAGAGATGTACAAATGCTGAACGTTTACAGTAAAAATAAAGAGTAATGAGTCAGTAAATTGTATTCTTTTCTTTGGAAGGGGCTTTCAGCCATTGCAAGAGATTATTTCAACCATCACAAAATATCACCCGATCTCCTTTTTAAATAAATCATTTACCAATGCAACTGGAAAACCTTTTCCAGTTGCACTGCCTCTTAAATCTGATTAGTTTACTTGTTTTGGCATTAATATCCAGCACAATACTTCTCATATCTAAGCATTGGCTCATAAATTGAGCAATTATGGCGGCAGAAATTGCTATTTGGGCAGCCGGTCAAGCTTATAAACCTATCAGACGGGGTATTAAGTAATCGCAGAGTCGTTACGTTATGCCCTCTTTGCTTCTCATTTTGCCCAACATTTACAACTAAAACGGTGTGAGAATCCATCGGGATTAAAATGTTGCAAACGGTCTCTCATAATTCTGTATGTTTGTCGAAGGTTGGTTTCTGTAAAAATTATGTTTTCAGTAAACCTGGAGTTTACTTCTTGCAGTTTTGTCTTGATTAAGTTTTCCAACAAAACGTTTGTGCCAAAAAGCATTAAAAGCTCATTTTCTTATCTGAGACTAATATCAATCGGAATGGCATTATCCTATTCTCCCCTTTAGCAGTACAGTAGTCAGTGACATTTTCACAAAACCAACAATGAGCTAAAACGGTGCAACAACGAAGTAAGTGCAGCAGCTAAAATTGAAAAGAATTGCAGGTTAAAAGTTAGACGAGAAACAAAATAATGCTCGCAGACTTATCCAATCAGGCAGTTAACATCCCATCATTCTCTGTGACGTGTATAAAAAAATGAGTTTTTTAGACATGAACTCTAAAACATTTCCGCAGAATGGGGTCCAGACTTTCTCCGACATGTACCTTTCACTTACAGACAATGAAGCAGGAGATTCTCCGCTCAAACGCGTTCACAATAGCAGAAAAATGTCCGTAGCGTTTAGCTGAAGGTAGCTCAGCACGTAGAAAGGTCATCAACATGCCAACTCCGGGAAATCTCCTGCTGTATTCTCACATGGGCTCACTTAGACATTGAGCTTTTACTCAGGGGCTGGCAGGAAAAACTTCAGAGAGAGTCCATAGCAACTAACTCGGACATTTGTGTCCTCACATTCAGATTAATCATTAAATTAATGATGAGTATACGACACTAGGCTTGAAAGTGCAGAGAAAGCCAGCGAGTCATGCGATGCTTTGACTGCAGCACAAATAAACAGAAAAGGGCGAATTTGTTTTAAAAGGTAAGAAAGAAAAGACAGGGCCTAAGAAAATGAGGCAGAGTTACAGGCGGAGCTTTGCTGAATGGGACGTGGCTCATTACCTGTAAATCAGATATTAACCAGCCACTGACGGGAGAATTAGGGAGCAATTATGTGTGTTACCCAGCTGAGAGGCCTCGCTGGCACAAAGACACACTGGCTCCTCAGATTTGGCAGAGTGGAGCGTTGTACAAACACAATGTATCACATCACACACAGCCATGCGTATACAGAGACAGCAAAGAAACCAATTTGAAGAAAGAAGAAGACGGTGTTGCCGTGGGTCCATCCTGCTGAATTATGGGATTCGGAGTTTGAGGGGGGATACGTTTCACAGCCTGTTGGGTTTCAGAGGTAAGCAGTCAGCCTTGAGCAGCAGCGGAGAACCTCTGGCACATGTGCCTCCAAGTTCCCTCTGACACTGTGACTGGCTAATGCAGCGTGTTCTCCACCAAACTAATGTTCAGTTCAGACTGAGGTTTTACTGCGACTAAATCCAGAGGGAAGTAAAAAGTGCAAGTTTGTTGTCAGTTTTTCAGAAATAATGTGCTTTGGAGATGCAATGGAAATATTTATTATATTGTTTAAATAGTTTGTTATTCATCAGGATTATGCACAAACTTGTCAAGCAATTTCCATGAAAATTCTCGGAGGGGTGGGGCATGACCCAAGAAAGACCCGATCGCATTTCGGAGCTGATCTGTATAAATAGGTGGACGCAGCATTTTTATCCGTGAGTTAGATTATTAGCCTTGGCGGAGTTGGTTGCTCTGTAGCTCTCTCTTATTTAATGCTTCCTCCCTCATAAAGGACATTTCCAGCAGCTCCAGGGGTATGACCAGGTGTTGACCCACCATGGCATCACCCATTGGTTTGTGAGCTGCCGTTTTTCAAGCCTTGAGTTTGGCATTTTGTCCAGCTCCATCTGCTTCTCTTTTATAAATCATAAGTAACCACATTTGGAGGAGCACGGGGTGAGCCTGACGAGTTCAAGACACATTGCACTGCCACCTACACCTGAACCAGTTGGATGGTACTTGCTGTCACTCACACGGTGTCCATGACCCAATGCATACCATGGTTTATCGTCCATTGGGGAACACATAGGAACATAATCACGCTGTATTGAGGAAGACTTGAAACTAGCAATTGAGGCCATAAACTCCTTACGGAAAAGTTTAATGATTATAAATCAAGTGAGAAGTAGAGTCATTTTCTAATAGACTTCTATGACTCCTCCTTTATGAGTTGCCCTCTGCTGGTCATTCAAGAGAATACAGGTTTGAAGCACTTACACATTGGCTTCACTTTCAAGACCCAGAGTCTACAGTACATGCACTTTTACACACAGTCTATGGGTACCACCTGTGATGCACTTATAAATCTAGGACATCAATTATTTTCAGATTTTATTAAAGACATTTGTTCTCCATTATAATTATTTTTAATAAATAAAGGGATAAATTGTATAATAATGAATTGAACTCTCAGAAAGTCACATTCTGTTTATGAAATGGCAACAAATATTGTATTTACTTTATACTAAAGTTTGCATTTTACAATATTTTACTTTGATCTATAAAAAACAAAAGTATTATATGATTTTAAGGCTGTAGTAATTGCTTGATAAGAAAAAAACTTCTTCCATGCGGGATACTTAAAGGGCATTTATACTGCTGAATTGACAAAGTATTTGATTGAGTCCTAGTTGAAATACAAAGATATAATAAATGCCCGTGTAGTCAGTTTCTGCAATAGACTTACAACTAGTGATGACAAAAACTGTTTGCCACCACTTTTCATCTGGTGACAAGTGATGATAGCTTACTTCTCTTCTCTTATCCTGCAGTTCCTTAGAAAACACACAGTCCTCATGCTGACTCTGAGGCTGTGTCTGTATATAGGCGTCTATCTCTGTCTCTGACTATAAATAACGTGTGTTTATTCCAGACATGGTTCGCAGTAGCCTTCTCGAAAACGAGCACTTCCTTTAAATAAACTCAAAGCAAGCTGAAAAAACTTCAGTCTTGTCCACAGCTGGGCAGCCCTGCGCATTAGAGCTGACAAACGTCATTAAAATTCACTGCTCTAAATAACAAATCTTTCAGCAGCCACACATGCACACACACACACACATGGTCACACATACAACTTTCAGCAACTCAGCCGAAACAGGGATATGCAAACCTCGGCAGAGGATGTCCTTCGGGACACCGTGGCCAGACTTGAGTTTCCCTCCCGGGACACACTCTGGCTAGCACACATGCTAATTCTTGGATACTTCTCCTACCTCTCCTTCAGTCTTCATAAAATAATCTGCCTCATGTGGGCCTCCAACCAGGCTTTTCACCACCTATTAGCTCTTAAACTAGTGCTGGTGACAAAAGAAGGGTTCTGACAAAGCGCCAAAACAGATTGTCACAAAGTGTTCGATTTCAAAAAGGACCTCGACCAACCTGATTACTTCCCCTGACTGAAGGACCGCTGATTAGTAGCCGCTTGAGAAAACTGAGTGTCAAGAAAGCTTTGCGAATGATTTAATCATTCAAACCAGTGGACAGTCAGAAAAAGAGATTTGAGACAGCTTTGGGTCTCAAATTTAGGTCTGCTTGAGAGTCTGTGGCTATAAGACAAGCCATCTGCACAGCTGAGTAAAGCTCGACCACAATCTCTCAAAGGCCAACAACACGAGTGCCAACCTGCTACAACCAGGGCGGAAATTTGGCACTTTGTGAAGGTGCAAGGTTTCGAGGTAGAAAAGAAAGCTTCTAGCAGCCGCTTACCTCTGCTTTTTCCTGCAGGAACTTTGTCATCACTGTACACTCAGCAAAATGATTTTGGATGACTTGGTCTAAAGCTAACAAATTATGTCAATTTTATGCAAACTAGTGCAGTGCCTGTTCTAAACCTGCCTGTTTGGAATGGCCTGTTACCCTGGCCTGTTACCTTGGCCTGTGGTTATGCTCCCGAGCCTACTAAAGAATCATTCCTTGTCATTAGTGAGTCCTCCTCACACAGGTCTACAGTCTAATGTTAATGTTTTATTTCTGTGTGCTGGACGTTGTGTGCAGAGCTTTTTAAAAATAGTCTATGGTTCAGATTGCACTTGCAACTTGATATCCATCCTACCTAGTTTATCTGCAATGCAGGTTTTATAGTTATTGTTTTTCCTAAAATTAAACTAAATTTGCTGTATTAATGTTCACATGTGGGTCTTGTATATAACTTTGAATGATTGACCGTACTGGTGTTATATTTGTTTAAGTTACATGTCGGCTTTTTTTCAGGTCTGTTAAGGAACAGACGCAATCTTCAGACCCAAGTTACCATATTTACAAAATAAAAGCTCTGTAATTCAATAGGGTTGCAGTTATGAAACAAATATTGTGCTTTTACTTTGTAGACAAATTGCTAAAGAGGAAGTGAATCCATGCATGTTGCAGCCATGAAAGAGATCAGCAGCCTCAACACTTCACTCGTCAGTTAGATATAGTTACATAAAGAAAGAAAGTATTAAAATGTTCTGGCAGCAATTTAGATCCATAGTTTGACTCAGTTGTTGACCACTGCTTCAGTTTATCCAAAGATGTTGAAAAAGAGCACGCAGTCCCGCCCCCACTGACTGCTATAGAGTCCCTGTTTATTCAATTTGTATTAATATTGAACATATTGCGTGTCCATATTGCACCAGATGTGACACTGTACTAAGTGAGTAAACGTCCATACTGCAGTGAAACCAACAACAGTAGAGCACAGCTGCATTTTTTCACGGCCTCTCCTGCACACACCGCCTGCTGCACTGGGAGCCCTGCACGGCCCACAACACAGACAGCAAGGAGACTGACTGACTGCTGACATACATGGCACAGGGAACATTTGTCAGACTTCCACATGTGTTTCCAATGGCGGGGATATTAGATTCCGGCCGGGATACAGAGTGTGAGCTACAACTGAGGCAAATGTGTACACAGGGCTTTGTCTGAACATAAACACACTATGCATGCACACAAAGCTATGGCACGAGATGTAGACAGGTTGTGATAGCAGTGTGGTGGCAGTGGGGCAGTGGGTCACTCTGAGTGAATTTAAGTGTGTGTGAGTGTGTGTGTGTGGTGTGTGTGTGTGTGTGTGTGTGTGTGTGTGTGTGTGTGTGTACGCACAGGGTTCAGGTTACTGTGTGGCTGCTGAATGTCTAACGAGAGAGGATGTCAGTCTTGCTTGAGAAGCGGGCGTGACAGCAATGAGATTCAGAGGAAAATGAAACCTCAGCAGAAAAGATTATGTACACAGTGGTAGCCGTTTTAGCCGTTGTGTGTTTGTCCTGCTTTCAGCCGGCAGTGCCACTGCTGTGAGGCCTTTTTTAATGTGACAGGCTACATTAAAGTTGTTCAACCAAACTAAATCCAATCAATTACCTTGCATTCGCTTGTGAAATTATTGTGAAAGAAAGGCAAAGCTTGAAACAAAATGCTTTAGGCTGGATGTAGAAAACTGCTTTATCATCTCAACAAACTTTGTTTCATTTTTGAAAAGGTTGCAAGAAGAGAAAAGTTAGTCATAATAGTTGTGTCTGACTAGATTAAGAATAATTGACATTGACCAATTTCAAATGTAGGTTTTATTATTAAATGATGCAGCTATCAAAAACTACTGGATGGCTCAACCTTATTTTTTCCCCCAAAAAAAGTTTTACATTTTGTAAAATTCGTATCCGGTTTCTTTTGGAGAGTTCCATTGATAAAATATTATCAGGGTGTTTATCAGGAGGAGAGAGCAAGCTTGTCCAGGTTATAAAACGTTGTCATTGAATAACTCTAAAGTTCAACGTTTCATATGCTGCATTTTCCTTGTTTTATTTTACAGAAGTATAAACCTAACTGTTGTTCGTCAAATGCATGTATCAGGCTCCATATCTCCATCGATACAGCAAAGACTGGCTACAAATGTGCAAGATGGCAGCATTCCTATTCAAACATTTTGGCTTCATTTCTGGATAGTGGGTGGAAGTGGAGATGCTCTCGGAAAGGAAGCAAATCTGTTTCCCTAAAAAGTTGAACTCCTCTATCGTATGTATGAATATATTTGTAGTTTAGACAAAAGAATGCTTGACATTTGTTAGCTCTCAAAATGCGTGTTGTCACATATACGTAATCTAAACAAATGTAGCCAGGACATAGAAAAAAAGCTTAGGTCAAGAGAGACAGACATGCCCACAAATTCTCTCTCTCTCTCACTCTGTCACTCTAACTCCAGCCAAAACCTCCTCCATGGAAAAAAAAGCTTACATTCTAATAACACACAGCTAAGTAAAAGTTTATGTTTTCAGCGGCCGACAAAATAAATGAAACTGAGCAAATGAGAACGCAGGACGCTGGCGTTTTGAGTTGTTTTTATCAAAGCAATGTGGACTTGAGGAAGTGGAGAAAGCGGAGGGGGCGGTGGAGCACCTGTTTATTTGTACAGACTTTAACTCTCATGATGTCATCCTTTGTCAGTAAACATTTATCTGTGTTTTATAATGGGGATCCAGATCCAGGGTCATTAGCGAACACTGAGTCAAGAAGGGAGACCACCATCTGAGGCCTGAACCGGGCCCCAGGTCACATTGTCTGGAGGTTCTGTGGCTGCGTTAAATTCACTGACACGAGGATGGTTTATTCAGGGAACTGGCAATGAGTTGTTTTTAGTTTCCTGAATGTGTTTAGTGTAAGATGTCAAAAGGTGGACTAGTCTTTGAAACAAGTGTTAAAAATAAAGCTAAATGTAGAAATGTTAAGCAATGTCATGATTAAAGCAGCAGAAGTCAGTTAATTGTGTGTCGAGCTGAGCATGCAGCAAAATTCTCCTTAGTACAAGAGTTTAAATTTGTGTTTATTTAGAGCGCTTTCATGCCAACCTTGTTTGATCCGATACTTCTGACTTTTCAGGTCAGTCCGAACCAAATTAACATGTGTGAAAGGTTCCTTGGATCACAGTCTGGACAAAAATGTGTCCAACCAAAAGAGGTGGCCGGGAACTAAAGAGAGCCATGATTCAGACCGTTTGCAGTGTGAAAACATTTTTTAATGAAAGTTCGGACTTTCAGACCAAAAGAAGAGGTGAGACAGTAATAAACATCAAAAGAAGAGAAGAAGCGGCTTGCATGATTGCTTGTCGTCTTCATCTCTTATGATATACATTTTTTTTGCTGGTAGTAACACCAGCAAATGTAAAGACTACTTTTTATGATGCACTTAATTCTAAAACGTTAGTGAATACAGGAGCCGGACAGAAAAAAGCTGACGCCAGACGACTGCCCGTCTACAAACCAGTCAATGCCAAATACAGGTTAACACACAGCCCATGTAGGTGGTGCAGACAGGACGTACGTATGTCACACAAAAGTCTTTAGTGTGCTTCCTCATTTGCAATGTGAAACCAAAACTAACCATATAAACATCAATTGTAATCAATGTAACAAAAACATGAACCAAGGTTCAGACCATGGTCAAGATATTATTGTGTTAAAATGCCCTTGATTGGGCACAAGTATCATGATCAAGAGTTTGTTTTTGTTTTGATTTTGTGTCACTTTTGAATCTGAACGTTTGTTGATGATGATTTAATATATTTTCTTTAATTTATTGTAAATATTTCTATGCAGTCATTCTATTGATTTCGCACCGATATAGTGCTGTTTGAAATCATGGTATGGCTGAGCCAAGAACCTTGGAATTCTGAAGATTGCATTTCCTCTCCCAGATCACAAATTATAACATATTGCAAATAAAAAATAACTTAATTATTACACTATTGCACTTCAAACAAGAACCACCACCTAAATGATGAGCTGTTGATAGATGAGTGACAGAAAACCAATTGTGTAAATGTAACTCCCAATGACTTCCCCGGAATGATGTCGCTTACAACTAAATCCACCACTTAAGCCAACAGTATTCTGTTGAAACAAAGAAAAAGACCATTAGACATCACTGCCAAAGCTCAATTTACTCTCTCAGAAGTTAGAACAAATCTCATCTTTAGACGTACATGAAGTTTGTTATATCCAACGCTCTTTTTCTTTCAACACTAGTTTGACTCTGTCAAAAGGATTCAACAAACCCAGAGCCGACTTATTTGCTATGCAAAGCAAAAAAATGGAAACTGGATCCGAACAAAGATCCAAGCAAAACGTTTTTGGCTTGCAGATATGCAGTCAGAATGCAGCGCTGGCAAACACGCAGCAGAAACTGTGACATCTGCATCAGTTACATCTGTGTATAGTCAATGTGCCGTGGATGAAACTATCTACAAATGGACAAGCGTTACAGGCCTTTTACGGCTCGAACACGAGGAATTCTGGTTAGCAAGTCACACAAATAATGGTGCGGAACCTGTCCGTACAGCGGGAGGCAATATTGGTGTTGTCCACACCGCTGACAGTAGTTCCACCGACCTGTCTCACCGGGGGTCTGGCCCACACACAGCTTTAGTACAGTCCAAGCGTGGAGAAGGTAAACAGTGATGCAGCTCTTGCCTCCCCCACGCAGCGTGTCGCCTCACCACAGACAGAAAGAAAAACAATGAAGCCCAAGTGATGATCCGTGTGAAGGTTTGGACGAGACACTGCTCGTGTAGGTCATGACAGGTAGCCAGTACGATACTGTTCAAATCCTCATTTACTGGACATCTGTTCTGTTCTCGTGATCGTCATGCAGTTTCTCTCACGATTTGAAGGTGCAGTATATTTACAAGAAAGGGTTTTGGTAACATTTGCTAAAACTGTCACTATAATCTGAAAGTAGTAAATGAGGCAGATAATAAAATCTAGTTCCTCTGGCTCCATCTACAGCTCATAATCAATTTGGAAGAAGCCAATGCTCTAGCTGTATCTAAATCACCAATCAGAGCCAGGAGGAGTGGGCCAATAACTGCTCTTTCACAATACCACAACATGCTATTTATGTAAGTGTTGCTACAGTGGTTTACTGCGTAACATGAGTTCACCACATGTCCACTTTACAGGTCTCATGTTGCCTGGACGAAGCAGTCGGGCTAACGTTAGCTTGTTTTCAGTGATAACTGTTACTGTTACCACTCTGTGGTGCAGGGAGGGGTTTTGGAGATAGATTGGGATCTAAGAAGAAAGAGAGGAAGGGTCTGGAAGATGTATTCCTTCAAATTCTCACGTTCTCTTTCTCTCTTAGTCTGGCACTTCATATTCCACTTTATTAATACTGATACTTCTTCTTCATCACCTGTGAGGCAGCCAACCCACACTAAACTCCTGCAGCAGCTGCCTGAGCACATTCATTTACCTCTGAGCTGCATTGAGATGATATTACAAATTTTCTAATTCAGGTGATGTCTCGTATTTACCAACCTGGCTCTTCGGCGGTTGTTTGAGCCTGCTCTCCAGTGTCACCCTCCTGCAAGACCTCGTTTGTAATTGGCTGTATCAGTGGCCACTGCTCCAACAAGACCCCCACAGTCTGTCATCCTGATCTCCATGACAACAATGGGCCCTGAGAGCATTCTGGCTCCTGAGAGTTCACAGGAAGAGGAAAAGGAAGGAAAGAAGTTTTATAGTTAGACTCACACTGTCGACATGCACATAAACATTAAAGATGTAAAATGCTTCATGATCATAGATTGTAAATAAAGATGGACGACATGACAGCTCCCATAAAGTGCAGCCAAAGCGGCTTTATTGCCCCCTGGTGGCTGGCTGCAGTATAGGTCTTACATTTCGCCTCGTCCATGTTAGTGGATGGGACATGGACCAAACCAAAATGTCAAGTACGCGTCAAATAAATTTGCCTCAAATGATCGAGCGCTTGTATCAAAGGGACCTTGTTTGCTACTGTGTGGACTCAAGATGGGGGAGACACATCGTGCACCTTTGTACACAATCTATGGTCATAACTAACACATCATATTTGTTTAAAGTTCCTAGCGATACCACAAGTGTGCAAATCATTTTTCCTTATATTTATTTGTACGCATTGTTGTATACATTAATGTGCAGGTTGGGAAATGTTTTATTTTGTCAACCAAGGATTTAAATAAGCCCCCAACTTTCAAAATAAAGTGCATCATATATTTAATTCTTAGCGCCCCATCAGGCACACAGTTTCCACAAGGTGGACCTTATTTCTGTTGGTTGTTGGTGTGCGCTAATATGCTTTTAACGAAGACGAATAGGTCAAACAACAAGGTCGAAAGTGCAAAAAACAGGAAATCGCCTGACGTAGAAATGTCACTCCTTTATGCCACAAGACTGTTTCTGTTCCTTTGACACCTCCGTAATTACAACTCATAAATTACACTGCTGTGCCTGGCAGGCAAGAGTTAACCCAGAGGGAGAGTTTAGGGGGGGTCTGCAGTGTGGGGATGTCTGTGTCAGAGAAGACATGAACTGATAAATAGAAGTAAAGTCGAGCACCAGGAAGAGTGTTTGATGATCAGTGCACCAAGACCAGAGGATGGAGGAGATGGAGAGGTGAAGACATTCTAGATATTGAGATATCGCCGATTAAGAGAGATAAAGCTGGGGCTGGCGGGTTGTGGGCTTCAGGAGGCAGAATGATTGAACATACAGCTTTCAAACATGTTGGAGTAATCCTCGAAAAGCAAACAAGCTTCGCCTTAAAGTGAGGAATTTGACTGTGCGCCTCATGTGTGGGAGCTTTCGCCTGTGTAGGATATTGAGAGAAAAACGTGCATGTGTTTAGTATGAGCTCATATGTATCTCTGCATGTCTGTTTCTGCATGTGTGTGTCGGAGGTTTCGGTTCAAGTGAGAGGCAATCAAGCAAAGTTTGTGTACCTAGGCAAGGCATGAAGAGTCTGGGTAGGACTCCGACTTTGTTTCCCACAATGCTGCTATATCTGTGTGTCTGTCTCACCCACACACTGACACAGAACCCCCACAGACTGAAAGCTATTCCTTATGATCTACGTTCAAGGGTAAAGACCGAAATCTTAAGCACAACACCCCCCCCTTCTGAAATTCCACACTCATCCTTCTAATCCCGTCCCATCACAACGACAATACCGTTTCCTCCCTCCTCGCTGTTCGGGGATAGATCCGTGGCTCAGACAGAAAAACATACATTGCTTCCACAAAGCTGGACACACAAACACACACTCCCCTCTCTTTAGACTTCCCCCGCCCCTTCTCACTCTCCCTCAGCTGACCCTTCTCACCTCTTGCTCTTTGTTTGCTTGTGTGATCCCCGAAATTCTCACTCCACCCTGCTATTAACTCACTCCCCAGCCAGTTGTTTGACCTTTGACCCCTCCTTTTCTTTTTGTTTCAGTTCTTTTGTTTTAGTTACGGAAGAAGAACACACATGTATTTTAGGTAGACATAAAAGAAAAGGTGGGAATTCTCCATAACTGCTGTAATCTTGAACCTGTTGATTGAACCTATGGATTTGAACACCTGTCAAGGCATGGTAAAGAAGACAAGGTGTACAGAAATGTCACGAGACATGTTTACATGGACACATATTCCAATATTAACCTGATTAAGACAATAGTCTGAATAAGACACTGCCATGTAAACAGCTTTGTGATGACCTTAACCAGAATAAGGTCATACACAGAATTACCAATAATCAAATAAAGACGTGGAGTATTCTGACCTAACCCACATTTTGTACACATGTTTACGTCTTAATTGCATTATAACATCTTACTGGAGCTTTCAGAGCATTTTGCAACGTTGCAATTCGCTTGATAAATATCAGATGTCACATGTTTGCCCCACGGTTAATATTTCTGCCTCTCCTACAGCTTTTTGAGAATTTTTTTTTTTTAAAGCATAAAACACTCATCTGCCCACTTCATCGTGTAAGCCACTTTATCAAGGGAGGGGGCAGGGGAGGACATTTCACTGCAATGTGTTGCTCTGCCTTAAAGGATGACAAAACATAGTGTGTTCATTTTCTCAACAATTGTTTTGCCAGAAAGCTCTACCAGTGCCACTCATCTGTTTTTGAAGGGCTTGTTTGAGAAAGACCAGCTGACCCCCTTTGAGAAATGGAGTGGTGTGTAAACACTTAGAGCAGATTAGGTCGGAGAATGCAGGAGGTGAAGGGGGGGGGGGGTGGTACCGAGGGTCAAAGGGGTTAAAGGTAAATTATAGTGGAAGCAGAAAGCTGAAGCTGTGAGATGAGGATCAATGTTATCTTTGAGAAAAGGAGGGACATGAACTTGACCTTCCCAGGACTTTTCTCAATGGACAAAGAGAACTGCAATTGAATTGTTATTGATGTATATCTTGAGTTTGAACTCAAGAACTGTAAAGTACTGTTCAGGAGAAGAGACAGAATGACAATTTAGGAGAGAATAATCTGTATTTCATTGAAAGAAACAGGAGAGAAGTTGATTTGACAGAACGGAGTCGGGAGACCAAATACAACATGATCAAAAGGTTATGAAAGGTTAGACCAAGGTTTGTGTCTTTGCTTCACTGTTTACATTGAATCCGGTAAGTTGTGGTACCACGTAACAGTTCAGAGAGCAGACTGTCAATTAGTTTGTGGACAGACGTGCTCCTGGCGTCGTTTGCATTTTGTTAATTCAAAAATGTCCAATGACACAGGATGTGTCAAGTTACGCTCTCTTTAAAATGCCCCAAAAACAAACTTCATAACAGTGTTCCAGACCTAACAAGTCAAAAATGTACCCACAGCAAGAGAGGCATTAAGGATGTGGTCTCACAGCACCTGATACATTTACAGCAGAGTCCAAAAATGACCTCTGCACGCCTCTATAAGCAGATCAACAACATAAGAGAGGCCCACGTTAACTTCCTCCTCAGTTGTGACCGGCTCATACCAGACTTTAACAGGGCATATTTTGTCTTCTTACAGTAATATTTGTGATCTGTGGTTTTAAGCATAAACCAGAAAAACAAGTTATGGACATGCTGGAATCAAGACCCAACCAACATGTGGCTGATGGAGAATAAAAATGCAACTACACTCCGTATTTTGTTGATTAACAAATCCTTTAATTGGTATAACAAGTCACAAACAAAGTGTAATGTGCACCCTTTACAAGCCTGGTGTTCCTGTTACCAGCAGGTAGCTTTCCGCCCTCGTCCATCATCTGCTCCGTTTCCAAAACCTGATGTTAAAGCTATGCATATAAAAGTCTTGGTTTCCAGAGCGGTGCCAGAGTAAACTGGGTGGTATATGGTTTAGAAACATTTCCTTCTTCAAGAGAGAGGGTCCCAGGTCCCTGTTTGTGATGGAACAGTCCAGCTCTTGCCAAGTGCCAACCATTTCCTAGGGCTCTTTGTGGCTTCGAGGAACACTTCAAACACCACAAGTTATCATTGGACCAGAGAAGACCTATGGCGCACACACGACTATCGCCATCAACCTACACCCCATTATAGGCTACTCTATTTTGCTAACCCTACACACCTTGAGCAATCCCCGACCTTCTGCTTTCCATCTGTCGGTGTGCTGCCAGTTTACACACCTTTCTCCTTCTCCTCTCCTCCACCCATGTGGCAGTGCCAGCCTCCGCACCTTCTTTCCGTCTTGCTTTCCTTCCTTCTCTCCTTGGCCATCCATCCACAGTGTCAGCACTCGATCAGTCTTGTCCGGGCCGAGCCATCAGAATGAATGGCAGTGCTGCCCGCCAGATACGTGCTGCTTTATAAACATGGCAGATAGCTGGGGCCTGCTGTGTGGCCTGTTTTGCAGTGGATAAAATATGCAGAAAGAAAGTTCTTTATTGCACCGTAGCACAAACTGAATGTAATTTACTATAGCTGCAGGGAGAGGAAACCATGGACTTAATGAATATCTCATCGGGTGCTGGCATTTGCTCCTCAGGGATGGGGACAGATTCAATGATAGAATGCAAGCTTTACATCACGTGACCATTACATTTTCAGGTGAAATAAAAAATGAAAGTTCTAGTGATACAACTTAATTAAATGTCTCAATTTCTACACTGGATACATATCTTACTTCACTTAAACTGCCAATATTTAGCAATTATAAGCAGTATATAACACTACATTTCCTATAACACTCTATAACCAAGTTGCACACTAATATAAGGATATATTTAGTGTTAAAACATATCTTTGTTTACAGCTATAACCTCCCTTAAAGCAACACCAGGTCATTTCAATACCTTTAATTCCAAACTTATAATTAGGAGAATAGCATGTCTGTCATTGCCACAGCTCTTCTTGGAGGCCTGGAACTACTCTATGTAACTCTGGTGTACTTATGACCTGCTTCACGGCATACATCTCACACCAACAACCCGAGCCGCAGCTAGCAGGAAGCTATCAGAGACAACTATTTCCTGTGTGGACATCATGGCAGAGCCAGCAAAGAAACAGACGTTGTTGAACAAACACAGTTGAGCTAAAGAGAAAACGACAGAGTAAGATACTGACCAAGGGTGACTGTCCAAGCATATTTTACTGGTTGGTGAGAGCTTAAAGAATGAAGGACACAGGACAGTGAAGTAAAGTTGTCGACTCTCTTGTTTATCATCAGAGGCCAGGTAAACCAGGTTTACCAAACAATTCAACTTGCTTGCTGTGTTAGCATCATATTTGTGTAAAATCTCTACCTTGTCAATCGAAATGACTCTTGCACTGTCTCGCTTTAAGGTTCCTTCTTGACCTTGAGGAATAAGATATTTAAATCTTCAAGGTCAATGTCCACAACAGAATTTTCTGCTTCCCCAAAGCAAACCCCAGTCCACTTCCTGCTCCTCTCTCGTTCATGTACTCGCCGCAGTGTACAACATATGATATTTACACAGAAAAAGTGAGGTCTTAAGAAAATACTTCTAAAAATCTTCGTTGTCTATTTTCCTTGTGTCAGGCGGTCACGTGTGTGCGCGAGTACGCTGCCTTGAGAAAATATTATGATTTGGTTTTGCAGTTATTTTTAGTTGCCTTTTCCTGGTTAGTTTTTTTTTTCCGACATGTATGGTGCACGTTGTTCCACAGAATAACTCTGATTTCTTTTCTGTAAATAATGAAAAAGTGACTTGAATTATACTGTATGTTATTTCGCTCTGATGAATGTGGCTCTCGTTTTTTTTCTTTCCTCCTCGTTTAATGGAACACGTGGGGCATTCAGGATAATATACATGACCTGGAAAGTACACATTCATATTTGGAGAGCATTTAAAAAAACCACAATCAGTAATAAGTTGTAAAACCTGCTCGGAAAAGAACAGGAACAGAAACAATATACAAGGCTGACACTATATAAATTTGAGCTCCAAGCAGTGATGAACCTCAGGTGTAACACCCACTTACATCTCACTGTGTTTCATAAGCCTTGACTATTATGTTGGACTTCCAGTGTATTGTTATCATTAAAAGAACATTCACATGAACTGGAATCTGAACTTTACATGCTTCTTACAAACAAATTGCAGCAATTATTCAAATCAAAATTTCCTCATTAATGACCGCAGATAGGAGCATCATGAGTCAGGAGGGGATTCCTCTCCTCTAACCAAAACATCCCTTTTCGGTGGACCGTTGGCAGCTAAGTGATCCAGAATATTCTCTCCTGATTAGACAGAGGTTGCTTTCACAGCAGCTCCCATGGTGCTGCTGTGGAGCGAGTAAATAGAGATCTGCAGCCCCAGCTCAGCTCCCAGATTCTTACTGACAACCTTGTTCCATTGGCAAGAAAAACTGGTGATTAATACCCCTGCAACACTCGGTAACTAATTCAGGAACACATAAACATTCGGACATTCTCCACGAGCAAATACTCTGTATTTATGTAAATAAAATGATTTACAGTTGCAGCTCGGTTTAGAGCTAGAATTAGATGCAGAGTTCTGAAGGTGTTGTTTAATGTGGCAATAATTGCCAAGAGGCTGTGATTATGTCTACATCTCTGATGTGGTTGTGTCTCAAAACATCAACAAGGACCCATGATCATAGAGGAAAAGAATGTCAACAAGGCCATAACAACATTATGATATGATACCAATGCTTGTACATTTAAAAGGTTACTTACTTCTGATGTTTTTCAAATAGAGAGAAGAATATGAACTTTTGTATAGTGTCAAAAAGCACTAGAGCAGGATGGAGGAGTCCAGAGCAGAATCGCTCCAAAGGTATTCTACGGTGGCACTCAGAAGAGTCCGTACCTCTGCCAAGGCCCAACAGTTCCCCTAAACATGCAATATGAGACTTTGTGCCACTAGGGGTCTCTAAATCAGAACAATAACAAGTAGTACGTTTAAAATGCATAGGATCCTGTTACCTAGAATAAAATTGGAAATTTCTCTGAGTCAACAAAATATATAACATATGTCTAGTTGTCTTTGGACATTTTATTGAAGAATTGCTATATAATATATCTTTAGAAAAAAATAGATTCTTTTTTTTTTCAAGCACAAAATGTCAAATATCTTGCAATATTAAAGCCCCTTTGTCTGGATCTGCACCAAAATGTAATGGGTTCTTTCTTGGCCCATGTCACATCCTACACGTTTAGTGTCCATTCCTTTAGTTTTTGTCTGATCCTGTTGACAAGAAAAAAAAAAACTGACAGGGGTGAAAACATGGTGGAGGTAAACAGGGAACCCAGTATCAGCAGGTGGAGAGCGAGCACCAGGAGTCCGTGCCAGCTTCCCCCCCATGAACCACGTTCAGACTCAAAACACTAGTGCTTCATGTTTGTTCTTCCCCTATCACCTTTAATCTTTCAGCTCGGGCTGTTACCTGTCTCACACCATGCGGTCTGAGCCCTGGTCTGACACTGCTGCTCGACAGGTGGCAACTTCCAACTCTCTTCAGTGTGAGCCTAATTTGTGCGTGCTCACTCTAGTTTGGACTGTGTCACTCTTCAGAATCCTGCAGCAGACCTTTCGGCAGCTTGGCTCCATCACCCGAGCACATTGGGCATGTCCCTCCACTGTGTGGGCGTGTGGCCTGGAGGGGGGAAAGGCGGGCGGCCAGAATGGTGGTCTGCTGCACGGGCTCATTAAGCGAGCCCACAGAGAGCTTTGTACCTGTTAAGCAGACTAGCGGAGGCCACTCGACAAAACCAGTCACATATGAAACCCGAGGTGCACGGTGGATTATGCACAGGCGTGACTGCTTTACCAAATGAAAATGTAGGTTTTGGCCCGGACGTAAGAATGATTTTATTATTACTCTTTCTTTTTTTTAAATCCCTTCTGCCCCACTCCGCTACTTAATTCCCCAATGTATATGGAGCTTGGATGCTATAAAAAGGCTTTGTGTACTCAATAATTGCTTAATAGTTGCATAAAATGTCATTAACTGCTCCTGCTGGTTAGGTTACATCCACTCCAGCTACCAGAGGGACTGAGGCCGCTCACCCTACATCCTTCACTTCTCTGACCTCCTGCCTCTGTTTCCTTTTGTCATTTTCTTGCAAGGATCTTCTCATATTTCCACCCTTTCCTTCTCCTCTGTTCCTCTTCAAACCCCTTTTCTTCAGCCCCTTTTTTTCCCCCCCAACTTCCCTCTCACATGGCCTTCCTTTCTCCCTTCCACTCGTCCATTCCTTCTTCCATCCGTCACCGTCCACCGTGTTAGCGATACACCCCCTGACAGGTGAGACATCTGCAGCTCCCTCGCCTGTCAGTCTGCAGCACACGGGTCAGTCAGAGGGCCTCGTGCAGCCACGGCACATCCAGATCCAAACCCTGTCTACCCGGCCGCGTATCCCATCACCCATCACTCTCAGACGCTGAGAGGGGGAAGAAGAAGAAGGCCTCGGCTTCCTGCATGAGGTCATCACTGCGCTGCGGCGTCCCACCCGCAGTCAATTTATGCCTTCCGCTACTCACAAGCTCCTTGCGCCATTCTTATTTCAGCTCCATTAAAAATAATTGGTATATCGCTCCAGAATAAATGTTGAGGGGGAAACTGCGGCAGGTCATTCCAGCTTAGCTCAACACATAAAGGGGATGGCGAGCATCGGCGTATTGGTGTAAAAGTTCACAATGTATTTATTCTTTCCCCATATCACTTATCCAAATTGGCGGTCACTATTTGCTCTGTTGATGATCGCTTCCAGTGGATCATTTTCTGAAAAGGATATGTCTTAACTTTGGTGTCGAACGCTGCCAGCTCGAGAGTGGAGAGCACGTTGAAAGCATTATTCTCAACACTGTGGCGTCCCCCCCCCCTTCCCTTCCTCCCTTTAATCCACCACACTAATGACGTTAATGAAAAAATAATTCTAATCTCATTAGCACATCTCTCCAACCAGTCTCATTTCCCTCCGAGGGTTTGATTAATCTCTCACGCTGGCAGAGTGTTACTTGATTCTCTCCAATAACTTTGCAGCTGATTCTGAGGGAGCATCGTCAGGGTAAGAATTCAAACCTGAAAACAGACAGTAGAGTCTTTTGGAAATTGGTTTCAAATATAAAGAACTGTCTGTATTTTCCACTGTGTCCATTTGCCACTGAAACTAATAAGTAGTGCTTTATGTTTGTCCTAGAACGCCCTACTTGTCAAATACAGCCTCTGAAACATAATTTAGATCATCGCTGACGCCGTGAGTCTCTACTGAAAACTACTGGAATTGTTTTAGCGATGTTTTTTCTGTAAGGCAGCGTGACCAACCACACCCGCTGAGTGGCTGAGACACCGCAGGACACACTGCTGCCTTTAAATGAAGGATGAATGATGTTACTGGCTGATATTGGTTTTTATATACTTTAAAAAAAGCCAATACTGATCTCATTTTTAAAATAAATGTCTGTCAAATGCAATTTTTTTTATATGCTTAAATTGTCTTTTGGTTGCAAGAAATCCTTACTGCAATCCAAAAAATCATAAATCCCAAAACCTACGATTCAATATTTTGCATCTCCATGAATGCACTTTTCACTGGGAGAAGAGAAATATGCTAATTATGTATGAGCTTTTTCTCCATGTGATGATTCCAGCAAAAATCCAACTGTTGCATGATTAGCACTCATGAAGCTTTTTTTGGTCACCATCCAATACAGGATTTCGGAAAGTGTTGCCACGGTTACGGAGCAAACACACATCTGTGTGGGAGTCGGGACGCAGCTGAAAACTCTTAACAGAGGCAAAGGAGAGGGACAAGGAGTGGGACTGATATTCAGCTGCTCCGCATCGTAGGATTCATGAGGTTCTGCGATGTACTCTGGCAGGAACATCTTGTAACTGTTAACATGTTTGTTGTCATGCTTTGACTTATGTGCTCCTCTGTGGGTTTAAATACAAATACTCCACTGCCGTTAAGAGACACAAAACTTTTGAAAAAGAAACTGAATTTACTCAGAAATGAACAGCATCTAACAGCTAAAACGGCTATGTCTTAAAATATACTGTACATGTACATGTGTATTATAATTGTAATTGTATTATTATGTACATATTACAATGATCTTATTCTTCAATATGTTCAGTCCAAGGATTCATTCTGCAGCTGACATGTCAGAATTACACTACAGTTGTTTAAAGTGAGACTATGTAGCTATTTAAAAGGTGCAAATGCCAAATAATATTTTCGGCCAATTTAAAAGTTGAATTGCTCATACGTCTCAAAACACACCATTTACAGCGTTTCCCACTGAATTCACTCAATCTATAGCGGTAGTGGGGCTGCACTGAACTCTCTGTGTGGACGGTGCATTCGGCTTTACAATGCAGCGAGGCTAAACACCACAATAGAATACGATGGGCCACCATGTTTGTGTTCTCTATCATTGTTTCTTTCATAAAATTCTGGCTGCAGTACAGGTCATAAACCCTGCCTCCTCCATGTTGGGACATGGGACGTGGACCAAAGAAGAAAGTCTGACTACATATCAAATATGCAAATTATTCAAGAAGGCTTAGTTTTCATTGGTTATTTAATGTCATAAAAACAGGGAGAAATGATTGACAGCTGAGACTGTCTTTGGTCAAGCACATGCATCGGCACAACCTTGGTACCGTGGCTCTAAGGCCCCTCATCGCTACTGCGCAGACTCAAGATGAGAAAAATGGCAGCATTTGTATTCTGGATATTTGAGCCTTATGTGTGGATAATGGGAAGAAGTGGAGACGTGTCCTCCATCTTTACATACAGTCTTATGTGTTTATACTCTGCATACTTCGACATACTAATTATGTCTCATATGACGAAGGGATTTAGTTTAGCATGAGAGTCTGAGGTAGAGGTGCAGCATTGAGGGTCAGGTTTGAAGAAATAAATATCTCGAGCATGGGTCCTCGCGGGTATAGCAATTTGCGTGTTTGAGCATGTGTATGAGACATGTATGCTACATGCTGCCGTGCACTTGGAGTCCCATCTTCACAGCGGGATGATCGTCTGGCTCTAATTCCCTTCCATTAATCATTGGACTAATTTGTTTTCACAGCGCTGCGCTGACAGCACGAGGTTCTTGTTACAGCACAGAGGCTCATGGAGACTGTGTGTGCGTGTGTGTGTTCAGGTGTGCGTGCAAATGTGCGCATATGTGTGTGGCGGGGGGGGGGGGGGGGGGGGGGTTGTTCTCTGCAGTCTCCTGCCTTCGTTGTCATGGATGTGGATAGTTTGAAGTTAAATGGAAAGTTGGGAGCACAAACAAATGTTTACTTCTTTAAATGATGTAGGAAATAAACACCCGATGAGACCTTTCTAGAGACTTGATATTGATTGCTGTTAAACTGTTTTGAATTTGTTGACTTGGCAAAAGTATTTTGGGAATACTTACTGAAACCTGAACTGACTGCAATGAAATAGGGAAACAGCATAAGACAACACTTCCTCCAGCTATCCAGAAAAATGAAGACAGCAAATATTGAATACGAACGCTGCAGAGTGTGTGCAGTAGTGATCATGGTCATCACACGCTTGACTGTTCTCGAGTCAGGCTCATCTGTTAATCATGACGTTTCCCCGATTTTCATAGCATCAAGTAACTAATGAAACCAAACTTAAAAATGTACACTACAACCGTATAAAATGACAGAAACCATTTTTGAGAACAATTGATTTGATGTATTCTCACATCCAACTAACATGGAGGAGGTGGGATTTCTTACCTATACTACAGCCAGCCACCAGGTGGAAACCAAGAGGCTTTAGCATCACTTTTGGGGAACCGTCATGTCACCCATCTTTAAATACAGTCTATGGTCAGTACAAACAAATTAACCTTCTTCACTAACTGAAGAACTGATGATAGGTGATCACACCAGCACCAAACGTCAGACACGCCCACCATCAAGCGCTAACATAAGGAGAACTCATGTGATTGGTCACTGCTGTTTTCCCTGTTGACTCTGTATTCCTCCCACTAGTCATGTATTCAGATTCACATCAGCTTCTTGCCTTGAAACAAAACAAAGACAAATGGTAAAACATTCCAATTAGGAACTGGCTAATAAAACATGATCGGGTTGCTTCTGTAAAAGACTGACTCTCCCCAACACCAGTAAATCACTGTGTAAAAGGCAGTTTGTATCCATCGTAAAAAACGTACATCACTATTTAAGATTTCAGACTTTGCCTGCTGCAGTTCATCCCATCTCTGTGAAGCACCAGCAGCAGAGGAGACAAGTTTCCCCCAGAAAACCTCAGACCACCCAGACGTCCTCAGCAATTGGGCAAACAGCATCACTACTCTCCTTGATGAGCTACAAACCACTAAGCCAGAGCATTTTTGTGTGGAGCAGTGACAGTGTGTACTTATGATAAAATTAGGTTATTTTGTCATGGAAGCCAGTACAAGAGAAATGGCCGAGGTTATTTGTCTATACTGAAGTGACTGCAACTGTGGTGGCTCTGGAGAAGAAACTATGCAGCTGTGATAACTGGTCAGACAGTGGGTCAGGTCAAGCTGGCTGATTCAGCGTCTGCCATGTCTTTTCTTCCACATGACTCGTCCTGTCAGTGTTGTGTGATTATATGATTTTACCAAAACATATTTGATCTGCAGCCTTTCTCCCTTTTACCCTCTGAAAATAGACGTCCAGCAGACGGCCCAGTTTAAATGATCAGAAATAAAAAACATAATAGCAAGAACATCCATTCTTTCTATCTTTCTCCTTACTTCAATGCACACTCGTGATGACCTCATTACATTTTGTTATGTAGAGTATAAAATGTGGTAACAACTGTCAGTTGTGTTGAGGGATTAACCTCGGAAATGACAACGGTAGAGTTGTTTGCGTGATCATCTTCAAATCTATCTAAAATAAAATCCATAATAGAGCATTCATTCCTTTTGCAAAAGAAAGCATGGGGCCTCTGTCTTCTACCTCTTTACATTGTATTTGTGCTCCCATAACATTCAGTGTTGTGAAAGTGGACAGTGACACTGAACTTGAAATCTGCCCATACACACTTTTTGAAGGAATTCGGCAGGTAGGTGGTTCCAAGCATCTAAAAGAAATTGCTACATGTCTTCAGTGTATTTAGTCTCAGTGTCCTCGTGTGATCCTAGTCTAGTTCTCTATGACTCCATGACGCAATATCTGAAGGAAAAATATGTCATCAAAACAAAGTACATTTATTATCGCAAATATTTTGTCTATTATGAAGTTTAACCTCTGTGAGACATTAAATTACAGACTTTAAAACCAAAAAATACAAAAGATGCACTCAGAATACATTAGGGTTGGGGTTCTGTTTATTTTCACTCTATTGTTTACTCTCTTGTTTTCAAAGTTCTCATTGCAAAACTTTCAAACGTATTCTGTTGACCACCACTCAGGGCCGCTAACTGTGTGTGTGTGTGATTCCAGCGCTCCAAACAAGGCCTGCAGGCGTCTTCTCCTCCAAGTTCCTTTGATTACGTCTTTGTCCGTCATCAGGGGGCTTTTAAGTGCAGGGGCAGAACCTCGACCCCATGGTGACATAATGTTAAGATCCAAACTCCACAGGTAATGCATGAAGCTGTGCTGCTTTTATTTAAGCGAGACTTGGATGGCTGGAGTGGGACCAAATAAAACACAATATATCTATAAGCCAGGACTATTATTTTGTTAATGTGGTGGTGCAGAGAGAGGGAATGGGACTACAAAGAAATAATTTGTAGCTCAATTTTTTTTAAAGACCTTTGGTAAGACAAGAGTTTGCCAGTGGCCAACATATTGCTAATGCTCTCATTCTTTCTTTACACATCATATCCTAAAGGCACAGACTGTATTTTTCACACACACACACGACACGCACGCACGCACGCACACACACACCTCCTGCCTAATAATTACAACTCCTACCTGATCAGCATAAAAGCAGCTGAATCATATAATAAAGTCTTTACTAACCTGTTTGTTGTTTCTGCGCGTGACGCCACTCGCAATTAATCCCAATCAATAAGAACCCTTGAGCCTTTCCTCATTTGTTTGGTTGAGTTTATTTCCTTGCTCGAAGGGGACGCGGGGCTTATCCAAAGTACACAAACAGGCCATGGCACACAGAGGCATGGAACCTAAACTGCGTCCTACTGACGCTCTTAATATCCTGCAATGAAAGCTGGCTAACTCCGATCATTTGATTCAGACCGCCTGTGTGTGTGTGTGTGTGTGTGTGTGTGTGTGTGTGTGTGTGTGTGTGTGTGTGTGTGTGTGTGTGTGTGTGTGCACCTCGTTACTTCATATTAATCACAAACAAAATGTTCTCAGTCATGCCAGTGGCTTGTGTGCTTTTGCAATTAATGATGAACCTTTCAACCTTTCAGCTGCACTTAGTTGTTACGCTTTGAATTGTCGAGTTTGATGTGAAACGGATTCTCTTCACCCAATCCTGTTAAAACTACCACTATGTCACTTCCAAGAACTGTATTAGTAAATATGAACATATTTATATGAATAAAATATCAAATTACTATGATACCCAAGTTATGTGTGGTTTCTCAACTCACTGTTTTGGTTTTTACGACCCACGGCTTTAATGTTTTGGTTCACTCTCACAGCTCTCATCCACATTGTTTCTGACAACTGCTGTTAGCCTGCTGTTGTACACGAGCAGATGATAAAATGTAAATCAAAATAAGAAGAGAACAGATATTAAGAAGACATAAGAACATGTTAAAATAAATATAATCAAAAAAGAAATTACATTTTATTTAAAATAATGCATACAAACAGGCTGAATGCAATGTTTCAAGTTTCCTTTAAAGACATTGACTGAACTAGCTTATAAATTAAGTCTAATATATATTATATATTATATATAATAATGAGCATAAACACAGTCAGATGGTGTGGGAATCTCTAAGAAGCATGAAAAACAAAACTTTTTAAAAGAGAAGAAGCCATGAAAAAGGCACTGGGTGATTACTTGACTGCAACTCAACTCCTACTCATTGCTTATTCATTGAGGTCATGATGTTACAGGTGGATGAACGGAGGGAGTTCAGTAAAAGGGATGTGTTATGAAAAACAGAATAAGTTTTGTCCAGGAGGCAACTAAAACGAATTGTATTGTTGAATGTTCCTTTTCGTATTACACAAGCCAAAAATCCACACCACACAACAGATGCTGACCAAGCCTGCTTCCATTAGAGTGAAATAATGTGTGGACCACATGTTGCCAACAGTTTAAGACTGATATTTTGTTATATTTGTATATTATATTTGTATATTTGTATATGTATATTTTGTTATACATGAAACCACAAACATTTTGAAAATAGATCCAACTACTACAACAAAAAACTTCTACTGGAGTTGTTTGTCAAAAATATGACATTCATAAACACGCCATCTTTACTTTGCTTCAACTTAAAACCTGCCTTCTCAAATCCAATTCTTTATAATCAATAAAAGAAAAACTTTGTGGTTGAATATCCAGGACTGTTAGTAAATCAATCTAAACAGGTAAATGTAATCTGCCTTCAACATAAGAGAGGAGGTATATCTATTCAAAACAAAACACATACAGAACAGGGGCCACAGGGCTGAGGGTGTGACATTAGTGTTGCTTTAGTGTAAATAAAGCTGATAAAATTAAGATGCTGTTCTCGCAGCTCTAAAAATTATACTTGCCATGAACCATTGCAATGTCTTATGGGAAAACTTGCTTTTTGACTAATTCCACTGCCATTTAATTTGAGGAAAGCAAACCTGATGGACGGGGGAGTAAGTGAACCAAAGACAAATGGAAATGTACTGGGGGTACCTGGGAGACAGCTTTCATATACATATTTAGCCCAGAGGTAGTGAAAAATGTACATGAAACAGACTTAATCCTATATTGGCTTGAGCAATCGTCTCCATAAAAAGGGCTGGGTGGGGGGGACTCCTGGCCGTTAGATTTATGGACAGAAAACAGGCCCTGTGTGACAAGAACCGAGGCTAAGAGCAAGCAAATTCGCAATCCTTAATCACCAAATTGGGAGTTATAAATTCACTGGGTTTTTAATAGGCTGTCGCCACAGCACAGTTTACCAGTGCAGTACATGTATATAATGCCATCTCATGTGGAGCCTCACATTTGTGTATGAGAGGGAGCGTTTATGTCTGTGTCTGCGTACATGTCTGTTTTATGCCCGTCGTTACATCCCTCTCTGCACTCTCCGTGCCTCCGCGTGCGTCTTTACATCTCTGGGACTGTTTGTGTCCTTTTTTCATGTGTCTACGTGAGCGGGTACATGCGCTCATGCGTGTGTGGCCCTGCAGTCAATGGCCCGTTGCATTTTCCCCCGATAGCCGTCAAGGAGGAAAATGACCTTTAATATGCCCGGCCCTCTCCCCCAGTCCATATTAATGTTAATCTATCAGACTCGGTGTCTCCCTCGCCATACAACGCTGCCAATGTTCCCAGGGCCTTGGGGTGCAATCAGTGGTGTTGAACCAAGCAGTGCTCACTTTAAGGGTGGGAATTATTTTTTAAAAAGCAAGCGTGCGCACACACACACACACACACACACACTGATCTCTTGGTGATTTTCTTCAGCTAAACAAGCCAACGGCACACACCGAAACCACTGCAGAGATGTACTCGATGAAGAACAACACAAAGGAGGCCACGTCATTAGTGTTGGGAGGAGTGGATGCAGAGGTCACTGGTTGAAATATGACTGAACCAGCTGGGAAAAGTGGATAAGCGGATATTAGTCGGTTAAACTGGGCAACAAAACACCCCTTTCCTCCTATACAATCCTTTAAATATAATAAATACATAATATTTAAAATACCACAGCACACACACTATAGTGATGTCAAAAATACCATTGTATCCTATATGCACCATGATACTGTCACAAATACTATGGTAGTTGTACCTTTCACATAGTACTCATACCAAGGTGAATATTCTTATGGGAACTTCTAAAGCAAAGCGCGTCACTGTTGATTGTCTGTTCATCAAGCCCTGCCACACTTATGCCCTGTCCTAATTCCCCCCTTAGTCCTACCACTTGGCCCTACCCCTTCGTTTTGCACGTGGCCATAGGAGGGGTAGTGTTGTCCATTTCTCTATGTGATCTAGGGGTAGTGGCCATCCAGCCCTCTAAACACCCCTTCAACTGTAGTGTATTCAGGACCCCTCTAAAAACGAAGGGGTAGACGGAAATTCCCAAATGCTTTACGAGTGGACTAAGCAAATCAACACGGCAACAGCTGTGGGTAAAATACTCATAAATGTAAGTATGTCTTGCAAAATAACCATGCCATTTATTTTAAAATTCAACAGAATATCTTATTTGAATTCAGTAGCAAATGAAATTGAATCGCTTTGACAAACGTTTCAAGAAAATCACGATTCAAGCCGTCAAGCATGTAAAAGTGAGTGAGAGTAAGGAGTAATGTTTGTAACTCCTGTGTCCCGTATATGAAGTTTGAAAAATACTTCCCTGCTCATGTTATAATGTTTTCAGTGCGGGGCAGAAGTTTCTATGGACAGGACTAACGTTACATTTAAATTCCTGATGTAAACGCACTGACTGACATATTTATCAATAGATCAATCTGTCCTGCAGTGGTCAGATGTGTCACCAATATAATGTTAGTTGATATTGGGCTAATAACTCTCTGTACTCTAATACAAAAGTTCTCAAACAGTATGTTTTCACGTTTACATTACAAGATGCTATATAAATGGGGTAAAAGATTATAGTTGACAGCTTAGTCTTTATTACTTTATTAATCTCTACGATGATGTCTAATGTGCAGACTCTGGCTCCAAATGTACAAGGTGGCAGTGTTTGTATCCAGGACATTTTGGCCTCATTTCAGAATAGCGGGAGGAAGAGGAGACACATTGCCCATCTTAGAATACAGTCTATGGTTTTTGGTTTTGGAAGGTAGGCACCACCTTTCACACGAGTGTTGTTCTTACGGGACCTGTGGTTCCTACAGTCACAATTAAAGTCTGATTGTTCAGGTTGCAGTTTGAATCAGGGGTTCAGTGTCCCAGTGAAGCTGTGGAAGGACACTGTGGTTACACTGGTCAGTTTTCCATAGAAAATGTGTTTACCTGTGTGAATTATTGGTTAAGAAAAATTAGAAAGCATGCAGGAATCTCCAAAAGCTTCTGGCCAATGTAAATATATAAATAAACATTGATTCTTCATTGACAGAGAACTAGCGAGCACAGCCCGTTCCATTTGGTCTGAGGTTTGTGGTCTCAAGTGACCATTTGATTTGATTTGAGTAATCAGGTTAGAAATGTGCATAATCTAACTTCTCCATCTCTAACTGGACTTATTCACGATATGTTTCTGTCCCAATGTTGCCTGCTGAAGCAAAACTATGTTATAAGACGGAGTGGATGCAGTTTAAACGTTAAAGGCTCAAGGCAGTATTTTGCACTTGCAATTTGCAGGAAAGTAAACGAATGCGAAAAAAACAGTTTTAGAAAGCCCCGGTGAAAGAAAGCCACAGTATGCATCTTTCACCTGTATATTTCTAAATGTAAAAATAACTTCCAGTGACTCCGAAGAAAAGGGATAGGAGAGAAAGGGATTGAGAGGAATTTAAATGAGAAAACAATCAGTTCTGTGGCTGACAAAAAATAAACTTGCACGCCACTACAATTTGGATGAATGAGAGGTGAAGGAGAGGAAGAAAAACATCACTTGGGAGGTCATTAGGTGCCATTCAGTCAGTCCTGTGTATCCAGAGGTGGATTGACTTCGGAGGTGGGTAGAGGCCGTCAAAGAGACGGAGAGAAAGGCTCCGGTCATTTGGGTAATCTCTGTGCAGATCTGCCCCCTCAATTGGAAAGTCTATGCTAAGTGCAAGCAGGGAGGAGCCGTTTCAAGGGAGGTTTGTGGAAACAAACTGCTAATGTGTTTTTTATTTGTGGCAGGGAGATCTTATCGAGATGCATGGCATAAACTGTTTGGACTGTTTGGATATCTTGCTCTGTTTCACCCTCTACCTGCCGTCCAGTCTTTTCCCTTTGTCTCCCCACAGACATGGCTCTTGTAGCCTTGATTTAAAATTCAGAGACTTTTCCATGACGATAAATTTGTTTCTACGTTTCAATTTGCAGCTACAGTATTTTCTTCTCCCATACTTTTAATCCCAACTTGTGTTGTTCCATAACTCAAAGTGGTTGTATAATGGTTTTAATATATACTATAATATAAAACCTTGAATAACTGACTTTCTCTAACATGAGTCATTTAAATTTAGCTGTTGAACATATATTAAGTTGGAGGTATTGCATTTGAAAAGCGCATGAGCAAAGTTCTTGTTATTACAGTAATTTTTATATCATAAAATTATATAATGGTAGTATAAATATGGAGCTCGAATGGATGCATTAGGAGGATGTCAACTTGGATGTCTCCTGCCTGCTCTATCCAGTTGCTGCCTCTTGCCTGATTGCTCAGAATATGTTCCTGTTGTTCTGATCGCGTCTGACTCGGACAATCTCCTGCTATGCTATTTGAAAGAGAAAACTCCGGAGAAGGTTCGGACCCAGTTTTGCGGAGTTGTTGTCTGAAAACAGCTTTACTGAGCCTCAGAAGTTTTTCAGAACTTCTACTTAACATGGCCTTCTTATCTAACTTCAAAAACAGGATCTCACAGCAACAGCCCTGACAAAATAATTATCTGTGGTATTTCAATGGCCCTTTTCCACCTCCGAGCCCCAAAACAATTCCTCTAAATGAATCACACATCAACCTTAATATTGTGTTTGTGACTAAGCACTTTTACGACAATCTTGGATGTTGAATGTCCATTATGCAGCTAATGGTTTGACTCAGCCTTGACACATCCTGACTCACGCCATCACCAGAGGCTATTTCAGACCGCACACGCCTCTCCCTGTAACCCATCAGCAAACCATCTGACCAGGTGGTTCAATACATCAGCTCCCATCTGCCGTCACTCCGCACCTCGCTGCGTCTAATGTTGCTGTCTGGTTGCCATGAACACCGGCACGGCAGGTCCCGTTTGGCCCTTGTTCGCCGTAGCGGGGCCCTGTGCAGTGCGTGCCTGCATGCGACGGCCAGGAGCCAGTGGTTTGTTATGGCGTGTCGCCACCCTGGGCGAACCACACAGCCTCCTGTTTGTTTGAACAAGGCCCCCGATGCCCGGCTGTTCTCTCGCTGTGGCGGAGAAAAATAAAATGTAAAAAGCTGTCAAGGCTCAGCTGTCACTGAGAGCACATGGGAGGAGTAATAAAAGAGGGAAAGACAGAAAAAGGGGTTTCGAAGTAGAAGGTTAGAGGAAAAGAATAAAGGCATTAGAACGAATAAGGACAGAGGAATAGAGAAGAGGAAGGAGGGAGCAGGGATGGATGGGCAGAGGTAGGGGGCTTGTAGCTGTAGCGCACAGCAGGAGGATTGTGAATATATGTCAGGAGGACAAGCGAGTGGCGCTCCTGCAGCATGGTGGGCCACTCCCGTTTCCATGACTAATTGAAATCTTCCACTGGGCTGCTGGGGCCTCGCTTCTTTTCCGACGCCACCCGTCTCTCTCCTTTTTCTGCTTCTGTTATTTTCTCCCTCCCTCCCTCCTCTCAAAACACATCCTGTATAGTGTCCGAGACAGAAATATGCATGTTTCATTTTTAGGTCTTCCCGTAATTTATACTGTTTCCAAATAAACGCAACAACATGACAATTTGAAACGGACATGTTTTCAAGTCAACATTCACTTCTCTCTGACATTGTAGGCAGCTCTTATCAAGCTGATATTTGTCCAAGTGCTTATTTTTCAGGTAACTTTGGTTTTAATGAGATAATTGATGCTATACAAGCAGCGTGAAACATGATTGGTCAAATGCTTTTATTAGTGGGATCTCGTGACTGCAGCTCAATTCCCTGATCTCTATACTGGGAAGGCTCTGGCGCCAAATGCACAAGATGGCAGCGTTCGTATCCAGGATATTTTGGCTTCATTTTATGGATAGTGGGAGGAAGTGGAGACGTGTTGTCCATCTATACAGTCTATTGGAAACAGAGCCAGCAGATTATTAGCTTAGCTTATTTTAGCTGGAAATAAGTGCACTTCTACAACTCACTTATATGTTATATCTTTGGGGAAAGCCAGGCTACCTGCATCCTTTTTTTGATTAACTAAGCCGAGCTGGTTGTCTGTGGCTTCACATTTAGCAAGATATGTATCTTATCTAATATTTAGCAGCAAAGAAAACTGTCTAAACATTTCTTTAAGGCGAATACTTGTATCGTCTACAGTACCACTGAAGGATGTGGTACAGACAGGACTGGTTGAGGCCGAGGGCTCCCAAACAACATCAGACCAAATAAAATCCATGCCGATATCTCTTTCCATGTAATAATTGATCATAAACTTTAACAAGATGCTCTGTGTGAGCGAGGGGTCACACCTATGTGTGTGTGTGCCCCACAGCACCTGGTGCTACATGCTAGCAGGCGGTAGAGGAGGGGTCCTGTAACGGGTCAGTAGCCTATACAGACACCGAGGGGTCTATGTAACTCACACCCAGCAGAACATAAGTCCGCTGGGGCACAGCTTGATCCTCAGACTAACTGCTTGACTGACTAAGCCACATATTTATCGCTTACCCCGGTCTGACCGTAGCTGTTGCACCAAGCATGTCAACCCTTGGGTGATTCATATCAACTGTATATATTTTGCCCAGAAATCAGCAATTAATCACCTTTTAATCAGGCTATTAAAAGCCCTGTCAAAGCTATAGGAGCAGTGTACGTTTACTAAATTGAATGTGTGTGTGTGTGTGTGTGTGTATTGAAGACCACTAGTGGATCGGGTTGAGTTTCTCCAAGCAAGAGCCCACTCAACATTTTTCGAGTTCAGCAGAGTGCTCGGAGGTTGAAACCCAAACACCGATGATTTGAGAGAAGGCACAAGAGCATGAAATACGATTAGGTTTCAACAAGAGCCACTATTTTATTACACTGCCTGATCAAATTTATAAATTGAATTAGGCCTCCTTTATCAATCCAGACAGCTATTGATTTCATTCTGAGAGGGTACAGTGCGCGTGTGGGTGTGAGGTGATGGAAAAAATATGAAAAATAGGGACGTTTTTAGGGCTGTTTTGCTGCAGCATAGTGCTTCCATATGGATTTTACAGTTGTTTTTGCTGCACGGGGTGTGATGGAGGAGGGATATTCTTTACAGCCTGTCAGATTCAGGTAACCTAAACTTTTATCAAGTCCAAACGTCCCACTATTTTGCTGAGATCAAGCCAGAGGATCATGGAATCATGATATCGCATCATCAAACCACTCCGCCTCTTTTCTCTCTCCTCTGCAACGATTCACAACAACACATATTTTTCATGAATTTAGGAGGTTCTATAAATAGAAAGTGTTTCCACGCTCTGGGGTTTCAGGTTCTTCCCACCTCAGTCATTTATTTATCTGTGACTAGTTGAGACCACACAGATTTTGTCATGCCTGTCAGTTTTCGGCTGTGACCTCATGGTACCAGCAGGTTGGGTCAGTGATGTCATGGATTAGCTAGCTACTGCAAACGCTGAACAATGATTTGTATGTTAACCCTGCATCTGTGTTAAATTACTGATGTGGGCAGCTATTGTTTGTAGTGTTTGTGTTTGTAGTAAAGACCTAAGGAATAATGTTAGGGTCATACCTGGTAGTTATACATGCAAAAGCTTTAGGTTCCATTTAGATTAATACTTAAACCACAGTCATATTTTTATTTGTATTATTAAATATAATATTAATATATTTAAATATATGTTTTATCAGTATTTAGTTATACACATATATACAGTTATATTAGTTGTATACATATATACAGTTATATTAGTTATACAGATATACAATGAAATAGTATATATATATTATTTACTCTACAAAACCTTGGTCAGGACATGGAGATGCTTTCATTGTTTTTCTAGTTCTTTAAACCTGACAACAAACAAGTCACCTCAGCAGGTTGTCGAGGTGGCAGCATGTAAATAAACTATTTGATTATATTGTTTTTGGTGCATTATTTGTGGGCTTATGTACAGAAATGAAGGTAGGTGATGGCAGCTCAAACAAAAGGAAGCAGTAAAGCACTAAAGGCCTCGTCTAAAGCTATTTTCCAGAGTTTCCCTGTCGCGTTCGAAGAAGTCAGCAGGTGATTGTCCGGGTCAGACACGTTCACAGCAACATGAACATTCAGGTGAGGGGTGTTGCCTGGGTGGAGCTTGCAGGAGGCGGGACCTGACGCGTAAATTCCACAGTGGAAAGGAAGTGTTTTGCTTAACAGCACATTGACACCGGCGTCAGATCTTATTTCTAAAAACTCTCGAATCCTGTTGCGTTTCCAAGTTGACATCTTGTCTGATATTGATATTAGAACACCAGAATGCAAACTCAGGAGAGCACATACCTACACCAAGGCCAAACAGTTCCCTTAAATCAAATCGAGCTGCACCAAATAACACATACTCATAGATATCAGTCATGTATAAATATGCCAGATTTTTTTATCAAGAACCATGAATTATGAGTTGCATCTGTGAGAAAAATAAAAAACACAGTATCTCACAATGTTTCTCACAATCTCACAACGGTTATGGTTTAGTTGTCCAGATGCGCCCCATAATGTAATGGGTTCTCTCTGTGTACCATCATTCCACAAAGTTTAGAAAAATCTGTTCGTAGTATTGCATAATCCCAAAAAACTAAAACAACAATCCCAATCCCACCTGGAATTAACAAACTTGTTGCACTATCACTGAGCAGCCAACGTTAGATTGATGGTACAGTGACAGTATGGAAACCGAGATGGAGACATTTTGAGTTTGCTTCCAACGTTTGGCACATGAGCAAAAACCTAATATTTTCTTCCTGCCTTGAAGAAGCATCACTTTATAATATCTCATGCTCAGAGAAGCTGTAACCAAATTGGGAAATCCGTTTTTTAGGTATCAACAGTTAAAAGATCATGTTGTGAGATGGATATCTACGTACAAAATCATAAACGCATTGCGGAGCTACACATTGGAGAGTTATGGTGACATTGGGACAAAGCCATCAATAAAATTAAGTTCTGGGCTATTAATTCTAGGCTGCAACTTATTCAATTTGCAGTAATACATAGACTACATTACACTTAGGTTGTAAAGTTGTCTGATGTGTTTAAAATCACTTTATCGCCTGACCCTGAAACAGCATTACTCTGCCGTGGTGGAGAAATTGGACCATTTGCACAGACGGGGTACATAGCATGGTAATTGCCAAGAAATGCATTTTAAAATTGTGGAAATCTGAGTATGTTTCTTAACTTGAGTCGCGGTTACAGGGAACTCTTGGGAGTTTTACATGCTGAGAGGTTAAGATATGAAGTGTCTGTCAGAGCACATGGGGACTGAATGGTTGTCTTTGTATTGTCCTGCATCCTATGAAACTGAAAAAGTATTCAAAAATGAATTCATGGGACAGAGAGAGTGAAATTATCATCACTGATGGGAAATTTGATTTAAAATTCAAGATCAAATTTATGAATAAAACACCTTGTAGCAGTCTTAGTGCTTTTCAGAGGGAAAGGTGAGTAATACACTAATGTAGGCGAAGGGAAATAAAGGCAGAAGCAATCAAAACAGCAGATATATAAAGTGCAACAATAATAATATATTCTGAGAGCGCATACAGTACCTCCACCAAGGCTATTTCCCTGTTTCGCCATGTCAAAGCAGTGTCTCCCATTAATTATCTAGACTGTGGCAGCCAGCCATATACTAATTTGTTCTGCCACAGTTTAACCATGAACCAAAAAAAGTTGAAACCTCTCATAACAACATAAGAGATCTCTAACTTGCCTGTGCTATCGTTCATAAAGTGTTTACCATCCAGGCAGAGAGTCACACCTCATAGTTTCAGCTACCATTGTGCGTGTGACCGCAAGTGGCCGCTATGCAGTTCTCTGCCAGGCGGGAACTTCTTTTTCACTTTTTAGTCTCTGTACCTCCGCGTGTTTGCAGGCACACCCCCGTTAGTGCCATTGACCCAAGAGAAAGTCAAATAAAGTTCCTGGATCATTAATTCAGATCTGCACCAAATTTTATTTAATTGGTTCTTTCCATCAGAAAAGCCTTCATACCACCAAGTTCTGTATTGGACCGTACAGGGGGTTTTGTGACGTCCTGCTAAATGACAGACAGACAAACACCACAAAAACATAACTTCCTTGATGAAGGTCAAAAAACACAAATGAATTGCATTATGAGAACACAAAACTGTATAAAAAGGACAAATGGGCTATTGAAAAAAAGACTTAAACCACAAACTGATTATCACATTAGTTGCTGATTTGTCAATCAACTGAATTAATCAGTTGTTCTTATTGTCTTTTACATACACTCTGTAACTGTGCTGTTCTTCCTGAGGCAGCGAGGTGAGTGAGTTTCCTTTCGTATCTCTGTAAAATGGTTTTACTGTTTAAAATGCAACCAAAGTTCAAACTAGCGGCAAATTACATTTATGACCTTCCATGGTCTGAAATTACAGAAAGATGAAATGACGAGAAGGGGAGGAGGAGAAGAGAGAAGATAAAGATGCCACTGTCACACCCACTTAACTGAACACCACCGCCGCAGGGTCAGTGCACTCTCACTAAAACACACGACAGACATAAGGTCTCACACACGCAAACACAGACACAGACACAGACACAGACACACACACACACACACACTCCTGCACTTCCCCCGTCCCTTGCCGCCTCCTCCGTCGTCCGATTGGTCCACAACACGTGTGTGTACGTGAGACATGAGGGCTGCTTTAGCGTGTCACTGTGTGTGAGTCGTCATGATGTGGTTTGCACGGCTCACTGCTCACATACTAAACTGTACCTGCCACATTATAAATCTGCGGGGAGAGAGGCAGAGAAGGTAAATAAGAGCGGTCAAATATGGCGGAGATGGAGTGAACGGTGCATGTGCGTTATTATGTGTTGCATTGGTTTCATGCAGAGGTGTATCATATTCTTGAATTATCTTGCAACAGTCAGGTGGAGGCTGTTTGGGCGGAGCTTTTTTTTTTGTTGCCAGTACCTGACCGAACCACACATCAGACGATGGATTCCAGAAGGAGCGACTGTCAAGGCTGCACATTGTTATGTTTTTTTTTTTCTGTTCTATTTTTCCTAAGTTGCCCGCTGGAAATAATTCCTGCGTCTACCTGCCTCGCCTGCGGAGTAATGAGGTGAAATTATTCTCCGACCTGACTGACGACGGCATCATTTAGTCAGTCAGCCTTGGGGACCTGGCGTGATGCCTGGGAGACGCTCAGCCTCATGACTGACCCTGTGTTTTCACTCAAAATATATTGAAAAAAAAAAGGAGCTCTCCAATTAATTTCCATTTACATATTCCTGGCTACGGTTTCCAGATGGGGTATATAGGGGAGGGGTTAGGCTGGGTGGTGTTGGCCAGGAAATGAGACGCCTCTTCGGTCGCCACGTTGATTATTTGTTTAGGTCATTAATAATTCCTGAGGTGCTGTAATTAATTTCGAAACGAGCCAGGTGATTGGCGTTGCAGGGAGCGAGGGAGGGTGGAAATGCCGGACAGGGTGGACACACACACACAAACATTCCGGCTGCGGTGACATTTACTGGTAAACAGTCCCAAGATTAGTCGCAGTGTGTTTGTTTTCAGGTGAGTTAACGCTGTCACTTTCGACCCCGGCTCCTGGGATAACCTGCTTTACACCGTGTCACCTGCTCCACAGAGGTGGCATAAGAGGGTCAGAGGATGATTGAAATTGGCAGAGTGAGAAGAGGAGGGAGAGACTGAGAGAACTTTTTCCTCCAAGCATTTAAAATCGTCCCGGGGTCACAGGGCATTTTCTCCATTTTCACACGTCTTCTTAAATTTAGCCCTTTACAGGCCCTTGCATATAGCATGAAACCCGTGTGTTTTATATAATTTCTCTTAGGACAATTTTATTTAGATCTTTACTGAGGCTCAAATTTGACCTATAAAGCATTGTGTAAAGCTGTGGTGGATATAGGATTTTTCTAAAGCAGGGAACACAAAGGGGCCACAATCTACACATAGGCGCCAATTATAGAGAGACAGCCGTGGGGCAGGAGAGGATGGGGGACGTCTGTGAGTAGTAGACGATGTGGTGGTTTGAGGGGTTTGGTTTCAGCATAGATTTGAAAATGAACGCAGCCTTCCAGATTCTGCCACCTTTTGATTAGAGGGTCACGACGAAGAGACGTCCCAAACTAAGCATTTGCCCTTCAAGGTCCAAGACAGTTTGAAACACTAGGTGGCGTTATGAGCCGTGTTCAACCCATAAATCGAGATTTTGGTAATAAATGCGATATTAAAACATTTAAGTGAGCAGTATCTCTTTAATCAGACGCCACTTTTATTGTTACCAACATGGTGGACAAGCTCTTCTTGCTTTTGGGTGTCCTTCATCTGTGGAAATCTCTTCCCCAGTTTAAGAAAGGAGGTGAGAGCAGCTGCTCTTTCAAACTGATTTGCTGGCAGGCTGTTCTATCTGTGATTTATTTATTTATGGGCACAGGGTCAGATTCAGTATCCAAGGTATCAACAGTGCATGTAAATAACTGAATCAAATTAAGAGCCTGACTGGAACGTGGCCAAAAGCAGAGCTCCTTTGTACACGTAAGGTAGAGACAGAGAGAACGAGTGATGCTGTCATGTTGTCAATGAGAACCAGAGTGTGGGTGAGTGGTGGTGGAGGAGGAGGAGGAGGAGGTGAGCAACACATGAAGTCATGGGCCTCACAGTGAGATCCCAGTTCTCCGCTCCAGGTTTGATTCCTGTGGGAGCAGGAGACAGCGACTCTCCGGCTCCACGGCTGACGACCGTACGGTGACTGTGATGTTCCACACGTGGCGGCCGACCTCGCCTCCCTCGCCGCCGCCGCCGCCGCCGCCTCCTCCACTGGTCAGCGACAGCCACGCTTGACAAGGCAGACATACAGGGACCTAGTCACAGCCAAGAGAAGCAACTGTGAAGGCGTTGACAAGCAAAATGATAGTTTCCATTTTGGCCTGACTATTGTGAGGTGTGATTGCATTTTATTGGCAGGGTCAGTGTTTAGGAATAAGGGCAGGGTAACTGTTTCCAAACACGTTCATGTGTTTGACCCACAGAAGTCCTTTGAATATCATTCACAGGAGTTGATGTAATATAGCTACATTAGTGTCTTTCTGCTGAAAACTATTCTATTCTAATTAATATAGTCATCACTGCACTTTTTCCTTTAGTGCTAATTTAAACAGAGACAAGAATAAAAGTTGAATGTGTCATATCCCCCACAGCACTTGAGGAGTTCTGTCACAGGGTAGATGAGAGTTAAAAAATTGCCTGTGTAACACTGTAAAGAAGCTCACAAAGAACCTGCAAGGAGAATTAGTACATAAACCGTTGTGGTTTAGGAGGTCGAGGGTCGTCCATTAACCAGCGTGTTGGTGGTTTGATCCCCTACTCCTCAAGTCTGCATTCTGAAGTGTCCTTGGACAAGATACTGAGCCCCAAATTGCTCCTGACGGCTGTGCCTACAGTGTGTGAATGGTTTGTGGTAGAAAAAGCATCGAAGCATTATATGAATGTGTATGTGAATGGGTGAATGTGACTTGGGCTGTAAATCACTTTGAGTGGTCAATAGGACTGGAACAGCGCCATATAAATATAGCCAATTCAATCCACCTCTTACTTTTAAAAGTTAAACCAATGTGTGAATTAGAGTGGGGCTCTGAGCCTGAGACAAAACAGCTGAACTCGAATCCGACAGACTGTGGTCTTTCTAACTGTTGATAAGCACCACTGAGTTCTTGTTACTCCAATTTATCAGCTATCGTTTGATGATAAATTAACCCCTTGGGGCAATAGCCATTATTTTGGGGCTTTAAAACCTTTCGTGGGTGTTTTCGGTTCGAGTGACATTTGGACTAATCTCGATTGACAGCTATCTGCATATGAATACAGATAAATAACTTTGTTGCCTTTCTTAAAAAGTAAAAAAAGTAATTGTTCTCCAACATGATCCGCTTAGTAACACTTGCTATTGTTCTGAAATAAACAGACGCCAGAGAGTTTGTAAATAAGTGCACAAGAAACCAGAAGACACTCAACACCAGCATAGAAACTCTACCACCCTCATCTCTCACACACCTACGCACGACTATGAATGCTCTTCCCCGTGCGGAGGCTACATGTGCACCCATGGCGTAGCTTCGACGCAGAAGCATGAATCAACCTTAAGTGCTACACGCGTGTTTATTACTTGTTTTCCCTGATGAGACATCTGCCCAGCCAACGTGACCTACCTGACCTGGTCCTGAATATCATTTCAAACTTTTTGTAAAACCCAGCCTGGGTCGGATGCACTCTTCAGTGCTCTACCTCCAACAACACTACAAAACTATGTTTGCTACTATTTTCAGTAAAAGCCCAAACATTGGTGGTGTCTTGATGTGTCAGGAATAGACCTAGTTCTGTACTATTCAGCAGCGTGTTGCCTTAAGAATAAAGGCAGTTTCCTCACACACTCTGCGGTTCACTACATCCCGACTATTATGTCCCAACTCTACACTTGTCCTGTCAGGTCACTTTAACGAAGGCTGACCTAAGAGAACACTGGGAAATGTAGGGATAGTCAGTGTGTCCTCATCCCATAATTATCGTTGCTGTTCTGCAAAATGTACAGTCTTGTTTTATATAAAATGACAACATGTGGAAATAGCATGGGAAAAAATAAAAAAGGATAAATATAGGAAAATGGTTGTGGTGTAGAATATGGCTCGTTTTCAAAGCAAGAAAGAGACGCAGGAGTTAGGTGACACCGGTATGTTTGTCTGCAGCCCACATTATTGGGAATAAATTGTGTAATATGTCTCGCATTATATTGAATTTATAATCTTTTCGGGAGGATATCGACAGACAGACATGTACTAGTGTCAGCCTGAAAAACTACTATCAGTCAGTTCCTGGTGGGAGCAGCAGTAATAGTCATGACCTCACACTTCCACGAAAGCACTCAGAACTGAAGTGCCTGCTCAAGTGCAACTCCAACTGAATTGAGGTTCGAGTGTATTTAGAGCAAAATGAATGTAGTCAGTGCGTAAACACACACACACACACACACACACACACACACACACACACACACACACACACACACACACACACACACACACACACACACACACACACACAGAGTCGTCTGCTCCCCGTGGGCAGGGCCATTGGTCCTGGCCGACCACCAGGGAAGCTGGCTCGGAGCAACAAGACCCTAACAACACTCCAGTGGACCTTTAAAAAACACTCGCTGGTCTCCTTTCCCTCAGCTAAGACGTGAGAGCGTGACACTACAGGCCTCTGCTCCATTTAGGTGACTGATAGCTGGGCAGATTTTCTTAAAACAGCCCCCAATTATCAGATGCAATTAAGGCCCCCTGCCCAATTACAACACCCCTCAGAATGAGCATGTGTGACGGAGTGTGTTCCACTGGTGGCCCCAGCCAAATGACTGGTGGAGCTGATGAAGGAGGATTGTGAGCCTCGACGCTGAGCGTATTCACAACAGAGGTACTGGAGGTACTGAAGCCGCTAACGCAGGATTAAGGTTTGAAAGAGTTAACTTTGAGTTTAGTATTAAAAACTAAAAACCTGGAATAACCATAAAAGTTTACTTGACCCTCACCTTGCATTCATTCATGATGGTGTCGTTACAGATTGTGGGCACATTCCAGGGCTGTCACTTTCTGAAAATCATGTTGGTAAGAAGTTTTAATGAAACACAATCTTCCAACATTACCCCCCCTCAAAAAGGGAAACCACATTGTGCTTCCTTGAGGTCTAACAAACATGTTCAGTGCAGTTTAATCCCAATAACCTAGAATGGCACTGTTAGTAACAACAGTCCCCTTTGGAAACCACATTTAAATTCACTAGATCCAGGTTTTTATGTGGATCTGCACCAAATTACACACACTCATGAATATCACTCTCCTAAACATACCTGATCCATATATTATTCTCTGAGAAATCTATTAAAATGTTGAAAAGCACCCATCTGGCGATGTTAAGAAAGTGAACAAATTAACCCTGGATCTGCCACCTGATCCGGATCAGCACCAAAGTTTTATGGATTTTACCCTGATCATCACACATCCTTTAACTAAGTTTCCTGGTAATCCATCCTGTTGTTTTTAGGTGATACTGCTAACTAAGAGACAGACAGACATGACTACATAAAAAAAATCTTGCTTCCGTCACATAAGGTCTTTTAATGGCTTCATATAGTTTGCTGTCAAGCACTTTTTAGGCTGCAATAATTCAAAATTAAAGGTGCCCCCACTTTTCAGTGTGTAACCAGTGTGTATCCTTCAGGTCGAACAAAGGTGTTGTTTCTTACAAAAAAAGCCATGATTTCCTTATCAAACCAGCCTCTTTACTTGCAAGCAGTCTTCTTCTTTTCTGCCTTTGTTTGTACATTACTGCATTTATTTACACTTCATCTGTCAGTCAGGAGAGTTGCTGGCAGGAATTAGTTCTGTGCTGCCAACGTGCTTGTGTGCTTTAAAAAAAAAAAATTTAAAAAAAAACATTGCTCCATAGTGCTACTAGTGGTCGAAAACAACGCATCTTGCCTTTAACAGAAAACAATTGTTTACAGTAAATATTTTCAGAAAGGAAAAAAGGTTTCTATACGGTCAACAAATCTGTTCACTTTAAATATAATACTAATATTCTTACCACTACCTCCTCATTATTGGCGAGTGATTTTTTTTTGTGAGTAAACCCCTCCACAACAACCATTCATAGGAATCCAGACTAAAGACAAATCATGTGATAAACAATTTTGCTCACCGACTTTTACCCAGAGGCACAATTTCCTGTCATTGTTGATTTATGAAGATGTACAGTTCTTAAGATGCTTTCTATTTGAAAATGCTCTAGAATATTATCCGGACTCTCTCTCTTCTGGTTTTCAGTCTCATGAGGCCCTCAGTCCCTCCTTCCTGTCTGAGAGGAGAAACTGTCACTCATCTACAGCCTTTCTGTTCCGTGTCCTTGCTAAACATGAGTGTAAGGTTGTGGTGTCATACATGAGAATAAACCCAATCTTATTTGCTTTTACTGTTTCTACAGTATCACACCTCTTTCCCAGTGGAAACACTCCAACTGGTTGAATGCAACAGTTTAACTAAGCTCCACAAGAGGGGGCAAAACCCCCATGGGGAGTCGCATCACTGGGCCAACAACTTTCCATTTCCTGCCATTGTTTGAATAACAGCAATAACTCAGCTCCCCTAAGTCAGGACCCCACGCAGCCGATGATCTTGGACTCGGCTGTTGCAGATGCATGTATCATTTAATCTCTTTATTTACCCATTCTGGCTTTTCATAGTCCACCGCCCCTCCACACACACCCCACCCCCCAGCCCCGTCTCCACGCCAGCGCTGGCCGGGTGTGTGTTTCATCTAATTCTCTTTAATGAGGCTCATTTCACTGTCAGGAGTCTAATGATGCTAATTAATTAATCCGCCCACCCGTGGTAAAGAAAAGTCTGTCAACCCGATCCTGCCTTAAAGAGAATATATATATATATATATATTTTGCCTAAGAAAATAAATGGTATTGGTTAAAAGGCATGTTTTTATATACGTTCAGTCTGTGCTTTTACTGTGGCTGCAGAGTTGGTGTTGTAACATTTAGACCGTTCACTGAAGTTCCTCTTTTCAAAGCAAAGGGGTTATAACTGAGGACTTGACGTCGTATAACCACCAGGTATTAAACAGCCTAATGAAGGCCTTTTTGTGCTTATCACTACTTAATATCGACGGTGGTAGTGTCTTTTAAATATATTTCATATGTTAAGCTATTATTTATTTTTATATTTGCTTTAACATCAAGTTTAAGTGATGAATTTTGAGTGTGTGTGTGTTGTGTTTTCCCCTTGTCTGTGTTTGGGTGAGCTTGCCAAGACAAATTCCAATCCAAGTAATTTCCAAGTATTGAACCTTGAGTCAAAGGTCTCCAGAGCTTCTACCTAAGCTGTTTTCAGTCATGACCTCCAGAGGATGTCCACAGAACTGGGTCCGCACTTTCTCTGGAGTTTGCATTTCACACATGACCAACACTGGATCGTTCAGGTGAGGAACAGAAGTCAGAGGCAGGATGTAACTTATTAATTACGCCTTTGGAGATCACGTTATTTTGTATCAACACCGGCGACAGCTCTTATCAACAAACGCTCACTTGACATCTTTGTCGGTGTCGTCTACAAGTGGCACCGCTTTTCCATTTGGAGATCTTTGTTTTCTATTTGTATTCTTTTCCATTCTTGTGTGTCAGAAAGGTCATCAACACACCCACTTGCTCTCCTGCTGTTTCCTAACACTGGCTTCTTCCGACATTCTGCAGACTTTTTACGAGGGGGGCTGTCCGGGAAAAAGTCAGCTGAAAGTCTGGAGCCTCTAACTCGGACATTTGCCAGAGAATGTCCAGAGTAGAGATGTCACACGCATGCTTGACTCATCCATAACCTTGTTTCCCCCAAACAGAGAGTAAATTGTCCTCTGATGACTCATCCAATCGGCCTATTTCACCCACCCAAATACAGGGGCTATTATCATATTTACGACCCTACCCACCCGACCTGCGGATAAACTGTGAGTCTGCAGGTATAACTGCAATCTGTGCATCACTAGTCCAGAGGTTGTCCTGAGTTCAAAGCATGTCTGAAAGCAGCTTTAGATTTGAATAGGTATTTTGTCCATGTTCTTATATCCAAAATAACCAGCATGTGTTTAAGAATGCAATGGCCGAGCGATAATATGATGCAAGTAACAAATGGCTTTCTCTCAACCATGACTTAAAGAAATGCAGGGCCATCTTAATTCTTAAATATAACATTATTGTAGTCATTCTCTTCTGCTAAACATTTAACAGTTACACTGGAAACCAATAGGTCATCATCCATCACATCAACATAACATGACATTACAGTATCTCTGAAACTATGGACCTGCATTGCAAACGCTGGGCAAGTTCTCACTCGCGTCCACAAACCTCAGAAACGTCAGTCACCATGATGCGATGATGAATGACTGTGACTTTTACTTTTCTGCTGTTTATTTTTGGTAATCAGGGGAGACCAGCACTTCTCTGTGACATGTATCTAAATAAAGCTTGATGAAACGCTTTGCTCCACGGCTGGGTGCAAGGTTTATACGTGATTTGGAAATTTTATAAAATAAAGGTATGACATGTAATACTGTAGGTTTGGCGTTAATAAAAACCTATTACATGATTTTGGCTGGTTTGCTTTTTATGGAATAAATAAATGTAACTCAGGAGGAGGAGGGGGGGTGTGTGTGTGTGTGTGTGTGTGTGTGTGTGTGTGTGTGTGTGTGAGTGAGTGAGTGAGTGAGTGAGAGCAAATCCTGCCACACATTGTTCTTGTTTGCACAGACCGTAGCAATTTGTTATGACTCTGCTGTTGAGGCGAGACATGCTCGCAATCTCTGCATCTGTGTGTGTATATATGCACATATGTGCGCGTTCATGTGTGTGTACATGTGCGCTTGTGTACCTGTGAGTGAGTGTTTGGGTGGAGAGCTCTACATGCCAAACATCTCCTGCCGTAAGTGACGGGACAATTTTATGTGGTTTGATTTGTGAGGGCAAGAGCGAGCCCACTGCCTGAGCCGTGTTATTCCTCCTTCCTGATTTCCTCTGCCTTCAGACCTTATTTACGTTCATTTGTTTTCATTGCCTCTCATTTGTTCTCAGTCAGGAGAGGGAGGGAAACATGCTTAACAGAAAAAAAAAGTCTCCAAACCTCTTGTCAGAACATAGATTTATTGACAAGAACAGCAATGAAAAATATGTCCTTTTTTTGTGTGGCTTTTTTTGTTTTTTTATCCTCTTGGATTTCCATGCCAAATGTCTGAGACCTGCTACTTGCCAGAGAGACCAGAACATTTCTTCATTTTCTTCTCTTTTTTTTTCCTGCCAAGCAGTGACAGCTGTAGGCCAGGGTGGCGTGGACTCGGCGGTTTCAGTGGCACAGAAGTTGCATTTGATTGGCGCCTGGCTCATGAACCGCGGCCCCAGCGTGAGTCAGCACCGCCGGACGCAAGCGTGAGCGCTCGTCCGCCGAAATGCAGCATTGTCATGGCAACATGGATACATTGATGGCAGGTATTTGCATTTGTTTCCCGAACATTATTCTTTCTTGCTCATATCGAGCTGGAGCGTCTTGGAAATGCACAGATCAAATATGGATGATGAGGGGATGGAAGGAAAAGTAACGTGGCTTAAATTGTCACTAAACTGTCGTTCTGCTCACCTGAACGTTATGCTCCGAGAGCGACATGGAAAATGTAAAGCAGCGTTTCTTTGTGCAGCATTAGCGCACACAGCATGAATTAGGATTGAGCTTGGTCAACAAATGACACCATGTTGGCAGATAATCCTCCACGTTACCCAAGCAAATATATAAGAGGTGCTGCTTACATAATGAACCCGTCAATCACTCAGAAAATTACCATGTTAGCAGAGGCTGACGCAGAGAAAGGTAACAACTGTGACATCACCCCGACTGCGTTTGTCTCCACTGGACTTTTCACAGCTCAGATCCCCTGGCGTCTCCTCCGAGAGTCCGTCGAGCATGTTTGGTGCCTGAGGAAGACACGGAGGAAAAATAAGTGGAGCGGACGCACGTAGACCTGTTTTTCCTGTGCGTCAGTCGCCTGTGCCCTGTCAGCAAAAAACACAAACATGACGGAATGCAGGTTGTTGCGTAAATAGCAAGATGGCGCCACGAGAAGTTTTATCCCAACATAAACACAGACAAGTCTCAGACTAATAGGCCACACTCGCTTGCACACACTCGCAAGCAAATAAGTAAACAAACCGCGGGCATCACTGCCACTGAGCCTCTGTTTCCAGAATCCTCCTCGATCACTGGTATCTATTTACTGGTATCTGTGCAGCAGAGAGAGCACAAGTCACTCTTTGAACTGAACTGAAATGCACTCTTACATTTCTTTTGTTACTCTTTTTTCCTCCATTGCTGGCACTGTGACTTCCAGACTCTGCGGTCCGTGGCACCAACCTGCGCGTTGACAGCCAAAAGCGGACCTGCGTCGGACACTCCCTTGGCTAGAAAGCTGAGTCCTTAGAGGATGCTGTGGGCTGCAGTGATGCACATAACGTGTAGGTGACGGGGGACTGAGCTGTCATTTGGCTGGTGTAGACAGTTGCACTGATTAAAATGAAGTTGAATTGTCATTCGGATTGATGGTGAGAGAAAAGACTGAAAACGTTCCCAAAACCTGTCTCAATGTTACTTTTTCGAAAAAGTGTTATTCTTGTTTTATCAAAACTGCTCTTACTTTCTCTTATATCTGCTGGTACGGGTCACTTACAACAAAAATAAGAATTAGCTGTAAGGTATATTGTAAATATGTAGCATGACCCAAACAACCTTCATCACCTGTACAGGGTCAAGATTTCAAATATCATCTGGGATAATAAAGATTCTTTGAACCTTGAAGGTTGCTAAAACATGTCCTGTGCTCTTAAGTGTCCAGTGTTGAACAGTAATTTAATGCATTTACCTTTGCCTATGAGAACTGTGTTTGTAAACTGCTGTTTAGATTGCCTCAGTTTGGCATTTTGTCCATCGCCATCTTGTGTTTTTTGAAACCAGTGGTAACCACATTAGGAGAAGCCGGGTGTGAGTCTTACTGAGACCTTGATGACACTGCACGCCCCCTTACACCTGCAGCCATAGGATGGTACTAGCTGTCACTCACATTGTATCAACACCTCAATGCATAAATGGGACAATAATTTACAAAATGAACATCATGCTGTATTAAAGAAGACACTATGGAGACCATAAGGTAAGAAGTATTAAGGAGGGTCATCTGGGTCATTTCTCATAAACGTCTTTAACACCCAGTGTCTCTGTCTATTTTATTATATACAGTCTATGATTGTTGTAGATTAAACAACCCATCTTAACAGGTAGTTACAATTAGCTTCACATTGACCAGCTATTATAAATTAATATTGTTGCAGCTAGCATGTGTTGACAGTAGGGAATATGTAATCAAACTACATTATGTCTTTAATTCATTCATAGTTACTCTAATGAGACAAGTTGACTAGAACTGCAGAATATGCCTCAACTATCATTGGTGTAGATATTTTACTCTTTGAGGTTACATGGAGACACTGAGAAGAAAAGTCATCCTTATTAATAATAATACACTCTCCATGTGTTGTTTAATGGAAACGTTTGCTACTGAAATCACGACACCAAAGCCAAAAAGCTCAACGTGCTCCAGTCACACATCAACAAACCTTAACATCCCCAGTTCACCGTATCACATATCTCTCAGCCAAAACAGTCAGTAGCGTAAGGTAGCTTCAATGAGCAACAGCGAAGTGACACACAAAGTGACACAGTGGTATGAGTGCAGTGCCTTTCTCTACTGACCGAGCTTCACACAGACCTGTGTACCTAGCGCTGGCTGTGCTGCAGTCAGGGCAGAGCCTCTACTCACAGTCCATCCCTGGGATGAGGCTTAAGTGCTATTGTTGCACCACGCCAGAAATCACAAAGGTAAGTCACTGAATATCCCCCATCACAGACTCTATGGCTCTATTATAGTTACTTCCATTCTGTCTGTCTCAGCTTTTCCCTCACTCTCAGGAATCACAGTTTAATAGCAGTGCTAAATCATTCTTGTATTGGAGGATCCGTATTGTTTGGAAAGGGTCATAAATCTGGAGCCGATGATGGAAAGTGTGTATCGGGATTTAATTGGGCTGCAGTCTGCTACACTACTTCAGTTCACATCTTTTAAATCTCTGCTACTTTCACTGGGCAGAAATATTGGGTGACACGTTCACGCAGAAATGTGGTTTTTGTTTGGAGGCAATTTCCAGCTATTTCAATATGATCCCTAGCAACTTGGGATTTACAATATGGTGGACAAGTCAGGACTCTTTCTACAAATGGGTGCATGTGTGAGGCTGTTACCCACATGTGTGAGTGTGCACACCTCTCTGCGCTCTGATCTGCAAATGGAAGCGTTTACATTTTATCGCCTGCTTACTTTGACAGCATGGTAATTTCAGTGGCCTAAGAAAATAACTGACCAATTGCTGATAATTGGTAGAGATGGCAGCCATGTTGGGTGAAGGGTCGAAGGTCGTTGTTGACGGGCTGCTAACCAGCTGTGGATGGGTCAACAGGGATTATGTTTGAGGGATGGTCAGAAACAGGAGTACGAGTTGGGAGAGAATTATTTTTAACAGGTATGAGACAAGTTTTCAGTCAACATATGTTTATACCAGTACAGAAAACACAGGGATTTGGTTTTAATGTGGAAAAGAATACTACAACAGTGATAACTTAATCTTTCAGATGAGTGTAAAAAAATATAAAATGGTTTTGCATCCTACAAACCTTTATCTGTAGATCTACTGTGTATTTTATGGTTTTACATTTTTAAGGAGTGGTATCTAATGTTTGCGCTGTTTTCTAGGTCAAACAAATGAACTAACCTGTCTTTGAACTGTCTTTCAAGTTGTGCAATAGTTATTCTAACAGCATTCCAACACAGAAAGATTTAAAGACAAGACTACATCATTTAGCTGAGCGGATGCTAAAGTTAAAATCCAACGTAGAAAATAACAGTCAGGTGGCTGCTAGCATGTACAAAATGGGAACTTAGCTTTGTTTATCATGAGCCATGTTTCATATTGGGAGATAACTAGAGCGTAACTTGTGTTACATTTGCTTCAGTTGAATAAAATATACTCATATTTTTGTATTCATTTGTGTATTTGACAAGTACAGAGCGCATTAATTAATATTAGCATAAAATACCAAAAGTACGTATGCAGAGTTAACGAGAATGCTAATTCAAATATGTCATACTAAGGAAGGTAAAGAAAAAATAAAGTAACTAACAATCACAGACACCTGAATTAACAAGGGTAATTTGATCCACGGTTAATTTGGCTAGCTGGCCCCCTGTTGATTTTACTTCTCTCATCTTGTCGGTCTTCTTCAATAATCCAATATTCTTTTATATGATTGTTGCAGTCATCTTCCTCATGAAGTGATTGACAACCACAACCTTTTGCTGTGGAGTATGTCATTGGTGGTTTTACATCAGTGGTTTCATGCAATCATTTCAGAAAAAGTAGGATTTAGTGGCCAAAACGAAAGTGGCCGATCAGATTGGTAAACTAGTTTTATAGCTCAGGTTTGTTTTTATAAGAAAGAATCCAAAATTTAAGGTTTTCACGTTTCAAGTTCTTTATACTACTGAAAATATTTTTGCCGTCACACTGATAATAATCAAAAAGAAATATTCCAGCAATAAAATGAATTATACAGTCGATTAGTTTGTGTTACTTGTTTTGGCACTAAAGCACAATATCGTGATAGAGGCCTCAAAGTGAGAGCTGGGTTTTGAGACCCTGACCTGAAGCTAGTCCCTAGTTTTAAGACTTAATATTATTTTAGATTTTATGCTTACACATTTGGAAATTTGATGGTGAGAGGAACAGGACATCAATACTAACCCAGTTCATTTCTGCCTTGAGCAAGTTGGCAGATTGATTCTGCCATGCAGTGCGAGCCTGCCTTCATTGAGTGTTCAACAGTAGAACTGCTTTAATGTGCTGTAAAGTAAACTAATCTCTCTCTAAACCATTTTGTTACCACAAATTTTTGACTCTTCAATAATTTTCCACTTTAAAGGTGGACTGGGCTTATTTCACTGTGGTAGTTCTACATGCAGTAAACCGAAGGAGCTTAGAACTGTGGGTTTTAGTGAAGTTATATAGAATTAAAATGCATTTGAAATTATTACTTTCAGAACACCGCACTACACTATATACCTAATTTGGACCACATGCTTTTTTTTATGATTGCTGCTTTTAAAATATGTTTTTTTTTTTTTAAAGGATAATTAACCAGAATAAATGCCATGTTTGCAAGATGACTAATGGTTTCCACGGTAAGACCATTTTTCACAGCGAATTAGAGCGGCTACATGAACGGTAACATGAGACGCACTCAGCTGTATAGACTTAGTGAACACTAAAGAGGACAAGCCTGAAAAACCTAAAGTAAATGTGACAACAAAACCACCCTGGAAAAGAAAATTCATGTCTTTCTCCCTCCATTACTGTTTGAACATCGGCCACCGCTGACCAGCCTGCTGTTAGGACTAATTTCACAATAAGCTACACTGTAATCAGTGTTTCCATCAATGCAGTGGTAGAGATGAGTGTGAGGAGGATTTTAGTATCTCTCAAAGTCTTGCATGGCTGACAGTAGATTTGGAATGAAGCATATAAACAACTAAATAGGAGGTGGCTGCACTGTGGCCTCAACATTTCATGGGTTTCCCAAAACGAAATGGAACCCCTGCTAATCATTTAGGGAACACTGCTTTACATAAGAAAGCAACAACTGTAAATTCTCTCCATTGCCATTTGAGTGTCACTCATCTCTGACCACAGAGTCTGTGAGGCCAGGCCCGCAGCGAGCTACAGAGTGTAATCAGTGCTTTGATTTTCCTCTGGCGGCGGAGCGTAATCACAGACTGCGGCACCACAGCGTGGTCGCTTCTCCATCTCCCGCTGACCGCCGTGCGACAGCTAAATACCCAGGTCCGTGTTTTCCCATTAGGCTCTTTCTGATTGGCTGGCTTGGTGCGGTTAAGCTGCTTAAATCGACATCGTGTCTGGGTGGCTGGCCTGGCTCTCGCGACTCCCTGTAATGAGGCCCAGCAGTGTAGGTATTAGTAACTACTAAAAAACATACCAACACAGGCTTGAAGTACAAGCTGCTATGATTTGAAGTTAAAGTGGCCTATTTTACTTTTAAAGTATAACAGCACTTTTTACACCGACCTCTATAATTACCCTGTAACATTAAGCGCACTGAAATAGTTACACTTTATTACTCCTTTACTCACAACAGATTTTGTGTATTATCATCCAGGTGTTTCCAGAATGCATTTGAATGTACGTGTTTTCAAATGTGTTGCTCTATTTCCTGATAATAAGAATGAAAATTGGTCTTTTAACCTCTACAATAGATTAAATACCATCTATTTATTACATGTCAGTGCACTGTGGGGAGAGAAGCCCCTGCGTTTTGATATAGTTGACAAAAGTTAAAGCTACAGTATGTTTGCGGTTTTTATGCTTTCCGCAGAATGAGAAAAATACTCACAACAGATCAGATCAAAAAATGCAGGTGCTTCCTACTGTGGTGGGAGGTCAAATGGTTACTGCATGTGCGAAATTGTACCTATTATCCTATGAGAGCCTCAGATTAATATGAAGGTAGTGGTTAGCAATGTGGCCTCTCGCCCAATGTCAGCTGGGATTGGCTCCAGTTCCACCGGGACCCTTAAAGGATAAGCAGCAAAGATAATGGATGGGTGGAATAGAGGTTGTAATACGGAAGATCTTGATTGAAAACTAATGAGGATGCATACTACTGCTTAAATCCTGTTGTTTGACACTGTGTGTACAGTGGCAGCATAGTGAAAGCCTGTCATCACAGTATACTGATATGGGTCACCCATGTTAAAGCAGGACACAGGACCCTCTACACCACGGCTGTAGTTATGCATCTAAAATGGATTAAAGCATTTTTCCAGTCTCAGAGGACTTTTCAGTGAAACAAGAGCAGTAACATGGTCTCTGTAGAATGCTGTGTTGATTAACATGAAAGCATAGTTTATGTCAAATGAACAGTATGAGACAGATATGACTAAAAAACACAACTAGAGGGCTCATATGTTGACACAGCATAAAGTTTCGGGAGCGTTAAGGCCACAGTGGAAAAATCCGATCAGTAAATCCAATATTGACGTACAGGATTATTGACTCAGAAAGGACATATGGCATGTTGCACTAACGGTTGCCTTTTTACACAAGCAGCAGAAACAGGGCAGTGCTAGAATTAGTTTGGAGTCCAATATTTTTAGTTGTGTTGGTCCTTAAAGTTCTCTATGTGCTACGTGCTCCACAAGTTCACAAAGAACACATTAAGGCCATCAAATCCAATCATTTCATCTTTGTCAAACTGCAGTCGAAGTGGAGCTGCTGTCTCATTGTACAAAATGGGAAACAAGTCAACAGCTGACTCCTCAGTCTGACTGACGACGGGCTGCTGCTAACACCAAAAGTAGCTGTTCCCACATTTCTACATGAGGTTTTGTCCAATTTGATGTCAGTGAATTAATATCAACAATGTCCTGATGATTTTGGTGGAAAACTGTAAAAGGCCACACATTTTAGGCCACAATTTACATTGAAATTACAGTATAGGCCACTGCTGTCCACGTTTAGCCCCAGAGTCCAAGCCCCAGGGAGAGACCCGGCCCACACAAGGCAGCCTGTTGGCACTTCTCAGTCTGGGTGCTTTGACGACTGGGTAGCTCCCAGACATTTGGCCACTGTGTCTCCAAGTCTTCCAGGTTCATGTCAGGATCTTGCAAAAAGGAACAAAACTACCCCACCCTCTGTCTCTCATACAGAAAAGAGTGTCTTATGTTTCTGGGGTAGCAGAGGAAAGAGGGGAATAGATAGAATTACTCCTGTGCTACACATCATGCCTGCTGGAGCTCGTGCCATAGATGTAGACGCTCGATAGTGGTTTAGTCTTGCGGGTTAGTCATGCCCTGACTCACCTTGCTGACAGGGAAATCATGAAGCAGCTTGACCGCTGCTGTTGTCAGGTTGGCTGGCAGAACCGCTGCCAATGAAGGTTGCAAAGTCACGGCTTCTGACATGTATTCCTAGCTCTAAATTGGTCTCAGTGCTCAACTATGACTCTACAGGGCTGGGAAAACATTAATTCCATGTATTTCTTGCATTATACCATGACAAGTCATTAGCTATTAGCCCTGTGGATGAGTTATGAGTCATATCTCCTATTGACTAGCCAAAAGTATGACAGTATCCATGGCTTTGTTATGAACATGCTTCTTACTTAGCCTAACATTTACCATAGTCAGCTTCTAATGTTGTAATATTTGAAGACATTGGAAAGAACAATAATCTTTGAGGTAGCAGTCAGATGACATGTTGTTGTTAGCAGTGCCAGCGTGGCTTAACAAGCATGGCAAAAGCTGTGGAGGAAAGATTCTCATATTTTACTGATCCACTTTCCCCACAGTGGTGCACCTCGATTACTCACCACTCCTCACAACCCATTTCCCCCTTTAAGGAAAAATTGGATGTGTCCAATTACTAACTCTCCAATTACTGTTTTCTGTGTATGGTGTGTCAACAGCTTGACTCATTCGCAGGGCTGTGCTCCCTCTCTGTTTTCCACCAACACTTACTCCATCGTTTTGTTCTGATCCGTGTTGCATTGTCATTAGTTCTGCATTGTAATGTTGTCTCAAGATGCATTACAATTGCAAAGAAAATTGTTTAGAAATTATATCTGTGGTCAAATTTATACTTACAATTTAAAGTGTCTCGTATCAAGCTAAAAAAACATGCAATGCAATTTTTTCCAGTTTGTAATATTGCTACATAAAACATTACTATTAACAGCCACTCACTAACCAATTTAGAAGACAAGTTTCCTGCCATATCTCATTCTTCATTGTTGTATTTACACTTGATTGAATTGCACCCTAAATTGAACTTGTACACTGAAACTATTTCTGTTGGTCCACTTGTATAGTTTTCATTTTCCTAGCTCCTCTTCCCAAAAACATTGTATTCTTACATGCGTAGTCAAGGTTCCATGGCTCAGACCCTTGTACTCTGTGTTACTGACTCCAATATTAAGGTTTATGGCCTTTTGGCTCTTTCTCCTGGTATAAGTTACTCAGAAATGTCAGAGAGGCTAAACCCTGTTTATGCATATGAGGAGATTTTCATATCAAGGGCCACAATTTGAATTGCAAACATTGTGGACTGCTGTACAGCAGCTGATGATTGTACCTTTAAGAATAACCTTTTTAGATTTTATTTTATTTTTTTACTCTCTTGAGGTGGAGACTTACTGGTAGTTATGTTTTTGCAGCTTTGCTTGCTTTAGCTTAGTATTTCCCCCATTATCCCAGGCGCTTTCATATTCATTGTTCTGTTTAAACAGGACATCCTTGACCCACTCATACATTCTTGGCTTTTATTGTGGGAATATAGCTTAGTAAAATCAATACACTATGCATTTTTTTTATTACTGGTCAGTATATAGTATCTGCAATCTGACTAATATGAGATATGTTCTGTGATTTGTAAAGTACAACTAACATTTCATCTTCTTTTATTTCCTCAAATGTTCTATTGTTAATATTGGGCGAGAGGGTCGTCCACTAACCAGAAGGTTGGTGGTTTGATCCATGGCACCTTCAATCAGTGTCAAAAGTCCTTGGGCAAGATACTGAACCTTAAATTGCCCCTGATGGTAGTGTGTGTGTGTGTGTGTGTGTGTGTGTGTGTGTGTGTGTGTGTGTGTGTGTGTGTGTGTCCAATTACCATACATCCAACAGCAGTTAGCAGCTCTTTCACCTCTTAAACAATGTATAAATGCTCCAGTGAGATAAGAACAGAAACCTTTGTTTCCTACCACAAGTCACTTAGAGCTGAAGAAGCCTCTTGGATGAAAGGTGAAACGTCTTCAAGAAACACAAGCAACTTTTAGTCTGGACTAAGTGCTTTAATTTCCAAATGCAAAACAAGTTTTAAGTGCCTGGAGCAGAAACCACGGAAGCTGTCTTCTCCATTTCTAACGCTACGCTACAGGGACAGACAGCAGATTTGCGTCAGATATGTGCGTCAGATATGTGGGGAATATGTCCAGGATTTTTTTTGTCTCAAAGTTTGTTTATATACAGAAAAGTAGAGCAATGACCCAAATGGTGCACAGCAAAAAATGGCAAGCCAACAGATACAGAGCAAAATGATGAGTAAACCATTTTTAAGTTGTAGTAACTTGACACAGTCTCTTCTAAAACCTTGACTTCATTCTCAGTTTTCAACATACTGTTCAAAATAAATGCATGTAACAAGTTCCAAATTAATCAACGCAATGAGAATGAATAGGAATCTCTTGTGAAACTGCTCACAGCTCACATCACAGAAACTGATGTGTTTTAAGGACAAAAGTTGGGAACCAGCAGTGAAAATTATGATTTCAAATAAAATATATTCCAGGGATAACAATCATTCTAAAAACAGACCAGTTCTGGCATTTAACAACCCATATCAGTCAAGTAAATCCCATATATGGTAGCACCTGTTTTCACAGAGCCAGGGCTCAGCTGCTTGACCAACGGGGAGACTGGACAAATTGCTGAGGAACGCTGCGACTCCCATCTGAACGTTAAGAGACAAAATAGTAATAATCCATCACTTGAATCACAGTGAGAACATCATCCCCTGCGCTCTCATAATGTGACAACTGCTCCTCCTTTCACACTTCTCCTTTAATAAGCCTCTCGGTCAACATTAACAGAAGCCTCGGATGACAAAGTGAGTGCGAGAGACGCATGTAGGAAAATTAGGAGAGGAGTGAAAAAAAACAGAGTAAAAATCACTTCTTAAAGTGAGCCCAGGGGGCCAATGTGTTCCTGATCTACGGCACACTGCTTTGATATGTTTAACCCATGATGGGAGAGAGACACAGAGAGAAAGAAAGAGAGAGAGACCCCACAATTGGAGAGAAAATGTGTTTCCCAGTAGTGAGACAAGCAGGGAGCTCCATTAGCACAGCTGCTGGAAGCATCAGGAGTTGTGGATGCTTGTAGGGCTACTTTGTGAGGCTGTCCCTCGGGCCCTCTCAAATACACACCCCCGTGTGCTACCCTGCTTTAGCATACATCCAATCCAGCATGTCTGCGTTTTTTAACTCTGTCTTCATCGTCGTCTTTTTGCCAGTTTTCTTCCACAGCTCCTTCCCAGCGTCTGTCCTCCCTTTGGCGAACTTTGCCCTCTTTCGTTCTCTCAAGCTTTTTTCTCCCATCCATCCACCTCTCTTGTCTCCCTCTCAACCAGCTCATACCTCCTCCCTCCTACTCCCTCTCCACAGGAGTCAGATGGAGGAGGAGGAGGAGGCCAGGGAGGCTTAATGCATCTACCATGACAGGAGCTGGATCAGGATGTCTGGCTGTTGCCCATGACTTTTTCATGACTGGTGTTTAGTGCAGTCTGGGGACAACAGGACACATTGAGGTACCAGTGGTATTTGTCACACTGACAAATGGTGCTGGGGAGATGGATGGATAGAGGAGGGAAGGAGGGAGAGTGTGAGAAAGAGAGGGACAGAAAGACGGAGAGTTGCTGGAGATACTCAGCTGGGCTTCGACCATTGCCTTGCTACTTAAGACACCTTACTTGTGTTGAATAATGCTGGACTCATTATAACGACATCACAGTTTTATGCTTTGGAAACACAGGACGGCTGATGTTCATTTAACAACCATATACAATGCAGCAGAGAGAAATGCACAGGAAATAAATAAATAGCCATAAAAGTGAATCCAGGGGAAGCAGCTAGCATGGCTCCAGCCAAAGGTCCAAAAAAAACAGTTTATTCCTTTTTGTTTGATCCGTCCAAATCCCGCAATAAAAGCAGAGGTTGCAGTTTCACAGTGGTTGGACCATCTCTTGGCAGGGTGCAGAATCTTACTGGAGTCTTGAGACAGTTAAAGCATTGCACGAACACGTTGTGATAGTCTTACGACTCCAGCAAGTCAATGAATCTGGCCAAGAAATAGTTCAGCACATAACCCCCCCCCCCCCCCCCCCCCAATAAAAACTGCATTTTCTCCTGACCCTTGTGGTAGAAAGAGGTGGGCTAATTCTTTCCGCTGCTTCCAGTCTTTCTGATATGCTGAGATAATTGTCTTTAGCTTCATATTTGGTGTACAGGTATGAGTGTGGTATCCATCTCAGAAAGAAAGTGAATCAGCATACTTCCTCAAAAATCTAACTATTCACCTTTGGAGCCTTTTCCTGACTTTTTTTTTCTTTCTAACTTTAGTGTGTAATGCCAGATCATAAACTATATTGTAAAACCAAAACTTTATGTCCCATAATACTCTTCTTTCCATTTTAAGGATAGAGTTATTGATGCCTTGCAACTGAAACAGCAGGTGAATTCAAAGTGTATAGTATGATGGTTAGGGACTGCAAAATATTTTGGCTGCACAATACAACAACAACGGTATTCTGGCAAATCACTCAGCTGAACTGCCGGACCTGTGAGTTCATCTCTGCAACAACAGAGTGTTTTAAAAAATCTTTGATTGAAATAGTGAAATCCAGGCTTGTTCCACAACAACATTTTATATTTTCCCCTCACTGTAAAAGAGATACTTTAAATTCAGCCTTCACGGCCCATTGATGGGACCATTCTGTCTGTTGGCGAAGATTTGTGGGACTCTCTTTCCTGGAGATGAAGTTTACCTCGGCGAGGCAGATTCGGGTCAAAGACAGAGAAAATCTTTACTTCCCCTCTGCTTGCTTTTTAGTTCTTTGCCTTGAATCTCAACTGAACACATAAATGATCACTTTATTCAGTTTCACTCTCCAAAATTACATAACTCTAAAACTCTTTCTTAATATTTATTAAACTGTTTGCTTCTTCCTCTTAAACCATCCTGTGTTCCGCTGAATTCCTAAAGGTTACTCAACTATAACAATAAACAGCATTTCCTTCCTTGTTTTTCAATATTTCTTCTGTCTTTGTAGAATTACAGTTATGTGTAGGTAGTAGCCATTGTGTTTTTGTGTGCACTTTTGGTATTAGGTTACATTTCAAATATGTTTTGTTGAAAAGACAGAAATGTTGACGTGTTTCCAAGAAAAAAAAATACAATGGAGCAAGAAAGTTATTTTCCCAAGAAAGAAATGGTGATAGCTGATCTGTTAACCCCAAGGATTCTGATGAAGTTGTGGGAGTTTGTTTAAAAACGCAAACTGCAGTTTCAGAACAATCCTTGAGAAACCTGTGGATTTAAAGAAACATAAGTTTATGATTGTGCAGAGAAATTCACACAAACCAGCTCTCTGGTAGATTAATATATATAAATAGATAGATTTTGACATAATTCAGGTTAGAGACGTCTTCAAGGTTAGAGACGTCTTCAAGCTGACTGCATTACCCTAATTTACTTTTATATCTTTTATATCTTTTTATTTTATATATTGTTTTTTTCTTATGTAGTAGTACTTATTGTGTTTTTATGTTTTATGTTCATTGTATGCACCTATATACCAAGGCAAATTCCAGGTAGGTGTAAACCTACTTGGCAATAAATACATTCTGATTCTGATTCTGATTACATTGTGCTATTTACATTCAATTAATGTTGATGTAATCTCTCAATTTCATTTTTTTGGCGTGGGACTTTGCAGTGACCGGAGGATGAGGCCACCACGTTAGGAGGAGGTGGGTTCGTTCTTGGCTTTTATAGTGGCTCAATGAATCAAATGGGGCCGTGACACAACCTACATCCGTTCTAACAACACTTTAGATATCAAATTACATCACGTCAAGTAAACCTGCCAATCAGTTACCACCAATACCACTTTTATCCACTACCTTCACCCAATAATATGCAGCCTGTTTGCCAAATGCCTCTCTGGATCTTAGTATTTGTGATATCAAATGATCAGATCGCCCTCTCTTCTGGAAGGCCCAACGTTTAGTTTTGCGCAATTTGTCAAAATAAAGTTCTTTTATAGATTTCTTTGAGTTATTTTGGCTTCCTTTGACAGTATAACTCAAAGCTCAGAACGGGAATTTGATATGAACTGTATGCACCCTGTGTTAAAGCAATAAGTCTTTTGGCTGAACCTTTGAAGAAGTCAAGGCAGGCAGAGCTGACACTATAAAACTGTCGTCTGGCCTTAGGTTTACAAGGGTCACATCAACTCCCTGGTTGGATGGAGCCATGGAGCACTGTGACGAACACACGTTACAGTGAAATGCAGGATTTGATGTTGGAGTAATGTTTTGAATACTGTTGAGATTATTATTATTATTATTAGAATCCTGAATAGAGAAGTCCATAGAGAACATATTACATCCAATAAGAAGGGTATCAAGGGTACTTGGGGTCTTGGATTGATGCAATTGAAACTATGCCCATGTGTAGCAGAAGTACAGCCTTTAGGAAAAAGCTTTTTGGTGGTTTTTAATCACAATTGACTCGTGATTTTAAATATGTGGATTTTATTACTTTGTGACCATTCATTTTGACTGGGGTCTGGTCTTCTTTACCTTAAATAACTTCCCAGGGATGTTTCAAAGATGGCTACAGAGTTGGCAAGGCTTGGTGTTGTAGTGTAAGCTCTACACATGGATACAGTTTAAGCAATTGAAATTTCAATTGAGCACTAAAAGAAGGTTGGAAGTCATTTTTGGGTGTAAGCACTGAAAACAGCTCAGATGGTATATAAGGTGTAAGAACTAAAAGGAGCTGATATGTGTCAGATGAGGTATGAGTGGGTGGTCAGACCAGAAACAGCCCCCAGACTACAATGAGTCAGCAGTGCATACCTCTGCCAAGGCCCAACAATTATGCCAAATTGCACATGCTCATAGATATCACCTCCCTAGATATGCCTAATTTTTGTCAAAGATCCATGAATTATTACCTGGCAAAATTGTGGAAATTTCGGAAAAAACACCAGTCGTTTTTGCGTAGTCCTGCTGACAAACAAACAACTTACCCTAACAAACTTATGATAGACTAAATAAATGATGGAGCGAAGACAAATTAAGTTTTGCTGATGCTTAACTTGTGGAGTCATAAGCTTGTCCACCATTTTTGTAGAATAGCTCAGGGGAACAATCCTCCTCCCGTCTCATTGAGCATGCTCAGGTATAATACCCTGTACATGCCAAAAGTAATTTGGTATGTGCGACCAAAACCCATCTGATTCTGTAGCTCTAACAGACAAATCAACATACACAGGATAGAATACAACATGGATACATTTTTACTGGCACTCACAAGCAACTGAAATGCAACAGTGGGACTGACTCCATAAGTCTGATGGTGAGCATGAAGAACTGAGCAAATATTCTGACATGCCAAGAGGCCAGTATAACAGTGAAGGCATGTGTAGACCTCGGACAATCCTTGATAACCATCTGAAATGTATCCCTATGTGCTAAATAACACACCGGCAACCGACTCACCTTACTGGTGCATTTTGTTTTATGGGAAGAGCTTTTATTTCAAGTTGCATGAAATCAAATCTGTGCGTATACGAGCACATCTGTATCTGGATTATTGAACGAATATTTTTGAACTAAAACAGCCTTTGTGCGCTGTCAAACATGGTTCGTCAAATGAGGCGCAGGGTCTAGATGGGTGTTCGAGTGTGAACCTGAATGGGAGACTGAGCAGTGAACTTGACAGTATTCAACAGTTATTCAATCAGTTTGATTCTAGCCGAATGAACAGTAGGCTGTTTGGATTGGCCTCAGGGTTGGTCTCTAACAGGAAGCTGTGTCATTCCAAATTGGGACTTTGCCCTCATGACGATGAAGGATTTAATGGAATTAATATTAAAAGATGTATGTTAACAGCTCATGACTGTATTTACATGTGGGAATACATGTATATGTATCCTTCGATAGTGCTATAGGTTTGGGTCAGGATTCAGGGTTAGACAGAGGTAAGGGCTAAGTAATGACTGCCATCAAGGAAGTCCCTCACTAGTAATGTAATACTCACCACTATAAGCGTGGTCTTCTACATGTCTCTGCATACCTTAATCTATATTAGCACAAGGGAGGGAAGTCTCAAGAGAAGTTTTGCACCAACATTCCTCTGAATTTTAATGTCCATATCCATCTTCACATACAGTCACATTATTAGTCTGAGATATCTCCCCTATGAGAGGCTGCTTTCCTCCAGAAGGCTTCCTGCAGGGAAAGACAATACTTTGGTTTCACATTTACATTTGAAGCATTTGGATTTTTTTTTTTTTCGATTTATGAACCAAGAAGCCAAATACACAGAATTTTATATTGATGACTGAGAGCAACAGTATGCACAGTCAGTTTTAGATTTGTAATGTGCATTAAAGGTTTGGGATTGTTTTGGTCAACACTGAATCACAAAACTGATAAAAAGACACACTTCTTGAACTTCTAACCCTTTTGCATACAACAAACAAAAGACACTTTCAGAGAAGGAGGGAGGAGGACGACGCTCATTCCAAACCCCCACTAATTTCCAGCATTTTTGTCGTGTTTGTTGACGGTATGTAACAAACACGCACTCACCACAAGTGCTCAAGAAGGTCAAACTGGCCATGCAACCGTGGACGCTGGGCACACGTCTGCTGGAGATTCGAGTAAACACGTCCCACCCCAAGTGTGCATATGGCACTAAGATTCACTGAAGGACACCTACACAGGTCGGCTGTTCTCCCTAATGATTAAACACAGCGGAATAAGTTTGCTTGGACATGCCAAATATTTGTTCATTGGGCTTTACCTACCACTAAGCTCTTAAAATATGCAGTAATTGATACTGTAGCACAGGAGGTCCTAAACCTCTTTGATACTAAGGATTCTCAAATAGATGCACATTAAATCACGATTATTAGCTGTTTGGTTTGGTACAAATTTAATCGCGACCGCGTAAAATAAATCAAGTGAGACAGAAATTATTCCTGAAACATTTTGCTCACGTGTGAGGGTCAAGAAGTTCGTTAAAGTTAATAAACCTGAAGAGCAGCCTCTTTAGTTTTGGATGTACTTGGGATTAGAGGTCTCTGTGGATTTATCTGAAGATTAACGCCCTGTCCGCACTAATGTGGATATTTTGCAAAACAAACTTTTCCCTCTGCGGTTGAACATCTCGTCCACATATAGTGTTTTAAGTCAGTAAAACTGATATTTCGATATAATAGTTTAATAAAAAAAACAGTGGTTTCTGTGTATCCATGTGTAAATGTAAAATGGAGCATTTGGGAAAATGATGACGTCAGAGCTTAGTTTACATGTGCCCACTTTTGCTTTATGTAATGAGCCTGTTTTTAGTACTTGTTTTGTAAAACAAACGAGTGATTTTCCATCAAGAAATATCCACAGTTGTAGAGAAGGTATTAGTTAAAACCACACATTCCTTGCAAGGGCAATACCAAAAGGCGTTTCTGTGCAAAACTGGCCCCGTCCAAATCGGGATTTGAGGCAGAAACCGTTGGAAGTGACCTTTCTTCATACAAAGCTATTAATGCACCCCTCATCTTTCATATTGAACCATACAAGTGCCATCTTTTAGCATTTCATAGTTAGTGATTTAGTCAATAATGTTCTGCAAAAAATTACAACATTTATGAGCCTATTTAATTTCCCTTTAGAATACAACCACGGTGGTTCCCTCTGGGTTTTACAGGCTTGGCTTACCATGCAGATGGAGCATTCAGCTCTAATCAAGGGGCTAAAATGTTTAATGTTTGGCTGTTGTGCAAAGAGCGGAGCTTAACAGAATCGGCACAATCAAAAAGCTGGATTGTGAATATTAAGATTCCCATGACTGTTGAAAGGAAATATTCCAGCTCTTCCTGTTCGTGACGCGTGCAGCGCCGCAGTCTGGGAACGATGACGCAAACTTATACGGTCTGCAATCTTAAACCCTGACAACTCTCTGCACCATCGCAAAGCGTTTTCCTCCACTTCATCCCTGAAAATTAGGGCGGAATTATTTGGAATGCGCTGCGAGTGCTGATGAGTTTACATGCAAGTAGACATGTTTACTTCAGACTTAATATCCCTCGTTGTCTAAATCCTTGTGTTGTCGGCAAACTGCTCCATCAAATTAGCTTTGACGGATCCAGGAACTCTGCCGTCCTACTTTCTTCTGTGTGTTTGTTCCAAACAGAGGCTGTGTGTGTGTGTGTGTGTGTGTGTGTGTGTGTGTGTGTGTGTGTGTGTGTGTGTGTGTGGTCCAGGCATTACTCATGTTGTTGGGACCTAAATCTGTTTAAACAGTGAAATTATGGGGACTTTTCTGCCTTATGAGGACAAACAAGTCCCCAGTTTGTAATTCAGGTTAAGCCACGTTTTAAGGTTAAGCTTAGGTTTCATTTAAGGCAAGCAGTAACTCAGGTTAGGTTTAGAGCAAGTCTGCAGGAAATCAATGACTGCGTTGTGCACTTGAATCTAAATGATGAGACTTTTGATCATATTTGGAATTTTTTTTTTTAAACATTGAGAAAACTGGTTATTCATATCCCTGTATGAATGATAAATATAAGTATCCTGCGATACCATGGTCACAACAACACAACCTACAGACAATATGAATTCCTGTATGGTGGATATGGAAACGCCAACACCACGTTGCACATTTGGCTCATCCACCTTATTGCCAGCAATGACAGCGACGGCAAATATTAAACATGTCCTCCTCTTTGGTCGCTGTCATGCTGCCACTGCCTTCGCACAGAGGCAGGGCTCATGGATGAAGAAACGGGTCGGGTCGTCAGGATTGCGGTCAGTGAACAGTATGGAGAGAACATTTTCGTATGAGCAGGACATTCTTTTAACAGCTGTGTGTCACAGTTGGAACATTCATGATACCGGAGGATACAAGAGTAAAGGCACCAGTCAGCAATGTTCAGAAACCGGCATAAGGTGTATACATGCACCAGTATGCTGGTTATTTACGGACTGCTCCAGCTAGTAAAATCATGTTTCTCAAAACAGGGATAAGGGCTTAGTCAGGAAACTGAAATCAGGATATGATGTTTACATGCTGGGTACTTCAAAAACCTGAAATAACTGGGATACTAGTGCTCATGTAAACGCAGTCAATGTAATGTCTTCTGAAGTCACGGGGACACAACTGTGTGTGTGTCTGAGAGCAAGAGAAGACCAAACTAAGAGGTACTGAGACTCCTGGTATGAACCCAGGTTGTCCATCATGGTTGGACTGAATATAGAAGTGGTCGCTCCTGACAGCTCTGCAGTCTATTTGAGATGAAGAGGGATCACAGGGGGTGTTAGCCTGCCTGGTAGCTAATGGTGGCAGAAGCCAGAGTTATCAGCACTGAAAGACTCATCCATCTTCTCGCCACTCCGGTGACGAAAAGCAAACACGAGGAACAAGACGGCCATACAGCAACCAGCTCTCACTCTGCTGGCCAAACACACCTAACAGAGATAACGAGACGCTTAAGAGGCATAGGGATGCCTGGGAGTTACCCACAAGGCTGAAATGTAAATAAATGCTGCTTGTTGAATAAAAATAGCTGTGAGCAGAACTTCACTGGCCATGGGTGGTAAAAGGAGATGCCGGTTTTTATGTTGCAAATATATGAAAAGACATTTCTTAAATTCTGAAAATAGTGTATCATTCTGTAAATTATTACAGAACCACAACACAGTCATCAAGCTACAATACGTTTCTTTAATTCATCCTAAATTTTCATGGCTATCATTGCTCCATGAATGCGTCCATTGTGGTTGTACAAGCCACCAAACCCACTGTATATGAAGTGCGATGAAAGATTTTCTTTGGTGGCATTCAGCAGGTCTGTCTCCATGTGTGGTCTGGAAGATTCACCACTACTCTCCCTCTGATTAGTTCTGACCTTGATATTCTTTTTTGCTGAATGCAAGTGGGAAAAAACATAATTATTGTGTGAAACTGCATACTATACTCGCCCTGGAGCAACATCAAGATCCTGAAACATACTGGGAATTCTTAAAGATACTATTTACAAGAGACTAAATGGACCGGAGGTGTGAATGTGAGAGTGAATAGTTGTTTCTGTCTGTGTGTCGAGCAATTCTGCTAATTTTAGTCGTACTTTTGCATCTATTGAACTGTCAACTCGTATCGTATAAATACAAAGCATTGTTGGAATATACTAAGTTTAACATTTCTCTGTGAATGCATAGTGAGTTTCAAGGAATGTTTGCTATCCCCTTAATGCCTCAATAGTTATTAATGTGGAGTGATAATCTTCATTTGGCCCTTTTAGCCTAATATACTGTACTGCAAGTTTGAAACATTAAAATCTCTTTTTTATTCAATAAACCATTTGAACGCCTCCTGGGTGAGTGATGGCCTCAAGAAAAAAAGGAGTCCATTCAATAGCTGCAGTTTATTGCCTGAGGTTGTCCTCCATGCCTTCCAGCCGCAGACAGATTCTCTCATCGAGGAACGTGCCACTCTCTTAGCAGTGGCTGTCCACGCATCAGGACCCACTGTAGCGATTCTGAGTGGAGATGATGATTTAATCACCGGCTTTCTGCTCAGCCAACCACAGGGAAGGAGCACTGACGTCCAGACCAATGTGAAAGGGAACATTTGAGCAAACAATAAGTACGATATTTTCCACCAGGGATTGTTCTAATGGTTCTGCCCAGTGTGGAAGAGCATGAATATGGACGACATGACTGTTTATTGAAAGTGAACCCGAAGTGTCTTGATCGCCACCTGGTGGTATACTGCAGTGTACACCATTAATCCTCCTCCATGTTAGTGGATGGGACATGGGCCACACTTAAAAGTAGAACAAACCAAATTAAGTTTTCTCAAAGATGTTATTTCTCATTTAAGGTAGTTCTTTTTACAATGTTTGTCCGAGTGTTCATGTTTCTGGTAAGTTCGGTTTTAATGAGTTATTCTACGATACAAAAATGGGGTCAAATGTCAGGATTGACAGTTGAGACTGACTTGTGATTCGTCGAGAGTGTGTATCAGCACAACCTTGCTGCTGTGGCTCGATTCCCCCCATCGCTACTGCACAGACTCTGGCTCCAAATGCCGAAGATAGCATGTTAGCATTTGTATCCAGGATATTGTCTTTATTTCTGGACAGACATGTCGTCCATCTATTCAGTCTACAGTCTAAATTCATCCAAAGTACTCATGAAGGGATGAAATAAATTAATAGCTCCAGCAAACAACCCTCTTAAGTATTCAGCCTCTCTGCCATCGATGGAAAATAGGATTTGTCTAAGCGTTATTCATAGGCTGTAACGCGATATCATCTGAGGTCATTTTTTTCCCTTCTTTTTTTCGAACCAGGCATTTCCCGGTGCCATTGTTGTTGTTGCTATTTTTAGCAGCACAGCGAGAGAGAGGACACACGTGCCACTCACGGACAGGCATACAGGGCCTCTGTTTAATGAGCCACAGTCACAACAGGCCAGTGTGCTGCTGCTGCACAGAAGACTCTGTGTCCCACTGACACTGTTACCACACAGGGCAGCAGGTCACCAGCAACAAGCACGGCGAGCCACTGGGGAAGTCCTGCTTGTGACTGCTGCCAATACACAGACTGTGTATCCAGGATAGTGAAGGTGCAACAAGCTGTACGCGTACTGCACTATATGACCTGAGTAAAGCTACATTTGGTTTACACCATGCAACTGTTGATGAGGAACAACTATCTTTAGCCTGGTGCTGAGACTTGTCTTACTTAACACTTTTCTGAATCCATTGTCTTCCCAGTGTAAACTCTGCTCTCCTGCACAATCCAAGGCTGGATTCCCAAACTGGTGAACTGCCCCAGGGCAACTGGTTCTGTGTGACAATTACATTGTAGTAATCTGATTATTTTGCCATTTGTTTGGTAATCTGCACCACTCAAACCGTAAGGGCCCGTAAGTGGCTCTTTAATTTTTTGGGGGGGCTCCTTTGGGGACCGGAGTTCATTTTTCCCCATGGCAAATTTTTTGCTAGGATCAGGCAGTCCCTGTAGAGGGCATGATTCAGGAATAATATTGCATTAATAAAGGTTTTGCTTGAATTTCTGATCTAATCAACTTGGTTACTTAAAAATGGAACTGTATTTCTTGTACCTCTTGGCTTCAACTAATCTATGACTCAACAAAACATAGTGACAGGGCTTTGGCAATGTTTACCGAACTCCTTTTTTCATAATTATTTGACAGTGGTACCAGAACACCATGTATTGTGACCCCTCCTCCTATAGTCCCACAAAACACTGACATTTTTTATTTGCACGCTGGACATTGTGTGAAGTTAGAGAACTTTGCGTACAAAACAGATATAAGACAGAATTTGCACCGATTTTGTAGTTAGTGTTTTTCTCTGTTACTGTTTACAAGTGGCTCATATATAAGTTTGAATGATATAAAAATGTGTTCATACCACAAATTGCATGTCAGCTATTTCAAAAGGCCTGTTAAACAAGTAATGCAATCTACAATTTATCAGATTAAAAGCTCTGTAATTCAGCTCAAAATACAGCAAAAAAGTTATACTTTTACTTTGTCGACAAAGTTAGTCTTATACTTAAAATAAAAAAATACGAATCATCAAAATTATTAGGCGGGCCAGATATTATTGCTGGCGGGCCATTTTTGCCCCACGGGCCACCAGTTGCCAGGCATTGTGCTGAATGGGAAAGTACTGTATAACTGCTTTCTTCTCATGAATACTAATGGTGTCCTTGAGCAAGGCCTTAAGGGCCACTGCACTAGTGGGACAGCTCAATGACCAGTAGGTCAGATTGTCGGTGCACTGGGCAGCTTCCAGCAAAGTGAACTATGTGAATATGAACGCAGTGTTGTCTGGATGGGAAATGGTCTTGAATTCTTTAAAATATATATATTTAGTGCCACAAGGTTATTGCTGTGGTAAAATTATGAATTTTTCCTTATTGATTTTGTCTCTTACAGGCAGAAATCCTAGACTATTACAGCCCCCACCCCACCCCCGGATACAGACAATCATGCTAATAGCCAGATGATTAATAAAGTATATTTTCTGTCCAGGGAGGTGTTTCCGTGAAAAGCCATGAGGCCCTAAAATGTTACAACTCGGTTTTTAGTAGCTTACACCAATTTTCCAGCCGTGTCTGCAGTCTAAAAATGGTTCTCCGACTCTCATGCACACCTCTGTAATAGTGGTTGTGTCGTAAAAATGTCCCCTTATCTTTCCTCTGCGTGTAAATCCTGGCTTGTCCGATCCAACCACATTAACCCAAACAGTGAAAAGCTGTGGTGCGACAGTAAGGATGGGAAGTGGGGGGTGTGGGTGAAAGAAAACAAGAGGGAGGTAAAATCCCATCATAGGCAAAAAATAAAATTGAGTAAAAACAGAAAAATTAAGTGCACACTTTGCTATTAAGATATAAATATCAAGAAACACGTGCAGGTGCAGAAAGTTGCTACTCGGAACATATTTTGCAGGAAAAGGGCTGTTTTTAAGCTTTGGCCGTTTTCGGAATGACTTTAGCATCTTTAAGACTGGATTGAACATCGCTGCACTCTGTTTCTGGACGCCAGACACCAGTCTGCTAACAGGTCAGGTTTTATTAATAACATATGAGACAACGCCTGATACCCAGCTGAGCTATTGATGCAGGGGTTCTATAGACTGAAAATAAACCAAGGAATCGTTACACTTAAAATGTGGTGTAAGTGTATTAATGCTCGGTGTGAGAGAGTAAGCAAATGGGTTATTGAGACAGGTAAAGAGAGGCAGGGAAGAAATCCCTCATCCTAAGTGGGTCAAAAAATGGATGTGTGAAAGACATATTGACTCTACCTTCACCACTTGATGACGTTAGTGTTGATGATGGTGACGGCTGCGGTGATGCTGACGTCTTACTCCCCTGGGTGTCCTTCGCGTGCCGGGACAGCGAAAGGTGAACCGACGTCTCACCGCCCGGTGCACTCCAGCCTATGACATCAGGAGTGAGAACATTGGTTTTTACTCATCGCCTCAGATGCATTCTTACCGACCACTAATTCCCCCCATTTGCTGTCCACACTTTTATTGTAGCCATTGAACGTTTTCCACTTGCTTAGCTCTCTTTGCAGAAGGCCCTGCTCTTCTAACTCGTGCATGGTTGATGAGAAAAAAGTAGGGTAGGCCAATGAAATAACATTTAAAAAATCCTTGTTTTTCTGTTTCGATAACAAGGTTCTGTGAGCTTTCGTGAGACAAAGGTCAGATTCAGGTCGCTTTGGTGTAAATATGGAATTTTGAAAACAGTCACAGACATCTTTAGTCACTAAAATGTGCACATCCTAAAAATGAGGCTGAGCGTAAATTAAGTCGGGAAGATTTCCCCCCAATCAATCAATCTTAATTCTCTCACTATCTCTACGCTTATTATTCAGCTGATTGGGGGCGTTTCTAACGGCCAATCAGATTCTGCCACAGCCTCTTCCAGCCAATCATGCGGCTGCTTTCAAACTTTAAATCCCTTCTCCTCTCTTCCACAGTCAGCCATCACATTCAGTGACGGGTGTAACCCACCTCCACCCCAATCTCCTCCAGTCTTCAGCAGAATCATCATCATCACCTTATCTGGATCATCAACCACAACCAGACTACGTTCTGCTTCACCCCCTTCTTAACCTGATGACACCACATAGGGGTCTAAAGACTGTAAGCGTTCCTTTGTTTAGTTAATCGATTGCAAAGCAATATAATTATCATTCTCAATGGCCATCTTCAAAGGTATTCAACCTTCTTTAGGATTTTTCTTCAGATGAATGCTGAAATAGAAAAAGACTACTCATCAGCTAACAGAAGTAGTGGAGTAAGTGCTGATGGCTGAGAAGGCAGCAAAGGTCGATTCCTTGCCCAGTTTGTCTTGGGGACATAGAATATATAAGTCCGGGAAATCCATTCAATTACACATTCATACAGGGGATATCCTTAGCATCTTGCCCAAGGACACTTCAGAGTGCAGACTGAAGGTGCAGGGGATCGACTGGTTAGTGGATGACCCTCTCTACCTCCTGAGCCACAGCCACCCCCCCCCCTCCTCAGTTTAGCTCTGTGTTATGTATCTGGGAGAATGTCACAGTGTCTTCATTTATCATTTTGGTAGCCTTGACATAAAATCAGACAAGATAATGAGACACAAATACATCTGTTGCCCAAAACCCATCATTGCACTCTCCTCCAGTTTCAGTTCTACCCAGGTGAGACAGGCTAAGCTTAATTTTCGTCAACTCTTTATTTTCTCTTAGAGTCATCAGGTTTTGACATTATTCTTGGAGGGCTGCAATGATGCAAGTATCTCATTCGCTCCAGATAAAACAGAGGCTTCGGCCCATTCCCTCCAGCTCTCCCCCTCCATCCCCCATTGTATTGTGTTCAGCCTGTTTCCCTCTCATCTCCGTTTTTTGGCATACAGCTCACCGCATGAGGTCCTGGCCTGCAAGGCCTCAGGTTGTCGTAATGACACTGTTTTCACTAAACTGTCCTCTCAAGGCAGACGCAGCCCATATCGGGTTTCATACCAAGGTCCGTTATGCTGGTGACTCATCAGAGCTACTCTGACTCTTTTTCCCTATGTTCATTGCTACAACATCTGGTGAACCTGTGGCCAAAGGACTAAAGCGTTGCGTACCACTTGCTGAGTGCACATGCTGCTAAACTGAGGTTATCATTTAAGAGGAGGTTACAGCTAGAGACCAGCCATGATAAATATTGGCAAGTGCATGCATCAGTCACTTCTTTTGGTCTGTTTGCTGGACTCGAAACTGACTAAGTAGAAAAAGAACAAAACCACAACAGACTATCAGAACGATCAGAGTAAAATCCTCACACGTAGCTATAGATGATAAAAGTTCACATTCTGAGCTGCCGGACTCATTCTAAAGTTTGTTTTCTGTTTGCTTTCAGAACACAAACATCAAAATCAACCGTGCAAACTGGGAAGATACAGCAGAGTTAATGTTTTTAACCAAACCAAACAGGTTGAGTGTGAAAGCACCCTGAAGCTCCATGTCCATGGCAAAGATCAGCATCCTCGCCAGCTGATGATCCAGAGAAGACAAAGATAAAACAGTAGCATTGTTTGTGTAGAGCAGGATCGAGCCAGTTGTATTATAATACAGTGTTACTGACGTATAAAGATAAAATACAGGTTTCCTTTGTTTTAACAAATCCTTTGGGATGTTTATTGCTAAGTATAGAAAACCATACTTGGACAAGCAATACGTTTGTTATGTCTACACATAACTTAATTCAGCTGGAGAATAGTTGCCCCAAACTAACTAATATGCATGGACAGATAAAGATGGACAGCACATCTCTGCTTCCTCCCATTGTGTAGAAATGAAGCCAAAATCTCCTGGATATAAACTCTGTCATCTTGGGCAATTGGAGCCAGATTCTGCACAGAAGCATTCGGGGGATGGAGCTGCAGTGTTGCAAGTCCCAGCTGTCAATCACTATGTTTCATCTAGTTGTAATAACATTAAAAAGGTAATCAAAAGCAAATTTACTGGAAACATAAGCACTTACATTCATATCAGTCTAATAAAAAACTACCTAAAATGACAGAAACCATTTTTGAGAACATTTTACTTAACATAACGTGTCACTAACATGGAGAAAGCTGCTATACTCCAGACAGTCAACAGGTGGCGATCAAGATGCTTTGGCTTCACTTTTGGGTAACTATACCTAATAAACAGTCTATGACTCCAACGCAGATCTTTCCAGTTATTTTTCTAATGTCACCTATGATCACACAAAGGCTGCAGGAGACAAACCCTACCCACTGGAAAAAAGAAAACAGTAGTTAAGCTTCTTAGCCAGACATGCTAACATTAGCAGCATAGGTTGGAGCAGATAAACCCAAAGTTTGATTAGTAACTTTTTTTTTTCTTTTTGAAAGGTGCACCCTATGGACAATATTCAGGCCTGTAGAGAAATGTAATGATTTACAGGTCCGCGTGGCCTGGTTATGGTGCCACACATATATGCCACAATATGATTAGACAATTATTGTTGGGGGTGTAATGGTCCATTCATTTAACAAATCAATATAAATGTGTGTAGGCCAAAGAGCACACTTTGCCTGCACAGCATTAATCAGTAATCACTGGCAATTCAGTCTTTAAATCTCACTCATCTGTATAATCCTCTTTATCAATATCCAGGAGACAACATACAAACATCTCCATGTTGTCTTACCCTCACTTTCCTGCTCAGTGTATCAGAAGGCAAAGTCAAAACACACAGCAATAAATTGTGATCAAAAGACGCAGCGTGAGGCAGTGGGAGCATAGCTCACGCTCGGTGGGATCCCACATGTAGTAATATCCTATAACTCAAGCAGCGCTGCTTCTCTCTGTTGCCAGTAACTGTCACAGTGACTTAGACTTCTGGCTGAGTGGTCCAACAAACGTCTCTGCGCAGGAATATCCTGGAGAGAACAAAGAGTTCCAACGTGAGCTGTGGCCCAGTGCACACTGAATCAAGGTAGTGGCTGAGAGAGTTGCTAGTTAGAATCCATGCTGGGAGAGAATGTTTGGAGAAAGTCAATGTGACATACTCTGACCTTGAGCACCTGGATAAATGAAAGCTGACAAAACATCTGTATTTTATCACTGCAGGCAGTTTTCTACTGAAACACTGATCAATGAAAATATATAGTAATTACATTCAAATATCTATTGTAAATACATTGTGCTGTAATATATGTGCATTGACAAAAAATGTGTAGCACGTATTGATATATTTTACAATTTTTGGACATGCACAGGCAACAAATAAGACATGAATAATAATTGAATACATATTAAATATTATTTGTTTTACTGTTTTTGCTATTTAGTTTTAACTGTCATTACAAACTGTCCTCTTGCAATGTGTGGTCTACAAACTTAGGCATGAGATCCAAAGGATCACTTCTGTTTCTAATTAAGGTAAAGGATATATATATATATATATAACATGAGCTTTTAGGTTTGTATTGTATTAGGTTAGGATGTGTGTGTGTGTGTGTGTGTGTGTGTGTGTGTGTGTGTGTGTGTGTGTGCTTGTCTCTTTCGATCTTCACACAGACTATCACAGTTATTTAGTTATTAATCGATGTCACACTTCACCCAGATTTTAACAGTTTCATTGTCTGTTTTCGTATTATTTGCATCACTAACTCATGTCATTTCAGATGTCAGCCACTCCCCTCTGCTCTGTGTCACACGGATCCCATTACCTGCCCCACCCCCAGACTCACCTGCTTTCCATTAGTCATCACTCACCCAGTATATCTACCTGCTCATTTCCCTTGTTCCCTGCCAGATCGTCTAGTGTGTTTGTGCCTAGCCTTCCAGCGTTATCCCTGCCTTATCGGTTTTGCCTGATCTCATCTCTGACCTGCTTTCCGGTACCCTGGATTCCCTTTTGCCTGCTCCTTATCTGATTTGTTTGCTACCTGACTGACTACCTGGCTTTTGACCCCGGATCGTTTCAATAAACCTGAACTCTTGTCTTTCCCTAAACCTGCTCCAGTGTCGTGCTTTTGGGTTCACGTCTGTCATTTTGCGCACCCTGACACTAACCCTGATGTCCTGGCTGTGTGCATCTTGTGTTGTGTGTAACAGGTGAAATGCATGCACACAAAATATTGGACTTCTCAATATGTGTAAATACGTGTTTCATAATCCACAGGATTCGATCAAATACAGAGGCCGACCAGAAAACATTTTTAGTTATTCTTCACAGATTTTTGTTCGCATGCACTAAACTAAGTATTCAAATCAGCTAGAGAGTTATGTGGGATTGACTCAGAACAATCTTCAGTGATGTGTTTTTAATAGTATTCCCGACAATGGGTTTGTTTGTTTGTCCTCATCATGGAACTTCAAAATATAGAATCATGAGAAATAACCTGTACCCAATGTGCTTAGCTCTCAGAGTAGCACTGCCTCTTGGAAACATGTGTATAAATTCCTCTTTTAATCCTCAACTTCATTCCTCAAAGTAATTCTTCTCGAGGACTGAGCCAAAGACCAGTGGCAGCCCAGTTAGCATGGAGTAAAAAAGTGATGGTTACAGCTACATTGTGCGTCTCTCAAGGCCGACTTTGTGCACCTATCCAAACAATATCAGTGGATCCAGTTCAAGTTCACAAGATGACTTCACTTATTCCCTTCCAAATCAAGCTTATTGATATCAAAGACAGAACCAAATCAAAGGAGATGGAGGAACATGATGATGAGAGCGGCCAGCTTGAGGATTCAGGCCTAATGTTTTCAAGATCCTAAAGTGGAGGGATCCAAAAACAACGGTAAAAGACGAGGGTTGCACTGATATATTGGGATGATATTAGCTTTTTTTTTCTTATGAAAACATAAATCAGTGGGTTAGACGGTGTTGTCCTCTCTGGCCACACAGTAACATAAAAAATAGCTTTTTCTGTGGCACTTTTTCATCCATTGTAATTTATTTGCTCAAATCCCAGGAATGTTTTCCTTTCCTGCTGTGTCCATTAATGCTTCTCTAAACTTTGGAAGATGGTTTTGATAAAAACTCACCAAACTGCATGTGATGTGATTTTCTGACTTTATATTTGAACTCAGCATCTCTTAAATCAGAGCCATCTATCTAAGCATTCTCTGGAGAGAAACCTGAACAATGTCTTCCAATAAAAAAGGTTTATTCCATCTTTCACCACAGACTGTGCATGTGTATGTCATGGTTGGCATCCTATTGGATTAAACTGTGGAGTGATAATCAACAGGATGACCTGTGATGCATGTGATCCTGACCACTTACATGCTGTGCTGGCTTTAATATCACAGTTATTACTACATTAATGGGTTGAGCACAGCTCATAGCGCCACCTAGTGTTTCAAATCATCTTTGACCTTGCAAGGCCAATGATTGATTATGTAGAGTCAACCATTTGGAACGTCTCTACATTATGATATTTATATATATATGAAAAGGTTAACACCCTCTTATCAAAGGTGGGCGGACCCCCGCCACCAATGACCGCTCATGAGTGGAAATCTGGAAAGCTGTGCTCATTTTCATATCAAACTTAAAAGTAAACCACCACATTATCTACCAGTCAGAGACATCCCCCATCGTCTCCTACCCTCGGCTGTCTCTCATGCACACACCGTTTGAAAAGCTGGCTGAGACAGCCATCTGCACCAGAGGTTCATACGACTCAGGACGACCGTAGTCTTGACATTCAAGAAATTCCAAGGCAAGAAACCGCTAATGAACTTACATTTTGATAGAACACATCATTAAAAACGTGCCTCTCTGATTCAAGCTCACGTTCCCTGGGCCAGTGAAGCCAGCTCAACAGTCACGATCAGGAAAAAAAAAACAAAGAAAAAGAAGGAAGAGTGTTTAGCCTCGGAGACAATATCAATCAGAAGATAGTCAGAGTGCGTTCTTGTTTTTCAGCTGCAGACAGTGAGACGTATAATTGATTCATAGCAGGTTATAAGTTAGATTTTTATGGGGGCGGTCAGATTTAGGCAGCAGACATCTGCATTGTGAAGAGAACAAGTCGTAAAAAGTCTCAGTCACCTCATTTCAGATTTCCCCTGTTTCTGTTTATTGCCAGCGCCGTATCCCATAATGCACAGGAACTGCCGATATATGTCTGGGCGACTTCGGCGGTTAGCGGGGGCATGAACCAGACATTCTGCCAATTCAACCCGTCTCTCTCGGCTGGTTTTCTCTTACTTACACACACACACACACACACACACACACACACACACACACACACACACACACACACCACACACACACACACACACACACACACACACACACACACACACACACACACACACACACACACACACACACACACACACACACACACACACACACACACACACACACACACACAGAGAGAGAAAGAAAAAGATACAGTTTGAGAATATATGACTATGCCAATTAGTCCTTGGCAGTATTATGTGCGACTCTACAGGAAAAAAATAAGCCAGTAGAACAAGGCACGGAAGAACATAACGACCTGGTGTAATAAAACTAAGTGGGGGAGCTGCTGCGGTCGGCACACGTGCACGTCCAGACGTCGCACAGACGTGTTACGGTGAAAATATTTCCTCAGCATTTCTGCTTCACTTGTCGGGATCAAGTTGGTTGAACTCAGCACAGAATGCAGAATCGATAATTGGCTTAGAAATAAAGTTTATGTGTGTGTCATCTCAACAAAAGGACATTTGATTAATGTGACTACCTTCACTGATGCTCAGTCGCCAGCGTGACCTAATAAACCATGTGTTTTTTCAATGTTTTATGATGTTTATAATGTGAGTAAGTGAGTGGACCTCTGGGACGTGTGATGAGAGGGAGTGGGGGAAAGTGTGGGCCAGGAGAACTGGCGGCGAAGAGCCACTGACAGTTATCATGGCAACAGGTAAACAAGCAGAATGAATGGAGAGCGGAGTCACCAGACTCAAAGGCATCAGTCACTGTTGGTGTGGCTGCACCTCGGAGGCCTTTCAAACATGTATTCAAATACATGTGAAAGAAATATTGAGAAGTGAATTTGTCCATGAAATCCCTTGTGTGTCCCCGGAAGATTCACACTAACACACTGAAAGTACAAGCACTGATAATAAGTAACTAGAATGGCATTTAGTAGAGTCGCTTCCCTCTGCCAAGGCCCAACAGACCCCTGCCACAGTTTTCACTAAACCTCACAAGGTGGAAAAATCTGTGTTTTTGCCAGAAAACAAATCAAACCGAGCAATAAAACTCAATTCAGCGTCTCTAGAACATATGTGTGTGTGGGGGGGGGAAACCGGAAAGCTAACACATGTCTGCATTTCCGCGTGCATCTGTTGTTTGGACACCACCACCCACGCTACGCAGCTCTCGCTCTCTCACCAGTCTCCTGCTGCCTCGCATGGGAAAAGTATCTTAAAATATCTGAAACAAATGGCCCCACCGGTGACGGCTCTTTAAACATTTCTATTTCACCAATATGAAATGCCTAATATCAGCTTGGGTGTAGGTGTACTGTAATGCAGCACGGATTTTAGAAAAGTGACGAGGATGAGCAGTGATGAACACATGAAAAGACTTTGAGAGAAAACTTTGTTCACCCCTAAAAAGTTCAAACACAGGAGCAAAGAGATGTTGATCTCAATCTCGATTCTCTCACAGTTCCCCGAGAAAAAATAAATAAGAAGTTGAGAAACTTTCAGTTAAACCAAGTCTTCTTTAATGTGAAGAAATGGCAACAAACGGTGCTCATCCTGATTTCCAGCTATAACGATGACTATCTAAACTGCAGCTTATACAAATCTATACCTTTCTGTGTAATTTTGAATCAGTCTGTCTTTTACTCTTCACATCTGCTGATATTCACTAAATCTACTCTCTAATCTGTCTCTTTCTGTTTATATCAGATGATCTGTCTGCCTGCCTGTGTTTAACTCTCTCCTTGAATATCTGTTTATGAGCGTCTCTGTATAAAAAAAAATGTACTTCTCAAAATTGCTCTTTCTCTCATGGCTAAAACATGGTGGAGGATTGGCCAAGAAAGAACCAACTACATATTTGCTGCTGATATAAACAAAGGGGCAGATCCACATGTATATTTTTAACTTTTTCTGGAATTGAATGGGGGGAAAACAAGGTAATTTAGAGGATTGAATCAATGGGGGCTGATGGGCCTTGGCAGAGGTATGAGCTCTATATAGTTTTCACTGATAAACAAAATTTTGATTAAACCAGAAGTACATTTTTTATTATCTCACATCTCGGTTCAAGGACGAGTTCCATATTTTCCAAGCTTTTCTTGAAAACATTACTGACGTGCCATATGTACATTAAAAGAGTAAAACATCACTCTACAGTAATTTGGGATTCTGTATAGATAAGCCTTTTGTTTTTTTAGTTTGACCAATCACGTTAGTGCAGGCTTTGGTTGTCCGCAGGTAAACAGTCTGTATCACAAAAGTATCACTGTTTGTTATGTGTGGAGAAACTCTGTAAACACTGTCAACGATGTGCGATGAATGGAAGACACCTGGATATTTACTGTCCACACCGGAAGCTCCAAAATATTGTCCGTTACCCGCAGAGGCGTATTTGATAGTTACTGGGCTCTAGGATCGCATTTGTGTAACTGTGGGTACAGCCGCCTCATTTTTGCTTCAGATGAACTTCAGAATATGCGTCAGCAGAAGAAAAGATTTAGCAGATTTACACTAAAACTCTCTCTCTCTCTCTCAAAAAAAAAAAAATCCCCTCTCGCTGCCAAACATATCACCAGAGAATGCATTTGGAACCCAGCTCTCCACACGGGGGATCAGTGTTTTTTGGCCATTAAATTGTACATGTCGCAACAATCCGAGTCTTAGTATAAGCGTTGTCTTCGCGTTGTTATTCTTCATGAGCGCCGTGTTGGGATCTGGTGCGAGCGGTGTGAGTCCGGCCTCGCCTCGGCTTCATCAATCACGCCGCGACAGTGAATGGCAGGATAATATTGTTGCTGGTGGTTGATTGGGACGTCTCCCCGGAGACTGTGAGACAGAGAGCGAGTGTGTGTGTGTTTGTATGTTAATGTGTCGAACAGCGTCTTGACTGTGCAGGAGGGGGGTGTCAGTTAATTACTTTTTTTTTTTTTTTTTAGGCGTCACATGTGCGTGGTTGTCCATATCATATCATCGGGTACGAGTGCAATGCGTGTAGCTGACCTGACATGCATGTCACACACTGTACACACACACACCACCCCCCCACACACACACACACAGTAGGTGTACTTTAACTCCTTGGCGCCTGGGTCTTCCTGTAGTGCTGGAGGTGGGCTGCGCACCGCTGGACAGGCTCTTCCCGTTAAGGGCCCTGTGGTTACGGAGGGACCATGTGCCCATTCACCACTGTTTGTTTTCTATGTCATTATGAGTCCAGCACTCCTTCACTGACCGGCCCCATCGAAATAGTCTCCTTTGTTAGACACACTCTCGCCCCCGTCATGGAACCATATAAAAACATTTGGCTAGATACACTTAGGTGTGCTTAGAGGTGTATGTCCAAATCACACACACACACACCACACACACACTCTGTCGACTCAGTCTCCTCTAATCCACATGCATCCACATCCACGCACACACAGCTTTCCATTCAGCCCTCCTCTCATAATGTTTCTTTACTTAACATTTAAAGTTCCTGAAATAGGAATGTTCCTGAATCAAAACTGTTTCTCCACGGGAGCACTCGCTGAAACGCCGACACCGTTTCTGGGGCCCGCAGTGCATTCTGGGTTATTTGGTTTGGGCAGCCACGCGCTGTCTTCCTGTGCGCAGCGAGTCAGAAGTGAAAAAAAATGATTTGATTTGATTATGATGTGGACAGGAGATATTTTGTCTACTTTGCGCCCTGGCAGCATCTTCTCGCCTCTCGCTGCAGTGGAGCTGGAGTGTTGTTTTTGAGCGAAAACCCATTTCGAAGCCGGTCGGTAAATCTGGGCAAATGTTGTGCTCAGGATATGAGATGGGGAGTGAGGGACAGACACTGGTAATTACACAGATCCTGACAAATAGCAGGTAGGTGGAGGGATACAGGTGGAAATAGGCCATAATATCCTCTAAATCTGCAAATGGAAAATGAACGTACCCTCACTAACCCGTCCTCTGAGGTCTAGACAGACCATCACATGCACACACCAGGGTGAAACTAAAGAGGGCAAACAAAGAGCAGCCGAGGAAAACACGTTAGGAAGCATTTTGAAGAAAGTTATGAAACCCTGGAGTTGGTGGATTATTTAAAGAAGATATGTGTTTGCAAAAATCTGGTTTCTTTCTGCTTCTCATTCCCCTTTTTTCCTCGTTCTGTGTTTTGAAAAGAAACTGAGGAAAAATATAATGAGGAATATTATTATAATATCTCCTACCATCACTCCCTTATGTATTGGTGAATTATCACTTTGCTACTGTTCAGCTTTGAGGATGAATCATTTTTTTCTCTCAAATGTAAATTGTGACATTTTGCCCAAACCACAAGACTCTTATGAATCAAACACATGCTATTGAGAATATAGAAAAAAATATTTTATAACTAGAAGATTACATAAGTATGTCCAGCCGTTGTTGAACTTAGATTGAAATCTGCTGCATTGATTTATGAATAGAGAGTGGATGGTAATCTTCCCGTGTGTGTTTTTTTTTCTCCAGAAGACAGAAGTTGATAGGTGGTTGCCGACGTGTTCTGTGCAGATGCTAAAGGTAGTAAGACTGGTTGCTATGGCATTTCCAAGTAACTGCTTGGTGGTTTAGCTAATAGGTCAGTAACACGTGAACACTTGGGTGTAGGTGTTTGCCATGTTGTTTCTGAGGAGTTTGTAGGGAGTTGATATGCAGAGCGGTGACAGGTATCAGTGGAGGCACATCATGTGGTTGCTATGGCTTTTCTCAGAGGTTTCTGGCAGTTTCTAAAGGAAACCTATTTCGGTTCGGACCTTTGGACTTTTCCGTTTAGCATGAACCAAAATAACAGGTTTGAAAGGTGCCTCAGACCAGGGTCCGGACCAATGGACTCAAATTTAGTCTGACCATGAGAGGTGGTTCGGTTTGTATGTTTTCTGCACAATTACGACTTTCGAACAAATTGCAGGAAGTTGAGACAGCATTAAACAATGGAGGGAGAAAAAGTAGTATTGCTGGTCTCTCCAGAAATGGAGTTGCCCAGACTCACAGAATTGTTTGGAGTCTTTGCCTCAGATGATATCATGATTAAACAAGGTGAACATTCATTTGGTGCATCTGAATTAGTGTCAAGTAGGCTAACGTGCTTAAAGTTGGCAGTGCTGGTAGTAAACCCATTTTGATATTACCGTGGCAAAGACATCTGCGTCATTATTTTCTCCATTTGAAACAAAAGACCACTACCCTCCGAACTGACAACACGCAGATGTCAGACGCACGCCCTCTACAAACCAATGAATGTCAAGAATATGCAGACACAGCTCACGTGTGTCATACACGATTCTTCAGTGCGCTCCCAAAATTACAAAGTGAAACCAAAACTAACCGGATCAAATGTAAATAATGAAAGAGACATAACTCACGGTTCAGACTTTCAAGTGAAGGTAAGAGGTGCTGCAAATATGTCCTGCAAGAATCAAACAACCATCTAACTTTTACAGTGCAGGAATCCCAAAAATTGTGTCTCTCATTAACTTTAATTTGACTAACTAAAGGCAGTGAAAATACTTATAGTGTTATAGGGCTTGTTTTATATAGTTTTACTTTGACTTATTTTGATGCTGTATGACTGGAGTTCATATGCATACAAGCACGCACACACACACACACACACACACACACACACACACAACTGAGCATGTCTGCCTGATCAACGGTGAAAATAAGTGAAATGTGTTGAAATAAAATGGAATTTGTTGAATTGACTGTTAATATTCAATATGAGAATCAATATAAAAACATAGCACATGTGGACCCAAACATACGCAGACACGCTCTTCAGGGAGTCGCCTTTTCCAGCAACAACCGCAGGCGCCCTGACCTGTCTGCCTTGTCACCGTTTGATGATGTCATCCGGAAGGTTCCAGCTCAGTAGCCGCCACACAGCAGCAAAACAGGGCGGAGTGGGCAGGTGCTCCACATCACAGTCACTCCACAAACACACACACATGCACGCACATAAACAGACACACTTAAATAAACACAAACACACGTGACACTTGCAAGCAGACAGCGAGACAGCGAGGCAGCGACGGCGCTGTGGTCAGCACGCACCGTGGACGTACAGGATGCTGAAATATGAACACACATGCTCGTACTGTACATGACACACAACACACACACACACGCACACAAACACACGGTTTCAACCACAAGTGAGGCCGTGTATCAAACCCCAGCCTCATTGTCCCTGGCAGCATTCACAGTTTCAAAATAATGCCTCCCCCCCAAAAAAAATTCAACTCGATATCCACCAATTACAAAAGCCACATAATTGTAATAATCACAAACTGGCGGGATAAATCAAGAGATCTGCAAATTAAAAACCCCGAAGACTCCATGTCACTGACAAGAATGAACCGCACGTCTATGAGAAATCAATTAAAACTCGATCAGGAGCACAGGAACGCTAAGGAGCCGCTGGCTTTTATACGTCACGACGAGCCATAGGCTCACCACAGCCTGAGGGACTCCAGCTTGTGGTTCCCGTCGTGTATATTGGTCGGCTTGAGTGTGTGTCACTACTGTCACTTTGATTTGCCTCCCTCCAATAATGTCTTCATGTTTTCCATAAAGATCAGCACATCAACTCGACATATGCTGTAAACACACGAGACAGCGCAGGGCTCACTGTCGAATAGTTTAGAAAGAATGATGCACTTGTTTGATTTTTCGTTTTTTTTATGGAGACCCAAAATGCTGCTGTTGCAGATATAATGCTGCATTCATGCTCAGGAGGAATTGTTTGATAAAATAAAGTATACAACTGCACAATTTAGTTAGCTGTCATTTGAGTTGTGGTATTATTGTCACAACAACAGCAAATGGCATCAACTTTAATATTTTGATATATTATATTAGGTAAGGTGAGTAAACTACATTGTAAAAATATAAAGCCATCGGCAGCCACCCGTTATCATAGCCTAGAATAAAGATTGAATATGGGGGAACAGCTACAATGACCCAGTCCCAAATTAAAAAACTGCAACTCTAAAGCTTCTTAATTAACTAAAAAATCCAAGTGTAAAAACAAGAGCTCTCGGTTTTGTAGGAGTTCTCATGCCAGACTATTCCTTGGCCCGGAGCTGTCATTTCCTCAAGTCTCTGCTGGTAACCAAGCAACTCCATGGCAACAACAAAACTAAAACAAAGTTACTTCTCCTGTCGAGCCAGGAGCCTCGTTCACCCATGTAAAACCTAAATTGTAATTTTTACATGTTTTTTTTTTCTCTCCAAATCAGACTATTCATTTAATTTGTATTAAAACTGAAATGTATAAACATCACTCTGTGATTTCATGGGCAGTGACGTGCTGGAACTACATCCTGGTGAACAGTGGCAAGGTCTGAGGTTGGCATGCATCAGTGGATGGGAGCTGTTTTATCCTTTAACCATATCAAGGCTAAGCTACTGACCTCAGTGAGAAGTCAGGGATACTGATCTTCACAAATGACTCTGAGCACAAAGTGAATAAAACAAAAGAAAAAAAATCACCAAAAGACTCACAATGACCTTTGACCACTGAAACCTAATCAGTTAATCTTTGAATCTAAGATTTGAAGAGATTCCAAAAGGCAGACTTCAGATACCATGTTCTAGATGCCAAAAGCAGGTTTTGTGAGACCACTGTGACCTTTGACCACAATAAATATAAGTTCATCCATGAGTCGGAGTTAACATTTGTGCCGAACTTAAAAGTTTTCTCTCAAGGCGTTCGCAAGGCGTTCGCAGTGACCTTGACTTTTGACTCTTGACATTTGTACTAAATTTGAAGAACTCAAGCTGTACTTGAGATGTTGTGTTTGTAAGTTCAGTGACCTTGAACTTTGACCACTAAATTCTCCTTAGTTCACCCGTGAGTCTGAGGAAACATTAGTATCAAACTTGAAGTGATTCCTTGGAGCTGCTCCTGAGATATGGTGTTCAAACATTGAAAAAAGCATTAAACAGGATTGTCTTTAGATATAAAATATAATAGATTTTTTTTTACTTTCCTGAGAAAATACAATTTAAAAAAGTGAATAAATTGAATTTGTGTTCATCCTCCAGCCTTAGTAAGCAAATCTCTCGTGTTGCTCAGTGTGTGTGGCAGTCCTGTTAACTGATGTGGTCATGGGAGACAAAGCACTTGACCCTGCTCTTGCAACAATAGTGGTGTGGCACAGGGGCAGCAGCTCTGACACACACACACACACACACACACACACACACAGACACACAGACCCTCTGGATGCAATTATAAATGTTTAGGGAGAAAATAAAAAACAAATTATGAACACTCAATGGTGGCTAATTTCTTCGCCGGAGAAATATTTTCTCACAAAATCACGCAGCCTCCTCGTGTTTGGTTTGCCGTGGTAGTATTTACTCAAAAGAGGTTGGTAATCATTTCATTTTTCCATGGAGGTATGCAAAATACAATTAGTGTCATATTGTATTTCCACGTAGTGTGACAACGGAACAGATGCTGTGGTTTTGGTTACTTTGGCGATGCACTCACACACACACACACACACACACACACACACACACACACACACACACACACACACACACACACACACACACACACACACACACACACACACACACACACACACACACACACAGGTACTTTTATGTGAGCGTATAATACAGTCTGGTGCTCAGGTCAATGACGTGAGCTTTGTTACTTACCTTTAAAATAAGTATACAACGTATGAACAAGCGGTTATGTCCATTTATACGTGCATTGTAATTGGGGTTAAAGATTTTAATGTCACATCTTTACAGCTCTGCAGCTACAGCACAGCACTGCTGACTCTGAATTTATTACTAACTCACTGAGCTGTAATTCAGCAGTTGCAGCTCCTCATGTAGTCAATGACTAAAAGGACGTTAATGCTCGTTTGAGAACAAATGTCCAAATAGTTTTCTCTTATACTTTCAGAGTTTGTTAAAAAAAAGACTATTCTAAAATCTACCCATTTCAGTGGTCTACATACTGTGGTCTGTTTCAGGTTCATTGTTCATAATACATTATCCCCTAATATTTCAATATGCACCTTATCATATTTGAGCACATAGTGCAGACTATTGCAGTTTGTTGTACAGACGCTTATGTCCAGTGGCGGATCTAGGATTTTTTCAAATTGGGGGCTAAAAAGGGGCCACCATTTACATAGAGGGATCAAATTACAATCCCTCATTCAGTAATGTGCTCAATAAAACACATATTTTGTTCACTTCAGGGGCCAGTCATATTTCAGCTGGGGCCAGTGCCCCCTATGGCCCCTGGCACCACCCCTGGCAATGACACTTATGTTGAACCTTATCTAATAAAAAAAAAAAAATTATGTCTTAATATCTATGCAATATGTAAGATGCCATTTTTTTTCCTTAGGTGTTGCAGCGTATCACATAGAAAAATATTATTCACGCATTTTGGTTTTGTTTGCTCATACTTCCTTGTAGTTCAGCATAAATCTTTATATTTTATCCCTTATCTGGGATGCTTCATGGGGGGGGGGGGGGGGGGGGGGTACCAGTGTATCACAGGGCGAACATACAGCAACAAACAACCATTCACACTCACACAGACAATGTAATCTCCAGTTAACCTCACACCAATCTGCATGTGTTTGGACTGTGGGAGGAAGCCAGCAGAAAACCCTCGCAGTAGAACTAACTAAATAACCCATCGCTCAGCAGAATAATGTGGATCACGGATGCGTTTCCAACTTGTTTTGGACAGTAATGGAACTCACACTGAATCAAGCTTCAGATGCACAAAAAAAAATCATTTTTTAGGATCAATTGCTTTGGTCTTTTCAGAGTCGATGGCCTTGTAAAAAATATGTTTCTATTTCAAAATTGATTAAATAAACTGTAATCAACCTCAAATAAAGTTTTTTTTCATAGTTCCAGTAAAGCTGATATTTTAAAGTTAAAGCCTTTAATCTGACAATAACAATAACACTGCATATACAGTAAAATCTCTATTTTTCTCCTTAAGTCCAGCTCAGCAGTAGGTATGAGAGCCTCAGCACTTCGGTAACTAATCCGCCCGTCGACCCCAGAGTGCACACCACAGTCTTCACTAATCATTCCAACATTTCCATCTTATTAAGTAAGACAATACATTAATTGCAATGGCATGCTGAGGCCTCCTGCCATGCAACGTTACCCCTCTTGGGTCTGCCACCGAAACCCTGCAGGCGCACGGCGGAGGCTGACACGGAGAGTTCACGGCTCCCACTCTGCGTGCCATGCAACTTTTCAGCGGCCACAGGCGCAGATTAGAGACGTCCGCTGTGCGTTCCTCGCCTAATGATTAAATATCAGCCCGTTTATTGTGAGTGTCGCTGATTGCGGCTGCGGGATGTGGCTCTTGGCAGGCCGTGGAGGCTGCGAGTTGGACACCCCTTTGGAGATCTTTCCTCTCCCCTGCTAATTGAGAGATACTTTCAGAGGGTGACTGAGTGAGTGTGGGACGATGAAACCACATTTCTGATTCCACAGCACGGATTGACCTGATTTATTTCTTTGCAAATGACTGTTGAATTTATCTTGTGCTGTAAAACTAACCAAAGGTCAATTCTGTGGATCAACAAAGATTGCTTTATATTTATTCATTCAATCAAATCATGTGAAGTTGATTTAAAATAAAATATTTTTTTCCATATGGGCTGAAAATCTCTTTTTCACACATGCAAATACAAAAGCAGCTACTCAAGAAACAAGGCTGAACATTTATAGCCATGCTAGCAGCTCTGTGACGCTGTACTTTGTGCTATAAACTAGATGCTAACGTAAATCTTGTTTACGGTTTCATGTAAACACGGAAAACATGAAGATCCAAAAGTGACAAAGCCGCAAAGCCTTTCTCTCACCAGCTGATGGCTGGCAGCGGGAATGGGCCAAATACCCCACCTCCTCCATATTAGTGGATGGGTCATTAGCCAAACAAACAATAAGTACGTTTCACAGCAAGTTTTCCTCAAATATAGTTTCTGTTATTTTAGGGAGGTTTTATCACACTGATGTAGTTACAAGTGTTTAGTGGGTATAAAAACATGCTATAAAAATAGAGTGAAGCGTCATGATTGACAGCTGAGATTGACCCACTATTGGTGGAATGAGTGTATTTTTGGTTTATTTCTGAAACGTGGGAGGGAGTGTAGAGAATTGTCCATCTCTACATACAGTCCATGGCTCACAGTGACAATGCTAACACCACAAAGTATTGTTACTCTGATCAACAGGCACGTTTATTGTGCACAACTGCTGAATATAAGAGCCGATTTAACTGCTGTTTTCACTCTTACTATGACCAGCCAAGTAGATTTGTAGGATTTTAAACACAGATTTTTTTACCTCCCACAGTTTGTTAACTCTTTCTACTTGACTGACCGAAGGTACAGTGTACCTTAAAACAAATTTGTGTAAAATATATATTTACTCTAAAGCTTGTTTCTGTATTGGCGGCAGTGCCAGACATATTTTGATTAAATGGTCCCCTCTGGCTCATAGTTTAGCCAGAGGGATTGGGTTTCACCTAAAATTAGCCATCAGACTCAATTTATTACCACAATTGAGAGGCTCGAAAAGTGCCCGTAACAGCGCCCCAGCTAACACGGACTAACCTTGGCCAGGCCATATAATGTTGCATTTTAATTCAGCTGCAGGTATTGCCAGCGAGACCAAGCCCATTATAGGTTACACCTTTTTTTCTCTCTCTCTCTCCAAGTCAGAGTGGGGGAGTGTGCTCAATTATTAAAATGGTACAAGAGTGTTAGGCAAACACTAAAAATCCAAGATAATTTTATTGAGGTATGAAAACTGCTTTTCTGTGTCAGCTAGATGACTTTTCAAACTTGTTTTACTGGGAGGGGGCTGTTACGAAAGACACATACGCACTGATGCATTAAAATCTTTACAAGCACACACACACAGACAGATACACACACAAACTGCAGACTTTCCAGTGTGATGTGTTTTTTTTAAAGGCTTAAACACACACTCCTGTTTTGCATGGGTCATTGTGAACATCCACACAGAATCATGTTAACCAGCATCGATGCCTGTTAAATCTCAGCAGCTCTCAAATGATATTGACCACAGCAGCTTGAAGGAGAGCCACCACGTGTCTACAGGAATATCAGGACTTTTTCAAAGCCTGCACATTATGACACAGCTACACAGTCTATGCTTATCTGTTAATACTTGGTTGTGGCGATTCTTTCATCTGTCCATAATTTCAAATCTGATCCTAAATAAACATTTGTCATTTTGATGTTGTTTTAAAATAAAATAGGTATATTTTTTTCCATTTCTAAAATCAGCACTTTTGCACATGTGCAAATCCAAAATCTGCTTCTTAAAACACAAGGATTCATATTTACAGCCACGCTAGCAGCTCTGTGAGGCTTTAATTTGAGCCTAAATGCTAATGTCAGCATGCAAACAACTTTAGCGCATGGAACTGTATATAAATAAATTATTCTCAGAGATGTTTATGTTTTTATTAAACCTCATGATTGACAGCTGAGACTGACTCATGATCATGATTGGTTGGTGTGGAATGTGAATTTAAAGAACGACATTTTAATTTTTTTCCACTAACATATGTGATCTTGCACTACACTATTAATTTGCAGTCTCTGAAGCATTATTTCACTTTTTATGGTATCTTTAGGGACTCACTGCACTTGGTTAATTTCAATCCTTACCTATCTCTGATCATAACCAGCTCAAAATGATGCTGCTACTGTGACTTATTTGGGAAAACCAGTTGTAATGTCTGACAGGGTCATCACAGTGACTTAAGTCAAACTGGGTTTTTACTCTGTGGACCATGACTATCTGTACATTGCCATCTCTATGGAGCCACACAGCTCTTAAGCTTTAGATATTTAGACGTCTTTCAGAAGAAGGCAGAAGATGCAAGAAATGGTCTGTGTGCGAATATTATGACAGTAAGAACAGTGAGGAGAGACTTTAGTGGGGACCTCCTACCCGATGGCGACTGTAACTTCAAAACCAAAAACAATGTTAGCTCATAATTCTTTTACCTGTAACTTTGTTTGTAGTTAGTTTACATCTGTTTGGTCACCACATATCCAAGAGCTTTAAGGCAAATGGCCCTGAGGGCTGATATACACAAAGCAACAGTGGGAATGCGTAATATGTGATGTCATTGATTCCAAAATTCTCCGTATCCCCAATTCACATGGATGCACGTACCACAGACTTTGAGAAAATCTTTTGTAAAAAAAATCCTTTTGAGTGACTTCAAAGGCCATCAGCAAGTGGACGAGAGGAAAAAATGCAGAGGAAAAAGTTCATTTTTGGACAGGGAAACGGTATGTGTCCACAGTGACAGACTTTATGTTGAAGTGTTTTCAACACCATGTACTCCAAACATTTTGTGTTTGCTAGGTCATTCTTTGTTAAACCTGCAGCAGCAGCTCGAGCTATATTTAAGGTGGGTTCGGTTCGTGTTCGCTGCAGCACCTGTCCAGCACAGATCCAGGACTGATGGATGACGGCAGGTTTTCTTGATGGCCCTCGTTGTATTTTCCTCATTTGTTTGAGCGTACGGGCGATGGACCATTACACCTCTGGATTTTAGGGAAATTTCAGCGCGGTGAAAACTACAATGTATTATTTCCCAGCAGAAGTAAGGAGGCAGCTGCAGGTTATGTTTACTGGAGGTGTTGATTTTATAACCCTCTCTCTCACCTCCCTCACATGCTCCTTTCTTTTCTTTCCTTCTCTCCTTGCTCGCTGCTCTCTACCTCTCCTATCGACACTGGAATCATCCACAGGCACTTTGCTCTCTCCGGCCTATTCTTAGCTTAAGCTGCGGCCACTCCGGTAATATTTTTAAAGATTATTATAGTATTCACTAACCTTTTTTTCCCCTTAGGCGCCCTTCCAGAGTTTCTTTTCCTCCCCCCTCCTCCCTTCCCAACTCTCTCTTTCTCTTCTCTCCCCTTCTACCTTTCTCTCAACAGCGATCTATGGTTGTAAAATAATAGAGCATCAGCCAGCAATAATTTGCAGTCCAAACAGAGCAGACGCTGGCTGACGTTTATTGAAACCTCATCCCCCCGCGAGCCGCTTTCCCTTTCCCTCCCAACTCCGCCGCTGCATGTTTGTACAGACAGGGCCCGAGTGCTGGCCATTGCTTTTAATAATGAGGCCTAAGGCCGGCCTTGGCTTCAGCAGGGTAGGGGGAGAAGAGGAGGGAAATGGGGGGTGGCGACTGCTTTCATTGGCGATCATTAATCCTGAATGGCTGTCGGCAGCGGAGGAGACACTGTCAGACAGTCAGGTGGACTATGCCTACAGGCAGACAGACAGGTACAGGTAATGAGGCTCCAAGCTGGATCCGACTGGGGGTTGAAGGTGTCTTGAGTGTAACCGGACCAATTCTGCACTGGTCAGATGGATGATAACTATCAGACACGTCTATCACTACACATTCTGTCATTCGGCAATAAAACAAAGTGCAAAGAGATGTGATTTGCATCTAAAAATTTGGTTTTCAAGTCACAGTTTTTCTTGGTTTCACTGCGTTCAGTCATAACAGCAAATGGACAAATGTTCTGGCGCATATTTTCTCTGCTGATCTTCTATTAGTCTGATGAACTGGCAGTAATATATTGCAGGGAATCCTGGGAAGTGGCCATACCATTTGGGCAGCTGTGTGTGTCAAATGAAAAGATAAAGACCAGAAACGTTTCTGTAACTTATGTAGTGCAAACTAGTACAATTTAGTGGCAAACAACGACCTCTCTGTCATGAAGTGAAGTGAATTCTGCTGGAACAGTGACTGGGAGAGCGGGAAAAAGTCACAATATCATAAAAGGTGTGCTTGATATCAAGTTCTCTTTTCAATCGACCAAACACCTGCAAATAGGACTTACGATATTATTTGCTAACAATTGTCTAATATATATATTATATGTTTATTACTGGGTGCCCAAATTTGCCATTGAATCTCCGCTTTGCCAAATTTGCAGTTGTGCTATTTGGACATGCAAGATCAATAGATAGATAGATAGATAGATAAATACTTTATTCATCCCGAAGGAAATTCAAGCATCCAGTAGCAATAACATACATACATTGAACATACATACATTGCAATTGGCTTTACACATACGACTATAAACTGTATTAAAAATATAAAGTGACTGTATAAATAAAAATGTTTTATACAACTATAAACTTATATTAAAATTAAAATATAAAGTGACAGTAAAAGTATTTTATACGAACATGAACATGAACTACAGATTGGGATATATGAGTCCAGGAGTAGTGCGGAGAGATTTGTCCATTGTCTGTTGTGCCTCCTGCCATCACTGCGAGTTGTTGTACAGTCTGATGGCCAGGGGGACAAAAGAGTTGTTTAGTCTATTGGTGGAGCAGGATAGAGACAGCAGTCTGCCACTGAACACACTCCTCTGCCTGATGAAGGTGTTGTGCAGAGGGTGGTGGGCGTTGTCCACTATTACAATATTAGTAAACAGGCAACAGGAGCTCTGTAACAGCTGGAGTGAGGTCATCAATCACCACAAAGGTGCGTCACAGGGACGATGGCACCCGGTGCAAAACAGAGCATCAATGGGTCCAAGCCAGAGATGTCACATAAAGATGGACGACATGATGGCTCCTCAAAAGTGAAGCCAGATCGTCTTAATCACCCCCTAGTGGCTGGCTGCAGTATAGGTCATGACCCTGTCTCCTCCATGTTAGTGGATTGGACATGGACCCGACTAAAAAGTCAAAGTACATGATAAATAAAATTTTTCCAAGTTCTATTTTTCTGGCAAGTTTGACTTTAATTGGTTATTTGGTGCAATAAAAAAATGATGATTGGTCGAGACCGTTTTTCAGCGGGACCTCGCCACCATGGCTCGATTCCCGGATCGCTACTGTGCAGACTCTGGCTCTAAATGGCGCCATTGGCACAAGTTGACAGCGTTTGTATCCGTGATATTTTGGCTTCATTTATGGATAGTGGGAGGAAGTGGAGACACATTGTCCTTTTTTATATAGTGTCTATGGGTCCAAGCAGGTCAAATTGTCTTATCACAGCAGTACAACTGCTCTGCACAAGCACACGCATTAAAAGTCTTGCTCACTTTTATAAATGTAAATTTTCTAAATGTTTGTTAACTCAGTTACGGTGACGTAGTATGAAGACAGAAATCCTACACTGCTGTTCTCTGTAAACATTGGGCATTGGGAATTTATTGTCATAGAATTATTAATCAGGATTATCAACCAATGTGCTGCTGTTTGTTCTCATAACTGACACTTTTCTATTTTGGCCCCATGTTACACTACACTGACGGTATTACTGAACGCTAACATTACATCGTCCATCACTTAACATTGTTATTCAGTAGTTTTCTGTTCTGTTGGAGCATTTATGAATAAAGCTGCAACATGCATGTTTAGAATGGGCACTGAAATAGTTTATCTCGAGAAGTAGATATTTTCTTCAAAACAGATTAAAAAAACAAGATTAAAAACTATTCATGCTCGTAAATCACTCAAAATGTGTTGATCAGAATAACATTGCATCCCTTGACCTATAGGATGGCCAAGTTTGAGGTCCGAGCATTAGAATAATATGAGAAAATGCATCAGAGGTGCTTGTTCGGATTTAGGTTCTGCAAGATCCCTGACCGAGAGACAGGTAGAGAGAAAAAGAAACAGTAAATTTAGGCAGACACACAGTGAAATTAAATACTAATCTTCTCCCCAGTGTCTGGAACCCCACTTACTGGAACTCCTGTGGATTCCTCTGGTCAGCGGTCAGCTAAGACAAACTAATCATCACTTTCTATGGACTGAGGTCCGACCACAACGCTGCCCAGGACGAGGCCTCGCAGACTGAAAAAAACCAGAGGCCAGGTTCATTTTCCACTGTCGTCACCATCGCTGTGGTGCTAACGGAGCCAAAACCCTCTTAAAACATTAAATACTGTATCAATAATAATAAAAGTTAAGCAATTAGTTACTTTTCCTCCTCACGATCTGGGTGCACAAAATTGTTGCAATTGCGCCCTGTAAAGTGAAGTTTTAATTAAATAATATTTGGCGTGCTGCACAAGTTCAACCGCAGACAGGAAAAAAAAAAAATCCATACGCTTCAGCAGACAAAAAGTAGTATAGAGGTGGGCTTGTGTTTCCTCCTACAGGGCTTCTGTGGCCAAAAACAATCTTGAGGAGCACAGCTGAATGTTTTCATTGTGTTTCTTGTGCTGAGTTGGGCACAGGAGTGGGTTTCTGCTGCTCAGCGCAGGCCGAGGCTGGTTTCTCTAACTCACACCCACACACTTGATATATAAAAAGATGATACACATAACCAGACCCCCACCTGCCAAGTGCTTCCTCGTGCCAGCAAACATTGTTTTCAGTGGATAAATCAATGAGGGTCACCTGCCTTACTACCTACTTACTTTTAATTCGAGTGATTTGTTTCGTTTACTTAAAGCATGTTCTTAAATATTGTCCCTGTACACTCTTTCTGAGTGTATAGCATTCAAATCAAAGCGCATGGCTCTGTGTTAATCAGGCTCCTGGGTAAATACTTGTTCCTATGATCTACAGTAGTTGAACATATTGCAGAAAAACATAGTTTTAGGGAAATGTCAATTAAACGTATAATATAGACACTATTAAACATGGAAAATGCATAAAAAGGTCTATTTGCATGATCTTACATTAAAAGGACAGAAGGGCACTTAGTAGAGTCCTTACCTCTGCCAAGGCCCGACAGTCCCCTATGAAACTACATTTACACTAATTTGATCCAGATTTTTATTTGGATCTGCACCAAGTTGTGCACACTCATAAATATTAGTGCCCTTAACATGGCAGATTTTTTTCCATTAAATATTCTCAAAGAAATCAAGGAAAATGTAAAAAAAAAAAAAAACACCTGATCTCGCAATGTTAAAGAAAGTGAAAAAAGATTCCTGGATCTGCACCAAAATATAATCAGTTCTTCCTTGGTTGTGCTCCACCACTCCACGGAATCTCATGGAAATCAGTTGAGCAGTTTTTGCCTTATCCTGCTAACTAACAAACAGACAGAGACAAAAACATAACTTTGAGGTGGAGGTAAAAAGTCTTAGTAAAGTCCTTCTTATGGGTGTTGATTATCACAACATCTAGTTAGACCTACCCCAAGTAAATTGAGCTGAGAATGAGAGGAGACATTAGACAACTTTTCCCAAACTAACCAACAACATTTGAATAGATACATTTGGGACAAAGCATTTTAACAACACTAAAAACAAAATGTCCCTGCAAAATATGAAAAGTCAAGTCAAAGTCCAGCACACAATCACGGTTTCTGCGTGTTACATAAAACTCAAAGATACTCAAACTACTCATCAGAAAATGAGCCAACGTAGTATAGTTTTAACATTGTAATTGTTTGGTTGTGATATTATTGTAGAGACTGGGTACACCAATGCCTCTATATAGAAATGGATGATATGACAGTTCTCCACAAGCAAAGCCAAACATATTTGTTGGGGGCTGGCTGCAGTTTAGGTCATGAACCCTGCCTTCTCCATGTCAGCAGGTGGGACATGGACCAAACAAAAAGTTGACATCAAATACATTTTTGCCAAATATGGATTCTGTCATTTTAGTTTAATCCCACTGATTGAATTGTTCCCGCTAAATTTGGTTTTAGTTATTCAGATAGTAGCTAGACTGTTTTTTTCATTCAATTAAATTAGTTTTATTTTGTGTTTTTTTTTCTTTCTATTATCTGATGTCTGTGTTATAAAAGCAGTTTGCATGGGTTTTAGGTACATACAAGTACATACTGTATGTACTACAATTACAAAAGTTAATTTAAGATCAGTTCTTTGCTGTAGGAGAAGCGGAAGTGTAAGTTATGACAATGCTATGACAATGTAACAGTGAGCCAAAATGTACAATATTAGGACCCTGAAACTGAAGCAGCTAAATAGAATTCAGCCATCGCTCATTTTATGATTTACACCTTTGTGTTTACTACACTTGCACTTTGTAGGAACCTTCCACTTAGCACTTACCTAATGATAATATTAATAATAATTCAAGGAGGTCTGGAAGTCCATTTATGCTCTTTGACCCTACTACAACATTTAAATGTATATTTCAGCCTTCCTTGCGATTCTTATGGCAACACTGGACTAAAATCCCCATGCACCTGTAAATGGGGAAGCCCCTGTCCTCTCTGCTAAATGTCTATCGTGGAGCTGCAGTGGGAGATTTTTCCCTGTGACCGCTCTCTGTCCTTCCTCCACCTCCTAATCATCAGAGGAGCAGGGAAATTAGACAGGACACTTCATTAATGTGCAGAGATTAAAAACTTCAGTGAACGTCAGACTGGTGTGATTGCAACGCGCCAAGAAATCAGCTCTGGGAGCTTTTTTGACATGGAGTCCGTGTGTGTGTGTGTGTGTGTGTGTGTGTGTGTGGTGTGTGTGTGTGTGTGTGCCACATCTCTTCACACTCATTGCCGCTTGTCCTTCAATTTATCCATCTTGGAATTATGTTTTCTTTCTTTCTTCCCTTGAAACGGGTCGAGCACAGAGCAGGTTAATACGTTTTACACTCTAAATAAAGCGCTGATATTGTGTCCAATGACCTCTGCAGTGTTGTCTATTAGATACAGTAAGTTTGGAGTGTACCGTCACACTGCTGTCAGGGTATTGTGAGGGATGTAGGGCACCTCAATACCTCAATACCTCCATTGTTGTTGTGACAACAGGATGAATCTGATTGGACAACTTTGATAGGAGACCTCTGATTGGCTGTTGAATGCCTTAAATACTGTTAAAGTTTATGACAGTTTCTATTGCACTCTGACCTTGACTGGGGTAAGTCATGTCTCAAATGTTGATAATGTGCTGTTTTCTGTTGCTTTTATGACAAATGTGGGAATATTGTTGCTGGCTTGTTTTGTGTATTCTGCTGCTTATCTTTGATTCCTGTGGTATTATTATTATTATATTAGATTTGTCTCTTCCCAGTGGGGAGAGAACAGGTGCATTCAGTTAGTGAGCTTTAAAGAGTTTTAAACATATAATTAAATAGCATTAAATAACATTATATAATATGTTGTTATTATTCATAACATTATTATTTCAAATGTAAATCAAATAGTCATCAAAATATCTTAGTAAGAAAAAAAGTATTCTGAAATAAATGATCGCAAAACGTCCTCATCAGTAGGTGTTTTCATCACCATAGCAACCAGATGTTATGATTTGAAATATAAGCTGATTTTGATTGACAGGGACACTCCCTCAATACCTCCATTGTTGTTGTGACAACAGGACGAATCTGATTGGACAATTTTGATAGGAGACCTCTGATTGGCTGTTGATTGCCTTAAATACTGTTAAAGTTTAAGACAGTTGCTATTGCACTCTGACCTTGACTGAGGTAAGTCATGTCTCACTCTCTCTGTATTTACCCAGCATGCTAACCGATACAATTCAGGCTCATAATTTAAGTTTGAAATGAAACCACTGTATAATATGAAGTTGCTGCTGTTACCTGCTGCTGTTAAATGTTGACAATGTGCTGTTTTCTGTGCTGGTTTATGTTGCTTTTATGACAAATGTGGGAATATTGTTGCTGGCTTGTTTTGTGTATTCTGCTGCTTATCTTTGATTCCTGTGGTATTCTTGTCATTTTATGTTGCTATTTAAATGAATGAGTGATACGTGATAGCGTGATGCTAAGTAGCGTTAGGTCGCCTAGGCTAGGCAGAGTGAGGCATTGTGGAAAAAACACCTTTAGCACCAGGATATTTTCACATTTCACATCTTATTCTACCAAACGATGTGATTTTTGTAAGAGTGGGAAGATTAATCTTGGTATTTAACGATAGTATTTAAGACAAAGTAAAAAAAACAACAACTGCCATCACAGCCAATCAAATTCAGATTCAAATTCATATCAAAACATCTGGTTGCCATGGCGATTGATGAGGGTGACTGGTCATTTATTTCAAAAAATGCTTTTTTTTCCTGGTGAGTTTTAATTGGTTTATGGGGAGTTTGAATGTGTTTAAGGACAAGTTGATGGGAGCTTAAGCTAATGCTAGGAGCACATTACATGAGGTGTGTAGCTCCTTTAACGGAAAAACCCATCCCTCTCCATTGGATCTAATGTTATTTCAGAGAAACCTTTCTGGAAGGAGCATCAACTCGCATAACTCGCTCCCACAGTCCCATTTTTTTACTCTCACATATCCCAAACATGTCTGTGTGTTCGGCAAAGTCTTGGGATTCTCACGGTGTCTTTATTTCACAGATAGGACTTATAGTTTTTGAATTATAGTTGTTTGAGTGCTGCACTCTGAGTTTAGATTCTCTCTACCCAGTGGGGAGAGAACAGGTGCATTCAGTTGAGTTGGAACATCGGTTGAATGACAAAGATGGTGTCATAAAGCAAGAGACCACGAAACGGCGTGCTTGCTTGAGGGCCTACATTGACTGCATGGCCGAGCTCACTTACTGTCAGGCCAAGGCTAAGAATATGGAGGCAAGTCTGCACCAGGAGCCCCCTCAGGCTGAGACAAGCTGGAGCGTGGAGGTGGAGAAGGAGAAGGAGAAGGAGAGGAGAGGAGAAGGAGATCGAGGCTTGAAGGAGCAGGTGGAGCAGCTTCAACATCAGTTGAATGACAAAGATGGTGTCATAAAGCAAGAGACCACGAAACGGCATGCTTGCTTGAGGGCCTACATTGACTGCATGGCCGAGCTGACTGACTGTCAGGCCAAGGCTAAGAATATGGAGGCAAGTCTGCACCAGGAGCCCCCTCAGGCTGAGACAAGCTGGAGCGTGGAGGTGGAGAAGGAGAAGGAGAAGGAGAAGGAGAAGGAGAAGGAGATCGAGGCTGTGAAGGAGCAGGTGGAGCAGCTTCAACATCAGTTGAATGACAAAGATGGTGTCATAAAGCAAGAGACCACGAAACGGCATGCTTGCTTGAGGGCCTACATTGACTGCATGGCCGAGCTGACTGACTGTCAGGCCAAGGCTAAGAATATGGAGGCAAGTCTGCACCAGGAGCCCCCTCAGCCTGAGACAAGCTGGAGTGTGGAGAAGGAGAAAGAGATCCAGGCTCTGAAGGAGCAGGTGGAGCAGCTGCAACATCAGTTGACTGACAAAGATGGTGTAATAAAGAAGGAGATCAAGAAACGGCGTGCTCGCCTCAGGGCCTACATTGACTGCGTGGCCGAGCTCACTGACTGTCAGGCCAAGGCTAAGAATATGGAGGCAAGTCTGCACCAGGAGCCCCCTCAGCCTGAGACAAGCTGGAGCGTGGAGAAGGAGAAAGAGATCCAGGCTCTGAAGGAGCAGGTGGAGCAGCTGGAACATCAGTTGAATGACAAAGATGGTGTCATAAAGCAAGAGACCACGAAACGGCGAGCTTGCTTGAGGGCCTACATTGACTGCATGGCCGAAGCTGACTGACTGTCAGGCCAAGGCTAAGAATATGGAGGCACGTCTGCACCAGGAGCCCCCTCAGGCTGAGACAAGCTGGAGCTTGGAGGTGGAGAAGGAGAAGGAGAAGGAGAAGGAGAAAGAGAAAGAGAAAGAGAAGGAGAAGGAGAAGGAGAAGGAGAAGGAGAAAGAGATCCAGGCTCTGAAGGAGCAGGTGGAGCAGCTGGAACATCAGTTGAATGACAAAGATGGTGTCATAAAGCAAGAGACCACGAAACGGCGTGCTTGCTTGAGGGCCTACATTGACTGCATGGCCGAGCTCACTTACTGTCAGGCCAAGGCTAAGAATATGGAGGCAAGTCTGCACCAGGAGCCCCCTCAGGCTGAGACAAGCTGGAGCTTGGAGGTGGAGAAGGAGAAGGAGAAGGAGAAGGAGAAGGAGAAGAGAGAAGGAGAAAGAGAAGGAGAAGAGAAGGAGAAAGAGAAAGAGAAGGAGAAGGAGAAGGAGAAGGAGAAGGAGATCGAGGCTGTGAAGGAGCAGTGGCGCAGCTGCAACATCAGTTGAATGACAACGATGGTGTAATAAAGAAAGAGACCACGAAACGGCGTGCTTGCTTGAGGGCCTACATTGAATGCATGGCCGAGCTCACTGACTGTCAGGCCAAGTCCAAGAGTATGGAGGCGAGTCTGCAGCAGGAGTCATCTCAGCCTGAGACAAGCTGGAGCAGAGAGGTGGAGGTCGACGAGGAAAACCAGGCTCTGAAGGGGCCGGTCAACCTGCTGGAGGTCGGACAGAGGAGGCTGTTGGTTAAGCTCTTTAACAAGGACCAGCTCATCACATGCGAAACCCAAAAAAGGAGAACTCCCTACATCGGCTGCCCGGGCTTGCGCACTACAAAAGAAAAGGAGCATAGGAAGAGTCGGGGCTGCAGGTGAAGCAGGAGGAGACGACTCCAACTATGGGAGCTGCAGAAAGGTGGAGGCCGAGATGAGCTGGAGCAGAGAGAAGAGGTGGAGAAGGAGAAAAAGGCGAATCAGTGCTCAAAGAAGAGAACGATGATTAGACGTTTGTACTGAAACGTCTCAGCCTTTTCCCTTCACCCATTCTTACCTCACCCACTCCTTCCCTCCTTGCCCCCGCACCCCTCACCCGTTCCCCCTTTGGACAATATTATAAATATTTGAATGATGTGAATGTTGTAAATAAGTTACATTTTGTGAATAAATCTAACTAGTACAGTAACATCTACCTCTGTCTTTCTGAATATAGATACAGGATTCATGGCTCTTTTTACATTTGGTCATATTTATATATTAATTATGACAATACTATAATAGTAATAATAATAATAATAAACTACATTGTCATCAGTTAGTTTTCATATTTAATTTAACTGTTTGCTGATGTTAAATTTAAAAATCACGATATTAGGCAAACATCTGTTCTGTAAATCTTGAAGATTTCACAGCATCTTTTGTGTAACAATGTCTATTTTAAGTATTTCTCTTGTTTACAAATGGTACAAAGATTTGTAGGAACCATTTCCATGTCCTTCACAAAACAAAATACCAAAAGTCCACAGTTCTCCAAAAACACAAGAGAAAAACTGAAAAAACAAGGGAACACAATCCACATTCCAGAGTAATAAAGAGTCCAGAGTAAATGAGTTCACCGACATGAAACTTGCATCTTTCAGAGAGTTGATGTGGGCACAGAGTCTGAGTGCAGGCCCCAGCTTCAGGTTCACGGTGCTGACCACGTGATCCTCGGTGAGCGGAACTCTTCAACCACGACTCGACCGCCTGGAGAAAGAAGAAGAATAAATAGAATCCTGTTCATTTTAATGAGGGCAAATATTTGACTTGATTTATTAAAGCTACAACTAACAATTATATGCCTCAACTGATGTGATGATTTCTTATGTAATTTATATTTTTTTATAGAAAATAATTGAATAAACGCTTAATATTTTTTCCACAGTTCAAGTAGATTCAGATTATTTACACCCTGAGCCTCAGTTCATTGGAAAGTATTTTGTATTTCATTTGGCATGTAAATCTGAATATTAGTCGAAATGTCAATAGATTATTAAACAGCAGGTAGTTACTGAAGAAGAACTAAACGTGTTCTTTGTTCCTGCCACTTTTATTTTCTTTTAGCAAGAAGCCAGACACAATTTGTAAAACATGGGCAGAGCCAATTCTGACTTTTTGTTTATCCTTACACACAGTAAATAACCACCAGCCGTTTTACATATCCTCAGTCACAAAGGAGTACCGAGAGTTGATTTCAGAAAACCTTGTTACCCGCCTTCCTCTCCCTCTTCATGGGAATTTGAGGATCATCTTCCTCTTCCTCCTGAGCATCCTCTTAAATAAATAAATGTTTCATTTAAAAGTAGTCAAGCTAAACTATTTTGATTTCTCATTACCATGGTGTGAATAAAATGAGGGATTTCTCTGGGTTTGTTGGAAACATTGTTGTATAATGTAAGTGTAACATTTTAAGATATTTTAATTAACAATTCTTACGTACTACATCTTTAAAATGATTTTTACAGCTTTTAACTATTCAACAAGTACAATTTAGGTCTTAAATCAGTTCATCATTGTGTTATTCTACAGAAAAACCCGCCATAATCGTGCTACTTTTCTCTTTGAACATTAAACACAACTTTTCCTCGTTTCCTACCTCAATCCCTCCCTCGCCCCCTCACATCACACCGCACATGCATTCTGATATCAGGGAAGGTGTCAAAAGAGTGTGCTTAACACTTACAGCGTCAATGTGTGTGTGTGTGTGTGTGTGTGTGTGTGTTCCGCTATTTAGCGAGGTGACACTTTGGATCGACCATGCGCTACCACAGGGGCTAATGCCGGAGTGTGTGAGGGGTTGCATGGGTCAGTAAGTCACTAAGTACTGTTGAGGGAGAGCCAGCAGGGGGTTGCTGATGTTTACAGGGGTCCACGCTGACACCTATACTGAATTGACAGTGTGCGTGTGTGTGTGTGTGTGTGTGTGTGTGTGTGTGTGTGTGTGTGTGTGTGCAGAGTTGGTTCTATTAGGAGTGTGAGCAATCTCAAGGGGCATCATGGGGGCCACACGTCTCATGTCACATTACACAGATCTAGTAACCCTCCCCAGAATAAGGGAGGATGAATGGAGGGAGGAAAGGAAGAAACGCTGGGAGATTGTACAACAGATCAGGAAATACAGCAGGTAGGGGAAAAGTCAGAGGAGAAAGCTTATTGGCCCAAAACTCAAATCTACAAGCCTGTCAAAACAAAAATATAGAGAGAAACTAGAGGGCCCGACAGTCCCCTTAAATCCAAGATTTAAGATCCGTGAATAATTCCCTGGGAAACTGGTGAGAACATCGTAAAATGTCCTATCTCGCAATGTTAAAGAAAGGGACAAAAACTTCCTGGATCTGCCTTTTGATCTACACCAAATTTAAATGCGTTCTTTGCTGAGCCACACTACATCCCGCCACCAGGTTTCGTGGTAATCTGTCCCATAGTTGTTGTGTCGTGCTGCTAAAAGGGTAACCCTAACCCTAACCCTACAAACGCTGAGGAAAACATTAACTCCTTGGTAGAGGTAAGAAATCCTGGAGATGTGGCGAACAAGCTATAGCGCTAACATGAAACTTAAAAGCAAACCACTCCAGTCATTCCTCTGCCAGCTCCATTACACTATACCAGGCCCTTCACCTACATCTTTGTTATGTTCGCTGTTCTCAGCTAATGCAGGAATCTGGAGCCCTTTAGCCTGTGGGTCTGCCAAAGCTACGTCCTCCAGCAGCTCACACTAGCCTGAAGCCTCAGTGCAAGAGGAGTAGTAGACCAGAAGCTCTTTTGCATATTGATTGACAGCCAGACAAGACTTTCGAAAGGAATATCTCTGCACCGCTGCCAAGGTTTTCAACGAGTCTGGGCCAGAGAAACCTTGGACAACACCTCTCCACATTAAGATATGCTTTTCAACCAAAACAATAGGAAAAAAAGGCTTACTGTATTTTTAAATACAATTCCCAATGTGCAATTTGGTGTAAGAAAACTGCCAATCTCTGACTTTCTATATTAGTTTGAGTAAATTCAGCAACTCTGGTGCCAAAGCTTCATCCCTGCAGCAAGAATACAAGTTGAATCTACAACAGCTCAGCCCTGAACTTTCTTCTTCTCCATAGGAGTTTAGATATTTAGCGCCCTCAGCTCACAAACTTAAGTTATCTCAAACTACTGCCCAGAGGTTAACTTCTCCCTGAAATTTATTCATCTGGTCAAATTTTGGAGAGAGACTTGAGATATCACGTTGAAGAGGCCAAAAACATGTGTTGTGAGGCCACCTTGACCTTTGACCACACTAATCTAATCAGTTAATCCGTGATTCTTTACATTACATAACATTAAGTTGGCACTTTTATCCAAAGAGTCTTAAAAAAAGGGCATTCAACCACGAGGGTAAAAACCACGAACAGCAAGAATCATGTAAGTACATTAGCTTAATAAAAGATAAACTACATGTAAGAGCATCATATAAGTGCAACTAAACTATTGTTTATTTATTTTTGACGATGGTTATTAGACATCACCTTCTTAACCAAAGTGTAGTCTGAAGAGATGTGTCTTTAGCCTCCGGTGGAAGATGTGTAAACTTTCTGCTGTCCTGATGTCCTGATGTCAATGCGGAGCTCATTCCACCATTTAGGAGCCAGGACAGCAAACAATCATGATTTTGTTGAGTGGCTATTCGTCACTCGCAGTGAGGGAGCACATCATTATCAAAAAACTGTGAATGTCTATGAAAGAAAACTTAAATTAAAGTTTAGTCAAGAAAATCATTTCAGCACCAGTAACACCTCCAATTTCCCAACTCGGTTTACGGGGGCGTATGTGCTTGATTGACAGGTGTTTAAGCCTTTCTCGAACAGCCGCGACATCTCCTCCATGTTTGTCTCACCACTCGTCCCTTCAGGCCACATTCAGGATGTTCTACTACAGTATATGTTCAGTGTAGGCAACAAAGATAGCAGCAAGAAAAGGGCAGCAAATCAATTAATACGAGTAGTCAGAAACACTCATTTTTTATATTTACTGAAGCCTAGTTGCTGATCTGGGATTTTTCTAAATCAGGGTCTATAAAGGGGCCACAATTTACAAAGAGGGGCCAATTATATGTCCAACATCCATGCACAACTCTGACTCAGTAAGGTGCATATTTAACTCGTTCCTTTTTTCTGTTAGCGCCATAGCTTTGAACTAAGCCACATTGAATATATTTTGAACATTGTGTACTTCAAAAAAGTTTTAAAATGTCTTCACACATTGTCATATTTGTTGTTAGTATTGTTAGTAAGAGAGTAATAGCAGGACAGTGAATGTAAGGACAGAGGGAAGGAGGGACTGAAAGAGGACAAGAGTAAATCAGCTATTAGATACGAGCAGACAGAGGGAGGTAAAACAAGTTGTGGGAGTGGGAGTTGGAGTGGGACACAGAGAGGTGGGAGGGGGCCGGCAGGGAGAGAGAGAGAGATGGATGAACCCAATTATTCCCTATTTTCCTACACAGCGCTGAACCTCAGTCAAAGCAGGGAGCCGAAAAAGAGAAAGAAATAATAGAAATGTGTCGAATGATGGACAGAGATAATTAAAAAGGTCTGCATTTCTACACCCCGCAGATTGTGGCGTAATTAACCCATTACAGTCCCCCCACCTAATTTTTTCTCTCCCTGTAATGATTACAATAAGTGTGAGGGTGAAGGCTTTGGCAGGGGAGCGTTTACATGCACACTCCATTTGGTTCACTCAGACATGTCGCAGCGATCATTAATCATGGGCTGTTTTTTAACTTCCAAATGGTCGGCCGTGCAGGTTTTGGCTTGTTAGCAGAAGGCAATAAAAAATTACCTGCCATTTCATGGTCGTTTCAAGCTAGGAGGAATACCACTGTAACATATACGAGTGTAAAGTTAGTGGCAACAGCAGGAGACAGACACATCGCTGCGTCTGCGAAGTGATTTATTACCACATCAGCTGTCGTAGACTAATACGATAAATACAAGTGCACACAAGTCGTTTTTCCATTGTTGGTATTTAAAAAGGGTTGATTTTCCGAAATTACAAAAAGCGCACCCACAAACCAAACCAGAGTGGGGCTCAGTGGAGCGCAAACGTCTGCCAAGTCTGAACAAACATGATTGTCAAGTTAGAAACGTCAATGAAAAATGAAAGCGATCTGGTAATTTAAATAGTTTATTTGTTATAAAACATAAACAAAGATTGAGATAAAAAATTTACTGGATCAGCCCGTTAATCTGCGTCCCACCAAAAGTGAATGTGTTTTTACTATGTCCCTTTTGTTTGGTGGAATTCAGTTGTTTTGCGTAATCCTGGTAAAAAATATAAACCAACTAGAATAGCTCTCAGTAGAGTGCATACCTCAAAACAGCATCGACATTTACTAGATCCAGATTTTTATTTAATCATGAATTCACAAATATGAGTCCCTTTATCATGCACATTTTTTCACCAAGATCCAGGACATTTCTTTGATATCAATTAGAATGTTGAAAATCGCTCCATTCTCACAATGTTAAAGAGTGAAAAGTAATTCCTGGATCTAGAAAAAGGTTATTTTTTGGGTCTTGCCCCATCTCTTCACAAAGTTTCATGGAAAGTTGTTTTTGTTTAATCCTGCAAACTAACAAGCAGAAGGAACTTTTTTTTGTGTTGATTTAATTTGTTTGAATTATCTCCCTTGCTGATCTGTCTTTCTCAAACCCATTCATTTATGGTACATAAAGCACTGACAAAATTTCTTTCCAGAAATGTTGTTTAAGTAACTGTTTAAAAAAAAATATTAAAAAACACAACTATCTGAGACATCAATAAAACAACAAATTCTTCAACATATAGGACCCTTAAAATGTAAAGCTGCCATAGAATGTGACATGATCCTTTAACAGAATCTGCATGTTTTGGATTTTTGTTTTTTCTGAAAATATTAATTCAATTGTTTTTACAGCAATATTGTAAGTTTCTGTGCTGGTTAATACAATTTTAACAGCAGCATATGTTACTTTTAAGCTCTTCCTTGAAATTTGCATCTATATGAAATGCTACAAAACTGCACAAAGACCATTACACAATGTCCAAAAGTACAAGATCCAGGAAACATACTGAATGTAGATCAGGGCTTCATATAGACACAAAACTATGGTCACGCAAAAGAGCACCACAACACATACATCTACACTGACCTGGTACATTACAGTCTATTCAAACACGTGACAAAGTAATGCATTCGGCCATTAAGCACGTTCCATCTGATGCTCTTATGTGCTCACTCAGCACAGTCGTGATTGAGCGCTGACGTTGGGGTCTCATGGTCACTGCAAGTCGCTCTCAAGAACATATCGGTTTCCTCCGAGAGGTGCGCCTGTTAATTGACAGGATGTGTTAAAACGATTAATTCGCTGGGGCGTTTGTTTCAACGTTATTTTGTGACTGAGGCAACTTAGTCACCAGCAAAAATTTGAAAAAGAAATGGACACAGTGGTTAGCTCTCAGTTAAACTTCACTACTTAGAATAATAAATCCTCTATTTATCTACATGGGAGGATGTTACTATTACTCCTGATGCTTCTAATATGATCAACCCACAGTATGATTTCCCTGTTGGTGCATTTAGTGGGTTGGCACTGGTGCAGGAGAAATATCACATGACCCATCTTTATCCTCTGAGGAGCTCATCTTCTCTTACACTGGAGTGAGAGTATTTCTCAAAGCTTCCTCATTGGAAATTCCAGTGGCCAGAAGTTATAGGTACCTTTTATATGTATGGCCGTATAAATAAACTAATGCAAACTTAAAGTTTTCTCCAGATACTCCGGCAGAGTCCTCAGACATGCAGCGTAGGTTCATTGGAGACTGCGAAGGTGCTTTCACACCTTCCTTGTTTGGTCTGGACATTCAGAATTTTCAATTTAAGTCTGAACTAAAATAACAGGTGTGAAAAGTGCCTTGGTGATGGTCCGGACTAATTGTCTAAAATTTAGTTTGACCAAAACAGATGGTGTGAGTCCAGATCAAACTGAACAATGATTTGGTTTGTTTGCAGTGTGACTACGTAACAATGCGACATTAACCTTGGTTGAGACCATGATCGGGACTTACAGGTGGGAAAACACCCTAAATATAACGTAGGTGTACAAATTTTAGTCAATGGTTGTTTGTGTCTGTATCTCTATCCTCTGAAACTCTGGTGACCTGTCAGGGTGTACCCCACCTCTTGCCTTCTGTCAGCTAGGATTGGCCTTAGCCCCCCTGCAACCCTTAAAGGAATAGCGGTATAGATAGTGGATGGATACATGGAAACCTTTGAAGCTGAAACTTTTAATAAGTGTTTCTTTTTTTGCGAGTATGGTACCACAAAAAGAATGAAAAGCCTCACATTTTCAAGGGATCTGTGTGGCTCATTCGAGGAACTGGAATTGAGTTTAGAGCAAAACGGCCTCAAAGTTCTGCAACTATAAGTGAAACGTGTAAAAGATGGAAACCATTCCTCTATGGTCTAAGTCGTCTTGTCATCGCCCAACTGCCTTTGTTTTGCGAACATTTGTCACTGCCATTTGTCAGAGCCTACCGCACAGTTTGAGCTTCTTATTTTTGTATGATAACATTATTTTTCTTCATTAAATGAGCTGCAGTGTTGTACCTGCAACCCAACACCACCCCTTCACCCTCAATCACCCCTCAGTCGGGACCAACGCAGGCTTTTCTTCAAGCTTTATATAAAGAGACTAGAATTTAAACAGGCCGCTGACACGAACAAGCACGCGTGATTTATTTCTGCCATTATAAACCTTCGCTGATCTTCTCCCCACCTCCACGTCTGCAAAATATGTTATCTTTCCGCCATCAATTTATTTTCTTTCATTTTCCCTCCTTCTGCTTTTGTCACGGAGGCCAATTGTTCTTGGATTGAGGGATTCAAACTACTCAAGAGGAGAGACAGGGGAGGAGGGAGACTGAAACAATAATATTTAACCAAATCCCTCTTTTTTTTCTGAAAACAGCGTGGACAAAATGACCTACAGGGTCAGGAAGACAGGCACGGAATCTCAGACCGGGCTTCACACTGCAGAGCTGAGGTAAGGTGCAGGCAGATGCTGGGAATTTAGGAGCATGATTCAAGAAGAAAGGAAATAAGAAAAGAGAAAAGGAGATGAAGGGAACAGAGGAGATCAGAAGAATCGAAGAGAGGATGGGACCCCGGGGAGATAGCAGAGGAAGGTCACAGACACCATGCAGACATGCTTTTACAGCCAACAGACGGAGAAGATGTCACTGGTGGGGAAGAGGATCCTTTGCTGGGATGCAGTGGAGAGAGTAGGAAGATTAGTTCAGCACCTGTTTCACAGATATTGGAGAGCACATGACAAGAGCAAAGCTAAAACAAACTTTAGAAATTTTGTTAAATCCCACCTCACAATATCTGATTATTTGTCTGAGGTGGAAGGCTAAAGCTCACGATTTATGTGCTCACAGTATAGTCCGATCTTCTATCAGCGACCTGACAGTTCACACTGTACATAGCCCTCGGCCCCTCAGGACCAGTCATCAAAGAAGAAGTCAAAGTGATGTAGCGAACGATGCTAACAAAGGAGAAAAATGCTGCCTTGATCATATGTGCCATTTTGTCCAAAAAACAAAAGGTGCTGGCATTTATAGATATGAAGTTGGCCTTGGAGAAGGGCATTTTCATTTGGTAAGTTTGATGTTAAACATATCAACTTCAAAAAGTTTCAATTTCTGCTGCCCCCAAGTGGCAAAACAATCAGTTAATGAGTTTGGGTCTAAAGATAATGTTGGTTCATTAAAACTTGCATATTATGTCACTGCAGTTTTAATGCTAACTCCTTTGTAGCAAATAGTTCCCTGTGCAATGAGGCTATTTACATACATTTTTCATTCATAACTACAAAATAAGATCTAAATTTGATTAAATGAATTGCAAACCACCACAATCTTTTATGGACATTTAGATATTTTAACAGAATCTTGTGAGTGGATAGAAATTCTCTGGGTTGTCATGGAGATCACCCATCATGGAGCTCCAGAAAAATGGTAGCAGACCTTGAATTAAGATATGTCCGGCTACTGTTTTTAAGGGCAGGGATACATTTTCCCACTTAACTTTTAATAAACCAGAATTACCCTTTAGATTTTAAGGATCTAACACAAACACAGTAGCTTACACAGAAAAAGCCTTTCCTCAATAAGGTGTGTGTGTTCGTGTTTTTCCGAGACAGCTCGTCCAGCAGAGCCCATTTAGTGGTAGTGATTGAGGGAGACAACTTCCCCGGGACAACAGTCACATGTGATTCAGCTGATCAAACCTGGTCTCGAGTGTTGCTGTCGCCATTAGCTGGACAGCTGTGATTAATGCCTGTGAACCTGCGACCTCAACCCCTGAGGTGTTTGCTTTACGACCTGTTCCCGGCCTTTATCATTTATCCTTTGCTTTAAATCCTACAGTGCTATAGCTGAACATCTCTCGTAACTTGTTTTTCCAATTGAAGATGCAGAGGGAAATAAATTGAAAAGGAAGTTAAATAAAGCTTCCTGCTTTAACTGGACTTGGGAATTGCCATCAGGGACTTAGTATACTCCACTTGCAGGTAAAGCAGCCATCCTTCACAAAAGTCATGTTTCCTCCACCAAGGAGGTTATGTTTTCACGTGCATTTGTTTTTTTGGGTAGTTAGCAGGATTACGCAAAAGCTACGCAACCCATTGCCATTATATTCGGTGGAGGTGTGGGACATGGCTAAAAAAAACACAACATTTTGGAGCGGGTCCAAATAAATGTTTTGATACGGGATTTTTTAACCCTCTTTGCAGTGTTTCCCACAGAATGAATTCAATCTGTCACAGTAGCGAGGATGCACGCACACCAATGTTGCTCTCATGCGTAACAGATTCTGAGCGAAAGAGACTAAAGAGTGAAAGACACGCTGAAGCTATTGGGACTGACTGTCTGCGTGGACTGTAAAAACTTTATGAAACGTGAGTGAGCATGCAGCAAATAGCGCTGCACTCAGCTAAAAAATGCAGCAAAGAGCAAAAGAGTTTGAGATGTACTATGTTCTTATGAGAAGTTTAAAAAAATTGGTTAATCGTGAAACTGTGGCTGGACAAATTAGAATATGGTGGGATGCCACAGTTTAGATAATTAATGGGAAACACTGCTTTGACATTGCGAGACAGGGCAATAGCCTTGGCTGAGGTATGTAAGTTCAAGTCAACTACACAATGTTACTCTTCGCAACATCGCATGGTGTTATTTTACATTCATATTCTTATAAGGGCTAAACATAAGAGACATCATTTTGAAAGTTTGACGATTTCTCCTCGACACAAGTCTCAATACTAAACCAAGTGAATCACAGTTGGCGTCAAGCCAAATCAGATACACGAGAGAGGTATAAGTCTTCTCATATCGCTATCGGAAATCAAGGGAGAGTCTTTCCCTGTTATTTCTTTAAATATATTTAAAGAATTAGCCTATTAGGAAAATCATGAGGCTACATTAGGCCATTTAGATTTCCCGTTTACATATAACCATTATTCTGTCAGTATTTCAAATCATTTTTAATGTGTAATTAGGTCATTAAAAAGTTATTGTAGAGACCTGAGGGAAACAAATTCATGACCAATAGTTAATTTGTTTAGCTTAAAATGTCTTTGACTTGTAAATCTCCAACAGAAGCTGACAAAATAGGTCCTTCCATCCCTACATATTCTTTATTTTTTATTATTTCACAATTCTACTTATGTTATTTTTCTTTTTCTGATGGAAATCTTTCTCTACACCCTTCCTATCCCACCTCAGTCATTCTCCTTGACTGAGGTGGGATTCTTCCGATGCCGTGTGTACCCCTGAACCGAGCTGTTTATTTTGCCCTGCGTCAGCCCGCTTGGGAAAATATTTTCCCCCCGCAATCTCCAAAATGGTATCTGCGTTGCCATGGACGGGAGGCAGGGCCCTGACAGAGTAAACATCAACACCCTAGGCTGTAGGCCTCTGCTGTTTGGCTTAGCGAGCCATTTCTGGGAGCTGAGAGTGAGGGGGAACCTGCAGGAGCTGTGCGGAGTGACGGGCAAACACTGGTAAACACTGACCCCCTCCCTCAGAGGTGACCCAGGGGACTCAGTCAAGTGTCCGTTAGGCTAAGTGAAGGTGAAGCACGTCACCGGCAGTTCCGCTCAAACGCTGCCTTGTTTAGGGAGCTGCTAAAGCTTCATGGTTCAGAAGTTCATTAGCCTGTTAGCAGTTTGCAGTTGGGCCTGTAGTGATTGAGGCTACTCTCAAAGACTCAAGTCTTGGACCTGTCTTGGTCTCATGATGCTTTTGACGAAGAAAAATCAACTCAACGTTCTTCGGACATATTATCACTGTTTTCTATTCCACTTTGTAGATGGAGTTCTTTGTTTGAATTTTCTTCCAACCTAACGATGGAAATACACCTGTGATTTCATTTAAATGGTCATAAAATTGTTTGCATGTACCTTCACTTGTGGCTGCCTATTGTTTCATACATTTCCAATAGACTTGGGGACCTACAGTATGCTTTGTTGAGGGCCTTAAAGCTGCAGCAGAGAACATTTAGAAAAAAAAACTTAGTTTAAAGTTGTAATATTATGAGAATAAGGTTGTACTATGACGAGAATAAAGTCATTATTGAGAAGAAACTCTTAATATTATGAGTATAGGTTGTAATTTCAATGAGAATAAAGTTATTATTGAAAGGATACATGTAATATTATGAGAATACAGTCATATATTACGATAATTAATTTGTAGTATTCATAGAATAAAGTCAATATTGATAATAAACTCCTAACATTATGAGAATGAAGTTATTGAGAAGAAACTCATAATATTACAAGAATATAGTAACTATATTACGAGAAGAAATATTTTTTTGGGGAAATAAGCAGTAAGAGGCAAGAGGAAAAATTATAAAACACTAAATAAACAAACAATGCTGTATCATTAATTTAGAGTGGTCTCCATCATCTCCTGCTGCCCTCATGGCTACACCATAAGGGGCACACACACACACAAACACACAATTTGGCTTTCCAGGAGCACAGACAGACTGGCACGGTGCCCAGCTAAGACCCTCAAAAGTCCCTTTATGGAACCGTTTGGCATCTGACACGAAGATCAACAGTCCTGCTTTTCACCATGAAGCGCACAACGCACAACGCACGCACATACGTACACACAAACAGACGCCGAGCTTAATTCAGGAGTCAGCTGGGAGCCAGAGTTGAATAGGCTGCTTTTCTCAGGGAAAGGTAATATCAAAATGTTTGCGTGCAATAAAAAAGTTTAGCTAGTTTGTTTAATTTCCAGGCGTATTATTGTTTTTCTGTGGATGTCGCTGCCATCCGACTCCAGGCAGTGAGGGATTGGAATAACATGCACTGTTTTAATGGATGAGTTTCAACCATATACCCATATACCTGGACCTTAGGCATCTGTATTCAGGACATAAATATATACTCTTTGTTTTAATAGAGCACTGCAACCGAGTGAAACATGCGATTTTTAAATCCTGACAGTCCCAGTATGTATGTTACATACAGTACGTAACCACGGGAACTGGATGATGACCTTAAGGCATTGATGCTTTGTTTGTTCTAGATGGATATAAATTGTTTAGTAAGAGAAAAAAAAGAAGAAAGTCCTTTAATCATTTTCAGTGACCTCATCTCTTCCCTTTCATCCACATCCACTCACTCCTACTTCAACGCAGCCTGTTTTTTATCAATGGGCTCTCCTGGACTCCTTATGAATAGGAGTTGCTGTGCGGCTCCTTGGCGCTCGTTCCCACCGAGCTTTCTAAGGGCTTCGTTTCAAAACACCAAACATCCATTTTCTAAAAATGTCGGGAGCTGAGACACATCAGCAGATATTGGGAACAGTTAAGTAGTTTTTACTTTGAAATGCAAAACTGCGCTGCAAGCGAATGTCTGAGGGTAATGAATTATTTCAGAGCTGTAATGTTCTCCTCAACAGACGGACAGATGTGGTGGACAGGGTTTGCAAAACGCACATTATGAAGAACCAGGTTTTAAGGCCTTGAGTGTCTGTCTGTGGGTTTTGCATTAAAAATGGTGCAGGGAAACAATCACAGAGGGAAATGTTAATATGCATATGCTTACATTATGAACATGGGCGTCATTTGACATGCTCTTACATACAAGGAGGCAGTGGATGCTTTAACAATAAATCATACGACAAAAAAAAGTTCTACTGTGACAAAGGTTAGCGAGGGCTGAAAGCACTGAAGGATTTTATTATGCTGCTGTAGATGATGATTCATCTGGCTTGTCTTTGCTCACTTGTCCTGTCCAAAGACTTCCTGCCGTTCTTTTGCTCGACCTCCACATATTATCCACATCTGAATAGAGCAGGAGTCTGCACAATACTGTCATAGGGAAATCTTGGTAGGTTGCAGTCACTGAAAATAAAACCATAAATAGTTGTGACCGTTTTACATCTTTTTTTTTAGCCTTTATGATGATACACTTCTACTTCGTCAAAACTTACTTTTACCAGATGGCTTTTAGTTTTTTTTAGCTATTCTTTGTTTCTCTTATCCTTTTTCTTTTGACATTGGTTTTAAATGATGTATTTTTTATTTGTGTCTTTGATTTTATAAATGAAATAATTATTGTTATTGCTATTATATTGTTATACATTGTTTTAGTATTAAAAATCACATGATATAAAGTGGATTTGCCGCATATGAATGTAAAGAATAGTGTCCAGTCAGCTGGTTTGCTGAAAATGCCGGAAATAACTATTTAAAGTTCAAGATCAAGATTTGATGAGTAATCGATAGGAGAAATAAAAAGAAAACTACTTTTTTCCAAAGCTACCAAAAGAGAAATTGGCAAAAAAAGTGTTTTGTCCATGCACTGAATGAAGAGCTGCGACTTGATAAAGCCCAGCAGTGCTGGATCAATGGTTGGTGACAGAGAGCTCTCTGACTTCCTGAGTCATGGCCTGTCACCACCAGCTTCATTACATCTCCCTGAACAGTGGCTCAGGGTTCACAAGGAGGGAAACACCACCACCACTGACATCAGTGTGTGTGTGTGTGGTGTGTGTGTGTGTGTGTACTGGTTTTTGTTACCTCTTGAGCACCTTTTCCAGCATAAACAGTAACCTTTCGTCAAGACCACTTGACCTCATGGCGACCATGATGACCATCACTTTCAAGCTCCTGGTTAAGGTTAGTGGTAAGATGTAAATTGTGGTTAGAGTTAGGGTTAGGCATGAATTGGTCATGGTTGAGGTCAGAGATAAGATTTTGGTTAGGCTGTCCACAATGAATGGAAGTCAATTCAAAGTAGGATAGCTTTACAAATCTGTTGTGTGTGTGTGTGTGGGGGGGGGGGTGGGTGTGGGGGTTGGGTGTCGTGTGTGTCGGTGTGTGTGTTGAAGGTAAAATAGTCTTGTTTCTCCACAGTGAAATATTTGACAGTTGAAACAAGTGATAATTACTCGAACAAAGTGTTTGCAGATATAGTAAAAATCAGCTCAGTTCCACAGTTGGTTTTCAGTTTATTTGAACGCAGTGCAGCCAATTCAAAGGTACAAGCAGTACTCTACTCATTTTGCTTTTGAAGGGTGGTGTATGTTTACACTGGAAAACGGACAAAATGACCGTGCACTCCCCTTTTGAATGCGGTGCAGAAGAAGTAATGAAAAGAACATATAAATTCCTAATAAACTGAAGTGTACTGATTTTAATGGATATTTCAGGCACATTTTATAATATCTAATGATCCATTTTTAAATGTCAACGAGGTCAGACAATATTCTCTTGGCTTAACCATCGTGTGACCGAGATGATACTTAATCCTCCAGGCTTCTTGGAAACGGCCTCTTTTCAGTGCAAGAAATCCGGTATGATATCATACAGCCGGAGCTTGTTTGGCGGCACTGTGCCGTAGCCCTGTTTGGTCTGTTGTCATGGCGACGAGGCGACAGGAAGGAGGGATGCAGGAGCCAGAGTGAGGTGAGCTATAGCAGGTGATCCCGCTGGTTCTCGCTCTCTATCCCTGCTCCCACGAATGTCCCTGTGCTGGATGAAAGCTACCGAGAACAGACGTTGGCAGACATTTCTCCACAGATGTTTACAGAAAACACGAGCAAATACAGAAATTCACCGCGCTGGCTCCTGTGTGTGCATTCAGATTTAAGTTGACGTATATATATAAGTACAGTTTACCTTTCAGGGCTTTGGATTTACTTATTTTGTCCATGATCTGAGCCTGTGTGCCCCTCGATCCAACTAATCTCTTCTATGAATCTCTATCTGTCTTACATGTAACAATAACTTGTGCAGTGGCTGTTCTGAATCTGCCTGTAATGTTCTGTTCTCTTGTCCTGTGTTAATGCTCTGGAGCTTCTTCAATAGTGCGTCCTCCTCAGGCAGTATATCACATAATCAAAATGATCTGGTTGTGATTTGACCAGTTTCTTTTAACCCAGTTGCATTTTATCTGAGGATGTTGAATAAGATTCAAATTAGCCTTCAGCCTACATGCTGCAACCCCCCCCCCCCCCCCCCCCCCCACACACACACACATACATACACACACACACACACACACACACTGCACTGACTGCTGCAGAGCACCGGGCGCCTGTTTACACAATTTGTATCGATATTGAATGTATCGCATGCCCAAATCACACCAAACTCTGCACTGCGCTTCCAATGACCACTAAGAACACACAAACCAAAAGTTGGTTGGATGAACGGTTCACGAGATATTCCACATACAGACAGACAGACATTTGTGGAAGTCGTAGTGTTTTGCTCAGTTGTGTGCCTGCAGCACTGCTCTCATCTTTACACTGTCAAAATATTAAGCTCAGCTCTATAATAAATGTAAAGCAACTGCGACCAAAAAATCATAATCAGCTTTACATAACAAAACAATTTTAAGTTAATGTGAAGCCAACAGTAAGGAGCCAATTTAGCTGAAGTGCAGGTTTGTACCATAGACTGTACATAAAAGATGAAAGACGTGTCTCCACTTCCTGTCACTATCCAGAAATGAAGCCAAAATATCCCGGATATGAACGCTGACAACCTGCACATTTGGAGCCAGAGTCCTACCAATACACACGTTCCACCAATTGTGACTCAGTCTCAGCTGTCAATCATGATATTTCACCCTGTTTTTTTTAGCATCAAATACTTACACTAAGTGATTAGTATGAAATGAAAGGTTCAGTGAGTAAGATTTTGTGACACCTATTGGTGACGTGTCATGTTGCAGCTGAATCCCCTCACCTCACCCTCTCCTTCCAAACATGAGAGAGAACCTGTGGCAGCCTTCAGTTGTCATAAAAACTCAAAAGGTGTTTAGTTTGTCCAGTTTGGGCTACTGTAAAAACCATGGCGGCCTCCATAGAGAGGTCTTGCTCCAGATGTAAATATAAAGTATTTAAATATAAAGGGCCATTCTAGGGTAAAGAAAACTTAAATTTCTACAATTTAGATGAAACACACACGTGAAAACATCACCAGGATTATTTTATATTCAATTTCTGCCACTAAATCCCTTTCACCTAAATCTTAAACACATTGACATTTAAGTAGAATTGACATTACACAATCAAGGCTCCTTGTCCCCAGTCTGAGATCCAGCCCATAAACATGTACCAGTAGGAGGAGTACCGGACCTTTGTCGTCATGGTAACAGTGATAAACATGTGGTTGAGGTTGGAATTGCTCAATTTGTAGTGTGTGGAGCTTTCATGGCCACTGGAAATATCTAAATAAAACCCCAAAACACAGTGTGTGTGTGTGTTCCAGGTATTACTCATGTTGTGGGGACCTAAGTCTGTTTACAGTCACATTATGGGGGCTTGTCTGTCTTACGGGGACAAAACTCAAGTCCTCATAATATAAATTATTACATTTTCAGGTGAGGTAATGTTTTAAGCTCAAGGTAAGGTTAAGTAGAGCTTAGGTTACATTTAGGTTCAGGTTCGGCACGTTGTAACTATGGTTAAGGTCAAAGTAAGACGCCATGAAATTAATATCAATGTAATGTCCAAGGAAGTCATGACTCTGTGTGTATGTGTGTTTATTTGGAGCCTAAACCTATAGAGTGAGGACATCTTTGCAAATCCTCACTTTGAATGTTAAGAATTTAGAAGAATTACAATTTATGCATTTAGTTGTGCTGGGTAAGGTTAGAGTTAGGGGCTATGGACTGTTTTATACCAGTAAGTGTCCTCTCAAAGATAGAAATACAAGGTTGTGTGTCTGTGTGTGTGCGCGCCTGTGTGTGTAATGCACGTAAGGCAGAGCTATAACAAGCAGAGCTCCAACAAATCATTCTCACCTGCTGCCATCCACTCTTCAGCTCCTCACAATATCTTGTCATCCCCCCAGATTGCTCTGGCTTGTCTCAAATTCCCCTTTCCACTGATCCTTCCAATTACAGAGTGGGTCTGCACACAGTGCAACGACCGCACCGTACATCTCCTCACTCTAACTATGTTTTTACAGGGACCAGAAGCAGACGTTGAGGTATTTGGGTTATTCTTTTGGTCGGATCTGCACCGCGACTGAAAATCCCACAAAATCGAAGGCTAATCGAGCGTCGGATTTGCTGTAGACGAAAGGGTGAAGAGGGGGTCTAGACTGAAGTCCATGACCCTTCCCTCGAAACGTCAATGCACCGTGAAGTCATACTTGACACACTTAACAGGAGAGGAAGGGGAAACATGAGTCTCTCTACACTTCTGTAGGTTCACGTGAAAGTTAATCTCAGAATTTCTTAATAGGAAGCATGGAAAGGGGGAACAAAATCATGAAATAATGACAAAATAAATCTAAACTGTGCTGCAGTAGGGTCGTTTTCAACCGAGAGGCAAAGCTCTGATTTCCCACAACACATTTTCATTAAACTAACTGCGTCTTCTATACCCACAGCCTCATTTTCCAAAGGTGTTTATGGAAAGCCGTCAGCCATTTTGACATGAAAAAAGTGAGAGATGGAGAAAAAGAGGAATTCAAAATGTAGAGTTGGTCCTAATCAGATGAGAGCAGCCAGGGGCGCTTAAACTGAGCTGTTTTTCTTTGTGGTTTTGAGGGCAGCGCGCTTGTCGCTGTTGCTGTTTATATTTCAGATTTTAAGCAATACATATATAACAAATTATGCACATCACCTTCTCATGTTAGACAGAGTCTGGACGCTGGCATGTAGCTGTAGTGGGTAAAGGTCTGCCAAGGCCAAAAACCACTGGAAAAAGTGTGTGGGCTGAGCCGCGGATTCAGTCAGGTCTTTGTAACATGTGCAGCAGAGTTTTTCGAGAACATGCCTCAAAGAATGCAGCTGCATGAAGGAGATTTACCAAAGGAGTAGCCTGTACCTGTCCAGTGAGTATTAATAAGGCTTGGAATGAAATTAAATCAACAATAACAAAGTCATTGCATTAAATTCCACAATGTGGCGGGGCTTTCCCTCTTAAAATATTAAAGTGTGACTTAAAAAAAAGTTAAGCCGAGGCACCGAGTGTGCAGGACCCACGCAAGGACACAGATTATTGAGCAATGACTTAAGTTTAGCTCTTCATGTGTTTCGCATTTCCCATTCTGATTGAAGTGCAATGGTGCGTTTCCCCACATTTCCCCCAAAGTTTACCGAGCTGCGGTCGGAATCTCTGCTATTTTCTAAACAAGGGCAAGCGTTGCTGTTGAGATCGGTAAGAAAAGGCACCGGGAGCCACATTTAACCAAGGGAGCAGAATCAGTATCCTGTGACTATCAGATAGTCACAGCTTTTACTTCAAACAGATGATACTTATAAAAGGCCTGATTCCTTTTCATCTGGAGAGAATAATTTAGATTTTTAACAACATGGGTCATTGGGCATGACATTTATTACCTCTGATAATACAAGCTCAGGTTAAAAGGATGAGATCAAGGAGCACCCTGCTGCAGTGTTGTCCCATGGGGCAGGGAAGAAGCATGTTACTCTTATTATTCAAACCATTTGATTTGAAAGTCTACATCAACCATCCGTCAAATACCAGAGAAAAACACAAGTATAAACAGGGCAATAATCTTCTCACAAAGTAAACAAACACCAAATAACTTAATATTTATTAACCTCGTTGTAAATGGAGGTACTCAAAATCCATGTCTTCTCAGAAGTAGTGGTACCTTGGATGTATCATTTCCATCATAATTTTTGCCTAAACAGCTAATTCATATTAATAGTCTTAAAATTAAGACAAAAGAAAGCAGAAGTTCCTAAAAAATTCAAAAGTAATAAATAATACAAAACGTTCACTTTCAACCATCATATTGCTTCCAGACTGATTTTTGTAGAGACAGTAAAGGATAGCTGCACGAGCAGGGATACGTGTAAATGTAATGATGGAAAGATTTAAGTAGCAGCTTGGGTCTGAACCACTTGGGTCATCTGATGACACAGTGTCATCATCCTTGTTATTCCCTGTCCAATGACTGACCTGCTTAATATGTCCTGTGATGTCCTAAAAACATCACTTTGACCAGAACGGATGTGTGAAGTAATAGTGACAGAGTACCAAGAACAGTGGCAGCTATTGTGTAAGCATTCACCCAAGTTTCCCTACTGGGAATATAAAGTATCTTCATGCTTATTTAACTGATGTGTCTTCCCAGAAGAACTTATGATGAGTGGAACTGTAGAGAACATTTCTTTCGCAATGGACAACACCACAGTAAGAAAGTCACGTCAGTGCTTTATTCCCCAGACCTTCTAAGACATGTTTTATATTAAGTCTTTCAACAGGTTGCATATGTCTGTGCAAAGATGAACATTTATGGACTTCTAAATATAGAAAAAGCATAAATTATAAATGGCAAATGACTGCACTTACATAGCACTTTTCTACCTTGACCGTTTACACCCGTTCACACATACTTTCTCACACCAATGTGAACACAGCTGAAGACATCTTGAGTAATTGTAGCCAGAATCTGTGCTGAAGCGACCGGGTGGTGGAGTCGTGGTATTGCGGTCCCGCCAATTCATGCGCTCCACCAATTGTGAGTCGGACTCAGCTGTCAATCATGACATTTTACTCAAATAACTAATTTAAAAGCCAAACTTACTGGGAAAACTAACAACACTGTGCTATGGACTACATAATATGACAGAAAATTCGCTCCATTGTCCCATCTGCTAACATAGAGGAGATCAGATTCATAACTTATACTGCAGCCAGCCCCGATCGGTGTTCAAAACGATTTGGCTTCACTTTTGGGAGCATGTCAGTTTAAGTTATTAATTTTTTAGACACTTCAGCTGTTTGAATACACAACAGTGTTTTCTCTGGTGTACAAGAGGCAATGGGTAACATCTATTATAAATGGACTGGACATTGACATTTTCCTCTCTGACCTTCAGGTGGTGTTGCATGCTTTGCACTTTCCAGTAATAATGGTGTCCATTTCAACCCTGACGCCTTCACTGTTTCAAAAGTTTACTTAATGTTGCTGATTAACACGCGAGGAAAGGCCATGTGATACTATGGAAGTTGTTACGTATTTTCCTGTATTGATTTTGTTGACAAATTTAATCCTCAATAGATCAGTGATCCAGACTATTGCCAGCTTTCCCCTGCAGTTTCCCACCCGTGGTCACGATAGGTGTCAAAGTTAGTTAGGGAACAAAACATAAACACAGAGATTGATGGCAATAGCCCTTTGATTTATGCATTTAAGTCGTATAATGGCAGGATATTCAGCAGGGGTGGGAAAGCTGGAAAATCCTGCTCAATCATACATGGACATCCAGGAGAAATAAAAAAAAATGACGTTTGTGACCAACAATAACCAAATGCAGAGAAAACCACAACTAGTCGTGGGTTTGTATGGGCCATTTGGTGGGTAATTTCATGAAACAAGTGGTGCTCCTGGAGCCCGGTCTGTCTGCAGGACGTCTGCTGCTGGAAATGTTAAACAAGCAGTGTCAACGTCAATGGAGAACAAGAGAGAAATACATATTTCTCCAACAGTTTGATAGGAATGCGTGCATAATCAGTGCAATGTCCTAAAATGTGATTTGCTTCTTTTTCTTCTCTGAGCCACCAGCCATCGTACGGCAGAGAGGCCGTCAGCACATGTCCACGCCTGCATTTCTCAAGGAGCGGTTCTACGTCAGTGGCACAGCTCCCAACCATAATTCCCATGAGAATTCATTTATTCCACTGTTTAGTATTGATCTGCATTTTAGAAACATTTGCCGCCTGGAAACTCTGTTTAGTGTGTAAACTACAGGGCAAACAAACCAAACCACATAACATGATGCTCTTTAATGAGGCCTGGGCTGTGCTGAGGAGCAACCGCCTATCCTATAATCTATGTTAACTGTCTGTCAAGCACTATCCAAATCAAAATGATCTGCAGAGCTCAGTGTATAATCATCATTTGCACTAACAGATGGTTTAGATTTTTTTTAAGGAATTGCTCTGCTTCTATGTTATAAATGTATTGAACCTGCTGTGACTGTTTTACAGTGATTGTCTTTTGATTTCACCGTAGACTGAATGTAGAGAAGGATGAAGCGTCTCCACTTCCTCCCAATGTCCATAAAAGAAGCCAAATTATTAGCCTAATATGACTGCAGGCCATCTTGTGGATTTGGAGCCTGCGCAGTATCGATAAACTTTCCAGAAAAATGTGCACTTCATCAAACCTCATTATGATAACTACGTCAAATGAAATAAACCAAAGTAACCAATAATTACATATATTGTGGTTCTTCTGTTAACATGTTGAGGCAGATCTCCAAAATCCGACCTATACTGCAGTTGGCCTCCAGGTGGCGATCAAGATGCTTTGGCTTCACTTTTGGGAGGCAGTCCATGTTGTCATCTTTATAAACAGTGTATGTTTATAAATCGGTTTTGTGCGATTTTATACCAGGTTTTATTTTTTTTATTGTTTATTGTTGTTACAAAAGTGGGTATTGTAATACTTAAAATCCATGTTCGATATGTGGAGAATCCATGGTCACCTGAGCTGTGAATTACTGTATTCTGTACATCATATACGTATTCATGCAGCATTTGAATGTGAATGTTCTGGTATGAAATGGATACTTAGCATTGCGTTTGTAAGCCGGTGGGGGGGACTTGCAAGAGACGCATAAGAATGGTCATATTTACATCTGCTGAGGCTGCATAGTGCTCATAATGGGTCAGATTCCAAAAACATTGAATACTTCACTTCCCATAATGCAATTTGATAGGTGCCCTCCCTGGCTGCATGTCTTCCACTTTTCAAAACACACAACAGTATTTATGTTTAAAACTTTCACGCTCAGTACAAGGCCACAGCCGCACACAGGACTTCAGGTCAGTGGATCTGTTCTGATGAGCAAACTACATGTTCCCCTTTGACTAAACGTTTTCTTTGTAAGAATATGTGTTGTGCACTTCATGGAGCTTTAAATGATGATTCTATAAGCATGCTGTTTTTTTGTGTCAATGTTTGATGTAATGGTAAAAATCCTCAATGTCCAGTGTAAAGTTGAACAGTGTTGATTAGGAGAAGCAAGATAACTCACCAGTAAAACAGTTGTGTCTTTCTGAATTCAAAAAAAATAAATAACCAGGATGATGTCATCAGTCCTGTCTTGGATTATGAAAGTAAACTAAACATTTTGAATTTTAAGTCTGTGTTATAAAGTAGAGGTGTGAAGTTTGGAAGATTTTTTTACACCATTGGATTAGCACTTTCATAATTAACCAAAAAACTACACAGTATATTTAACCAGGGAGTTACACCACTAGTGACTTCCCTTAGTTTTGCTTACGTCTGAGTGACTGCAGCCAGTTACCCACCCTGTCCTGATGTTTCTCCTATAACACCACACCCTCTGCCCACTTTCCCTCCTCCTATCTCCTCCCATCCCAAAGGTAACTGTGCTTGTTGCCCCATGCTCACACCAGCTCACCCCACGTTCCCCACCCAGCTCCATCCTCCCTACCTCATTTGGCTCCTTGCTTCACTTCTGGGCCTCCTCCACCCTTTCTTTCCCCCTTTCTTCCCCTCTTTCCAACTCCAGCTTACCCAGCCCATGGCTACAGTTGGCTGGGCCTGCTGCCCTGCGGTGCCCGGTGATAAATGAGAGCTTTCACACTCAACGTTTGTCCTGGCTGCTTGGTCAGCGGCAGCAGTTGGCACTGAGAAATTCTTAATGAGCGTTTGCAGAGTTACAGCCACCTGAGATGAAGATGAGGAGGCAGGGTTGAAGGGTTGTAGGAAGAAATGGTGGAAGGAGGAAAGCATTCAAAGACAGATATTCTTTTTAAATGAAGTACCAGTGCAACATCGGCTCCTAAAGGAAGTATTGCATTATGGGTTGTTTTTAAGCTTTATTTTGCTAAACTACTGAGTTTGTTCAAGCCAAGTTATTGAGTGTCCATTATAGTGTTGGTCAGCCATTAAAGTGTTTTCATGAGCCTGGCTCGGCCTTGTGAGCCTGATGGCTCATGTAACATCTTTTGCTGCCACAGAGAAAGAAAAATTGTGGAGGACGATGAAATTATTGAAAAACGAAGGCATGTTGATCAGATTATCGAGAGCCATCCCTCCATCCACTATAGAGAGAGGAGAGGGTTTGCTTATGAAGAATGTGTGTGTGCAAGTGAACATCCTGTATTTAGTGCTGATGATGGAATCCGCAGATCCTTTTGTGTAAACATTGATCGGCAGGCTAGCTAAATAATTCAGCATAAACTAAAAAAATACTGCTTTCAATGTGCACCTTCACGCAAGAAGCATACAGTTCTCTATCGCAGGGGTCTCATCCCCCCACCCCCAACCAATCTTCTTAAAAGGTTGATGTCATTGTCAATGTCAACTTTATTTATATAGCACATTTAAAAGAACTTGGTTAACCAAAGTGCTTTACAAAGTAAAAGGTAATCATCTGGAGATACACTCTCAAGTATTATTCACAAGACACGACCTGCGAGTAAAGTCGGGAGAATTTGCTACGGAGTTAACCCGTAGTTTTCCTTTCACATATGCACAACGCAGCGGGAGGTTCTCTGCACAGACGGGTTCACAACAGCATCAAATCCACAGTATTCAGGCGAGAGGTGGAGCACCTAGGTGCAGCAGGCAGGCCACAAACTCTCAAGACATCTTCGTCTGTGTCTTCTACGTATATGGCACCTCTTTTTCACCGGGAGATATTCATTTTTTTTCATTTTTGCGGTTGTCGCACGTTAAAAGCATCATCAGAATATATGTTATTAAATAAAGGGGCAAAAACACAGTCCTCTGCATAAAATCTAAAGGCATATTGACTAGATAGTTAAATACACAGTTATAGCTATTTTAGTTAAGAAATAAGGAAGATAAGTCGTCCATCTCTATGCAAAGTCTATGATCCTAATAAAACACCCACTGTTGCATGGTGTTCAGTGTTGTCTATGTGCTGCTAGTGCAGTAGTGATGAAGACCAGCGGTTAAGTGTGTAAGCGTATTGTTCCAGCTGATATTTTCTAATTAGAAAAATTACACAGTAGTCAGAGAGTCACATGACAATAACGTGAAGGTTGGCTCCACAAAGCAGATTGAGAAACACGGGCACAACAGAGAGGGTCTGGAAGCTCGAATGGGGAAGAAAACAGGAGGATGAGGAGAAGAAGAGAGAAACAGAGAGGGCATGCATGAACCGGCAAATTGAGTTTTATGTCATCTGGCTGTGTGTCTGGTCCATTTGTGGTTCTGTTGTGCATTCCTCAGCAGACCACTACAAGCCACATGAAGCACAGCAGCACCCAGTCCCAGCAGCAAGCAGGTGTGTGTGTGTGTGTGGTGTGTGTGCGTGTGGTGTGTGCAATGGTCTTCATTTCAACAGGGCATGTGTCTGCTTCCCGCTGCACTTTCACTGTGCACAGCAGGAACATGGATTTACAGATGCTCCCCTTGGTTTTGCATGACTTGTTCACTTCAGTAAAAATGTTCAGTAACACATTTTCCAGACACCCAAATACTAATTCTGCTGTGGAGTCAATGCACATCTCACACAGGAGGTGGTCAGAGTGGTCACACAGGACTGTGGGGATACTTGCAGAGGAAAACCAAAAAGAAATCTGTCCTGTAAAAGAGCTCAAAGCAAGGAAACACCGGATAATATGCCTTCCATATTACTCCAACAGTGTGTGTGAGCGTGTGCGTGCGTGTGTGTGCACGCTTTCATTCTTTTTTCTTGCCTTCAGGTCTCATTGACTTGATCTCCCACCAACCAGTCAGGCTTGGTGCCAGTGTGGATTCATGCGAGTGTGTGTTGGCTGCTTGTGTCACCAGTGTTGTGGCGGCGCTCTGTCAGCTGTCGCCGCCGTGCGACCGCCACATCGTCCCACTGATGACCGCTGGCAGAGGAGTAACACAAACACTGAGGTTGTAATCAGGCTGGCGGACAGAATCTAGATACAGTGTATATGTATATGTACTGTAATGACTACGTGAATTTGCGGTGAATGTGTGGGTATGTGTGCCATTCGAGTACTATGGAAATAGATGGGTATACATCTGGTTGCGATGGGAAACGATGGATTTCCACCACTATGGCGGCTTGGCAAGGGGCTTCTTGAAGCTGGAAGGAAAAAGGGAGAGTGTGGGAAATGTAGCCCTCGAGTGGAAACACTCCATGATTCCATAATTCATGGCAATGCAAAGCTACTGGTAAAAATCACATTTCACATTTTCTTAATAAAGATCATAATCATCAGTTATCATTCAATACAGAGTTTTGTATACATTTTTGAACTACTGTACTGTAGTAGTGGCTCCCAACCTGGAGGTTAGGATAAATCATGAAGGTCAAATGTGAGGGATTTGAAGTGATACATAATATTTATAATCATGTTATTTTTATTGGTGTATAATCACTTGACACAAAGGGTTAGGCAAGTAATAGTTTTAATTTAGACCACAGTCAATATCTGTGTCTCTATTCAGGGGCTGCATCCTTTTTGAAGACCGATTGCATCACAGCAACACGACTAATCTTTCCCATATCAAAGGCTCCTCTAAATGTGCCCACAAATGTGTCCTTCAATCCTTGAGAAACAAAAAGCGCCAACGGGTGGATTTTTATCCAGACGACCTATCCCAGGATAAATTGCGCAGTTTTTCAAAGAGGTAATGCTGCCGGCAAGCAACAAGAGATTTGATGCGTGAATATATATTAAACAGAACAGCTAACTATACACGTGTTAAAAATCCAAGGGGCATATTGTCGTGTCCAACTTGAGCTCAGTTTCTTAGCAACGGCAGTAAAGGCGGGGCAAGCTGGTGAAGCTGATAATGGAAATCCTCTATAGACCAGACTCTCATTTTGATTTAGCCTTTAGACCGCCCCTGACTTTGGACAAAGTCTCTGACTTCATTTACATGGACAAACATATTTATTCTACTGACTTCTTTCATTATGATGTTTACATGAGTTGCTAATAGACATTCCATTCACATTCCTGTTTACATGCGACAGAGCGTAGTCTGATTATGAAGTCAAGGTAAACCGCTGTACATGTCAAGTGCTGCAATAATTCCATTGGGACGTTATAATGCGATTATGACATATACATAATGCCAATTAGGTTGGAATGATTCTCCTAAGTATGACCTCATTCAGATTAAGGTAATCAGAAAATGCTGTTAATGTATCGGGTTAATATTGAAATATTACAGTCCATGTAAACACAGTCAATGTAATGTCATAGTATTGGAGACACAACACTATGGAAAGATGTTGATATAAAGTGGAGGGGGAAGAGGGGAAGGGAGGGGCTGAGCTCTGGGAAAAAAATCAGGGGAAATGTATGAGAAAGTGTATAAAGGAAAAGAGGAAAGAAAGAAAAGAAGGGCTCTGACATGAGGAAAGTATATACACTGTATAAGTACACTAAATACCAATAATTAAACTTGATATACAGTGGAGCCCAATAGTCTGAGACCACTTGCGGGAAAGTGGTCTCAGACTTTCGGGCTCCACTTCCGATTCCCTCTTTGTTGGCACCTCTTTGGTCGATGGTGCAGGTGTTTGCAGCTTGAGTTATTTTCCCACTTTTATTGCCGAGTTCAAGTTCACACTGTTCAAGCTGGAATTCCTTCCTCTCCTCCCTCCTCTGTTCATCCAGCCATCCCTCCTGCTTCTCTTGTCCTGACCCCGACACTTCCTGTTCCTCTCCTTCTCCTCCGGGACCGACCTTTGACCTCTCGGGAGTTTCGTTCTGAATTATGGGACCATCATAGCCCGGCCCGTATTGGGAGGGGCCCAATAAAAGCCTGGCAGGCAACGTGGATAAAAGAGGCCTTGTCGCCAGTGAAGATTAATTGAAATGGACAACGGGACAGGACCTCCCTTTCCTTTGCCACCATTCACGGGCAGAGTCACAGGTCGTCTTTAGATGTGTCGCTCCACTGAGTTAAATGGCTCCTCTGCAGCCAGTAGCAGAGGAACATGTGTGGGTAGGAATTACAATTCTCATAAATCAGTAGTTGTGAGGAGTCAGTGTGAATGCAGCTCATTCATTCACATGGAAATAACCTCTGTTATTTAGACTGGGAATCCTTCATTTCTGCGCACTGCTATAATATATCATTATTTTATTCATTTTATATTATAATCTGATTATTTTATCAGCTAAATAATAATAAAAGTTAAATTATTCTTTGATAGATTGTTATTTTCATTAAATACATGTTCAAGGTTAGGCAAAAAATGTTGTTTAATTATTATTTAGAGGATTTATTAAGGTTTGATTCAGATTTTTAGGATTTATTAGTGTCTTAACAAGTGGTTTGTGCACAAAAGCGAATGAGATCGGGGGTAACTTGATATTAAGCATCTTGCCTAAACCGACCCAGATTCCATTGGAATAAAATGTATAAGTCACAGTTTTATATCATTGCATGTCCAAGCCCTAGTGATCAAATGGTCACTTCGTGTCTTGGCCAGGTTTTTATAACAACGCATTTTTAAAAAAAAAGGAAAACATTGTTTGAAAACAACCACCTGAAACCTGAGGGTTTTCTGAAAAGCTGACAGATTTGCCAACATTTACAAAAACTCGAATTTCTCAGCCTCTAAAGCACATAGAGACCTGAAATGAATTGATTGCTTAGACATTTGGCTTTCATTGTAAATCATTGCCTTCAAGTTTAAAAACAAAGCTGTTAAACTCGCCGAGACCCTCCCCTCCTTCCTTCTCCTCAAACATGTCTCTTACTTGAAAACAGTTACATTATGACACACACACACACACACACACACACACACACACACACACACACACACACACACACACACACACACACACACACACACACACACACACACACACACACACACACACACACACACACACACACACACACACACACACGTCTCATCTGGCTTTGAAAGGAGAAGCACACAGGTTTCCTCCCGTGCTAAAGGAATATAAATGCAAACGTTGCATCAGGTCTAAATGGATAAAGACGTTTTCAGATCTCATTTTAGGCCTTTGCAGAACTCTAGACTCTACTGTATGGTAACTGAAAAAAATATGCAGCTGCCCAACCCACGCATTCACTGTCACAAATGCGGATTTGATACGTTTCGCTCTTTTTGTCTTTAAGCCCAGGTTTTCTGTGTAGAACTTGAAAAGATCTGCCACTTGTGACTCCTCAGAAGAAAAATATCCTCTGCCGTTCGCTCATTTGCTGCTAATTAGACGGCATGTGAGTGGTTCAGGCCTGCTGTAAACACCGTCGCATCTGACTCTCATTACAAAGCAGAAATGAAATAAGCAAGGACCTGAGTGGGAAACGGCAGTAGCAGCGGCAGTGGTCGCGCAGGCCCCTAACGCTTGGTTACAATGCAACACAGCGCTACATCATGAAGTACTTTACAACCGCTAATTAACGCACACAGACGCTTTGGTCTCTGCTTCAGAAAATATACAAATTAGAAAAACATTTCCACTTGTGCTGAGGCAAGACTCGCCTGATGGGAACGGCCTCACAAATCACTTTTGAGGCGCTGCGAGCGGCGACGAGCGCTTTCCCTCCGGATCGAGCAGGGCCTGTCGTGTACACACACATGCATACATGCACACACTCGGCCACGCAGACTTCACACACACATGTCTCAAAACCACTGTGTTGAGGTAAACAATCAACTGGCAAACAAACACTGTGAGGTACTGTAGTCGGACACTGAACACTGCCATTTCTGAGACAACTCCACTGAAAACAAATACACTGGAAACAAAGCAGACACAGACACACACACACTTTCTCACAGTTGCTCCAGTCCCAACACATCATTTATTCTCTTTCAAGGCGGCCACCGAGCAGCTGTTATGAGTAACGCCACATAACATGGAACTCCTGGCTGCCAGAGGGAGAAAAAAAAACTCTCCGCTGATTTGCTAAATGAACATATGACTAATTAAAAACACAGCAAAGTGTGTGTAATTAATGAGTCCATTAGGTCTAGGTAATCTCAGGGTTCCAGTGTTAACAAACTGTGAGAAGGCAGAGATGGAGGTGATTAACAGTGTGGCCACATTGGCTCTAATTAACTACACAACCACAGTCACAACCAGATTCCGCGCGCATATGTCAGTGTTGTGAGTTTTTTTTATTTCAGGTCTAGAGTAAGATGAAGACTGTATGTGTGTGTGACTCATGGACGTGTGTCTCTGAAGCGTCTTAATTCACGTGATATAAAAAGAAAGTCATTATTTGCACCGCATGGCCACAGAGAATAAAAAGTGTAAAACTCAGTTTTTCCTCATAATTCATGTAAAGCAAACACGTTTCAGACTTTGATAATATGACTTTATGACGCAAGACGATGAAACAATTCACCCAGCCAATACTTTCGATCGCTGTTGATGAATGACGGATTCTAAGAAAAACAATGATAAATGAATGCAGTGAAAAATCTGAACTCTAAAAGCCGTAGCAATTCAAACAGACTCTTGGTGCAGAATGGAGATGGGGTTTGTCCTGGTAAACAGCCCAAGACATCCGTCAGCGTGTGTTTTGTGCATGCACTCCCCCTGTGGTGGAGTTGGTTTCCCCTTATCACAACCATCTGCCAGGTCTGCTCCTGTTTTGTCCACGGAGATTAGAACACAGATAGCTCGAGCCAACAACACTTCACAGTGCAGAGAAGTCTGCCTCCTGCTGCCTGGAGAGCTGCTTTCATCTCTGCTGCTCATTATACTGCAACTTCCCTGGATCGGGACCCACGTATGATGCAAAGACTGTGGGCAGGAGACTTAATGCATTCCTTTTGTTTACCTTACGTCAGTGTGTGTGCATGTGTGTGTGTCTCAAGTTGTTTTCTCTTTTAGGCAACTAAGACACAGGAAATTTCATGGTCATTTCTTGAAAGTCGTCAGAGTTTTTGGTTTAATTTTCAGCCGCATAAAAAGACTGATTTGTTTGCAAATATCTGCAAAAGACATGATGTTTCCATCAACCTCAGCTGTACTCTAGCTGAGTCTCAAATCAGGGGGCGGCATCCTTCAGTAGCTGCATTTGAAGACGATTAACGAAGAAACGAAGGCTCCAACGGGTGGATCCCTCTCAGGTCAACCTATCCCAGGATTAATTTTGCTTCGATGACTAATCATTTTTCGAAGAGGTAATGCTGTTGGGCAGCGAAGAGACGTATGACACCTTAACTCATCCAAACATTACACACCAAGGGACATTTAAACGTTTTCATCATGTCCAACTTCAGCTCTATAGGCAACAGTAATAAGTTGGCGATAGTGATCACAGAAAGCCTTTGTAGACCAGACCGTCTTATTTTGGTTCGGCCTTTGTGATCGCCTCCTTCGTGGGCTGGGGCGGGAGGGGGCGGCCCCTGGATTGGGACACTGATGGTACACATGTTAAAAAACCAAGGGGAATTAAAAAATGTCTTGTTGTCAACAGCAGAAAGGAAAAGGCAAGACCAGATGTCTGATTTTGGGTCTGCCTTTTGCAAAGACCATGTCCTCTGAAGGAGGCAGCCCCTGAATTGGATCATAGCTTAAATGTAGTATTCATTAGCTTAAATGTTAGAATGCTCACATGAATTTAGTGAACATTATAACTGCTAACATGAGTGAGTATGTTAGAATGTGCCGAGGTAAGCATTTAGCTCCATTTGTGTTTTCATCAGGAAGTCATTTAAAAAAAGAAAAAAAAGACTGTGGCATAATCAGGTGCTGCTTTTGCATTTCCTCCTTTTTTATCACCAGAAGCTATTCTGAGCTGTGCATGTCCTAAGACAACCTTGTTCTTTATAAACTGCGGCAAATATATGGTCTTATAGCAGGGAACGCAACTTTTTGAAGCATGGATACAATATCTGGGTGAAAAATCTTGGTGTTTTGCAGTGAAAGCCAAAAAAACCTTCTATAAGATACACATTTGTGCTGCTGCTGCAGAGCATCAACAGAAGAACTATAGTACCTACAGAAATAACACAGGATAAATTCACGCAAAAAAACTTTCATAAACCCCCTAGTGCTTCACTTATATCTGTGCATTCACGTACACATTTATGTTTGCACATGCATGTCGTCAAACCATTTCCCCCACGGGAGGGACACGGAGTGTCAGTCTACGAGGCTGTCAGTGCCTGCTCACCGACAGCCTATAAGTTCCCCTGGTTGCCTTTTGGAATAACAACCACCCCCTTATTGAATAACCTCTGTTTCACCTAACCCCTCTCTGTGTGCCCCTCGTCTCAAAAAACCAAATCTAAGCTCAATATGAGCCCGGTTAGCCCCGTTATTGATAAATCCACATTTCTTACCCGAGCCGCTACAAATGACCACATTATAGGGCTTACAGGTATTAGTTTTAGGGAGGCCCTGACCCAAATCAAACAAGGGATACCTGAATTGCTTTTGTCTGTCTGAAAAGGCAGCGATGGAGCCACTAGCCGCAGTAAGGAAAATAGATATGGGGAAGACCAAACATTGAGAGAGGAGGGAGGTGGCGTCATCTGCAGTTATAACTAATCAATCTAAGGTGATTGCTCGAGGACTGCAGGCCAGATAGACCGCTGTTCACCATCCACATGTATAATGTTGTCAGATAGTGTTGCTGTAGCCACTGTAAACCTATACAATTACACAATTGGCATATAATTGCAGTTAAGACTACTTTTATTAGACCCCTTACAAGGTAGAACTCCAGAGTCATTTTTCTCTCTCAGATATATAGATTTTTATAGTCAAAATAACATATCAAGCGGTATTAGTAGTTATAGTTTTAAAATTAGAGTAAAGTAAAAAAAAGAACATATGCTTCTCCGTTACAAAATTATTTTCGACTGTGCCTTAATGAAAAAGAATAACAACATCAAGAAAGCAATATTATGAGGCACAGTTCTAAAAATGACACCATAAACCTCAAAGTTCTTATATTTCCCACCAAGGTTGCCTATTAACTAACGTGGTTGACAAAAAAAAATTGCAGAGCATCTCTACCTTCAAACCATGCTTGTATAACTCAGTCCCAGTCTGGCTGCAGTTATTGTAACCGAGGCTGAAGACTGAGGTTGAAGTGTTAATTTTGCCAAAACAATGTATCAGTACAAACATCATTTCTCGGCTATCAACACCTCCCACAGAGGGATGGTAGGCAGAGAGGAAGTGAACAGTAAATACTTTGACAAGAGGAGAGACAGATGGTTGGACTACTGGAGTGAAGAGACAAATTAACTCACACAGTCAATTTGTTCAGTGTATCACAGAGTTAATGTTCAACATTTCAATTTCCTCTCATGTTCTCTTCTGGTGAAACTCCTCCTATAGTTCTACACCGCATATTAGTATAACTGTGCATTTTATTTCTACGGTAATAGTTAATCTGTTAAATTTGATTGACAAATGACCATCATTTGTTAAATGATGGTACTGGCATGTATTTTGTTTACTTTGGACAGTCATGTTAGCTCCCCTGCTTTCAGTTTGTATGCTAAGCTAAGCTGATTGGCTTCTGTTCCGGCTTCATACCTATAAACAGCACCTAAAGATGGGTGACGCGTCTCCACTTCCCTCCCACTATCCAGACATGAAGCCAACATTTCTACACAAACGCTAGCTGCCATATTGTTCAATGGGAACCAGAGTGATCGGTGGCTACAGCCTCCATCGATACATGAGCTCGACCAGTCTTAGCTGTCAATCATGAAGTTTCAACCTGTTTTTAAAGCATAAAATAAATAAAACCAAACTAACCAAAAGATTAGCACTGGGACAAAAGATAATGGAGAAGAGCTACCTACAAAGACAGAAACCATCTTTAAAAAATAAAAATTATTTGATGCATATTGTGACTTTTAAGTTTGGCAGGTTTTATAACTGTACTGCAGCCAGCCACCAGGTGGGTATCACAATGGTTTGGCTCCACCTTTTGGGAGCATGTCGTCCATCTTTATAAACATCGAAGGTTGAAACATGAGAGCATCAATCTTCTCATCCAACTCTCAGCGAGAATGGGAAAAACAAGAGAGGGCAGCAAATAAGGCAGCAAAGGAGAGAAGGGAGAAAAGACTGTGCCTATATTGGTACTGTAAAATTTACAACCAGCCCTGACAGCTCAAACACCAACCTACCTTTTATTGCATTATCCAAGAACGATCTTGACAGTGCTGATATCTTACAGCTTATTTCAACCCAGAATATGTGGGTCCACTCTGCAGCACAGGAACATGACCACCTCCCGCACAGCATGTCGGAGGTCACAGGGCAACAGGTAGGAATGCAGCACCATGGAAGCAAACATAATGAAGTCATCACCCTGGTGAGTTATGGGGTCTGTGAAGCTCAGTGGCTGATGGGTCAAATAATGGGGTCATCGCTGCAGTCTTCTTGCCTATTTGGACGACATTCAATGTCAAGTTCAGTTACATCCTTTCGGCATGTTTTTGATGTTTTGTCCGCTTTCGTTTCTGGCTTGTCTCCATTGCAATTTAACTTTGCATTAACTAGACTCGCTTCCTTCAAACTACTACTTCAACTACCGGAGAGTTGATTTAATTTAAATTTAAATATATCCTTTAAATGAAAATGGTACTCAGTAGAGGACATACCCACACCAAGGCCCATCAGTTCATGAATGAAGCCACATTCAAATCTGCTACATACGCATTTGAACCAACGTCAACATGTACACACTCGTCAATACCAATCCCCTGAATTTGTTCCTCAAGATTCACACATAATTGTCTGAAAAATCAACAAACATTTTAGAAATTGCTCTCACTCACAATGTTAATGAAAGTGAAAATAAAATCCTGGATCTGCACCAAACGGGGTATGGCTCTTCCCTGACCCATACGCCGTCCGTCCACCAAGTTTCATGGTAATCCGTTAATTCGTTTTTATGTAATCCTGCTAAACAACAAACAAACACAAATGCAAACAAGCAAACTGTTGCAATTAGCAAGGTTGCTAGGTCTGAGAGCTTGATAAATCTGAATGATTGAGTGATGTTTTGTACATTTCTGAGATCTAAATACCAGCTGGGGATGAATTGAGAAGCTAAGCTAAGGTAGCTATTGGTGACTAGTGCTAGCATGTCCCAGCTTGTTGGCATCATAGTGCCTCAGATTTTGAATAGTTGTGTTCTTGAAGGCAGTGTTTTTGAATAAACTGCGTGAACTTATTGCACTGTTATTAGCCATGTCGAAAAGTAGTAAGCAATGTTTGTAGTTCACTCTTTCAATTAAACTCTTTGTTGGATGAAAGTTGTGTACAATTCCAGAGACAAAATGCCAGGGGGGATTGAAGAGCCCAGTACAAAGAAAATGACAGACTACTGTAGCATGTCCCACCAGGCTAGTGGTTAGCTTGCCAGCTACAGTCGGTCATCAACTAGCCAAACCACCAAGTCATATTCCGAAGGTGGGTTCATTTTGATGTGCCACTTTCTGGTGTGACAAGGCCTTTATAGCCAAAACGAGTAAGATGCATGTTGACTCACAACAAACACGCATATCAAACAGAGTGACATGTATAATGACGGTCAGCAGGACAGCGTCAGCCTCTCCACTGCTGCCCATTGACAGTTTATGGAGCAGCCATTTCCGATGTGGCGACGTTGCCCTGACTCACGCCTCTGATGACTCAGTGTACAATATGAAGGTCTCATTAATTTAAGCCACTTAAGGCGATTTTCCAGTTAGACTTGTTTTCTAATGAGGCAGGGCAGGGCAATTAGGTGTTAGGCAATTAGGGTTATGGCAGTGCCTTGCTTTTTTAGGCATACTGGCATGGGCAGAATCTAACCCACTGTCTAAAGTGTGAAGGAGTCATTAGATAAATAGATGACAACAAACTGAGCAGAGTCAAGGGCTCTGCACTTAAAGGGATGGTTAACATTTTATTTCTTCACACTCAGTCTCCCGTAACGTGTGGCCACAATCATCATTTTAGTGACACTTAAAGCTAACAAGGCGGAATTTGAAACTGTCAAATGAGAACCGTTGCCTCATTGACGCAGTCGAAAGGAAGTAAAGACTGGTCGAGGAATTCCAGCGGGCTCCAAAATGGGAGGAAAAACTGAAAAAAGAAAGACTTGTGAAAGAATAGAAAGGCAGCAACAGGTTTCCTGTCAGTGTCTTCGCAACCTACATTTGTTACTCTCCCTGTGTAAACCTCATTCCTGTGGTCAGTACGACCAGTCGCCTTACAGTCCGCTCTCACTTTTCAGCACCTTGCACGCATGTCTAGACCCAAAAGGTGTTAGTAATGGGTTCAGAGTGTGTGTGTGTGATTCTACACTATGATTCATCTTGCCATTATTGTACCACAAAGAAATATGGTGCTGAAAGGCATTGGCTGGCTCTTGGCTGACAAATTCAACCCCAGGGTGATGCACTGTGGCCGACCTCACAGACACTTGTAGCTACTTTAGTCCGCAGGGATTAGGAATTTGATTCAAATCCACATCACATCAACACATTGTATGGACAACAACATTATCGGGTGATGATATGTTTTTGATATTCTGCAAAAGACGATATTAACAAAATATAGAGTTGCAAGGTGTATAAATGAGCACTTTGCTTATTTTGTATGTAAGCAGTGATGGCAAATCACAAGTAGCGGAACCACCGCACTTCACAAATAATTGTCACTCAAAAATGTAACTATAAACTGGCCCTTAGGGTCTGGCCCCCCCGGGCAGTTGCCTGCTTTGCGCAGTTGATGTTTAATAAACTGTCACCCACAAATATAAAATACTTGACTCCTATACGACTCTTGGCTGTTCGCGCATATGTAGTTAGTGTAGTGTATTTTTCAAATTGATCAAATAAGATAAAGTAAACCATCTTGTTTTGCATTTTTTCTTTTTTTGTCTTTGCATACAGACTACGTACATTTAAGGATGGACGACACAACAAAAGAAAATCCAAAGCATCTTGATTTTCTCCTGGTGGCAGGCTGCAGTATAGGTCAAAAACTCCACGTTAGTCTACAGGACATGAACCAAACTAAAAAGTCAAAGTAAATGTTAAATACATTATTCTCAAAAATGGTTTCTGTCATTTTAGGTAGAGGACATCACAGTGATGTTTGCTCAAGTTCAACTATAATTTTTTTCAGTTGGTTTGTTTATAATTTGTTGCTTTGATGCTGAGACCGATTCACGATTGGACCTCAATACCGCAGATTCGTCGCCTGATCGATTCTGCACAGACTCTGACTCCAAATGCGCAAGATGGCAGCGTTGGTATGTGGGATATTTTTACTTAATTTGTGGGACAGTGGGAGAAAGTGAAAACATGTCCTCCATCTTTATATGCAGTCTATTATTTGAAAACTTTGTGACGAAAAACAGCTCCTTAGAAAGTTTATTTGCAAGCCGAAAGAAACAATGCAGTTGAGGGGGGAAATGGGATCGATTCCATTTTCTTTAGTCGGTGTAATCATGCTCATCTTGAACACTTATGCATGTCATAGTAGCAGCTGTTCAATATCAATATGTGAACTGGGTGAATATTACAAAGCAGAACACAAAGCTCACAGCTGGAGTACTTCGCTAAAAAAATCCTAAATTGGAAAAATTGACATGTTAAAGTGGGACTTGAAAACTGACTGGACTATCTATACACTGAAGGTAACCCTGGACATTACAATAAATACCTAGATTCATAAGGTATATGTAGATATGTCGATGTGTGCCCCCTTTGTGGTTTCAGTAGTTGCAGATGTATTTTCCTGGGCACAGTAGTGTAGTTTAATTGGCTTGGTGGAGCCGTCAAACACCATAACACAGACCTGCCCCTGATAGCCCTGGCGGAGTCGTTTTGTCTCGCTGTACCGTCACAGAAAATTCAGGTAAGGGATTTACTAAACAAAATAGTGTCTGAAAATGGGACCGAGGGGAAAGAAAAAGGGAGTGAAAGAAACATTACGAGACCTCTCCCTATGTTTACCTTTGCAATTTTGTCCAATTTGTCTAAATTGCTTAGCTGACCTCTTAGAAAAAAAGCATATGCTTAATGTCAAAAAGCAGCAAAATATGACTGATCACCTTCATTTTGTCCATTTGGCTCCTTGGCACAAGACTCTAAATTGTGTATTCTTTCCATGGCGCCAAACCACCCGCCCTGCATTTAATTAATTTCCTCTTATTTATATGGCTACAACGTTACAGCAGTTTAAGGTAGACTTTCCTGTCTTTGGAAGACCCAGACTGTTGGAGCTTTGGTTAATAATCATTTACGACTGCTTAAATTATCTCATTTTGTCCGTCTCAGTTTTTGTCACTGCTAAATTGAAGGGGTATTCTGGAGCAGAAATTAATTTGTCAGGATCAGATAGTTAGAAGATGAAATTACTGCCATCAGGACCAATCCGAGAGTAATGTTGGCGAATGGTTTCCTGTGGCAGGGTAATGAGCAAAATGGCTTTTATACTGCATTTGGGAGGGCAAAGATCTAGCCCAATTTCCCTGTTGATTTGGCTTCCCATGGATCATTGCTCTGTGGGCCTGCTGTACGGAAATAAAGGCAGGATTGAGAGGGGGGGAAATGCCACCGCTATCAAGGATCTGAGGTCATTTCTAAAAGGTAGCATTCATGTTTGAGGTGCTGCGTCAAGTGTACAAGTGAGCAGATACAATCTTAATGTAATCCGCTAATTTGGGGGGGAGCAAATAGAACACAAACAACCAGGTCACATTTATTATATTTAGAGATGAGAGCTGGCCTGAGTCAAACTCTTCTGGACATATACGTTTTAAATACACCACGTGAGCTTCTGTCTCTTTTTCCTTTGGTTCCAGCCAAGATGTAGTTCGTGTTTTATTTTTCTCCTCCACATTTAATACAGCGCTGCACTTGTTTACATGAAGGCCCCGGCCTTTCCCGTAAGCGAGCCGTCAATCCATCATCTCCACGGTGGATAACCAGACCAGGCCTGTTTCCACTGGGGTGGATGCCCCTCTGTGGAGGGAGCTGGGTGGGAGTGCAGAGACTGGGGGGCTGAGTGGAGATCAGTATGGCAAGAAGGAAAGAAGGGCTGGGGACTAAGGTGGACACGTGATGAGAAGCAACTTGCGTTTTGTCAACAGATAAAGGTATCTGGGTATAAGTATCCAGGCCTATGGTCATTCCTCCATCATTAGGTTCATGAGTTAATTTAGAAAGAACAGAACAGAAGATGTAAAGATAAAGAAAAATGGGTGGCTGCTTGAGAGAGGAGAGGAGCCAATGGGGAAAGAAAACAGAAATCGAGGGCTTTTGCTGATAAGAGCCGTCGGTGTCGATGTGCTGTAAACAAAAACATGCGATTTCTGCAGAGGAGGTTAAACGTCATGTCCTGACTCCTGGCTGCTCTACTCAGACGTCATCCCTCACCTGAATTTTACAGACGTTTTCCTGTTGTTGTGAACGTGTCTGACCAGGAAAATCTCTTGCGGCATTCTTCATTTAAAAAAATAATAAAGTTAGTAAAATTACGGCACCAAATTGTCAGGACATTTTCCAGAGCTCATATCTGAAATTGGATTAGATGACATGTTTACTCCCTCAGTTATGGAAAATATGATAATACCACCTCTCCTGTAATTTATTCAGAATAAAATGATGCAGCATGATTGACCAAATTGATTGTGACAAATCGACAGAATCTAACAGAACTCCATCAACATAAATCCTTGTCTTGGAACCTCACTTTTTATATTTCCAGAAACTCAATACCTGTGTTAGCAAAGAGTGAGAGAAAGTATTTAAGGCAGAGTCAGACGAGGATTAAATGTTGGAGCCTGTACCCACCTTATCTGTCTGTCTGTGTGTGTCTGTCTGTTTTGTCTGTGTGTGTCTCAGTGTGTGACAGGAGGCAGAAACAAGCTCAGCGCCACACGCAAGGAAACATCTGATCGCTGCCCCAGCTGTGCCTCCAGCTCTGTATTATTCCAGTGACCCAACCTGAAATAGCACTGCAGCGGCAGTTCATTTATTATAGTCAAGCCCCCAGTTTCTGTCTATGTGCGAGTGTGACACACACACACACACACACACCCACATGTGTGAAGGGGTGTTTCCCACCTCTTTAAATACAAGCGTCAGGATTCCCAGTTCTATTTTTGGGCTGTGCTCTGACCTGCTGTCTGTGTCTTTTGTTGTGTCCTGCTGAATGAGTGCGCTGCCTGGTTCACAAGTCATCCTACAGTGGCACTAACTGTGAGGCTGTTGCATTACCTCACCTTATACAAAGATATCCTCTGCTAACATTTTTTGTTTTTAAAGGAAAACAGCAGAGGAACTCTCCACACAACAGACTTTAATGCATTTACTGACTGTCAGACTGTCTACTAATTAAAGTGATCACACACACACACATCACACATGAATCTATGTGCAGCACACATCACTCACACACTACCTGCAGAGCCCTCAGGGGCAATGTGGGTTCAGTGTCTTGCCCAAGGACACTTTGGCAGGCGGAATGGCCAGGGATCAAACCTCCGACCATCTGGTTCGTGGACAACCTCCCGACCAGCCAACACATATATATATATATATATATATATATACATTTAGTGAGTAACCATTAAGTAGTTATTCCTATTTGTTGCAAATGTTTGAGCCCTTCCATATTACTATAATTTCAACAGTTTTAAACAGTTCAATACCCTCTAACTAAAACCCCTCTATCTATCTATCAATCTTCTATCTTTGTATCTATCTTTCTATACTCAGTATATTTTGATATATGTGTAGTCCATGTGAGGCAAAGAACATTACACAACTCCACAACACCCACTACCCCCCCCCCCCCCCCCCCCCCCCCCCCCTCTCTCTCTGGGAGTCCCTGCAGGCTCGTGGCTTAAGCGTTGCCGTGATTTGTTTAATGAAGTGCCAAGCTGCAGTGGGTCATGCTTCCTCTCAGCACAGATACACAGTGACACCAGGGATATGCTTGGGTTCATCTCAGGAAGGCCTGGACTGCACAGAACCGCCACGGGAATAGCACACCCAGATCCCAGCAAAAAAACATTTACAGCGCGACTGCGGTGAATTGACAGAAAGCGCAATTATCCATATTGATGAAGAGGCATGGCCGCACAATGCATCATCTAGGTAGCAACAGGTTTGTGTAACATCGAAGGCGAAAAAGAAAATATTCAAACGTACATTTGTTTGCTTTTCTGGCAAAGGAACGTGGACGGACGTGCACACACGCTACACTATACAGGACAGTTTGTGAGAGTTTGTCCCCGTTGTTGATTTGATGTTTTTCTTTAACTGCTGTTCATTTATGACTCGTATATTGTGTGATAAATCACAGCATCCGAGTGGGGACAGTTTCATGACATCATTCACGCTACATTTCCAACCGTGAGCCAGCTTTTGATTGGGGCTGTAAATCTCCTTTACCTTTCTCTGTCTAACACACACACACCACACACACACACACACACACACACACACACACACACCACACACAACAACAACTGTTCACAAAAGTAAAGCAAGAACAACCTAGTCTGTCTATTCAGATCCATATGTAGATTTCCTAAATGGGTGAGACTGGTTGTAGACTGTGCTGCTTCTTGTTTTTCCAAATGTGGAAAAAATAAAAAAATCTTTGCGAAACCGCCACATTTTCAGATACATCCAGATACAAAAAAGATTCATGATCATCGTGTGATACAACAGGAGGGAGACAACGACAGGAGGGAGACAACCATTGTTCATCCTGGTGTGTTAGCTTAGTATTTAGCCTCTTGTTTTTGTGGATTCTCATTTTCCCTAGAGAAAACAACATAAAAACAAAAAATGCGCATTCATGGTTTCATGAATGGACACAAACTGCAAATGCACTTCTGGTACCTTCCAGACAGTAGAGGCCCTTTATCACTGGTCAAAAAACCCACTAACATCTGGCTCCTGTCTGCAATAGGAATGGATACAATTGGATGACTCTCCAGTACACAGTGAGCACTGATGGGAACATGACACCCGGGTGAAAGCGCTAACTCCTTCTTCACTATGGCAGTTAAGGTGCTAATGCTACAAGTCTCGTGGTCCGAACATTTGTGTACTTATTGGTTTTTATACACTTTGCGAACCAGGTAAACTCCTGTACTGGCAACGGCAAAGGAGCCAATTGCCCTTTTTAGCGGGTTTACTTGCATTTTTTTTATTCTAATTTTAGTGTGAAAGAGGTATTAAAAAAAGAACACTGGCTTAACAACATGAAAAAGTCATAATAGAGAGATAAATACACAGTAATAAACAGTGCATACATATTATGCCAGGGATATGAGTAGTGTGTGGACAGTCTGCAGCAAACTGGGATTATTGTAAGAGTTTGTATTTAAAGAGTGTTATAACGGTCATTTTTTAGTTACACTGTTATACACTGGTATAGATTTCACTTAACATTTATAATAGAGGTTGTGTGTGATGCTGCTGCTGCTGTTGTATTGACCCTCTGTGATATAAACCGGGTTATCCAAAGATTTCTCAAAATAAAGGACACCTCTCACCCACAAACTACAGCTACAAGTTAGTTGTATTAGAAGTTATTATGTTTAATGTAATAAACTGGCAAATTAGTGCATTTGCATGGTCATGCACTGTGCCATACTGAACCATGTTCGGGAGACGTTAAACCTAATATCAGCTTCATCCTGCTTGTTGGACAGTGTACAAAGAGTAGCAAGGAGCGATCAGACGCTCCTGCCTGGTAATACGACAGCAACAAGTTAATTTATGCCATGACAGAGCCTTTTTTTCTCACTGCGCCCATGCCAAATGGCAAAACAAAAGCAAAGGTGAAACTCAGAGATGGCGGCATGATGCGTTGTGCGTTCAGGAAATGGAGACCAGGCTGGCCGAGCTGTGGCAAAAACTAAATGCCTGTTCGATGTTTCCTCCTTCTCCAATCACAACCAACAAGCCAGAGAGAAATGTGTCTCTTTTTTGAAGTTTTGTGGACACAGATCAGCACAAATAGTCACGAAAAAGGAACATTTCTCCCTTGTTAGCATCGTTTGAGAAGGAATTTATTAACATTATTTCTAAAATCTCAGTGTATGCCCAGCTTAAACAGATCAATACTAGCATTTCATCTGTCACACATCAAGAAAGTCAAGTCCCATTGCCATTAATGGTTTTACCTCTCCATTTTTGATTACACTGATTACGATAAACAATAATGTGGAGAAAATAACTGGAAACAGTTGAACTTAAAAATGTTGAGTGTAATTGAGAACTCAAGTCAAAATTCAAGCCAGGATTTTATTTTCCCTGTAACTAAATCACTCAAACTAAAATACTTCACAACCATCAGCCAGATTCGAGTTTTTAGGTCGCCTCTTGGATGTAGAGGTTTGAAAGTGAACCAGACAGAGAAATTGAATTAAGTTTGCAGCAAAACTTCATGTTTTTCTTCCAAAACTGGTATCATGAAGTGTGTAAATGTGGCTCTAGAACCAGGCGCTTATTTCCATTGCCAGGTGAGATCTTCAGCTCCGTTTAGATTTGCAGGAGGTTCTAAACGAGAGTGAGCAGCGTTGGACTCATTGAGGGGGTTGACACAGGGGTGTTGGAGGATACTGCCGCATGAAATCATTTCATCATTACACTGTCAGAGGGCGAGGTATTTTCCCGTGTCTTTCATGTCGGAGGAGAGGAGGTGTGAGTGGACGGAGGATGAATTAATATACAGCCCACATGAGACACTGGTGTTTGGTCGAAATGTTCAGAATTGCTGAGAATCCACACTTGCCACATCGTCGCCACAACTATGTGTTTGTGGACAGAATATGTTAATGCTCCTCTTGCTATTACTTCCATGAAAGGTTTCCCCTCGTGTTACGAAAATTACTGTGAAACTTATAATTCACCCAATTATGGTTATTCCTCCATATTACCCCTGCCCTGTTTCGTCTCTCTCTCATTACTCCTAGAAAAACACATAAATCAGGAACGTATACACCGTACCCCGGGAACACAATGCACTGGGGGATACCCCTTAACTATCCTCACACGTCTCAAATTCAAATTTCTACTGACATTCCAGTTCCCCAATCCTCAGCTCGGGTGTCAGAAAATAACCCGCTCGCCCCTGCATTATTCCCGCTTTAAAGGTAAACAGAGCGAGGAGCAGGTGGTTGTGGGGGGATTTCTGCACCGACTTGGATGCGATGTCTGGTGGCAATTAGGTGTAATACAGGATGTCAAAGCCCGCAGCCGCTAGCCTCAGATATCTGCTGCCTAATGTTAGCTTTACAGATTCACTCTGGCACATGGATTTGACTGCACAGCCCAGGGCCAAATTAGTGAAAGCTATTACCTCCTTTCCCTCTGTGGCAAAGGGCACAGCAAAGAAATAAACTTGGCAAATCTCAACTTGAATATAAAGGCCATGTCTGAATCAGATGCAGCACTGGGAATAGCTGTTTTTTTGTACAGTAATGGGGTTTTCTTTGCCTTATCTGAGGTGCAGAACTCATTGCTATGAACAAAAACATACCTCAATGCACTGTGGACCGAAGTGTCTCTCCGAGGCTTTATCTCCGGGCCCAGCGAGCCGAGCGCAGGGATCTCCAGCGCAGGGGAGTGGTGGTGCTTGTGCAGTAACCAGATCTGCGATATCCTTAGGAAGGGTGCAATAGTCCGGTCCAGTTCAACGCAGCACAGATGGAGAAGGGTGGAATACGCGATTAGAGCGTCCTTGAGAAGTGCCGAGGTGGGCAACAAAGTGCTGAGTGGGAAGAACAGAATAACATGTTGACATTTTGTGCAGAGGAAGTCAAACAAAATAAGAAGCCAAGCAAATACTGGTGATACTGATCAGCTCATTATTGACATAGTGATACAAGTTTGTTACAGTGACTATGAAGCACTGCAACCTGTGTCTGTCTCTATAGAGGACTTGTTGATATAAAACATTGTGTGGGGGCCATACCCAGTCACTGTCAGTTACAGGGAAATATCCCCTTTTACCTCAGTTAAAATTTCAAAACAAAACTCAGATGAGAAGATTTTTATCATATATGTTAAATACAGTAAACTATGAATTGAAGAGATGTTGCTGTTATCTTCATACATGCTTATGTTATATAGAGACAGTCCAATGTTCCTTAGGGCTGTCAACTTTTATTGCCTGTGTTGTTTTCATCTGCGTATCTTTGTGTGTTTTTTAGTTAGCAGGATTACGCAAAACCTACTTTGGGCCATAAAATATTCGAGTGGTGCATGGCCCAAAGAAAAAGCCTTTCAATTTCAGTATTATTTAGCCTTGGCGGAGGTATGCACCCTCCAAGCGCACTTCTAGTTTGAAATTCGAACAACATTTGAATATATGTGTGATGATCAGTCGGAATTCTTTGCTTTACGTTATGTCAAGTAACCCGAGCAAATTAAACTATTTTTGTCTTTGTTAACGATAAAGGCAGAAATTTGCAAGCTAGTCTGAATGGACAGAGAATTCAGGAGTGTAACTGCAGCTCCTACATGTACAGTAACAACATGAGTGAAACAGAGTGTGCACTCCCCTGGATAAGTAAAGGGATTTAAGAAAAATCAACTAAGCTAGCGCTGAATCATTACCACACTCTCCTTTACTCCCTGCACCTACACTCTATCATTAGTCCAACCACAATTTTCATCAATTTCCATCGGGGGCCTAAACTGCAGGTCACAGGAAAACAGTCGAGCATAGATGGTTCTGTCAACACAGGAAGTGTTACAACATTAAATCTGACAGGCAGAGCAGCAGTCGCCACGTAATCCACAGCTTCACTCCAGTCCATATCTTAACGAACCTCTTCCCAAAGTTGATGGCGTCCATTTACGCACGCTCTTATTACATCCTGTCTGTGGCTGCAGGTTAATGCATTGGTCCAATTAGGACGTCAGGAAACACTGTACCTTGATCATCTCTTTCTGAAAAAGGCTATTCACTGATATTAGTCCCAGCTTGCATGTTTCACTGAGGCTTATTGGTTTTTAGTGGTGATCGAGCTCGTTTCATTGAAACCATAAGGACGGTCAGTGGGTCAGAAAGTAGTCAGTCAGGCTGTGGCACATTAGAAGTGGACCATATTCAGCAGATACTGTATTTCTATCTAGCAAGACCTGCTGTAATAAAGCAGTAGCAGTGTGAAATGTCAAATCAATTTCTTCTTTGTGTTATCTTTAGACCTTTTTCCACACCAACAAGCCAAAATTAAGTCCAACCAAAAGAGGCGGTTTCGGTCGGGATCAAGGTGACACCATGGTTCGGGTCCTTTGCAGAGTGAAAACACTCTGCTCAGACTTTTGGACCAATTGCAGGAAGTTGAAACCGCATTAAACAACAGAAGAAGAAAAGAAGAGGAAGTGAATTGCAGAATTGTTTGGAGTGTTAACTTCAAATGACATAATGTTTGAACGATGAGGACTTTACTTTGGTGCATTTGAACTTGTGTCAAGTACAGTGCCTGAAGTTTTTGAACCTGCTAGTTAAACCATAATGTTATTACAGTCCAAATTAACATAATGAACCGGCTCATCCATTTTCTCCATTCGAAAAAAAAAAAATTCTGCTTCCCATCAAAATAGCAGCACACAGACACCTGACGCTCCTGTCTACAAACCAATCAATGTCAAGTATAAGTAGATGCCTCCCAGATAGACGTATATCACCATGTTCTTTAATGTGCCCCCTAAATTACAATTTAAAACCAAAACTCAAAGAATCAAATATAAACAATGCAACAAAGACAGGGTTAAAACGTCACAAATCTCAGATGATGGTTGCAATTAGAAATGCATGACTATAGACTGCACACGAGTCAACAAATTACTGTAGGTAAACAACCAATGTAGTATATATTTTACTATATGTGCTCATCAGACTGCGGATATCTAACCCTTGCCCTGTTTTATGCAAATCCAAAATAAATGTGTGACCTTTTTTCTTCGTGAATTGTATATATGCCGTATACTGTATGTATCTATTGTATACTTGTGGCCATTCCTGAGACAAGTTGTGCTGAAATTATCTCCAGAAACTATTATATTTTCCTCTAGTATATGAATGGCCTGTATGTCACACATCCAATAAAGTGAATTTAGCAAAGCACACAGGTTAACTGTTAAAAACAGGCATGACTTCCACACAAATCCGCACTGTCTGCAGCTACTGGTCGGGGTTTAGAAAGGCTCCATGGCTCCAGACAGATAGCGATCTGATCTCGTATAAACTCTTGTGTAAATCCATTCAGAGTCCGGCGCCACCAGCAGAACAACAAGGCCACTGAACCAGAGCCTTCGGGAGCTGCAGCGCGAAATCCACCGAAACATCTGTGTGGCACTCAAAAGTAATGGAAAGACATTTGGGGAGCGACCCAAACCGCAGGAGGAAGTTGCGTGTCGACGTTCTCCCATACGTGAAGACGCCAAAGCGTTTGCCAGGTGTCAGCACCAATCGCCGTGAACAGCCGTCGCGGGGCGCTAGGGTTTCGTATGACATCGACACGCCTTGAACCCGCCACGTGAAAGTGATTCGTCACACCCGCAGGTACGATAGGAAGGCATCCGGGCAGACACACGCAAGCTGCTGACCGTGCAACTCTGTGAGAAAACTCAGTTCGCGTTCACCTGGTCCCCACTGAATATAACAGAATATAACAGAATATAACTTGTGTGTTTGCTCCCTGCAGGCACAGATCGTCATTGCGAACACATCAACTACACAGGAGGTGAGTGTGTGTGTGTGCATGTGTGTGTGTATCGGTGTGAGGGTTTTACAGTCTAAAAAATGATGACAAAGCAAGATCATAAGATAACGATGCACAGGGACAATGATCTGTCTAGTATGTGAATGTAAAATGGAGGCAGCTAAGCTCATACTGTGATTCTCTCCTCCACTTTATTTCAGCTATTCAAATGAACTGTCCATCATGAAAAATATGGCTGCATAAAGCTGCTGAGGCTGAAGAACACTAGATTGTGGCGGCTCTGTGCCGTAGTCTAAGACTATAATGGACTTTTATTCAACTTGTGACTAGAGTCTGATCGATATAGATGTTCTGGGGCCGATGCCAGTAAAACATTTCTGATACCGATATAATAGTTCTTAAGGCCCCCTTAAATCTCTGCAAGAATAAATGTTTTTCCCAATATTTTATACTACTGCTGTAAAAGCACCACACTATTCCATAGTTTTTCTTTAACCAGCGTGCATTAAGAGCTGCTAACACTAATAAAGTTTCCTCAAGGTTTACTGTCCCATTGATGCTCTTCCAGGGGGTTTCACACCCCGACGAGAATAAACTCCAAAACCCTAACCCTGTGTTTACAGGGTACAGTTTGAAAGAACACCAACAAGCTGGCATGGACTGAACACCTATACGCAACTTAAATGTACTCCTCTAGTGGACAAAGTGTATATCTGCGCTCCCCCCACACCCCTCCTTAAAATCGGAGAGACAAATTGAGTGAAGGCAGAGCAACATTTTACTGCTTTGTTTCTTTAAAACGTACGCAGAGTGCCATTAATGTGAGGCCGCATCATGAAAATGGATGGAATAGAAAAGGGGTTCTATGCCCACTTGCCCACGTCTGTATTATGGGACCAGACAGAGGGTATTTCAAATAAATACAGGATGCCACAGAAATGTACACTTCCCTCTAGAGGACCGGGGGCCAGGACTGGATCTGCACACCTAAACACTATATTCATTATGCCCAGGCCTCATAAAGTGATTACATTAGAGCTCGATGATTGGGACGAATTCGCTGCCAGGGAGAACTTTCCAAACAGAAACGGTTTCGGCCTTAATGGATCGCTCGCTCCCTCTTTCTATTTTATCACTCTCAGACACCCAATTTCATTGTCAGTGTTGCTCTTTCACTCAAACACTCACTTTCCGTCACTCGCTCTGTCTCCATTACTAAAGTGCCAGGGTGCAGCTTGCAAAGCGGTATGACGTTGGCCCAGGTGACACGCGGAAGGTCAAATAATGCAAGAAAAATCGCCCCCTGTATGTGCTTATGATGTTAGCTCTTGTTAATCTGTGATGTTTGGAGCATTCTGACACTTATTTTGTGATGAAGTGTTGCAATTTACCTATTTTCCATTGGGCGAGCATCATTTTTGACTCCTAGTTCCTACATGAAGAAAAATTGCTCGGAAAATATGAAGTTTTGCTTTTAACTGTTGACATTCATTTTGTTTTATGCTACAGTATTTTGGCTTTTGTGCTACGATGTAACGCTCAAGACCAAATAGTCTGGAGTTGTAAATGTGAAACAGGTGTAGTGTAAATGTTAAATGGACTGTACTTATTCAGCAATTTTCTAGTCGACCACTCAAAGCGATTTACAGTACAAGTCACATTCATCAATTCACACAGGACCCAATTGTGCGGACATTCTGGTGAGTTTGCCTTTCAAACATTAAGAACAGACACAATCACAATTACACAGAAATCTCTGGAGCTTTCAGGCAAGAGGCAGCACATAACGTATAAATTCCACTGCAGTACATCGACGGGCTCCAGCCCTTATCACCAAAAGATTGTGAATCTCATTACGTTTCTAAGTTGACATTTTCTACATGTTCTGTAGAGTTTTGCTTCTGCCAGGTGTTAGAAACGTCATCAAAACGCCCACTCACTGTCTGTGAATCCTCTGGAGAATCCCCTGCTATATTCTCACATGGGCTCACTCGGACATCATGCAGAGCTTTAGTGGGGAGAAACTCCAGAGGAGAAACTCAGCCTCTGACTCAGACATTTGTGTTCTCACAGACAGCCCCTCCAGATAATGTCTGGAGATAATGTCTGGAGTAAAACTGCTTTCAGTGTCTGAAAGCAGTTTTAGACAAATCTCTCCACACACACACACACACACAATATTACAACAATAATGGCACCATGCAGGAGGAATTTGGCAGTCAAGGACACTTAGGCATGCAGACCTAATCCCTAGGTCCACTGACCTTCTGGATAGAGGACGGCCGGCTCTATCTCCTTGGCCATAGCCATCAAGGAGACATTAATGCAATGACTACTGCTAAAGAGCCATCCATCTATTTATGGTAAATGCTCAGAAAGTCTCGTTTCCAAAGAATCATCATTGATGAATACAAATTATTCAAAAATCCAAACTGATTAGTTTATCGGGGTTTGTTCAGCTTTGCCCTCAACTCTGTACATCACACCCCTCCTCCGAAACCTGTGCTGACAATAACCAGACATCAGCTCTAATAGTAGCGGAGGACATGTTGAGCCATCATCATTAGGGCCGGAGGTTTTGTTGCTCGTGCCATCTCATCACAATGAGGGGAACGATCTTAACGGACCCTGCAGTTTCTTGGAGGGATCAGGTTAAATCTGTATTAAAATATACATGTGGGAGAAGGATCATATATTTTAACCTACATTGATGAAAGGGTAGAGTCTGAGATGTGAAATTATTCTTCCAACTGCAACATTTTTATTTGGACTGCACTTATGAAGCACTTTTCTACATTTGTGGAGAGAGCTTTTTACTGTTCGCACACTTAGAGTAGAAGCTGGGGATCGAACCGTCAGCCCTACGACCAACGGACGACCCGCTTCCCCCGCCCGATCACCAGCCTGTTCTTTTTTAGATTTGACTACTTAATAAAGAATCAAATGGCAACCTCAAAATAGAAACCACTCAGTCGAAGGCAACCGTCTGCCAACGTTGAACATTTGCCTTGTACAATAAAAGAGCATATGAGTGCAACTTCATGTCAGACTCGATTAAACAGAACAGTGAAGCAGCACAAGCCAAGGTCCACAAACACCAAAATTATAAGTAAATTAATGGAAAATCCAGATCTAGAGCCCCCACAGTTCAGTCCCCTGACACCTAAACAATGAGTCAGAAAGGAGATGGAGGGATAAAAATGTGACCTTTGACCTTTACTGCTGGAGGAGAAACCTTTTCTAAGTTTAATCGCAGCTTGTGTGTGTGTGTGTGCGTTTCTTCAGTTTCACTGATATGTGGGTAAACTGTTGAGTGACAGCTGTAAGAGATGCTGCTCCCTGGTTATGTGGATGCAGTATTTGTATATTATACAAGGCTTCAATTTGCATGATAACAATGTGATATTTATTCAATAATATAAAAAAAGTGCATGCTAATGTTGAATAATAATTTTGTCATGAACTTTGGAGCCTTTGTTTGTATTTGCACTGACTTTTACAGATAGCTCTCGTGGAAGTTACTGTATGTTTTCATATGCGTTTGTTTGATAGTTAGCAGGATCACAAAAAAAAAACCAATTTCCATGGAACTTTGTGTTGGAGTGGGGCATGACTTGAGGAATAACCTATTCAATTGTTGTGTGGATCCAGATCAGGGGGCAGATCCACATTTCTTTCTAATTTCTTTAACATTCTGAGATAAAGGTGGTTTTTCAACATTTTCATCGATTTCTCAGAGATTAATCATGGATCTTGATGACAAAAAAGGGGACTGATATGTATGAGTGGCAGATGCATTTAGAAATGTGAATTTAAATGTGGTTTCATAAGGGGAGTGTTGGGCCTTAGTCTATTTTTTCAGTTAAAATAAAATAAGAATATTTCAGCTTAATTTGATTAAACATGTTCTGCGGTGTAGAATCACACAACAGACTAACACACGCTGGACTTAGGTTTCCCTCTCTCTCTCTCTCTCTCTCACACACACACACACCACAGCTGTCTGACTATCATCAGTGCTGCTATAAAGAGCTTGTTGTGTGGAGGTTGGCGGTGGAGAGAGATGGGGGGGGCTTAGTGTGACAGCTGCTTTGTTTATGTTTGCATCAATCAAATAAGGCAAGAACCAGATTTTATTTTGAATTGATGTCAATGAAATACCTAGATCTCTCCCTGAGAGATTCAGAAAACAGCTACCTGCTGTGCAAGGTTGTCTATTGTTGTTAGTTTGGAAAACAGTTTTTGACCGTACCAGCCATATTTTGCGACTTCTCATGAGGTGTGTACGTGTGTTGTCGTGACAACCGTTGATTATGTCTCAAGGGCACGGACCTTGAATAAGAGGAGCAGACTGAATGCTGTGCAGCTGGGGCTCTTCTGAATGACAGTGCCGTCCCGCACCAGGGATTTAATAACATCTCTGTTTGCTGCAGGTGTCCACACGGGCAGCCATGCCCACACGTGCGTGCATGTATGTATGTATGCACACACACACATGCACAAGGTCCACCTGCACATAATTGGAGCTGCTGAGCGACAGGGAAACGTATGACTTTGCTCTCAGGCTGGGGAGGAATAAATGAAGTTGTCAGAGACGCAGATATTTACGAACATCGATGTTGAGACTCGATGTTGTCCTGCACATGGAAGATGGCTTATTCAAAATTTTCGATAATTTACATTTAAAATTTAGCAGGAAGATAAATTCAGTGAGAGATTAAAGAAACAAAGTAGGGCAAACAAAATCGCTGACTCGGTCATTCCCCACCAACCCCCAAGACGAGTAGCGGGTTTTTTAGAAAAAACAAAATACTAAAAATGTTTGCTGAAAAACTTTTTTGGCTTCCCTGTTTTTGCTCTGTGGTCCTCAAGTCCAGCGTCGTTTTCATTTTTCTCGAGCCGCGTGCCAGACCTGTCGCCACCCGCGGCCTTGAATGGCTTCTTTCATAGTCCGAGTGAGCTGACCAGGGAGGATTTTCTGTTGAATCTCACTCCTCTGATGCACCCGCATTTTTTTGTCAATTAAATTACCAAAAAGCTCTATCTTATCCCTACACACAGCTTTATTCCTCTTCTTTAATATCATACAATCACAAATTTGCACACACATATAGGTATATCTTGCATCCCCCTCCACCCCCCTCAGAGTCACCTACCTCCCCTCCATTTGTCTACCTCAGGTAAGAAGCCACATTTATGGTTCCTGGTCCTGAGCCAGGACTGAAAAAGGGCATAGCATCCCTCTCCTCGGACAGGTTTGGATTTCAAACGGATGCCAGCATGGTCTCGGGGCGAGCTGGGACCACAGTCGGACCACCGGGGCCCCAGCTAAAAGCCTTGTCTGTTTACCGAAGGAGGTCGGTGTGTGTGCGTATCGTGGGTGGTGCCGCCACTACTTGAGTTTATATTTAATTTGGTTTTTGATGCAGAATGCTATTTCGATCAGGAATGACGACGGCTAATGAGGAATGCTCCATCTTGTCACCCGGGGGTGACACATGGAGTCTGAGCACCGGAGGCTCGAAGCTGGAAATGAAATGCGTCGAAGGAGAGAGCAGAAGACAAGAGCAGTGTTTGTTTCGTAATGACTCTTCGTGGGAGAGGAGGAGGAGGGGACGTTGGGGGTTGCGTCTCCGGGGTGGCCTGCGGATGGAATCGGAGCGGTCGGTTGATTTGCCCGCGTCCAAAAGTTTGTCAAAGTTTGCTGAAGGTGGAAGCAAATTTATTGCAATTTTTCATTGGGAAACACCAGTAATTACCACAGGCCCCGCTGCCAAATACGACCACGGTTCCTTCAGATGCAAAGTCTGTGTAAATATGTCGTCTTCTGGAGTCCATAATTATGCTAAGTGTAAATCTCTGAAACCACAGTGTCTCTGAGGGCAGCAGTTAAACTCTGGCTTGAACCAGTGATGCACCGGGTGGAGGCCGGCAGCGGGCGCACCACCTCAACTGAAAAGACCACATTCACTCAGGTAGCTTTCCTGGTCCCTTTTTTCAACATACATGTCACCACACATCTTCTCCTCCCCACCCATATCCATCTCTGCCTTCTCTGCTTTTACATACACTGTGAACAGGGCCGTAGCTGTTCAACATCCGAGGCCACAACCCCGCTGTTGCTGGGGAAATCTGGTCGGAGCAGCACCAGCTACATCTATACATCTCTGCCTCGTCGCCAGGCCAGGAAGAGTCACAGACCATTTAACTTGGGTATTAATGACCAACATCAGCACACTGCCTCCAAAACTAGAGTATATGAACTTATGAAAGTATATACACACACAGAGGCGGGGAGGAGGGGCAAAAAGTGCTGAGGGCGAGATGCCAAGGCGAAGAGAAATGAGGTGTGGGAAGGCGAGGTAGAGGGAAAAAACAAAGAGCTCAAAACAGAAAGAGCAGATAAAGATTGAGCGATTTGAAAGGGCATGTACTGTAAAGGATCATGAGCCGAAAGAAATAAACATATGTCAAAAACTACACTCAGCAATTTGTGGGAGCCAACGGCCACGTTGAGAATGATGAAGATGGTGAGACATAATTTATCCAAACTCCACAAGTATCAGAGATTACTGGACTTTTAGCAAACAGATGATTCAAAAGTCACCGGATGCAAGTGGAGATGTGAAAATAATAAAGACCAGGCATCGTGTTCAAATTATTAAAAAGCATCATTGGATTAGCCTTTCATAAATACCCATTAGTTGCAGCGCGAGTAACTATTCTTTAGCTTTCATTACATAGCATGGTTATGGAGCTTGGTATGTAAATGTTAGAAACCTTTTTTTCTGACCCAGTATATTAAACTTATAAAACTCTCAGAATATGACATCATGCTTTTCCTACTAATAATCACCCTGTTTTATTCATTTATTTTTTATTTGAACCAAGCTGATAACTTAAGTTTGAAAAACCTGACGTAATTAAGTGAAATTAGCATTAAAATTAAATTGTAAAGTAAGATCAACTTGTTAAATTTTACAGTGCACCCAGCTCACTTCTGCAGAAGTGTATTCTCCCATGCAGGTAAAGACAGAATATCACTGTTTATATTAAGGGACAGACCTGGTTTAATTAGCAGGGAAACGTACATATGTTGGAGTCGTGCACAGAAATCAGTGAATGGTGTGCTTGGTGCCGAAGTGGCCACAAGTGAATTAGTCGTCAGGCGCAAGTGTTGAGCTCGTCTGTCGGACGTCTCCTGTTGATGTCCAGCTGAGAGGTCAGGATCAGAGAGACAGATGAAGGCACCGTTTAATCAGCCCCTCACCTCTGGAGCTGCTGACTTCTGACCTCTGACCTCAACCACGTGACCCCACCCTCCAGCAGTTCCACGGCTCGCAGCAGACTCAAAGGGCTGCCGGTTGGTCATCGGGGGGCATCGTGAAGACTCGAGGGGTCAACGAGAGCAGGAGGCGTGACGGACCCCCTGCTGGGCTGAGCTCGTCCCCTCAGGTGCAGCTTAGATTCAACCCTGCCCCCATATCAACATCTTTCCCACAAAGATGTGTGTCGAGTCATACTCACACACATGACATTATAAATGATAGAAAAGATCAGATCTGCATTTTTAAATGTATGGGTTATGAAATGATCAATAAATATGGATTCTCTCTGAATTTAAAAGTTCCCACCTTGTTCTATGAGAATCAAATGTATATTGGGCGGTAATTGGTATTTTCTAATCAAAACAATGAAGCAGTTGGTCCAAAAATAATAATCACCAAATTAATCCATGATGAAAATGATCATTAGCTGCAGCCCTATAGTTGAGAAATGCTGGTCCGTGATCTTTACAGGACAAAATGAGAGCGAAAATGCTGTAGAACACAATTTAGAAAGAATTACATGAATGTATCACACTGCAATAAAACCCAAATGGTTTATGATGCTGCCAAAGAAACAAGACGAATACAACCTACATCAGCCACTTGCACGGGCCGGGGTGCTCAGTTGTGCCTCTGGATGTTTTTGTGACACATTTTCTTTAGACAGGATGTGTTACAGTGATTGCAATGGTTTCGATTAGAAAGTTATTGAGTCAATTGGGTCGTACGGTGCCAGTTGACACAGTTTATCACTGTACGAAAGCACAGTGGTCTAAACTTAAAGGTTAGGTCATCCCCTCAGACTCACTGTTGGACGTCCACACTCCGACAGGAACACGTCAGATGTTAGGTCACATGACAGGGAATCAATACAGAAGGTGGAGCTGCAGAGTTATGAAAGGCCAAGGCGAGTGCACAGACAAAGATGCACACACAGAGTTTAAATATGCATACACACATACACTCACTGCACTTATGAAATGAGAAGTAAGGCCACACACACGGGAGCTATGAACACACACATACACGTGCTCTCGCATGTACTCAATCATCGCTTCCTGTTTTGCCTCTGAGCTGAAGCGGAGCCCCATCAGCTGTGATGTCACTGATGAGGTCACTGCTTAGGTCACCAGCAGCACTCTGATGCTCCCCCGAGAGCGGCCGGTAATTATGAAGTCATGGATCAACACACACACACACACACACATATACACACACAAACACACACACACCAGCTGGTTCCCAGGTCACCTCACAGAGCAGCGACAGCTTGAGAAAACTTCACACCATGTGGGAACGTGGGATGAAAAAGCACCACGGACCCCAATGTGCACATCATGATGGGACAATCACCTCCAAATTCAAACTTATAGATGTCAGTGACCTAAAATGGTTCATCTAGATCCATTAAATTCTTCCCTGGGAAATGTATGAAAATGCAAAAAAATGTATAAAAGCCCCATCTCACATTAGTGAAATCGAACAAAAAAAAATCCTTGATGCGCCCCCTGGTCAGGATCAACACAAAACTTGCATGGGTTCTCTGCGTTTCCTGCAGAATTACCACGCAACAGAATGCGAGTGACTGGCACACAGACCAAAGAGTGAATGATAAGTTCTCGCATTAGAGAGAGAACTGCTTTGCAGGAGCATATCTCAACAGCGCGAGTAAGCACACAGCAAAATTAATGCTGACGAATTAGAATACGGCGGGCCACCACAGTCAAGGTTATTAATGAGAAACACAGACTGCATCCTTGCAACATGCCTCGTGGTAATCAGTCCAGTACTGTTGGTGCAATCCGGCTATATAACAAACAAAGGCAGATGAAAACATCACCTCTGGGTGGAAGTATAACCCCCATGAGGCGGACACCGCGATAACAAATGTAATGATATAATGCAATTTCGTTGCAAAGCATCCTTCGTAATAATTATACTTTTCTATTTATACTCCATCCATCATCTCTACCGCTTACTGGGCAGGAGCGTATCACAGGGCCTCTATTTCTACTGAGAATACCTTTTCTTAAAATGTTGCTGCTGTGAAATCCCTGTTCACTACAACATGCTGAGAGCAATACCAGATAATAATATCAAAACTCCACCAGGTCACAACTACAAATATTCAAGTCTCCTCATCTACTTATCTTGTTGTTTCTTTACTTGGATGTGTGAGCATCGCTGTGCCGAGTTTTTTTCCACGTTCATCAGCTGAAGTGGGAATGTTTCACTCTGCTCACCTCGAATCTAAAGTTTGATACACGAATGACAAGGTTATTTGATTATAATTACAAAAACCTTCCGTATCTACTGGTGGAAGATTTAAAAAACGCACCATATTTCCATGTCCATAATTTTGAGGGCGGAGGAGTAAATGCTCATATATGCTCAACGTTTGTTACGTATATGGAAATGGACGGAGCCTTATGTACGTACTCTGTTTACATACCGTCCGTATTTGTGCATATCTTCTAGAATCTTATGGATACGAAAAACAAGACAAAACGGAGCAGTACCACAGGATATCATGGGGGGGCAGTGTAGCTGATCGTTCAAGCCAGACGACCACAGGACACAAGGAAGAAATTTCAACAATGACAGAACTCTTTGAAGAGAGTTGATTAGTTGGACCAACGGCATTTACAACGCAGCCACTTTTGCCTCTTTCGGCAACGTCTGCCACCGTCGCCATATTTGTAGTTGTAAGAAACTCTAAACTCTCCACTGCCCTCTAGTGGATGAATTGCTTGCCCACCATGCCAACGTAAAGGAAGCATGGACATTTGTGGGCAGTAATGGCTACATCATTAAAAACAGACTTATCTCTTTTTATATATAAATAATGTAATTTTACTTAAGCAACACATTGTTTTTTCTAACCAGAGTATTTCAATATGTTTTAAACTATGTCTGGGGGAAATCTTTAAACATCATTATCTGCTCCTTGATGGTAACAGTCAACAGGGACTCGTAAATGTGGGGACAGCGTTTTCAAAATTGAGCCATTAAATCACAAAGGCAACAAAAACATGCAAATCATCGCGCACGCTCTCTTGTTGCTCACTTGACGACAAGTCAGAGTAACATCTGCCAGTGGACCACCACTTGTTTTTTTTTCTCCACATCTGCCATGTGCTGGAGTAAAAACCAACTCTGGACACAACACTTTAACTTTCCTTTTCTTTTTTTTTTTCGTTTTTAAACCAGCTGAGCGACACAAGACCACCAGTGTACTTGCATGTGCCCTCTGCTCCACACCCTGTCACCCCGTGTGTGGCAGCAGTGGGGCAGCGTGTCCTCTGTGTGGCCCAGTGCGACCTGACGGAGCCACGTAGGAAAATGACCTCTGAATGCAATCAGCCTCCAATCTCCAGTAATGGACTTTGCATTAAGCCACCACACACTGCATCCTAATTGCACACAGGAGGACGGCAGACTGTGGGTGTGTTCACTTACTGTATATGCATGCATGTGTGTGTGTGTGTGAGTGTGAGTGTGTGTGTATGTGTGCATGTGTGCATGTTTGTGTTGGGTGCATGACATCATGGTTAATCACAGATTAGACTTTTCAATGAGCGTAAAGCACCGTGGAAGCATAACATGCACACATGCACACAAAGACCGGATTGTGATGGGAAAACACACATTTGTTTGCCCTTTTTTTGTGTCTCACACACACACACACACACACACACGCTGCAATTTTCAAGCACAATAACAAGAAAGAGGTTTTAAAAGCGTTTCAGTGCACATGGTTGAATTTTTCATCAACCAAACACGCAAAAATAAATCAAATGCAAGGACACACAGAGGTTTGCCACAATCTTTACGCACAGTAGAAAAGTGTTTTTTAAACCGTGAGCACACATGTAGATATTTGCTTCATGAACCAGATGCACAAAAATCAATCAAGCACAAGGACAAACACACACACACACACGATTACCACTTTTTTTTATGCACAATAATGAAAAAGAGGTTTTTAAAATGAGTACACATGCAGATATTTTCTGACCATTTCATGAACCATACACACCAAAATAAATCAAATGCAAGGACACACAGACACAAACACACTTTCTTTCCCCCACATGTGCATTTACAGATTTGCATCTCCCCTGAGTTTGTTCTCTCCAGATTACATGCAACAATTACATGTGTGTGAGCGTAAGATGTGTGTGTCCCCGCAACAAGTCTAATGTCCGTCCACCTGTGTGTGTAACTGTGTGTGTTCCACGCAAAGGCTGTGTGTGAGCAAAGTGGCAGTGGAGCAGATCTGGCAGCCATCCCACTAAGGACATTTGACCTTGGAGAGATTTTTTTTCTTCTCCACAGGTTTTTTTTTCAGCCCCTCTCTCCTTTTCCCCTCGCAGAGGCTAAAAGGCTCAAAAGGGTGGAAAGCAAAATATTTTCTTTAGTCTCCTGGACGCCAGGTTGCATAAAAGGTTCCAAAGCCGTTTGCATCAAACCTCGACCGTCGAAACCACAAATTTTGTTTTTCTAGCCATAAAACTCCCCCTGCCAAAAAGAGGAGGGGAAAAATGAGGAAAAAGATTTCCATTCAGTTGATTCTTATAAATTTAAATGAACTGAAAAAAAATGGTTTACTCCCCAAAGGAAAACAGGGAGTTAAATATATGATTTGTGTCTCTGCTTGTGAAACAAGAGATAAAGACATTGTGTGCTTGATCAACATGACTGATTTACAGCAGATTGGGAAATGAAAGAGAAAGTGATCAACCATCAAATAGTACACAAACTTGTATCCATTGACAACCAGACAGCAACAAACCTCTGGACAAGGTTGCACAATAACAGAAAAAAATATTTTCAAAATATTGAATTTATAATGCAAAAGCTTCACATTGCTGGGATTATGGAACAAGAATAACTTTTCACCAATTTCTTAAATTTGTTTGCTTAAAGTTAGAATTGGAAAGTTGTTTCTGAAATAGCTATGACAAAAGGGGGGGTGGGAGACAGAGTATGTATATTAAGTATATATTGAGTAAATTTATTCAGATTATATCAATGAATCAAATTCAATCAATCAGTCAATCAAATCTGATTTGTATAGTCCAATTTCACAAATCTCAATTTTTCTCATAGGGCTGAACATCCTCTGCCTTTAACCCTCTACTAGAGTTAGGGAAAACTACAACAAAAACTTTAACTGGGGGAAAAATAACAGAAACCTCAGAGAGAGAATCACAAGTGAGTGATCCTTCTCCCAGGACGGACAGAAGTGCTATAGATTTCACATCAACAGTGTTTGCAGAAAATAAGTCAATAGAGACATCAGAGTGCCAGCAGTGACATCACACAGCAATTAAAACCGCACACATCAGGGGGACAACAGAGGAACGGTCTGTGTGCAGCCTCACAGCAGCAACATCTACTTCATATTGGACTGTAACGGCACTGATGTCCACTCCAACAAGCTCTGTGAGAATAATAACCTTCATGTATTTTACATTACTGCGGTTATGATGTTTATATTCATTCATATTCCTGTTTACGTGTTATAGAGCGTAGTCTGATTATGACTCATGTCAACATTACGTCCCGTTACTTGTTTACACTCAAATCTAGCCAACTCTGAAGTCAGTCAGAGTTGGGGGTTCTGAGAGAAAGTTCTTGTAAATACCTTGTATTAAATTCATTGCAGCAGCGCAATATTCAGGATTTTAATACTTATTTTAATGTCCAACAACCTTTTATTTACATTTTACAACCTACTATATGCCAAAGCAGCATAGGGCCATATTCTACTGTGCACAGATCACACAGGGAACGCAGGTATATCCTTCATCAGAAGTTGCGCCAAACTAAATTATGTTTAGATACACACACAGAACTGCTGCTAAGCTACTCTCAAAATGTTACTCGGGAAAATGTAATGAAATTAAAATTTCAGGAGAAACTTTTCCCTTGTAATTACAGCCCTTGCCAGTAGGGGGTACTGCATCCCACTCAGCAGCCCAACTTCCAGCGTCCTCGAAACCAGGGCATGCGTAGTCAGTTGGTCACAAAAAAGTTACAATAAGTTACATTATGACGCAACTTAGACAAATTATTATCTTAATCAAAATCGTGTTTCAAGCCAATCAAATAACGCTAATGTGAATTGCATGTTAGCACGAAAGCTGGACATGTGATTGTTGTTGATTGCAGCAGCATCCAGCATCGAGCACACCCATCCGTCATAAGACCAGTCATCTGGGCCTTTTGACTTGGAATCCTCACCAAACCCAAAGAATAAAAAATATATATTTTCTACTACAGATACAGCTGAAGAGAGTGGCTTCTCAGTTTAGTCATCATTTGTCAAACTCATGAAGACTGGGTGGGACAACTGGGTGCTTCTCCCTGCTCATCCAAGATGTCATCGTTTTCAAGACATGCGCCTGATGAAATACGTCGTGATTCACTGAAATACTCGCAGGAACGGCGAAATGCATTATGTGACATGTACTTTGTTGTTTGTAAGCACTCTTAGCCCGCAAAAGAGTTTTTAAAGAAGCGTTTCAGACAATGGCTGATGATCTAAACGGGGGAAGCGATATTGAAGCAGGTTACAGCTGAGTTTCTTTTACGAAAATAACAATGAAAAGAACAATGAAGAAGATTCAAACCTAGACAATGTTTCTACTGACCTGTTAGCAAGGGCTCGGTCGGTAAGAGACATGTTTGAAGAGGACGACGGAGAAGGGATCTGAGCGAGTTAGCCGGCTTTGTTTTTTTTTAAATGTTCAAGGGATTTAAGTTAACGATGATTTCCAACGAGAGCCAAATGTTGAAGCCATCAAATCTTTTTTCATGTAATGTCTCTATTTGCCTCAGAGGCTGAGAATTTGAAGGTTTCTAAATGCTGTTAATTCTTTCAGCTCTTCAGAAAACCATCAGGTTTTAGGTGGTTGTTTTCAAAGGTTTAGAGGCCGTATTTATTCGGCGCCTTAGGTCTTAATGGGTTTAATGACAAATTATACTACTATAGACTACTAATGTTAATGTGTTAGACTAAAATATTTTCTCTCTATAACTGTGTTTACAAAAGTGTTGCTTATTATTTTTGGCTCATTTGTATCATTCACATTTAAATTCATATGGTATTTTTGTAAAACTAAATGATACAAACTTCGCACAGATCTTGCTGTTGTTGGATCAAACTTTCCTGAGAGGGTGAGGCTGCACTGGGGGAACTCGGACTTCTGACCTCGGTGTTTCTACAACCCAGCCTGCAGCTCACACACCGCCTTGTGATAGAGTTTGCAGCAAACTACTGTGCGTCACTTCAATTATAGCCCAGATTCCACGTTCCTCCCAGCGTGTATGTTCTCCCAAGAAAAGTGAGGAAGATGAAGAAAGTGATGTTTGTTATGTCAGTACACAACAAACCCAATGAGCTGTGTGCATGCACGGATGCCGTTTATGTGTGTATCATGTGTGCATGTCGAGGAGTTTCCAACACTGACATGTTTACTGAGGGACCACACATACGTAAAGGACTTGTGCCAAGGCTGTGAAATATCCAGCTACAAGTGTGTCAACATGCATGCATACACACACACACACACGCATACACACATACACAAAGTTTGGAAAGCCACAGAAATGTACCTGGCAACATGCTATATTTTGCATTAAGTGCCTCTCCCACCCATATAGTTTATGTTTGTCAATAGAAACCGTTTCAGCAAATATTCCCTGACGTTGGTTTCACTGTGATCGCACATGAATTTATGGCCTCAGGGTATTTTGTCCGTTTCTAACTCTGCTGGAAAACCTACGCCATCTTCAAACAAAAATAAATCATACAACATAAACATTTTTCTAATATTTTAAACATTTTAATAAGGAGGAGATGAAGTTATAGGGGGTTAGGAAGTATCGTTGATTATGAAAAGCTGCACTTTTGCACTTGCATAGGGGCAAAGAAATACAAGTGAGCGAGTGAATGGGCAGGATAAATTATTTAATTTTGTCCCTTGCAGGTACACACACAACTGCAGCTGAAACTATAAAGTCTGTCTGCGTGGATGGTAATAACTTAATGGATGATAGCACGAGTCTGCGGCAAATAACACTGCACACAGTTACACTGTAATGGAGCAGAACACTAACTTAGAGATCTTTAATGTTTTTTTGAGAAGTGTAAAAAATGTTTTAGTTCATTATGAAACTGTGGCAGGACAAATTAGAATATGGTGAGCTAGCCACAGAATTAATGGGAAACACTGCTAATTAACACTTAAATTCAGTATAAACGTTTGAGCCACGATTTTTGAGCTTATGTGTTACATTTTAGGTAATTGAACATGTGGGCAAATAAAGCACAGCTGTTGTGTTCGTAATGTGAAACACAAAGTCTGATAAACTCTGCTTCCGAAAATCTCACTCTCTGGAGAAAATAGATATTTTATAGCTCTGCATTCAAGAGAGTAATTAAATGTCTTTACTATGCTTAGTCATTTACACAATTCATTGCCTCGTCCTTCCCAACAACACACATGCATATGCAACATTCTCTCAAATTGTCAATTATATCATATCAGTCCATCGTGGTCACAAGATCCCAATTTACAAACAATAAATATATTATACTACATAGATAATTGCCCCTGTATTTTTTGTACACAAGTTTTTCCCATAACCTATCAAGTTTCATTGGTTGGCCTCTTACGTTATACATATTTCTTTTTTTTGGAGTGCTATACGACAACATCAAGAGGGTCATTTTTATATGTGCATTACAGATTGTAACCGGTGGTGTTTTCTTTGTGCACGATAAACATACGATGTAAAACTCCTTGCATGTGGCTCGACGCATATTTGAGTTCTTTGCATGCACACACACTCTTTTCTGAGTGCATATGAATCTAAGAGCAGAAGAAATAAACATGTTTGTGTACTTCACTGTGTGTGTTGGGACTACACGGCCTTTCACTACCCTGTTTCCTGCCGTAACTATAGCTCAATGGGGCCCGGCAACCCCTCCCCCTGCCATTACCATAAAGAAACACAGCGAGCACAATTAAAGATAATTTAAGACTTAAGCAATTAAGGTCACATCTCCTCTGGAAACACACGCCCACGGAGGTCCTGGTAACTGTCGAGCACAGGATGAATGCGGACAGGTTTGGGAGAGTGATTGTGTGCGTGTGTCGTATGGCTTTGTAATTGCAGTCGAGACGCTGGGTCAACCAGGGTCTACAGGGGGCTGTTTTTGGCTGAATTGCCCGGGAGGAGATTAGGACAAAATGACACACTCTGTGCCTACCTGCGCTCCGATTTCAACTGTGTAAACACACACACGCACGCATGTCCATGCATGCACAGAAAGCAGTAAAAAAAAAAAGAGAAATCGAATCATGTGGTTTGCATGCACATGCAATGAGAATAATCCCGTCTTCGTGCAGACCTCCAACACAACAGATTAATGACTACAGGCCACTGAGGAGTTCCTTCTTAAAGGCACTGGAGGAGGAGAGAAAGTACGAGTTGGCTCCGCTTAGTGGTGTTATATCAACAGTATTTTATAGAGTGGAAATCAAGTGGGATTTTGTGAAGGATGATAAGTGTGAAAAACTGCTTTGGGCCGCAGGTTGCACACAGCCTGCGCTCTGTGGAGTTCAATTACGTTCTATATGCTGTTATAGCTTTACAGCTCCCACTGAGCACTGTCTGCTGACCTTACAACCATCAGTGTAAACACACACACACACACACAATACATATATATCCTCCCTGAACCACACACTGCTGACTCAACATATCAAGCAGCCGGGGAGGACACAGTCAACCCGGCTATCGCAGTTTTTAGAAGCACTTTGGATTTTTTTTTCAAATTCAGGGTATTTATATTTTACCATATTACATAATGTGGTAAGTGCGATCTGATAAATTGGGTGGTTTTACAAATTGAATAACTTTGTGGACATGCTCCGCTGAAAGATCACGTTGAGTGTGCTGTTACACCTTTCTGTGGCAACGTCCGATGCCACCGGGGTCTCTCACACACAGCCAGAGATGAAACCATTGCAGTTCAGCATTTTTATTATTGACTCAAACTAAACATACAACTTAACTTTGCCAGCAGTTTCTGCAGTTCAGTGTCTCGGTCCTGAGAAACCGTTTTAATCCAGGGAGAGTTGATTGGCCAACTTGTCTCAGTTTAGCCAATCACCTCTCCCTGGTTCACCTGGAGGTGCTCACTGAGCACAGCTCTCAAATCTGCCTTGTTTGAACCAGACATTCAGATTTTCCAGTTTAGTCCCCAGACCGTGGTCCCAACAAACAACTTTAGTTCGACCAGAAGAGGTGGTCTCTGGTCCAGATCAAAGTGCAGATCATTTGCAGTGTGAAAACTGTTTTTTGGGAGGTTCAGACATTTGGACCGATTGCAGGAAGTTGAGACAGCAATCAACAATATAAGAAGAAAGAGAAGTGGAAGTGGTTCACAGGAATCTTTGCAGTTTTCGCCTCCAACTATATCATTTTTGAATGAAGAGGATGTTATTTTTGCTGATAAGTAATATTATAATCAGCAGTGGGAATGAAATTAATTAGGTGAACAGGTTCATTTATTTTCTCTATTCAAATGGAAAGACTATTTTTCTCTTTGCACTTTATTAAAAAAGTTGACAATAGTCGGATTGACGACGTCAGACACACGGACTGATCAATGTCAAGTATAGGTAGATGCAGCCCACATAGGTGATAACGACTGGACGTACATATGTTAAACAGAAGTCTTTCCGCTCCCTAAATTACCATATGAAACCAAAACTAACCAAATCAGTGTAACAATGTACATTTATTTAGAAATGACAATGGTCCAGATGTTTAGGTGATAAAACCCCCTTAGTCATTATTTTATGTCTTTTTTATACTTTCAGTTGAGTCAAGGTGTGAAAGCAAAAGAGATCTTAAAGTGCAAATCCCAATGGAACCCCTACGTGAAGAACTGAGGAAAAATATAACAGTGATATGATTAAAGATTCTCATGATGACTGTTATAACTAACGACTGTTAGTAAAGTATCCATTTTGAAAAATTCAGCTCTTTTACTGAAAAATTATGGAGCATTACTGAGATGATCTGCTACCTGGAGGCATTTGACATAATAGCCTTTCAGATTACACAATTTGCAGTATATTTTTTAAGCCGTGTTCTATATCCAGAACGGCTGAGCAGTGTTTTTGGATTGAGGTATTTGAGTGTGCGGAGGGAGCAGCAGGACCTGAGCACGGGGCAAAGAATTTGAAACACAACACTGCATAAAAACAACCGGTTAAAACCTGTTATCCAGCTGGAATGTGCATCGTCAGAAACAAAAGAAAAAGACACGGCCAAAAACAGCTTGGAGATTATTTTGTTTTCAGCCAGCTCTCACTTCGCTAAACATAGCCATCTGCAGGCGTCCACGGCTTCAACCCTCCGGACACGACGATTAAAACGTTGTTGATTCTTTCACTAAACTGGGCGTCGCTTAAAAGCCGTACACAACAGGGTCAACCTGCAATGACCTGCATGAACACACACATCATCTGTATTTCGCAGGTCACAATGCAGCTTCATGTGTGGTGAGGACTGCCCAGCACGGAAGCCACAGTGATAAAATACCAGCCGCAGACCCTCAGTCACAGGCTAAGTTTAGCCCACAGTTTAGTCTGCCACCCAGCAGTCATGTGCAACACCTCCTCAGCCTATAAACTCAGAATATCTCCCCGTCTCTCGCTTGGGTGTGATCTTTATAGTGGACATTTGCAGAATGTGTCAAGCTCGTTCTCCGCTGGATTGTCAAAACGCGTGTCCCTGAAGCTTAAATGAGCTGATTCGGTGGGTTTCAGTAACCCTCACAAAGCGTAAAAGATGAATCCAGACTCTTTACAAGAAAAATTTAATTTTCATCGCTCTCTGTCAGTTTTCCTCCTTACTGTTTGAGCAATACATCCTTAAGCAGCCTGTAGATATTTGTGGAAACTGATTAAACAACCAAACATTTGCAGGAATTCAAATAATTCCTCTCCCTTTCTTGTCGTTCCTCTATATTTGATTAAAGTGGCATGAGGCCTGCATGCTAATTCATGCACCCAACTCACTAGGTAGTAGATTCCACATAATGGCTGCTGGCATTGTGCTCTGCACCTTATGTTGTTCTTTTGGGCAAAAATATTGTGACTCCCCAATGAGTTTGGTGTTGTCACTCCCCACAAGAATACATCCTAGTCTCAAGGTTATATAAAGGGTTTTCTGTAGGCTAAAGTTAAATTTAAGACCATAATAAATGGAAGTTTAAGACCTGTGTCAAATACAACAATATTGAAGGATATCAGAGTCCCAGATTTGACGATGATTGAAGATGAGGTGAAGTAGCTGAGTAGAGAATAACTCAATAATACAAACAATAATTGAATGTATGTTTTATGCACTTTAAAATGCAGTTATAAACTGAAACAGAGACTGACACTCTTTCACTGTATTTGAAATTGTGTTGAATTTGAATAAGATGAGTCTTAAATTTCATTTATTATGATCTTAAAAGGGCCTCAAAAAGGTCTTAAATCAACCTATTCAAACCTGCAGTTAAGGTTAGGGAGTGGCCATGGTCTTGGTTAAGAGTAACTAATATTTGACTAATATTTAACTATTCTCATTTTTGTCAACAGTAATAGCTCCTATAGGCAATAGAGCTTATTTCACTTTGTTATATGATGTGGTTGATTTTCAACTGTCACTTGTTGGTACCTACTGTATACACAACGCCAAGAATTCCACATTTGTTTAAACCACGTAATATACAATTAAAAAGTGCCTTTTTATTTTTAACAAAACATCCAAAAAGTCCTAAAAACAAAGTAAGATAAAACTTAGTTTCTGTTCTGCGTCAGGCAATAAATCCACAACATCTCTGCTGACATCCAAAGTCTCCCTTTATTCCATATGGTGATCCCACAGTCGGTGAAAACACCATATGATGATGTCAACCTAAGGAATGTGATATTGTTGCAGCACAGGTCGTCTGTAGGTGGTACAGAGTCTGTTGTTACGGTGGAAACGACACTCAATGATATATTGTGCTTGCCGCATTTCAAGTCACGAAAGAAGCAGCTTCTCCGAAACAGAAAAAAAGTGAGCGCAGATAAGTGTGTTTAACACATAACCTTAGTTATTTACCTTGAAACATGGTGGAATGAGAGTTATGCATGGATCTGATTATGAAATATGGATGAGAGGCAAGAGTGAGGGTGCGTGGAATAAAATAAAAGTTGAGTTTGCAAAGATTTCAAAACTAAAAGCTGCCGAAGACAGAAGGCAAAAGAACTGCAGCTGTCGAAAAGTGTGAATTCTTAACACTCGCCAACATTTAAAAACCACTCTGTTTATTTAGATCGAATCATGAACAGAAAGGGGAAGACTAGAAAGGACAAAATGGTGGTTTCAGGAAAGGCCTCAGAGGAGATGGTCACAGAGGCGGCGTTAATGTGTTTGTTCTGGATCGTTGTCTCACCATCGAGTGTCCCAGTGCTCGGTGTCTTTTGGCAGCTACAGTATGAGGACTACATGAGATGAGGGAGAGTCGACTGACTGACAGTTACATTAGTAACTTACATATGTTTTGTTCGGCGCTGTCGGAGGTCCACCCGCTTCATTTCCAGACCATAATTCTCACTCTTGCCTCTCTCCTTGACATCAGTAGCCACCAAAGCATTGATTTCCAAGTTCTACACTTGAACTGCAAAGGTAAATAGAAAGACCTAATTAGTTTACTGTAACAAAAAACTCTTGTGCTTCTTTAACTAGCTCCTATTTCTGTTTTTGACGCCTTGCAGATTTCTTTACTATGAGTCTACCTGCCGTCCCACTGACTGCGTGAGATGGGAATAAATAAGGGAGGATACATTTTAAGGGTCATTTCATTAGTCACTTTGTCAACTTTTCCAAAAAGAAATCAAAGTGTAAACAGCTTTTTCTGATCATCTGAACCTGCTTTGGTTTAATTGAAGTGAGCAAAATGAAGACCTGTTCAGCGTTAGTATTATATTTTATAAGCTGTCTCGTTGATTAATATTCAAACATTCAAACCTATTCATTCAACTACAAGATATGCTTCAGCATTTTGGGGAAATATGCTAATCACGTATGAGACGATTTACACCACTCTTGTATCTGTCAGGTAATATGAGAACACAACTAGTATCGACTATGAATCAAAAGCATCTCCACTAAAACACATGCTCGACCAATTGTGAGTCAGTCTCAGATGTCAACCTTGTTTTGTTGCATCAAATAACTAATTATAACTAAACTAAATGTAAAAATTAACACTTGAACATACATCAATGTGATGTTTTTCTGAGATTATAGACATCATTATGCAGTGGTCTTTTATTTTTAAGTCAACAAGAATTTGTAGATAAAGTAGATAAAGTTTTTCTGGCCATGTGGTGAATGTAAATCCAACAAATCCTATTTGCTGTAGTCTGGTCTCCACCAACTCCTTGAGCTGCCATATGTTCACCGAGGAGTCATTCATCTTGTCTTTTATTTGGTTTTCTGAGGGCGGCTTCTTTTCCCCAAAGGTCGCTGCTTGCTGCATCTGGAAGTGATGCTGTCTCGAAAGTAGACGGAGACTAAACAATTCTGGAAATCTAAGGTCATAAATATTCAATGTATCCACCAATGATATAAAATAGGTGATTGCAGCTTTAAAATACTAGACTGTCAGTCTTGTGATGATTCCAAAAATAATTAGTTCTCACCAGCCGTCATTATAGGTCAGAACTACTGTACCATTCTAGAATTGTGACTGGGTCCATTGCAATTCTTTCCACATATTCGTGTCCTTCTGACACACAGAACATCTGTAAGACTCCTGACTTGGTTTTCCACTATCTTCCCTCCTCCTCCAGCCTCTTCATCACTTTCTTACTCTTTTTCTCCATCAAGCTGCTGACTCACACCTTCTCCCAATTTCCTCCCCACCATCCTATCCATCATCCATCCAGCTCGTGTTTTCTTGCTGAATCATGTCCACATAATTTGTCTCGCACTTTTTCTCTCTCTCTCTGCGGCCCTCTCAAGGTTCCTCATGCAGAACTGCTGACAAATCTCCATTCTTCTTTTCTTTCTTTTTTTTCATCTTCCACTTTTCCCCTCTCGCTCTCCTCCACTTATCTCACCATCCTGACCTGTATGCATGGAATTGCCGAGAGAGAAACTGAGGTCTTAAAAGTTCGGTGGAGTAAAAGCATCCAGGCAGAATCTCCTCCCAGGGCTCAACCCGCAACCGCGACCCCAGACCGCGTCCCGGAATTTAATCTAGCACATGGTCCGCGAATTTAATCCAGAACCGAGCTCAATCAACCAGAAAATGTGACATGTCTGAAAGACCCAAAAAGCCATGAAACCAGAGCCCAGACACCTGCTTTGGCACCAGCATCTTGCAGAGAGAGGTAGGAAAGGAGGGGGGGTAATTTCAGTCATTCCCTCACCACATGGTTTTGTGGAACACTCCAGATGACGACCCACAAACCAGAGCTTCACTTTAACAGTGGATTCAAGCCGTAACCATGCAGCTTTTGGACTGGAACTTGAAATTTTTCTTCCATCACCTGTTATTTTTTGCTATTTTATTTCTTCACAGCCACGAAAATGAACGACCAAAAAGACACAGACATCTGGTACCGGAGCCGAGCCTGCTTCAGTCTGTATTTCCCATTTTATTTATGGGACAGACGCAGAACCACACGAATGGGCTGGGGGGAGCACATGCTCCTCGCCGCAGGAGAGGAAAAATAAACGTACACCAAACAGTAAAATCCTAAACTAATGTGGGAGCACTCTGAATATGAAATTGCCCATTCAGTATATCCGTGCTGAATGTTTGAATTTCTTACACATGTCCTAATGTATGGTAAAGCAGTTATTTTTGACAGAGTAGCTTGCACAGACTGTGGTTGTGAGAGAAACCTAGGTCTTTACACATGGAGAAGTGGCACGTGTCTAAAGATATTACATCAATGATATCAGTGGAGATGATATTAAATCCTTTACTAAGTCAATGTAGGTTGTAATAAAGAGAACGAGAGGTGGCCATATGAAAGAGTGACAGGGTGACAGTTGTGACGCTGTAATTTATTGTAGAATATGGAAACAATTACCTCTTGGCAAGGGAAGGTTTGGAACAGCGTAGCAGATCTGCTGTGTCTGGGATCATTTACTGCCTGCGTGCCCGCTGGTGTCTCCTCTAACTTCTGTATTTGTGTGTGAACTCATGTTCATGCAAACCAGCACTCAAAGGAAAGCAGATGATAACGAAGTAAGAGTCTCAGAGGACAAAAGACAGATGAACAGAGGCAACAGAGACATAATGGGGGGTTTCAGTCCCTGCATGGAGCCACGATGGTGCGTCTGCTTGAAACCCTTCTAACTAACTGCTGTTCTGTAACATTAAGTGTATGTGATTCTAGCTGTTTCTTAATTAAGGGGCTGCGTACATCGGATTGTCTAATTCATCATTAATCATGCTCTTACTGTTGCACCATTAGTAATCTCTATAAACAGATACATGTGTATGTGAATATTCAGAAGCTTTAGGCGAGGGACAAGATTTTGGGGCTGGAAGCCTCTGGTTTCAATTTCCAGTTTGACCAATCACAATTGAGAAGGATTTGGTTGTCTGACGGTAAACAGCCTGTTTGAAGAGCAAAAGAGATGCAATACATGACCAACATGTTTCGGCAAGCAGCTTTTTAAGTTATCTGCATTCATAAATGAAGACGGAGTCTTGGCCTGGACATCCACCGTCTACAACCAGGGCAACAAAATCTTGGCCGTTGCCCTCAGAGGCTAATTTGTCATCAAATGATAACTGATGGGCACTGGCGCCTAATGAAGCCTGGGATAAGTTGACCCAAGAAGGATCCACCCGTTGGATCGTTCATTGCTCAGGAATGGAAGGACGTATTTGTTGATCATATTCAGAGGGATAGCCTTCGAAATGGGACAGCCTAGTCACACTGCTGTGACAAAATCAGTCAGCCTCAGAAGGACACAGTCCATGAATTCAGACATCTGTATTTAAGATGCTTGTGCATATATAGTGCATGTCCATTATAAAGGACAATAAGTCATCATTCTATCGACCCTCTTTCACATTACACACAGTAATTTAATAAATTGTTGACATAAATATCGAAAATTTTAAATCAGTTTTTCACAACTTCATTTATGTAGTTTTAGCTATATTCTTTATCGGTTATTAAAACATTGAACTCACATTGACATCTGTCGATAAAAAGTAAACTGTACTAAATAGGACAGGTCAAATTCCCCCCAAAATAAAGACGTCTGTCGTAAAGTTCATGTAATCTCTCTACTGCTACACGATTCCTTACCATTATGCAGTAACAGTTTCTTTAAGTTAATCCGTTCACATCTCTTGCTTCTCCCCGACGCAAGCTGCCAAAAGATATCCACAACGGCACCATGACCGCCACTACTTCCTCTCAGGAAATGAATTAGGACTCTGATTGGTTCAAGTATCTGTCTGGCTCAAGATGAGAGGAATCTGATTGGCAGGGAGGCAAAGGGCCTCAGCCAGATCACTCTGCAGGGGGGGCGGTGCTGGAAACACAGATCCTGGAGTCACCCACACCTTATACACGCACATTGATTCTGAATCAGTCGAGTACGTCCTTCCAGATTATGATAAAGCCTCCGGGGTTGGTAGCAAAGAAGAGCACAGCAGCTTTTTTATTGCTTTTTTTTTTAAGCAAAGACTTGGCTGGTTTACATGCACAAACACTCACAGGGAGAGGGTGTAGCGTGACTCGTATGCAGTAATTTTCCTCTGAGGGGATCACAACCACCCAAAGTAGAAGCAGGGAAGTGTGGATTTGCTTAACATCCTATTATGAACTCTTTTTTAAATATAATTTAGCTTTTTAAAAGAAGAAATCACGTTTTTGTGAGGGGGGTAAATAATAGCTCACTAAAACTAATTATCATCACAGTAAACGACAGCAACATGTGGATGTGTTTTTTAAAGCCAAAGCTCTGAAGTGAAATTAAAGTTGTGCAAACCAGTGACAAAATTATAGAATACAATGCAGCAGGGGGGGAGGCAGAGGAAAGAGTAAAGAGATACCAAATGTTCTCTGTCCTCTTGTTGTCAACAGAAAAAATGCACAACTGTGATTTACTTAGTCACAGTATTTTGGGGTAAAACCACTGCCAAGATATGGAAGTTAAAAAAAGAAAACAACAGTTGTTCATCTTTGTTTCAGAATGCAAATTAGACCAAAGGTGACTCAATATTAGGTTCCATGTGATAATAGTTCCATTAGCACCGCCATCGTAGACAAGACAAGATAAGACAAGATTAAATTAGTCCTTTATTAGTCCCACTATGGGGATATTGTAGTTGCTGATTAGCAAAAACAGCAGAGTACTGTATGACTTGTGCTAATCAGCAGCATCTTTCAACTTGACATTATTTCTCCTCCAGTGTTGTTGGCTGAAGTTACAGGCAGTGGTGGAGGAAGTACTCAAACATTTTGCTGAAGTAAAAGTACCACATCAGCTTTTCTACTTGAGTAAAAGTAAGTTAGTACTTGGGTGTGGCAAATTGTTATGGCTGAGACTCTCCCAAATTTAAAATTAGGTGTTTCCAGTGATGCTGCTGCTTCAGAAGTGCTTTGCTCTCATTGAAGGAGGTGGGGTTTAATGTTATCTGCTCGCTCTGATTGGATCAGTGGACCAATTACCATCTCTTCATTGATTACTTATAATGTTATATGTATATATATATATATATATATATATATATGAACAATACAACATATCTCATCAAAAATGTAGTAGCGAAGAAAGTACAGACATTATTTACTCTATGTAGTGGAGTAAAACTGAGAAGTACCTGAAAATCAATCTACTTGAATAAAGTACAGATCCATGATAAATGTACCTAAGTACGGTGACAAAGTAAATGTACTTTGTTACATCCCACCATTGGTTACAGGTTTTGGATGGAAAAAAGTAAAAAAAAATAACTGGCTGGTACAAACCATGAAAAATGAAAGGCCAGCACATTGACATTTATATGTATGTGGGTATAATGTTAATGGTACATTCTGTTTATAGAATATAAATTCTCCATTAATGTGACCTGACATTCTAGCTGCTTGTCTAAACCCAGACAGTGAGGGAATCCAGCTCCTGAGCACAGGCAGCAATGTGAACAAGAATGAAAATTCGTAGACATATCAACTAATATTAAAACTTATTTTTTTTAAAGAGTGAGACTACACTGTGTCTCTGCAAGACGTATGTATGTTGACTACAACTTTGCCATGGAGCTCATTTGCTTTCGGAGAAATCCAGCACAGCAGCTCTGAAAAATGTTTCTCTAACTAAAACTACAGACTGCTGACTCCTCCAGGTCAAGAGGTGTAGCGTTACTTTGGCTGTCAGACAGAACTGCTCAGACTCGCACAATAACGACGTGACGCAGCGAGTGGATGGATGGAGGGACAGACGGAGGAGGGGAGCTGAAACACATGCAGAATGAGAGGAGGCAGACGATGAGAGCGAGGGGGGTGGGAGTGAAAGATGTTAATAGCAGAACAGGATGAACGGGTGGAGATAGGAATGGAGGAAGAATGGTAAGAGGTGGGATGTTCTGATTTATGTGCACAGTCGGAGGGAAAACACCGTGCACTACATAGCAACTCTTGTGGGCACAGCTGAGGGTGGAATTCATGTTTTACACCATCCTCTCTTACTCTCGCTTGTTTTCCCACATATGGATGTGATTTCTAGTCATCATTCAGGCTTTGTGAAATGACAGCCAGACAGAGAGACTGAGGAATGGGGTTTTGTTGCCAGAACATGACACTCGGATACGAGCCATTGTGGCTGACAAAGTATGCACCGACAAACAACATGACAGCTCAGAGGCTCCCATGTTGCATGTTTTGAGCCCAGCCTGTGAGAAGTTGCCTTCAGTCCGCATTGTGCCCTGCCTCTCCCACTTATTATTGCACTTTAAATGCCGAATGTCAATCAAGCGACAATAACCTTAAGAGGCGAGCTGGAATTGGGGATTGTGGAAATTTGAGGATTGACGTTGGCTCCGCTGACGCACCGTCCAAATACAGTAAAGTACCCCAAAGAAGGAGTGCGAAACTGGACTGAGATGGAGGAAAGGCAGGCTGTGAAAGCTAAAGGCCCATACTGATCGTTTAAGGAAAAGAAAGAAGTAAATGTTCCGAAAATAAACCACAGAAATTATTGCAACCCCTGGGAAACTTGTTAAAAGCTCATAAAAGTAAAGTCTGCTATAATACATGAAGCTATAATGGGGATCCATTTCACAGATTTTTCTTTTTTTTTTTGCAGAGCATTTTTTCTTTTCTTTAAAACAGGACGTGGCAAGTTAATGAGAGATTGGCAGCCCTAAGTGTTACAATGCATGAGTCCTGAACGCAACCCAAAAAACTGATTGTACCACATAGCTACAGGTTTGACCTTTTGTATACCTCGCATTGGTTGCAGCGATAGGCTTGAGTTACGATACAGTCATCCAAGAAATCTCACTTAGTCCATTTGCTCCCAGCACCTCAACAGTTGAATGACACAACAGAAATAATATTTTGTAAAATGAAACTGCACCAGAGTTCTACTTTATCGTTGGAACAGAGCCAGTGTGCAGCAGATGTTGCTGTATGGCACTGAGCATGGAGTAGCTAAATTAATAGCCTATGGCCAAGCTAGCAGCTCTGCCAGGCTGTAAATGCTCATTCTTGAGAAAACCAATGTTTATAGGTAGACCGACAATGTATTGAACTTATGAACTGATTCTGGGAATCCCTTAAACATTTATTGGGACATTTCAGACTGACCAACAAATGGTGGTTTCCTGCGATGATGACGATAGAGGGAAGTCAGGGAACTACAAAAGTCATTGTGAATTATCCTCAGACCACAGACAAATTCATTGCAATCAATCCAAGATTTTACGAGATGTTTAAAGGTTCACTGTGTAGCATTTAGTGACATCTGGTGATGGAGTTGTATGTTGCAGCTGAATACCTCTCACCTCACCCTCCCCTTCCAGGCGTGAAGGAGTCATAAAAACTCAAAAGATGTTAAGTTTGTCCAGTCTGGGCTACTGTAAAGATCATGGCGGCCTCCGTAGAGAAGACCCGCTCCTGATGTAAATATAAAGTATTTAAATATAAAGGGCTCATTCTAGGGTAAAGAAAACAACAATTTGTACAATTTAGGTGAAACACACAGGTGAAAATATTGAAACGTTGAAGACTGCTAACTGCAAAAACATGTTGCGTCATTGTTGAATAATGGCATTAAATTCTGTTAATGAATGTATTACTCAAATATATAATTTCAGTTTGTATCTGTAGCAGTTATGCAATGTGTACATTCCAGCAAAACAAAAACAGGTACAAAAAGAAAAAGTGCTTCTGCAGTACTTCATCTACGCAAAGCTAGCATATCAGAATCCACCCACACACATGCACAATGGCCCATGTCTGGACAAATTGGAGCTGAGTATGGTCTGAGTCAGAGAAGGCAGGGGCAAGTTGGCTACCGGGGTCTGCTCTGCGTTCAGCCTAAATGCTTCTGATAGACCTCGCTTGAAAAACGACATGGTGTTGAAGCAGTGGAAATCAAAACCCGCTGGCACAATGTGTTGTTTTAACTGCCGGCGAGAGTGAAGGAGCACTATGAGCAGAGCATTCCTCGTCTGCATTGATAGATGGATGTTACCTCTCGCAATTCGTCTAGCTCTTGTAAAACACTCACAGAGACAAATTGGGGGAGGGAGTGCTCTGGTTTTAGAGCCAGCGACAAATCTGTTCCAATCCTGTCTTCTTCCTTACTTGTCCCTCTTTTCCTTCCCTTTGCTTTCATCTTTCTGTAATATGAGGCTTTTGCTCTAGACAGAAAATATGAGTGGTTTCTAGAGTTCCAGACTTGTCTGTGTGAGTTTTTTCTGTAATATTTACAATTAAATTGAGTATTTATTTATTATTTCATAAATCCGAAAGTCAATCTTTGAACATTGTAATTTTGTACAATGTTCTCTATCCACGCTATCCAACTAAAAAAATAAATATGTCGTCCTGTCATTTCTTCACTCATCTCACCTTTCACTCTCCGTCCACCCACATCTCTATTTCTCCCCGACTCCAAGGTGATGAGAGTTGTGATTGATCAGCTTTTCCAGCAGGAAATGAGAGGGCATCTCTCAGAGGCCTGTTTAAACAGCGGGTCATATGGTTACAGCGTTGTTCCAGGACAGCCTTTCACGTGACGGGCCGGGCCGCGTTGCCTACCCGGCCGATGTGAGTCATAGTTCACTATACCAGGTCCTCATCCTGGAGGTGTTCCTCGCATGCAAGCATGTGCATAGAAACATCACTGTTGGTGGCGTGTCCTTGCTTTCACAGTTTGCATGTACATTGGTTTTTAATCCTGTACTTTCTGTATGATGCTGACATATAGAGCTACATGACAGATCTCCCTAGAAATTATGGCAATTTATAATCCTGATGTTGCCTGATTAAAGATATTCTAAATAATTTACCTTTACAAACCATGTTTAAGTAAAAAGTTATTTAGACGTCCTGCTGGAATAAGAAGATTTTGGAGGAGGATGCAGTTTCACTGCAGTGTCACTACTAGAAGTGCAGTCATGGAGCACATAACTCTACCAAAGCCCAGCAGTCACATTATAAAACCACATTTTAGTTAGATCTGCACCAAATTGTACACACTGGCAAATATCAGTCCATAAACCTCCCTGTTTATGGGACATATACTTGTATATGTACAATTTTTAACTATGAAAAAACCCGCTCTATCTGGTATTGTTAAAGAAAGTGAACAAAAATTCCTGGATCCCCTGATCTGGATCTGCAACTAAATGTAATGGTTCTTTCGTGACCCATTCTTCATCCTTCCCTGGAAATCTGTTTAGTTAATCAAACGCATACACAAACATAACCTCCTTGGCGGGCTAATGATAAGAGATATGATTTTAACCAACCATTATTGACATATTAACAGTTGCATATTTTACTCAAGCTGAGTCCAATTATTTCTTTACTGCCTTTATGTTTTTTATTGTGCTGTTTAGTACTGGTCAGATAATTATACAGAAGGTTTACTAGAGTGTTTCGTTCCTACTGAAAAAAGCCGCCTGCTGTGACCTTAAACAAAGCTGGTGAGAGCTAATAGACTCAACCAAAACAATGAGTTAAAAGATGTTAAACCCATCTGTGCAGCTGAGGGGACATGCAGAGTCTGTCTTTTGTACTCCTCTCTAAAAGAAACCACTTTTGCATTACACATATAAATTTAAATTTTACTGCAATGTGAAGCCAAGCTACTCTTTCATTCCATGCATCAACATCTAGACATTTTTCACCTTCTCCAGTTTCAATCCCCAGAGAGTTGGAAGGCATCTGAAGAAACATTCAGATCATGGGACAGTAAAACTCTCCTGACTGTCTGGTTTATTTGCAGCCAGTTGGCTTCTCAAATTAACTAATGGGGTAAGGGACAGAAATTCCGCCTGATTTATATATAAGAACAAAAATGTCCTGCTTACAGGCAACATAAACATCGCTGCATGTTCCTAGTTAGCATTACATTTATTGTTGGTGGAGACACACTTGGCTCTGGCAGCACGTAAGGTTAGCCTAGAGGTAGCTGGTAGCTACCTCAAACTCAAGTTGACACAGCAATAAAATGCCAAACACTAAATGGTCAAAACTTTGCCTGTATTTATGCGAAAGGATTCATTCACCAGGACCTGCAACAAGAAGAGGGAAGGGAGGAACACGACAAACTTAATGAAGCATAAGACAACACAGGGGATACAGGGGAGGATGCTCCGTGTTTGACTACTTGCGTGACTTTATGTCAAGCACATCAGTCGACGCTGGGGAAAATGAATGACCAGTTTGGATCTAAAATATTCTGCTGTATAAAGCTCTGAAACTCGTATTTATTATTATAATATTGTAGTTCTGATTTAAATATTACGTGATTTTGTTTAGTAAATTTGTTCTGAGTTTTACACTTTTTTATGTTTGCATATAAGCAATTATACTAAAGTGTTAACAGTTAATGTGTTAAATTTCAACTTCGTATGGTTCTGGCTCCATTTAGGTACCACAACCATTTTAAAAGCAACGCTTTCAATATCGGGAAAAACCCAAATACACCCAACCCTACTAATCATGTAAACCGCTCTAGTCAGAAAAATTTATAATACTAATTTGTGTCCAAATTAAATGTTGTATCCCTTTAGTCTTGCAACAGGGAGTCGTGAGCTGAAGCCTTTCAAGAGCACAAATTCTCAGTGCATGCAGTTATCTCTCTTAATACATCTTGATATATGTTTAAAAATAAGTTGCTGTTCCATAGGATGCGGTTGGAGATGCCGGTGCTGCTGCTGCTGAGGCAGCGTTGTTACTGTCTGGTTCAACTTCCTCCTCTGCCACGATGATACATGCTCACTGTTAATTAAAAGGAATACACACACATATAGGCACATGTGTCCAAATCCAGGCGAAGATTTAACCGGAGCAATTAGGGTCTGAACATTCCCGACATCCACATTAACATTAGCCCCAAAAATACACCTCATCTTTGACAATTACAAGCTCAGGGGGTAAAAAAGACCCACTGACAGAACGGGAGACAGGAAAAGAGCTACGGTGAAAAGGAGTTTCTCTCTTTTTTAATTCAAACCAGACTTCCATATCTCCAGCTCGATTGTGGCCTTGTCTACGTCTGAGGCAGCGCCGGTGCAGCACAGGATACTGGGGAAATGAAAGCCACAGTATTAGTCTACCCAACACTGCATATTAATCAGCATTTAATAAAAGGAAAATAAATTGCCCTCCACTCCAAATATTATGAATGTGACGCTACCTTTATTTTCATTTGACTGCAGGTTTTTCCTCAAAAAAAGGGGGAAAAAATCTAAAATAAACAGCCCTGGTGAAAGAAGGAGGGAAGGACGGAGCAAGGGAGGGATGGAGAGGTATGACTGGGGATTTATGTACACATGTGTGTAAAAAAAGAAAATCTGAAATTAAATAAACAGAAGTTGATGAGCAGTGGGCTTTTGACACGCGTTGCCTTCCCTTGTTCGGGTAAGAAAGAGTGGTGGTTATGACTCTAGATCTATGTTTCAGGACACAAAGTTTCCATGTTAGCAGAGTGGCAACCTTCCAGAAAGTCTCCTTTTCCACATATATGATTAAAACCAACATGGAAATCACCCCTGAAAATGATTACATTGGCTTCTATAACATACGAGAGTGAGAAAAACTTCTGAGGTTGTTATGACTTATGGATTGATAATGCTGTTGGAGAATGTAAAACTGTGATTAAGTCGTCTGTACAGATTTAGGGCCCCTTTCCACGGGCGAGATGTTAATGCACTTAGACTAGAATGCAGAGCTACTTGTGATACTATTGATATCTGTTTACAGAAACGTATTCATGATCGTTTATTTGGTCATGATTAATTATTTAAAACACGGTTTCTCCCTTCACATTTTATACATTTATATAATTTGTAAAAACAAGATCTATACTTGGATTGTCCTGGCGTTGCATGATTTTGGAAGACTTGAGGCAGCGCTTTATGCATGTAACACAGAAATTCAGTCAAGGCCAGAAGTATTTGGACAGTTGAAAAAAAAAGTCAAATACCACACTGCGGTTGTATGCCTCCGCCAACCATTGCAGTTTCCTATTACAGAGTTTTTTCCCCAGATTTATATATGACCATTACCTTTGACCACCAAAATCTAATCAGTTCATCTTTGAGTCCAAGTGAATGTTTGTGCCAAATTTGAAGAAATCCCCTCATGGAGTTCTTGAGATGTTGCGTTCACGAAAATGGGACTGACTGACAGATCACTTCCAGGTATTATGACATTTTTGTTCTTAAGTTTACACTGAAATTAAACATTTCATGCCCAATTATATTTTAACCCCTAAAATGTGGGCGCAATTTGTTTAAAGGGCTGTATCTCCCACATCATTGTTACTATCTTGATGTAAACCTACTGAAATTACAGATGAGAATTGCCACTTAAATTTAAAATCCATCATCACTCCAGCTCCGACTGAACCTTGACCCAAATTACTATTGCTGAATTATGAATGATGTTTTAACTATGAATGCTCCTTGAAAATACCAACCCCCAATATAAAGGACCTGATTTCCTGGTTTGACTGACAGGTCCAGTATGGGATTAAGGGGATCTATCAGCAGAGATAGATCAGAATATAATCCTGGTTTCATTATCTTATAATAAGACCTATAGATCTGCATCAGACGTGGATCTTCTTCCACAGAGTCGTACGTGTTGCACTTCCATGTTTCTTCAGTATCTCAGAACAGACAAACCAAACACTGGCTCTATTTTTAGGCTTTTGGCATTTTCTGCCACCTGAAGGCCACCGTAGGTTCTTCATCATGCTTGAAAGGGGAGGGCTTTTCACCAGATGCCACTAAATCCTACACACTGGTACTTCAGTGATCTTAAATATAATGTGAACATAACATTGCCAGAGCAGTAATGGATCTTAATAAATCGGTGCAAGTAGTAGTAGTAGCAGTCATAGTAATGATGTAGTTAAAGGAGATAAAAATAAAAAACTAACTAATTACATATAGGAATTAATGGATTGTAATGAGTAGTTTATAAATATGATAATAGTTGATAATTGTAAGTAGCAAAAACAAGATCCTATTCACGTACAGGATGTCAACATTTATAATTCCCCCCTTTGAATATGTATGCAATCAGAGCTATGTTTTACTATATTGTCATCCCAATCTGTTTATAAAGCTGCCACTTGTGGAAATAGACTTTCTGACATCTACTTTACAGAGTGGTATTTCTTATGGAATCTGCTTTGTTCTATATCAAAACAGCTTTGCAACATGACTCCTGAACTGACTGATTAATCTGGGTAAACTGAAAATGTATACAGTAAATGTTTGTTAGCATACAGCCAATTTGTTAAGATTTTGACAAATCAACATCATGCAAAGTCATGCTGCTTGGGTGTCTTGGGAGATAAATATTAATTAAATCTAATTTTGAATCTCTATTAAGCAAGATACTGAAGATAGAAAGAAGCCCAGATAGAAAATAAAGGTAATAGCATCCCTCTCTTCAGCAGCCTCAGCCGTCAGTGAGACGTGGTGCATGGGACTGCGGAGGTGAGGAAGAAAGCAGAAGCTCAGGTTGCATCGCTCTCATGGGTCAATAAGTGAATGTGACACAGGGCGCCACCAGAAAAGGTCAAATTTGCCCAGTTGACACATCATGGATAAGTAAAGGTTAAAAAAAGAGCTTTACCTTTACTTTTTGTCAGGCCGCTCACCAATTCTGACAAAAATGGAGGGCTGACTGTAAATGCAGCATTAAAACTGAAGCACATATACACTGTGCAGACACACCTCTGTTCATAAAAAACACTGTCCATGAGTGTGAACAAGTCCAACACACACTCAGTCAGATGCCACACTGCACACATGCTGACACACTGCAGCCCTTTTTACCTGCAGGCTCAGCTCTCGCCCCAAGCCCGGTCTCAAGTTACCTGTTTTCCTTCGTGTGAGTGTAAAGTGTATTCATATGCTCCTGAGAGGGTTGAGATTGGAAGGAGACTGTTTTCACAGTGATAAAAATCACTTGGCACCTAGCGAGGAGCCGGCATCGCGGCACAGGACAGGACAGCACGGCACAGAATGGAAGAGCACATCGAAGAGTTGCACAGCGTGGCTCTGGCACCGCCTCAGTGTACACACAGGCAGGAGAGGAGGACGAGCCACACATGGGTCTGAGGTAACGTCAGAACCCTGATACTCAACCACCACGTTAAAAGGTTTCAAACTTTATTTTGAGAAGGGAAAAGGATAAACACGGAAAATAAATTGAAAAATACCTTTATTTAAGAAAATCTCTTGGCCAATGCAAATTCAGATCAGTACAGTAACAGCTACTGTAGAGGCTAAATCTTTATCTGTACGACAGATAACTCTTTCTTAGATGTATTTAATTACAATGCAACCGAGAATAAATGGAATGGGAACACAAGCAGGACAAACGAGTCTTCTGCCAAAATTGTTTCTATTTGCTCCATTCTTGTAACTGACATTTATTTCCCAAAGCATAACTTTAACAGTTACAGAAGTAGATTAGAGTCACAAAGTCCTCAAGTCAACATACGTAATGTCACCTATACAGCATCGTCTACCTTAAGTTGGTTTAGCCACATTAGCCACCGGTCATACCAGACCAAGTAAAGGCCCTTTCAGAGAAAGTGATTAGCGCAGCACTGGCCCTCTACTACACATGGTTTGTGTGAGAGCACAATAGGCTGTATCATGTAGATTTAACCTTTTCCCTACAACAAGTTACCTGACTTTACAAACACACCTGACATGTCTGTTTGGACTCAGAATGTATTTCCATGATACGGCTTTCATCCCAAGGTCTCAATGTACACGTACTCTGCAGACACACACAATATCAGCTTGTCTTTGGTTGTTTACTCAGTGCCTGGCTGAAAGCTTTGGTTCTAAAAAAAAAAAAGAACGTCCTTGCGTACTGCAGGCCATTGAAAAGAATGGGTTTCAAAGTGTAGTGGCACTGTAGCCGCGCTCTGAAAGGGAGTGAACTGAAATAAGCAAGGGTTTGCAATGGTTTAACCTGTGTCCATTTGTCGGTTTGTATTATTAGTTCGTTGGTTTGTTTCTTTGCAGGATTACACCCCAAAAAATACCAAACCAATTGGTTTGGGGGAATTCATTGGGAAGAACCCAATACATTTGGGTATGGATGCAGATTAAGTCGTGGATCCATGAGTATTTTTTCACTTTCCATGTTTTATGCCAAATAAATCAAATAGTTTGTTAGACCAATTATTTTCGTTTTTTCTACAATAAGAACTCGAAAATCATGCTGAGGATAGTTCAGCCCTTTTTGAAAGCGCATTTTGCTGTTAAAAGTTACATACTTTAGCTTGAAGAATTGTAAATAAGTACTTTTACTCAAAACACAGTATTTTTACATGGTGGCACTGCTAGTTTTAATAAGTCTACGATACTTATTCCACAATTGCGACAACCCCGCACCCCCCACCACCCCCTTTCTGGGATCATTTTCTCTCCTTCAAGACTACAAGAGAGCCCGCTCTGTGTGTCCCCTACAAAGGGCATTTGTGCTACAAAACCCTGCCCGACTCTATGTTGTCTTATGGGAAGTTGTCTAAGCTTCCTATAAGCCCGTATTACCCAGACAGACGTCAAAAGGTTTTAGCTTGTGTTTTTCCTGTGCGTTAACACTATGTACAGAACCAAATGAGTTTATTAAAAAGTGCTAATTCCAAGCAAACACTGGTGATTGCCAAAATAAAGGTCTTTGATATGAAACAGTGCTGATATATGTTTGGCTGACGCTTGGGAATAGGGTCTGTGTCGGTATGCATGTGAGCAGTAACACCGTTACTGGAGTAGTCTGTCGTTCCTCCTCGCTGCTCAGCCAGTCAGCTGATAGGGGGTGCTTTTCTGCGCTGTTTGCAGAAGCTTAGGCAGAGACTTCCTTATTAGACCCTCAAACTTGGGTTGCATGAAAAATACGGGGCGCCACACAATGCCAAGTGCGGGCTAAAGGTGAGGGATTAGCTGCAATAAGCCAAGACTTTTCGCCCTCTCCACACACAGACTCAATGTGCAACTGTCCTACCGGCAGGGGTAAATTGAATTCTTAAGCTTGGCACACGTGGGCCTCCGTATCTTCACTCGCAGCCACCTACATCGCCGCTGGACGTGCCAAACCGCATGGCTGAATGAGCCTATGAGATAGACAGAGTGCCTACTGTATGTATGGCCCTCTGCTACTCCACCACTCACTCACCACAGAGGCCTGGTACTCAAGGAGCAGGACCCAGTGACAGGGGGCCAGTGTTAGCTTTAGCCCAGGGGTCATTTGCCATCAATGGTTTTGCCATTATTAGATCAAGGTTTAATTTGAAGGTTTTTCTTTGTCACACTCTCCGTTTGCTCCTCTGTTCCTTGTGAAAGTTCTGCCCCTGTCTTTCAGTGTTTCTTCAGAGCTGCAATATTTGAATCCTCAGATGGGCCCTGCTGTATCAGTTCCTTCCTGAAACAAACTGACACTTTCTCCACCTCGTCTCGTCCTCGCTACCTCGATGAGACAGACGTCAGTGGACATTCCTGCATTCCTGGGTGTTAGATGCCGCTTTAATAACAACCCCAGAGACAGAAACACGATCGCTTTCAGTGAGTTCCTGTCCGACTCACTCTTCTTCTCATTCATTCATTCACTTCAGCCACAATCAAACCTCCACTTCCCCCCCCCCCCCCCCGGCATGGCAGCCTACACACTGGCATCATGAGCAAGGATAGTCTGGCATCATGGCTGCACAGTGTTTACCTGGCACGTTCTTCCTCGGCGGCCGCGTCCGCCCACCCTCGTCACCCTTGAGTCAACATCCCCATTACTTCCCAACGCCGTCCGGTCTCCATCCAGCGTCTGAGGCCAAGTTCCTCCTGTGGTTCCCAAGAGGCGGCTCACTGGCCCTGGGCACAGTTGAGACACGAGGCCGGGGTCAGCAGGGGTAAGGAGGAAGTAACTGGAGATTTTTAATTACGAGCCTCAGTGGTGCGATGAGCAGCTCAGCTCACTGTTTCAAGTATTGAGCAAACCAGGGCTTAGTATGGTTCCTGACTTCTACAGACTGGGCCTTAAAGCGGCACTTGGCAAGGTTTTGATGTGAAAAATACATCCATCTTTTCCGCCTTAATCGCAAATTGAGGCAGCTTAAGAAAAAACTGTGCCATCCTCTATAATTACGACCCTGTGGATTCACCGTGTTTGCCTACATTTTGGGTATGGTCACTGGCTTGAAATCGAAGTGAAATGTGAAACGGATCCTTAAGTAGCTGCAAGCCATGTGCGCAGTTCAGAGAAAGCTGGGTACGACAACCTTTAAATTATCTTCACCTTTGTAAATCAGTATTTATATGCATATAAAACCTACCATCCAACCAGCATCAGATTAGTCCAAATCATTTCGAATTTTCTTGTTTGACACAACCGTTATCTCAACGCACAACCTATTTTCGTTAAAATTATACCACCTACTTTAAATTAGAATTCCCCACAAAGGCTATTAACAGTCCTCAGCACGCCCACAATAATTTAAAGAATGGCAAAACAACAACAACCAGTAGAATAGAAGGTGCATATTATCTGCACTGTCCTCTCATGACAAATGACCCTGTAAAGGTCATATATGCTCAACATTAGTTACATATACCAAAACGGTTGGAGCCTACTGTCCGTATTCTGCGTTAATTTTGTCCGTATTTGTCTTCCGACAGCTGAAGGATACGGACAAAAAATAAACTCTTTGTTGTCAGAAACTCAATGTGCTGCCCTCTAGTGGATGTTTTTCTCAACAACAAAATCGATGTACCTATTTTCATGAATAAAGGCATAAATGAGTCTTTAGCAGGCTGTCCAATCACTGTCAGTACATGCATAATAATACAGTATGTCGAATGTGTTTTGTGTTCAGCTTGAGTTCTGCTCCCAAATGAAAACTGATTAGTGCTATTCAATATGAATCCAAAGAACTGCCACTAACGTAGATGATCTCCTTAGCTTTGTGTTTTCTTGGCATGTATTGGGTACATGGCAGGAAAAGTATTTGAACAGGATAGTTATATTTTGTATTGCTTATTGTTGTTGAGCATCTTTCTTATTAATTTTGTTGCCGAGGTGAAGCACATTGAATTGAGTCCTTGTTTGAAATAGGCTTCATAAATAAAGCTGCCTTGCTATCATGTTCTCGATACAACAATCATATCAGCTGATTTCATGTTGCATAATGTGCATTTTTTAATACGAATTATCAAACTTATCTACATCAGACACTTTCCTGCTATAGTATGCTCTTTGCACTCTTGTTACCTCAACTTGTGTTTACTTCTACTTTACGTTTTGCATATATGTATTCTTTATTGAAGTATGTTGCTTTTGATTTTTGAAGTCTCAATACCAAAATGTAATCAGAATTTGTATATAAAAGGAACATTTTACTTAAGATAAAACCATGTACCTGATAAACTGATGACCTCTCATTGAACACTGTTGTCCCCCCTTTGACTGTGAAGGCAGCAGCATGACAGAAAATCGGACTGGACAATTTCCTATTGCCACATGTAATACAGGCGAGACAGGTCAGAGAGGGGACAGTGGCAATTATCCAATGTAAAGAAAGACATATGACCAGTATGGGCAGAGAACACTGGCACTAAGAAAACAGTGGGGGACATATCAAGCACAGATGTACAGTATTACTGGGCCTAAATGGACTAGGGTGTGATTCTGTCTTAAATGTTGAGAGAACATTTAGACTCAGCAGAGTAACTAGCAATCACTTGTCCTACTTAGAGCAATGCAACATGGGTAATTGTGAGTTATTGTGCCGTATAACGTAAAACATTCATTGGATTATTTTATTGACAGCTAATTGATGCACGTACATTTTTAGCTGGTAGTAGAGAACTAGTCTTTAAGCTAAATTGTGGCAACACAAATGTGATGTTATATTAGGAAATTTCACTGCTGGTTTCAATGACGAAAAAACAGATGTAGGGGTTTGCAACTTCTTATGGTGATGCTTGTGTCATTTACTACGTAATACCCCTTTAAAGCCCCACCGGCCATGACCTCACAAATAATTTGATGAATTCAAATCAAACCTCACAAGTCAATGGTTGGTTTCAAAGGTAAAGTGGAGGTAACAAGTGATTCCTGACAATGGATTCGTCGGCTCCCATCTGAATCTTATTTGGAGCTGGTTTGTGCCTCATGGAGACAATCACACAAAGCTTTGTGAGATAAACTCTGCTCAGGGAAGCTTAGTTTGGTAATTCCAAACTAAATGATCAGGAAACAGGGGGGATGACTTTGACAATGTGGAAGCTCATGAGGTGATGAGTCCAGATGTGGTGAATCAGGGCTGAACATGGTACCACAGCTGGCTTGTTTTACAACAGCACATTCACAAAACCAAACTCGGGTTTAAAGTGGGCCCGGTACCACTGAACACACAAACAGCAAATGTGCTTTGTGCTCATTCGAACACACACACTCGCACATGACGTAATGCTGTATTCACATTGTTACAGCGTGTGGTCCCCAGCACACCACATGTTTATTGGTTTAAATAGGAAAAGTATGTTAAAAACGGTGCTGGGATTTCTCAACTTTTGTCTTTCAACATAAATCGAATATTGACAAAGCAGAATTATTTTATATAATAATACATTGATAACACAACCGTAAATTTGAGATGGTAAGACCTGATGTGTGTAATATATTTATTTTGAGGGTATATGTCTGGTGCAGTTATTAATATCATATATCTACTTACAAATTCCACAAACTTCTGTCTGTATGTGGAACACATGACTCACGAACCGTTTATCTTATCGCTCTCACACTATGCATGTCTATTGTGACTGGCCAGGGGAAGTGCAGTGCAAAGTTTGGGGAGATTTGGACATGTGATATGTTCAATATCAATAAACATTTAATAAACAGTCCACCAGCGCTCTGTAGCAGTCAGTGGGGGTGAGCCAGTGGGCCTCCAGTGTGTGGACCGAGTTGAACATGTCTACATCCTCTGATAAACTACAGCAGGGGTCAGTAACTGGGTCGCAATTTAAATTACCGCCAGATCATTTTGATAATTTAATTATTTTATTTCACCATATTAGACTGACGGACACAGAAGGACAGTTGCTGTTCTCCACCATAGCAACAACAGTCCCAGAATCACTTCTTGTTCGCCAATTTGTCTTCAAAGAAAAAGCTAAAAGTTTGTTTTGTTGCTGTAAAGCTTTCTAATTGAGCTGAATTACATTCCATACTTTGAAAAATTGTGAACTTGGATCTGAAGATTGTGTCGATTACTTAACAGACCTCTGACCTGAAATAGCACACATGTAATGTATGAAAATATAACAGCAGTTAGGTTAATCATAAAACGTATACATAAACCACACAGGTGAGCAGTAATAAAGCAAAAATGGGTGAGCACCCAACTTCCCTCTGCAACATAGATGTTTATAAAAAGGTCTGGACACAAACAATAAAAAGTGACAGTATATTGTAGAACTGTTTTAATTAGTATTAAATCTGAAGTAGCTCCAGAGGATTAACACGGGCCAAACAAACAGCCCATTCCAAACAGGATGGTTTAAAACAGGCACTGCATTAGTAAAGTAAATAAATAAAAAACAAACATATATATATATATATACACAGTGGGGCAAAAAAGTATTTAGTCAGCCACCAATTGTGCAAGTTCTCCCACTTAAAAAGATGAGAGAGGCCTGTAATTTTCATCATAGGTACACTTCAACTATGAGAGACAAGAATGGGGGGAAAGAATCCAGGAAATCACATTGTCTGATTTCTAAAGAATCAGAAAAGGACTTCAGACCTTCCTCCTTTAAAAGTGGTCTTTGTATCCGGATGGCTGCGGTTAGAGCAGGATGGAGGCTCGAGTGGAGGGACGCAGCTGAGGCGAGCCAGCCAAAGCACTGAGATATCATCACTGTTTCATTAAGTCGATCTCAGGATTTCTGTGCAGGGAGACTGTGCAGGAAGAATGAACAGTTTCTGTGGGACCGCAAAAATGGAAGAGTGACAGGATGGAGGAAGCGGCTTTGGATCACGTTCAAGAAATGATTGAATTCACACATTACCCTCTTACTTCAATATTAGGTGTATATAGTACATATACATACAGTAATATGTGTATTTCATGTCTATTTTAGGACATCACGGAATCAAAGTTATTTTCATCCATATCCTTCTAAGGTCACTGATATACTTCATTTTGCTTTAATTGTACTGTGTTTTTGTGGAATGTGTGTATCTGGAGGATTAAAAAGTATCTCCACTTTTCATCTTTGGACTATTCTAAAAAAAAAAAAAAAAAGGCTCAGTTCTATTCAAGTGCGTCAACATGCACAAAACAAACACCTGAAAGGGAATCGTTCAGCAAATGTGCAGCTTTGAAGAATGTAAGAATTAACGTCAACAAAAAGTATTAACTCAATGTCAGTTGACTACAAAGGGGGATTGATACATTCATGGCCTATAGAGGAATCAATTTTAGAAAACCATATTTATCTCTTAACAAAGTCCCCATCTCTGTAGAAGATGGATCTTGATAATTATCTCTCATGTGCCAAGAATGACTTCATCCAAGATGGGGGTCACTTTCTAGGTTCTAATTCAGTTGTCCATTTCTTCACCATACTGTCAGACCTAGTGTTGACTCCTTGTCATCATGGCCTTCCTTGGGTAATGAGCCCTTGCAACCGCTGCTCTCCACGTACTCAGATAGTGCTGACTTGCAATTTTCAATTACAAGAAAAAAAAGGTTGTTCTTCAAGTTTAAACTTTCTGCTTGATCACTCAAAGTGTTGAACTTCACATGCATCAGATTGTGCACAATTCATCTCCCTCGACCTTTGGCCACGAACTTATCAATCATCCTCTGCAGCTTGTGCTGTTCCTCCAATAAAGCAGGTTTACTTATAGTTTAAAAGCACAGATGGATCCATTCTATAGATTTAACACTGGATGACATGTGGTTGACAACTCCAGAAAAAGAGGGGTTAGGGTTAGAGCTTGAGTTTAGATTTGCATGTATATAGCTCTGTATCTAACTTCCTGTTCTGCTGCTCTGTGAAGATCTCACCTGAGTTTAAAGAGACTTTTTACTTTAGAATTTGGTTCAGATTTGCAGAACTGAAAATGTCCTTGAACCGACACATCAGAAAACTGCACATTAAGTATATTTTTACAGTTTATATGCAATTCAATACATTCATATCATTTTGCTGAGGCATCTTTCTGGTTGCAAAGAGATGCTCACTGTTTGCTTGTGATGTTGCCATGTACATGCAGCTGAGCTCAGCCTCCACCTGACATTGAAGAGCCATCAAAAACATCACATCATTACACTGCGAGGCACCAATTACCATGAGCCGCCAATGTAAAGACAGAGAGGGACCAGGAGGGGAAATTGAGCTTCTGGCCGGGACACAAACTGTCACTGTTACAAAACAGAGAGAACCAGAAACGCACCAAGGAATCATTTTAGAAGTATGGCCCCCCCCTCTCCCTCACAACCTCATCCTGCCTCCTGCACAATTCAATAAGCCATAAAAATGTGCTGCGTTATAGTTGGTCTTCCCGCGCTGCTCGACTCAGAGTAGCGTTTCGCTGCGTCAGAGGTTTTCTCCCTCGATCTCCGCCCGGATCATGGGTGCTTGCTCTCTGTCCACGGAAGGAGGGGGAGGAGGGGGAGTTTTCCAGTGGCACGAGCCACCCGCTGACAACTGCCATTCTTCCCCCCCCAAAAAAACCAACCCCTCACACACGCACACACACACACACACACACACACATCCTCCCTCACCTAAACCCAAACAACTGCTCAGCATTAAGGTGTGGATCTGTCATTAGTTAGCTTGGCCTGGCTGGGTGAGACCACTGTTATTGTTAAAGCGAGGGCTGTTTGCACAAGCCATATCTTCGGAGGGAAAAGGTACTCCTCTGCGGCTTTTTCGACTCTGCCCGTGTGGATTCTGTTCCCTCTCGCTTTCCCAACCTCTCGTACAGTGTGGTATGATCGGCTAATGCACATATTTTAATCAGCAACAACTCAGAATGCTGAGAAATGTGTCCAGGGGCATGAAGTGCTCAGATCTGCTTTCTGCTGGATTTAGTCTGAGGGAGAGTGTCGAACTTTTTCAAAGGAAGAATCTAAGTTGAATCTCAGCCTCGATTTTTGCTTTTGAAAGCAAAAATGGAGATAAATTGAAATATTGAATCTGAAGTTAAAAAAAGATACTGACGCACGGGGTATTAGGAGTCAGGTAACACGGATCGGGTCAGTGATGGATGGTAGGGAGAGCGATCCTCCTCTGGAGTTCCTGGGTCTTTCCTAAGTGTTGTTTAAACAGCATGAGGAGCAGAATGACGTTGAGTCAACAGACACCCGGTGCCCAGACGCTCAGATCACAGAGGAACAGACACACACAAGCTCAAGGCGACCATCAATCACTCCGAACCTTCTGAGAATGGCACATCGCACCTATCTGAAGGCTGCAGGCACAGAGCGATGAGATGCTTCCCTCAGATTCTCTCCATCGCTTTGGTATTTGAACACCTCGGATCCTCTCCTATACTCGTACTGCTGCCATTACAGCTGCTATGCAAATTGACTGGTAACAACTTTAGCAAGTTAGAATGTTATGCATTTTGCAGAAGCATGTAAACAACAAACATTTTCGAAAAGCAATGGTTGTGGAGGTTTTGCAACAAGCAGGAAATAGACCTGCTCTATGATGAACCTATCCTATGGACCTAATAGCTTCTCTGTACGTCCATTCAACACAACCTGTGCAGTTCTATCAGTCTCATCCATGCTTGGTGCTGTTTCTATAGCTTTTTTTGTCACCATATTTCATGGTTAAGGCTGTTTTCTCTGGAGCACTGGCACAGACAGATTCAATTCCTGCCCTGACTACTGCCTCCAAAACTCTGGTTGATGAGTTGTTTCAGGGAGCTTAACACAATACCTATTTACAGAACGACTGCTCTGCAGTAGCAGGAGATGTGCCATTGATACATTTTTTTAAATTATTTATTTTATATTGTGACAAGGTAATGTTTACGATTTTCATGACATATTGGTTTAAGTCAGGGAAAGATCATAGTTTGTGATAAAGTAAGTATTTTGTTATGTAAGTCATTTTTTCATGTTGATGGCTCTCAAAACATGAGCTGTGCCCATAGATTTACACATCTGGAATTAGGCTACAACTAAAAACATCATTTCTGGAGAAGCGATTGAAGCAAAAGGCAAAATGTCGATCAGAAACGGCTTGAAAAGTTACAACCCAAAAGCATTTTTCCAAAATCTATCAAAACAGCCATTGCATCATATCTAACTATTACTGCAACAAAATCCCCTCTCTGCTGTTTACCAACAATCACAACGGGCTGAGCTTCGGAGCCAAGATTGTGAAATAATGCAAACACTGGAGCGCTGTATTGTAAGGGACGAAGAGTATATTGGAAAAATGGATTCAAAGTGGCAATTATGGTGCAGCAGTTGAGAAGTTGGCAGGGAGGGTACAATCTTGAAATAACACACAAACACACCCCTAATTGTTGGAATTCGACAACGATGCCTTCTTCCCTTTTTTAATTGTATATAATATATAATATATAATATGTCCAAATCTCTGGCTGTCAGTCTGTATGTGGAACGCATATCTCAAGAGTTCTTCATCTTATCACCTTCATGCTCAGCATATGTATTATTAAGAGCCAAAGAGGTTGCAGTGTTGATTTTGGTGCGATATAAAAATGCAGTATGTTCTAAATTAATGAAGTTTGAATTAAAAAGGCGACCAGCGCTCTGTAGCAGCGGTGGCTAGGACACATCAGCGTAAGTGAGATTGATGATCATGACATCAGCTACAACAACTGATTCTCCAGTTCGGGGTCCTGCACCGAACTTTGAATAAACAGGTGAACAGCGCTTTGTGCAGCTTCAGGGTTCTGTGGAGTCAAGCAGCAGCTTGTTACTTTTGCCGTGGCTCAACTACTGCAGGTCTTTTCTTACAGTTTCAGAAAGAAATCTGCAACCAGCATCAGCACAGGCCAAACAAACAGCCAATTCCAAACAGGCAGGATTCAAACAACCACTGCACTATTCATTATTAACATACTGATGTTTAAAAATGGCAAACATTGCACCTTCAAAACAGAATGTGTATTAGAAATGTGAACATACATTTTTTGTACCCTCCCAAAAGAAAAGCAGACAAGAGTTTAGCAGTTGACTCTGACTATTTGCTCAGAATTTTTACGCTGTAGCTTCAAGTCAAGATGAGAAGTTTCCCAAGACCTCTCCCTGTTGCCTGCCTTCCTTCCTCCTTCACTCACCATCTTTGGCCACATAAACCACCACAGAATGGACGACACTGTCCTGCAGTCACTTTAAAACCACAGACAAACTGGGCTGTCAGACAGAATTCAATGGATTAAATTGGTTGATTAAACGCGGTCAATTCAAGTATGACAATTTGTGAAAATTCCAGATCGACAAATATTCACCTTAGGGAGTTGAGTGAACAGAATTTTTATCTTACAGGCGTCATAAGTATCAGTTGAACTTGACTGTGTGACATGTTTAAAAGGAGTGTATTCAACCATATGTTTGTGAATCATTTTTATTAGTTTTTGGACAAGTTGCCAAGAGGGCGTGAAGGTCATATCTCCTGTCAATGTGTGTGTACAAACATGTGTGTGACAACTGGACAGCTGCTTTTTGCCGTACACAGACAGGGTTCACTCGCTTTTTTTGTTTTCTTCCCAACTCTTATTTTTCTCATTATCGCCATCATCCTTCTTCCGTTCTCTCCTTCCAGATACTCTCCTGATTTTTCCTTCTCTTCTTCGCAGAGCTCCATTATCCATATTTACTCTGTCAATAGCAACAGCATGTTTTCCACCCCCTGCGCCGCAGCTCCGTGAGTCAACGTGTTCACGCCTGTGTTGCTCCACCAGCAAACACGATTGCATTTTCGGTGGCCCTTGTGTAACAGCGAGGAGCGCGCACACGACCGCACTGCCGTCCCACAAGCTACGAACGCAGAGCCAAACTGCTCCCTTCTATTTGTGTTCAAAGTGAGCGTCTTAAATAAGCATGCCTCATGTAAATAAACTTGCAGGGGACTGAAGGAGTCGGCGATGTTAGGCTGTAGTGTTTTGGAACCGCAGGCCTAATTGCTCAGGGAGTGAAAGAATTACTGAGTGATTCAGAGTATGAGCAGTCGGACGCTAAACGCTAACTAGGAACACTGCGACGCTACAGCACCAGGAGACGGTTGTATTCTCTTTTCAGCGCAGAGAAAAAAGGGGGAGGGAGAAAAGAAAAAGCAAAATAAATTTCTATCTGTGGCTTGTGGTGTCTCCTTGTGCAGCTCCATCGGGACGGAGCGAGCGGCAGCGAAATTAGCTCTACCTGACATCTGTGAGCTATTAAAAGCGACTTCAGGTAGCACATGTTGTCCACATTAGCCCGAACTGAGATTTACATTTCCACATCTCCACAAAGCATAATAAACAATCAAAGGGGGCGTGTGTGTAGGCCGGTTACCATCGGTGACCACAGCAGAACACTTCATGTTACCCCGACTGCAGAGTCGCACTGCTGGGCTCCAGAGAGAGGACAAAGGCAGTGTGTGTGTGTGTGTGTGTGTGTGTGTGTGTGTGTGTGTGTGTGTGTGTGTGTGTTCTAAAAAACTAAAATCACTCATGTTGATTCATTCATAGTTGACAGCAGTGGAGAAGTAACTAAGTACATTTACTTAAGTACTGTATGTACTTTTTTAGCAGGTTTTTCATTTTCTGCAACTTTCTACCTACATTTTAGAGGGAAATGTTGAAAAAATATTCTCCATTGCATTATTGGTTAGGCCCACTAGTAACATCCCAAGTTAATATTTCACATGTAAAACCTATGATCAATGTATTAAGTTTTTTTTTATAGATTTAACTGTTCAGCGGTATGTAAAGTATCTCAGCCGACCAGCTACAACATTAAAATGCTTCGTACACATGTATACATTAGTAATAACACAATATTGATATTTCTAGTAATGTAACTTCCAAAAGTCGTACTAATGAAAATTGTTTGAGATTATGACTTAAATTATGACTTGTCTGAGTGGGGGTCATGGCTCGGGTGGGACAGCAGGTTGTCTGCTGTTTTCCTAGGGTCCGTGGTTCGATCCCCAGCTTCCCTGAACCCAAGGACATCCAGCATTTAAAAAAAAGAGGGAAAAAAAAATAGTACAAACACGTAGATGACGGGATAAAAAGACAATACCAGCAACAACAACTTATGCTTGGAGTTGTAGTGTTTTTATATTGAAGTAATGGTACTTTTTAGTGAAGATCTGAATACTTTTTTCACAAGTGAGGGAAACAAAAAAGTAAAGAAGTGATTGTTTCCAAAATGAAAAAAAACATAAACTCTGTTCCTTGGTTGATAAATTAAAAGCACATTTAACAGACTGGGGTGTTCCGATGCTGCAGATATATTGGCAGTAAAGATGCAAATATCTGTATAATTCAAAAAAGGAAGGCAACATGTATTAAAGAACGTTTGGTTAAAGGTGAAGTCAGAAGTCGATCAGTTGGCGAACTGGACAAATGCACCAGATTATTGCTCAGTTGTTGGATATGAGGGGAGCGATAGAAAAATAATAATCAGAAGCTGGTGTCGTGAGTGTAACTGTTGCACTAGTGCAGCTTGTGGAGCTGCCCCTCCATCCTCCTCCTCCTCCTCCTCCTCCTGCTCTCAGCAACAGGAGAGAGGTCTGCTGTCTCCCCCTATTGGCGAGATTATGTATTTGTAGGTGGTGGACCAGTGTGGAGAAAGAAACTAAAAGTTTTAAAAGTAGGAAAACTGCTAATGGCTGTTTAGGATGTCAGATGTTATAAATAACATAGTTAACTGATTTTTTTTTCTTTGCTACATCCCTTCATGATAGAATGATCCTTTTTGGTCAGTTGGAGTTTAAAGATAGCCATGACATAAAAAAGTGAGAGTATATGTTTTAATAAAATCACTCTTTCCTTATGCATTATGTGTAGATATATAAATAAGTCAGCAGCAGAATTAAACAGCATGCAGAATATACTGGCTGGAGGGCAGCGAGCGCACGCGTGTGTGTGTGTGTGTGTTAGAGAAAGTGTCTCTGTGTTTTCTATGCTGGTTAAGAGGGAGAGATCAAATTCCTTCACTTTGGCGTCACACGTTGCCAGCCAATCAGGTTCGGGCTTTCCTGTGCGGCATGGTACCGCTGTTATAAACGCTGCACGCACAACGCTCTCAGTTCAAAGCACTCGCGCGTCCTGGGGATTGTACTCGGAGACTGGAACGGAGCATTTTCACCGTCTCGTCCTGCACAGTTGAGAGAAAACTCTCATCAGCTGACTGGGTTTTTGTGCCATTTTAAAGTGCGGATCCATTTGCACAGACGCACTCGACCAGGGAATCGGTGCGAAGCTCCGTGCGTAAAGACACGCGCTCTCCAAATCGCTTTTACGCGCCGGAGCAGAGAGAGAGAGAGAGAGAGAGAGACTGAGTATCAGCTGTTTTCTGTGCACTTCTCTCAGACTCATCCTGGAAAGATAAAGTTTTTTTTTAGACTTTCAGAGGCTGTCTTCCTCTCGTGAGAGCCTTCAGAACTCACCCGTTTCACGCGTAATTTTGGCAACGAACAGTTTTGCGTATGAATCTCCTCGACCCTTACCTGAAGATGACGGAGGAACAAGACAAGTGTATCTCTGATGCCCCGAGCCCGAGCATGTCCGAGGACTCCGCGGGCTCCCCGTGCCCGTCCGGCTCGGGCTCCGACACCGAGAACACCCGGCCGTCGGAGAACGGGCTGCTCCGGGCGGACGGGACCCTGCTCGAGTTCAAGAAGGACGAGGAAGATAAGTTCCCCGCATGCATCCGCGAAGCCGTGTCCCAGGTGCTCAAGGGCTACGACTGGACTCTGGTGCCCATGCCGGTGCGCGTTAACGGATCTAATAAGAACAAGCCTCACGTTAAGAGACCGATGAATGCCTTCATGGTTTGGGCTCAGGCTGCGCGCAGGAAGCTGGCGGATCAGTACCCGCACCTGCATAACGCGGAGCTCAGCAAAACTCTCGGGAAACTGTGGAGGTATGTGTGAAAACTCTTTTACGCACGGGTTTAGGATGCAGTGTGTGTGTGAATTTATCAATGAATCTTAACTTCAATTTGTGTTATAACCTATATTATTGTTTAAACTGAATAATGATTTGGTTTAAAACACTTTATTTCCCTTCTCCTAATGGAATGTCTTGTGTTAGTAAAGTATTACATTAACGCTATTCCTTTCGAACAGACTTCTCAACGAAGGCGAGAAGCGGCCGTTTGTGGAGGAAGCTGAGCGGCTCCGGGTGCAGCACAAGAAGGATCACCCGGACTACAAGTACCAGCCCCGGAGGAGGAAGTCGGTCAAGAACGGACAGAGCGAGACGGAGGACGGCAGCGAGCAGACGCACATTTCTCCTACTGCCATCTTCAAAGCTCTGCAGCAGGCGGACTCCCCGGCCTCCAGCATGGGAGAGGTGCACTCCCCGGGTGAACACTCAGGTGAGCAGAGAGAAAGGTCTTCTTAGTAGTTCCACTTATCCCTCAGTGCTTGCATAATTGCCCCAAATCCTGCCCACACCACCATGTTTGAAATTTAGAGGATTCCTTCCCTAACACATGCTCATTTGTATTGTTTTTTGTATTTCCAGGCTCCCAGGGGCCCCCTACCCCTCCAACCACCCCAAAGACAGATGTCAGCTCAGTCAAGATGGACCTAAAGCGTGAAGGGGGCATCCGCTCTCTGTCCGAAGGCCCCGGCGGGCGCCAGCTCAACATCGACTTCCGCGACGTGGACATCGGTGAGCTCAGCAGCGATGTCATCTCCCACATCGAGACCTTTGACGTCAACGAGTTTGACCAGTACCTCCCGCCTAACGGCCACCCGGGCCTCCCTGGCAACGCCACGCCGGTCAGCTACACAGGCAGCTACAGCATCAGCAGTGGCGCCCCTGTCAGCCCGCAAGCGGGAGGTGCCGCAGCCTGGCTGGTCAAAAGCCAGAACCAGCAGGGACAGCAGCACACCCTGACCAGCGGTGGCGGGTCAGAGGCAGCTCAGGCCCAGCAAAGGACCCAGATCAAGACGGAGCAGCTGAGTCCGAGCCACTACAGCGAGCAGCAGGGCTCCCCGCAGCACATCACCTACAGCCCCTTCAACCTGCAGCACTACAGCCCCCCCTCCTCCTCCTACCCGGCCATCTCCCGGGGGCAGCAGTACGACTACGCCGACCACCAGGGGGGCGGCACCGCGGCCTCCTACTACAGCCATGCGGGGGCTGGGCAGGGCTCGGGGCTGTACTCGACTTTCAGCTACATGGGCAGCCCCAGCCAGAGGCCCATGTACACGCCCATAGCCGACAACACAGGAGTGCCCTCCATCCCGCAGAGCAGCCCGCAGCACTGGGAGCAGGCTCCGGTTTACACCCAGCTCACCAGACCATGAGCCGCCCGCAGACTGAGAGACAACACACAGACACACACACACACAAACACACCCAATGAGATGTACAGCCACACACATCCGATCAAAACACACAAACTCACATTCCAAAAACACTTTACTCCAGGGAGAGTTCTTCCCTTGAATCAGACACTTGAATTCAACACAGAGGAGAGCTGGACTTGTGATTGGCTCACATCGTGCCTTGCTATTGTACCATGATAGAAACTATAAATATATATATTTTTAGAGAGATGGAGAGACTTAAGAAAATCCTCTGTGAGGACTTATTGATTGTCGATATTTCCGTAGGTACTGTTTATGTTTCTTTTCTCTATTTTTTTTTTCTTCATACGCTGGCAGTTTGTAACCCATGGGGGTGGAGGGAGGGGAGGGGTTGGGTAATTATTTGTACCTGTAGATAGAAAAACCAAAAAGCTTTATATTTTTCAAACCAGGTCAGTGGCGACACTTCTACACGCAGGTGGTGAGGCGTCTGGTTTTTCCGTTTGATTTCATACGACGGCTTCTGTACGTTCTGATGTTGTTTTTCTTTTTTCCGGTGCCGTTCAGCAAGTATGGTTTGTATTTAAGCTGTTAATGCTGTCAAATGTTTTTTTTTTCTTCCTTCTCAAGTTATGTGTCATGATCATTGAAAAAAGCTGTTGGCAATGCAGAGAAAGAGAGACAGACTCTGTTTCACAATGCTGTGTTGTCCTGTCAGGGGGAGACTGCGGCCCCCCCTTTCGAACCCTCCGTGCCTTGGATTTGACATTTTCTCAAACTTTTTATAAATGTGCGAGTGTGTGCGTGTGTGTGTGTGTGTGCCACAGCTGAGATTACACTTACCGTCTAACGGCGTGTGTTTGACAGCTACAGGAAGTCACCTTTGACCCCTCGGGTCTCCCCCCCCCCTGCAGTCTCCCACCACGCTGGTGTCCTCAACCTCCTCCTCCCCCCGCCCAGGTCAAAGTCTCGTTTTTCAAACTTTATTTATTTATTAGCTTTAATTTTATTTCAAAGTAATTATTTTGCATACTATTCTTATAACTAATGAATTGTTCTCTTTGCAGTGTAGACGGCATATAATTTCCCCTTATTTTTAAATTTAGATTTTCAACCCAGGGGGTACTTAGAGAGAAGAAAAAAGGTACACGCTGTAATCGTCTTTTGTTTTTGGTTTATTTATCTTATCTAAATGTCTATTTTAAGTATGTATTTGTGTTTTTCTGAGGGTCCGGGGTGGGCTATCTTACGAAAACGTGTACGATTTATTTGTTATTTGTGAATTTCTTTGAGTTTGACTTTAAACTATGGCTGAAAGAACTGGAAAACGCTCAGTTTTTTTTTTTCTCTGTCAGGCCTTTTTTGTTTGTGCGATCACCAGAGGGACCATCCCTTTTCTTTCTGCTCTGCAAGCTCCGTTTCCTTTTCTCTCAATATCAAAGAACCGAGGATCCCAATACGCCTCCTTTTTTTCCCCCCATCCCGCCATGTATTTGTACTGTCTTCAAAGAATCTTTTGTATATGTATTTGCAATAAAAAAGGAAAATGCTATTAAAAACAAAAACAAGAAAGAAAGTTTGTCATTCATCTTTCAGAATAAACCTCAGGAGACCTTCAGTTATGCAACATCGTGGTGTTTAAAAAACACGACGGCGAAGCAGCCCGGAGTAAGGTTGTGTTCTCCACAAGCCAGAGGGAGTGAAAGGGTTAAGAGAAGAGTGCCAAGACGCAGGACCAGTGTTTGTTTTCCCAGAAGTTTTTTTCTTTTCTTCCTCCCTCTCCACTCATCAACTGGTAGCAGCAGGGGGCTGTGAGGCTCTGGGGGACCTGGATGGAGGCACTTGATATAGTAAGTGCCGTAAAACTACTGAAAATTATCTCAATTTATTTCAATAGTGGTGGAAGAAAAAAAAGTGGACACGTCCCACTAAGATAAAATCCTTGTGGAGGTTACAGATTAATACGAACAAGCCCAAGCTACTAAACCTCTTAATTCCTACGTCATGTGTTCAAGTTTTCAAAACAAAAGAATCCATCAAAATCCACAATGGTCAAAGTGATATCTAAGGTCAGGCTGGTTTTTATTAGTTTCTGAAAGTTTGGAGACACACGCACACACTGACACACACACACACACACACACACACACACACACACACACACACGCAATCCAGTGCAACAGGCTTCAATAAATATCAACTTTGTGCTTTTAGTGCTGACTGTGTCAGAGGTCACGACTTCCTCATGAAGACCTTTGTGCAATAAAAGTCGAAGAAAAGGAATCGAGTCGTTTCAAAAGTGCCGTTCTGTGAAGACTGATGGTTTAATAACATAAGCTGGAGTTTAGATGATTGAAATGTCTGGTTGACTGACAAATCAACCAAAAGGCCCCAAAAATAAATGCTGCTTCCAGCTTCTCAAATGAGACCCTTTGCTGCTTTTGTCAGTTTTATATCTTTGGATCTTAAACAGTTGGTTTGATAAAACTAAGACATTTGCCCGACCTCATCTTCAGGTCGAGGAAAATGTAATGATTGTGATGTTTTACATGGTGTATGATCATGTAAAAAAGTAATAGATGGATTAATTAAAAACAACAGTAATCTTTGGTTTCAGTGCTACTAATTTGACCAGAATAAACATAGAATATGTCAGTAATACTGGACTTATACGTAGATGTAGCGTTAACGCTTGACAACAGCAATCTCAGTTTAACACACAACATAGTTTTCTTTACCCTAGAATGGGCCCTTTATATTTAAAAACTTTATATTTACAGCGGGAGCAGGTCATCTCTACGGAGGCAGCCATGTTTATTACAGTAGCCCAGACTGGACAAACTAAACACCTTTTGAGTTTTTATGAAAACTGAAGGATCCACAGGTTCTCTTTCATGTTTGGAGGGGAGGGTGAGGTGAGGGGTATTCAGCTGAAACATGCAACTTCAACACTAGATGTCACTAAATCTTACACTGAACCTTTAACGCAGTTTGATTGGCGAGCACTTGCACTTGAGACATTTTTGTTTTATTATTATGGCATTTTTATTGTGTACTTTTGTCTTTTCTATTACAGTTTTTGTGTCCTTGTCGAGCAGTGTCTGTCTCTACAAAGGCCCAACTATTGTGCAAACTCACCTAAGGCTGTAAATGCTGTGGAGCAGCGTGACAGTGGTTGATGCTGTGTAGTAAATAGGAAGGTCATTATTTGCATATTGTTCTTATAGCAGAAGAATGATCCTCTTTGCAGTGTAGACGGCACATCATTCCCCTTTTCTAAAATTTCGTTTTTCTACCCTGCCAAGAAAATGGTACACACTGTAGTATTTTATACTTTGTTTATTTATCTTAAGTACTGAAGTATATGTCTATTTTAAGAATGTATTTGTCTTTTTCTATGGGTCCAGGTGTAGCACAAGAAACAATGACACTATGCTGCTTCATGACAACTATATCAACTTTAAAAGCAACAATTCTCAAAAAACGTTTTTACATGGAATAAATTAAAGAAGTTATAACATCTAAATTCTTTTTAGCCTGAGACAGTTTAGCTCCTTCCCCCCATTTCCACTCTTCATGCTAAGCTAACCAGGTGGTTCCTCCAGCTGCTAAACATATGAAATCATGAGAGTTGCATCAACCTCTGTATCTCTCTCTCAGCAAGAGAGGCAAATTGTACATTAACCAAAACATCAAACTGTCCCTCTATAACTTCCGGCAGGTCCTCAAGCATCTATTTATAACTGGCACTGTATGTTATAGACATTGTAATGCCGTCTGTGTCAAAATCATGATTTAAAATCATAGAAATGAGAAGGATTTTTCTCGACAACTAGAAATCACAACAGGAATAATATCCACAATGAAATCCCTGAATCTGTTGCTGACTGAACTGACTGCCTGTTCAAGCTTCAGCTCTCCAGACCTTAAACCTTCTGCAAAGTTCTGCAGACCTTGGACTTGTCCACGACACCACAAAGAGTGCTGTTTAACATTCAGGGAGCTCAAATACGAGGAAACTTTTTGAACGCTATGATTTCCTCGTTACGGAACTGTGGATTTGTTCTTGGTGTCCCTTCAAGGTCTCACAACCGCAGCTATCACAACTAATTAATGAGCAAAGATCAACAGCAGCACGGAGAAAAAAAAGCCCGGGCACTTCTTTCACGTTGTTTCTCATTAGTTTTCTGACACATTAGATATTGAATATCTGACGAGGCACGTGCTGCTCCGACCGGCAGACCCCTCCCGTCGGGTCCTCGGAGCTGGCGTCTGACAAAGGTCAAGGAAAGGAAACACTGAGTGATGTCACGCTGCCGGGGGACCAAACACCATTTTCCTATGATGTGGATTATGTGTTAGGCGACACTGTGTTTTCGTATTCATTGGAGGGAGCTCTTGAACACAGACCATCAGTTGAGACAGAGATGAAGCCAAGACTGACTTTGTGGACTGTGGCTTTTCAGCTTCATGATGTGTTACTAATAAAGAGAAGGAATGATCTTCTGTTAACTAGTCAGTCGAGAGCTATAGACATGTATGGCGCTGACAACATTTTTATATTTTGAGTTTGCATACATCAGATGGAGGCAGTTGGATCCGTGTAAAGGATCTTGACACACATACAAATATGCAGACACAAGATACAGTGCAGGGATTGTAAGAACACGGAAGAAGCATCAATCATATTGTTGACAGCAGCAACGTGTACTAGTGAGAGAGGTGACTGCGGTTATGTGACAAGATTGTGTGCGGTTGTTGACCTTTAGTAACACAAAGCGCTGTCATCGGTAAAAAAAAATTCCCTCGATTACCTGGAATTTGAACAATTTGCAACAGCTAATGAGTACGAGTACAAACCACCAAGTCAAACATGAATCACTAAACAACAACAAAAACATATGGATGCACAAAACAGAATAATTTAAGATGAAAACAAATAACATCCATTTTCACTCTACTCCACATATAAACATGGAAAGTGCCCGGTAATTATTCCGCATGTGCAGCGACTGGCTGGTAGATACTGCTGTGGCTGCGCACATTGAGCACACACAACTGAGCAAAAGAGCCCTTTCTCACGCTAAGTTTTTCATCCAAATTTCCTCCAATTAAAAATTTGCATCAGAAGAGGGAAGTTGGAGGAACAGATACATAGCACAATGGTGGCTGGTTTTATCTCATGAATTTGTCGGGCGTTTGTGAGGACTACAAAGATTAATGTTAGCAAAGTTACGGCAGCATTGCAGCACAGTTTGACGCTAAAAACATGATTAGTAGTGAGTGAAAAGTAGTAAAAAGCAAGGATTGTTAAGGCTGGAAAAGCAACCAAAACATACTCCCTCCCATTCGTCCTTTTGTCACAGCTACGCCCCCAAAACACACCAACGTGCACTGCCTGACAACTGCTAGAAGACGACTTTTCTGTGACTCACTCGCATATCATCTCTCTTTCAGCGGAGTATGTCTCTCTGGCTCTAGACTCAGACGGTCAGGCGGTCATGCACAGTGAGCGCATGGGCAGGGGGAGAGCAGCAGGCAGGTCGGTTAGTGACAGACGGGTAAACACGTGTTTATTACAAGCCTGTGAGGGCAACTGACGCTATAGGGGCGTGAGGAGGATTTCAAAAAATAAGATAAAAAGTGTTTCAGAAACAAATTACTAACCCTAACTAAACATTACAAGTGGTCATTTGGAGCAAACCGGAAACTGGGGAATGCTGGTGGATGTAGGCCAGCAGTTTATAGTCCCACCACAAATTGTCACCACCACCCTAAGACCAGACCTGGTACTCTGGTCCGACACCCTGCATGTTTTGTACTTAGTAGAACTGACAGTACCCTGGGAGAATGCTGTTGATGAAGTGAACGAGAGGAAGAGGTATGCAGAGATGGCATCTGAGGCAGAACGAGGCTGGAAAGAAATAGTCCATCTAGTGGAGGTTGGCTGCAGGGGCTTTAATTGCAACATCCACCTTCAAGTTGCTCAAAGAACAAGGAATCCACAGCCACCCCTTCACTAGACCATAAAAGAAACATCACAGACTGTAAACCGCTGTAGGAAATGGCTATGGATCAGGAGGAAAGACCCCAACTGGGCCCCACGACGTTATGGACTCACACTCAGGTCTGATCAGCTTGTGGTGGGGCCAGTGTTATCAGAGGGTGTCTTGTGATCAAGAGGCTGAAGCACCTGATGACACTAAGCTACGCAACTGATGATATGTCCTTAACGTCCGCTGGTTGGCAACTTAATATCAAGCAAGTACGGAAGACCTTCAAACATAAAAAAGGATATTCACCACCTTTTACAATGTTCTAAAATATTGTTGATGTGGCAACGTGCTTTATTGGGTTCATCATTAGATGAAAAGAACAGAGATATATATGTGCCATTGCTTGTTTGCCAGGAGAATGTCCTCGATTGTCCAAGTAAAGTAAAAGAAAACAAAGTCAAAGGTCAAAAGGGAAAACAGAAAGAGAGTCTCTATTCTCTTCTTATTCTCTTCTTCCGACAATGGTTTACCGACGGAAAGAAACGTCAATGATCTGAATATCTTTAATTTAGCATCTGGGCATTAGGGCTCCATCTGATTGGCATGCAAAGCGTGAATGCATGGCACATGGAACACCATTTCTCGCAGTTTTTGCCATCTTATGTGATACATGTATTGCGCATGTTGATATCGCGAAGACGATAGATTTTCGCCCTAATAAGATGAATTGTATCATCGCACTGTAATGTGGCTGTTTACTTCATTTTGCAGCATTCAGCTGCTGCTTAAAATTGTAAGGCTGGAAATGTGCATGATATAATATAATGTACAAACAATCCAACATATTTCCATGTGATGCAGCACCATAAACACATGAGTTATGTTTGGAATTCAACCACGCAAGTGCTATAAAATAAGGTAAAATAAATGTTAAGAGATCACATGACATTTGTTATTTAAAAAAGATGTATCAGGATATGCCCAGAATGAATAGTATGTTTTGAAATGTAGTCATACTTATGCATCTGCATTTACAATGCAAGTGTATTGCTAATTTTACCTCTGAGGAGGTTTTGTTTTCATTGCTTTCCAGGTTTACTCAAAAACTAGTGAACAGATGTCCATGAAATGTTGGGGGGGGGGGGGGGGAATGGATCCGGATGAGGGGGCACAGGATTGTTTTTTTCACATTCTTTAACATGGTGAGATAAGGCGTTAGGTTACACTAAATTAGTTCCTGGCTAATTTTGGCAAAACACTGGTTTACTGCTTTTCTTTGAATGGTCATACTAAACACAAGATATTACATGAGGTCAATAAGGTGAATGTAGGTGTCTAAATATTAGCAAAAGAAAAGGTTTGCAGACAGAAAACAAGAACATCTCCCCGGTGCTCTCGAGGCATAGGACCCCGCTCTCAGATATCAAGGAATGAGAAAGAAAGAAAGTAAACAAGAGGGACAGACGCATGGGCGGACATCAAACGGTGGAGAGTGGGCCGACCGTGGCCGAGCGCAAGTAGCACATCGTCCCATCTGTAAAAACCATCAGTCTCTGCAGCGCTCGCATGGCTCGGGGAAATGGTAGTAACAAGCGGATGACATGTTTCATATGGATGTTTTCCACAGCAGACAGCCAAGCAGACGAGTCACGTAACATCACAGGCATGAGCAACGTCTCGGCCAAATAAACTGCGATGACAGAGAGTTCTACATACATCCCACGCTCCAACATTATCAAGAGAGGTGCACGTGCCAAAGTGGTTGAAGCTCGATGATTATCTGCCATTATCTTTCCTTTTGATGAACAATCACCACTTGTTGAAAGAAACAGACAAAACAAAAAAGAGTTACAAGCAAAACCTTTCACAAAACCCAATGTTTAATGAATCAAGATCTGCTGGATTCATTAAACATGCCACTGAAAGAAAGCTCCGAAAAGGCTCTGCACACTCACACAGGTGGTGCATCAGAAACGTGGGTAAACTGTGTTGAAAGTTAAAAAACATAACCTGACAGTACTTTAAGAGTATTTTAAGGTTTAATCCAAGCAGATGAATGAACACAGTTTATAGGTGTGGAGGAACGTTAAATGGTTGGTCCAGATTATCAGAATTATAATACATAGTTCCAAGAAAAACAGAGACAAGTGTAATTCTGCGTTCACACCAAATGCAAAGTGAAATTTTGGCCTGAGCATCACTGTGTTTACTCCTGGCACTTGCTAATATTCGCCCCTTCTCCTTCAGAGGAGAACTACTGGCTGAAGTGAGTTCAATTGCTTTTTCCCAAACCAGCACACAGCTCTAGGAATTTAACATTCTTCTCCAACCGTCTGGATGACTCCTGTTTCCAGCATTATCCAAGGCTGACCAGTGGCCGCTTTGAAGACCTGCTAGCTCGAATCAGTGCCAGAACCCATCTCCAATGAGTTTCAATCTCAACGCTGATTGGCTTTCAGGACATCACACCATGCAAATTCTTCGCTAGAGTTCAAATATTTTGAATCGAGCGAGTGAAGCGAAGAGAACGATTTTTACGTGTATTGCTTCGTGTCACCTGTACAGTTTGCATTGTCCGGCGTGAGTGATGAGACTATTCATGTCTTTGCGTTGGTTTTGTGTGTAATCTAATCGGAATATCATCTTCATTGGATTATCAAGTGTAACCTACGAATTTAATGTAGAAAGATAAATGAGTAATTTAAATATAATTTTCTAATACTTTTAATTAGAGTTGAGGAGGAAGCTTAATATCAAACCGACTGAATCTTCATGTCTAAATATGACTTGTGGAAAGTAAGTCCATAAAGAAACATGTGTCCATTGTTTTCTTTTCTTTTACATTAAAGACAATTATGATACAAAAAACATTTCATAGCCTTAAATGGAATGAAGTAAAGTCAATTTCATTGATTAAAAGATATATATATATATGTGTATGTAATATGTAATACTTCAATGCTATTCCTAATCTATAAGACTACACAACCATGTTTTGAATATCTGGCGTTCCAGGCTCCAGACAGGATGGCAGCACCAGCTTCTAACCACTTTGCCCAGCATCTCAACACATTGTTCTACTTTACAAACTCTAAATGAACAATGTTTGTCCCATTTGCAGGACACTGATCACGGGTGACAATGCAGGTCAGCTGGATTCGAACCAGAACTAATCACATGGGCATGCCGCTGTGACGTCAGAGGCACTGAGTGACAGCGCTGACTGCAGCCTAGCAGCCTGCCGTCCTGATTACCATCCGATACCCCTCCAGACGGGTAGTCCGGTTAGAGGCTTGATACGGCTGACAATTAAGGACCACACCATTGTTGGAGTAGTGTGAGAGGTTTGAAAGACGGAGCATGACAGCCGCTGGGGGAACTGCTGGGGTTTTCGGTTTGAGCTGGGCAGGGAGGGTCCGGGTAGAAATGTTTATCTCATCAGTCTCTGAGGTCACTGTAGATGCGGTAACGTGATGTGGTGGAGGGTGGAGTGACAGGCAGGATGGCTACGAATATAGCGAGGAATGCCATTCTGCCTTAAATGGGTTAATTCCAAAAATAAGATCAATGTGGGAAGATACCCTAAGTTTATTATTCCATATGATATATAATGCCAGTGAAAATATGCTCCTGTCCACTACTATATAAAAATAAATCTCATTTTATTTTTAAATTTCAGTATTTTACCAGGTACTTTTCTGTGAATTAGGCAGTAAGAGGAAACTTGTATATAATTAAACAAAAATGCCTACTACTACGCACATCAATAAACAGACTTAGATGGATCTAAGTATATACACAGAATGCCTTGATGCACTCATTGCCACAGAAATAAAACCAAACACTAAAGATGGGCGAAATGACCATGTGCATATTGGTTTTGTTTTAATGGCCCACAAATGGACTGTTCCGCTTGACTCTTACGACTCTCATCCAGATGGCCGAGCAGCAGGTGAAGAATCCACTGCCCCAAAGGCACAACAACAAAATTATTAGTTGCATTCGAGATGGACTTGATCCGATGTGATCTGCAGGTGGCTGCAGGGATGGAGGTAAAAAAACAAAACATGGACACTTTTTACTTCCCTGTAGCGTCACAAGACATTTTTAGATAGCAGAATATTAGAGCAGAGTGTGGGGATGGATGCTGGAGGGATGTGGAGGGAAGAGTTACAATCATGAATTATAGCATCATTAAATCTACAACATTTGTTGAAGTGATATCAGGACTTTATCGCTCAATTTAAAAGCTGCATAAACTTAAATGACATTTGAAAAAAAAAAGATAATATTAGAACTCCAATAAAACAACAACCCTGCTCTGCTCGTTCAGTGCTGATGAGTCTGTGCAAACTGCAGCCAATAACTCCCAAGCGTTGTTTGAACAGGGGTTTTACATGAAAGTGGCAGGCAGTGATAATGTGGGCAGTTTTCCCAGGAGGGGAAAAAAGAAGAGGAGAAAAAAAAACAATTAATATTCTAAAGCAATTCCTCTCAGAGAGTCTGCCCCCTCGTGAACCCATGGGTGGTCCTTTCAAATGCAAAGTACAGCACAAAGACTAAAGGAGGGTTCGAAACCGAGAGCCTGTGATAGAGACGCAGAGAGGGGTAAAACAGACAGATGGAGAAATGCAAAGAAAGGAGAGGGAGAGAGTTTGAGAGAGGAGATTGTTGACAAGCAAGAAGGACAATTTGATAGGGTTCTAACTGCTGGGGATTTGGGTTTGAGTGTGTGTGTGTGAGTGTGAGACGACCACAAAACACGGTGTGTGCACCCGACAGGGCACCGTAGCTGTGTTGTGGTTGGTTTTAATTCCTGCTCACAGGCAACGTGCCCCTAATGAAACAATGGCTTTAATTGCACTTCTGCAGCCACCCGGCAACACAGGGGAAAATGAAAAACACAACGTGAGCCCCGCTCTGAAAATCGACTCATCATTAAAAACAATGCAGAGCTGCGTTGTTTTTGCTAATTCAGCTGAGAGGCAAAAAAATTATGTAGTGCAAGAGTTGGCTTTATGGTGCTCCGGGGCGGCTTTTACTGACACGACTCTGTCTCCGACCTTCTGTAGTCAAAACATATGCCAGTGAATAACTACATGGCTATGAAACACACACACACACACACGCTATATATACACCTCTTTTGCCCCCTTTTTATTTGTATATGTACGTGAGAGCCCCATGCTCATTTCCTTCCTTTCTGGACCCGGTCCTGACCTTTGTGTGTGTGTGTGTGGTGTGTGTGTGTGTGTGTTGTGTGTGGCGACTGACCCCTCTTTACAAACCTCCTGGCCCTCCCTGAGAACTACTTCTGATCACAGCGGAAACTGTACATCAATGTGGAAAAGCCGCTCTGGAAGTTTTTACTACACTTTGACACAGTTGGGTGGCCGTAGCAGCAGCGGGTCCCTGGTCTCCCATGGAAACGGGCATCTGTGAATCATGAACAACTCCGAGTGGAAAGCTGCGGTCGCCGTTCGATGCCATCACATGTGATCAGGGTTTTTATTTTTTTCTTCTCATACAACATGTCCGTTGCAAACAAGACTGGCAGCCTGTGTCGGTCCCCACTTCACTCATCACCTGGCTGAATGATTGTCAGGAGCAATAGAAAAAAATACCATTGTATCATCAAATCTCCAATATGAGTAAATCTCCTGCATTCAACATGTTACAAGCAAAATATACAAAAATGTTGAAGTACTCATTATGTAGAAATGCCCTGTAAGAGTGTCAATGTGTTGCCAATGTCAGTTCCTTTATCCACCACTGGTTAGTGTCACAGCAAAGCAACTTTAATCTGAAATGTATTGAAGAAGGAGTATAAAGTTGCATAAAATGAAAATAAAGTAAAATATACCTCTTATACTCGAGTACAAGTACACACTGTAGTTGCATCCTGTGCTGTTGGGAAATGCCAGCGTTGCTTTGCAGCTGAAAGAAGAAGGCACCTGCAACAGAGCCGGAGGTCCAGTCAGCAGACCCTCCTCAAATAGACCTGAGGGTAACTCCTCCTGTCTCGCCTCTTTTCTCCTGTGACGATTATGACGTGAGCAGAGCTGATAACTCAGTTCCATCAAGATTTTACAACCCCCCCCCCCCGAGACTTATCAAGGGAGTTAAGGCATCAGAAGATATAAGCAGCACACTGAAGCACGGTCAAGATTTATCCGATTTTTGTAACAACTAAAACACAGTAAATAATTAATATTTAACAAAGGAAAGTCAGACTCAGTCAAACAAATCAAGGTTTCAGATTTCTCTTGGCATAGATGTCCAAATATCCATCTTTTGTCTAAAATCCAGTGCAACATCAATATTTTTGCTGTCATCTCTTAAATTAAGGGGATGTAAATTTATGTTATCAAATGTGGTTTTGAATTTCATTTTAAACAAAATCTCTTCAATATTTGTTAATCAAGCATTTCCCCCCCATTACTTTCTCAGTCATATCCACCTTGAGGACTTTTTAAGCTCCTGGAAACACACTGCAATTCCTCTCTGGCACTGATTCTAGCAACCTGCCTTTTCGTTCTGTTTCTCTTCACAACATCCAAAGATTTGCTTTTCATAAAGGAAACAGAATCTTTTGTAAAAAGTGAAATTAGTCAACTTTTACATTTACCATCCGTATCCAGGATTATCTACATTATCTACACTTGCTGAGAGAAGACACAACATGATCATCATCATCATCATCATCATCATCTTTTTCTTCTTCCTCACTCAGATCTTCAATCCCTTCTGGATTCTTAAAATAAACACTCCCTTGACCACAAACCTCCACGTCCCACCTGGCTCGAAGGCTTTATGGGGTCTTGAGCGTTCCGTCGGGGGTCTTAAATATTTCTAGTAGCTGGTGGCTCGAGGAGGAAGACTTCACTATTATGCTGAGGCCTATGAGCTTCTACAGGCCTTTACAAATGGGAGAGACTGACAAAGGAGGATATCTTTTCATCTCCGACTCTGTTTATTTGTTTGTTTGTTTGTTTGAATGCAGGATTACACTGAAACTTGGTGGAAGGATGGTTCAGGAAATAATTGTTTCCGGAAAAAATTGATTACGTTGTTGGTGTGGATAGAGGGTAAGAGGGGGATTTTTTCGCCCACTTTCTTTAACATTGCAATGATAGGGTGTTGTTCCACATTTTCTGAGAATTCTTCACAGATCCTGAAAAAATCTGGCATTTTTTAGGTGACCGATATTTATGATTGTGTGCAATTTGGTGCAGATCCAAATAAAAATCGGGATTTGGTGAATTTAAAACTGGTTTCATAAGGGGTGGGTATGTGCTGTACTGGGAGCCATCCTGGTTTGTTGTTTGTGGAGCTGAGCAAACAAGAGGAGGAGGTGACGTGAGCTGGACAGAGTGATGTCAATCTTGACAGTGGAGACACACCAGTTGTAAAAGTAATCAGGCTACAATCATTTTTAGATACACTCTGGAAACATAGCACATTTTAATGCCAGGTGTAAACGGACAGTAAATGAATCAGACTCAAAGAACAGTTTTCTGCTAAAGTCCTAAAAATACAGTGTTGAAAGGAGCCAGTGTCACTTTTGCATTATGAAGTGAGAATTGTGGAGCATGGTTAAATACTAAAACAGTAGCTCATGTAGGAAAACTCATTATGCTAGTGAAGGGACAGCTGACATATGCTGCCGGTCATAGACTAAATAAGACTGTTGCAACAACACCCCTGAGAGTAATAAACTGACCAACTGAGAATTTCAGTTCTTTTTATCATCAACTTTTCATTTGTAAGAAGAGGAATGTGTTTTTTTCCCCCACAGGTTATATGAAGTCACGTTGCCAAAACAAGACAAAGCTACATCACTAAATTGGATTTATTCTCTCAGATTCCACTGGTGAATGCATATGATGAATTTGTTAACTATTAATAATAATAATAATGATACTAGTGTTGGAGATCATAACTAAACTCAAAACAGTTGTTACTGTTTAAACATGACTTTCATCTCGGGGCTCGACGTCTCCCTCCCATCTGTCTCTCTCAGCTTTCTCTCTTTCTCCATATCGTCCTCCGTCCCTGCCGGTTTTCTACTCCCACTGACGATTTCCCTTTCCAGCTCCTCAAAACACCCACTCACCTCACACACCCACCGAAACCAATGTGTGAGCCATCTTCCCTGCCAGAGAACACACACACACACACACACATATACAGAGCCACCACATGAAACGGCCGCAGAGCTGTAATAGATAGGCAGGGCTCTGGATGGTGACACCGGGTATCCATCACTGGGGCTTATCTGTTGGCCAAGGTGGGAGGTTCAACACAACGCAGCCAGATGTAGAGGAGGCCCGTTGCAGTGCAGCACGGAGAGAGGGATGTGCAGACGGAGTGGGAGAGCAACAGCTGTTCCGTACCTACAAACAAACTAAACGCTGCAAACGCACAGATTCACCAGCTCAATCAAGATCTTCCTTATCAGCATCCATGTTTATGGATATATGCATCTTTGCTTTCCTTTCAAGAGGGAATCAGAAGACTGATATCAATCGCATGTCTGTGCATGGACTGCACGTGTGAGGCTCATTTATTCTCAACGTTAGATACAGAACAAGATGGAGCCTTCTGTCTGTTTTGTGTTCATTTCATCGGTATTCGTGCACGTCTTCTGAGAGCCTACAGATACGGATTAAAAGGTCCAGTGTGTTAGATTTAGTTGAGAGGGATCTATTCAACAAATGAATATAAAATAATGTGATATTTTCACTAGTGTGTTTCATCTAAATTGTACAAATTGTTGTTTTCCTTACCGTAGACAGGGCCCTTTATATTTAAATACATTTACCTCAGGAGTGGGTCCTCTCTACGGAGCTTTTATAACATGCAGAAGGTGAACATGAACAGCAGTTTTTCCGTCTGCTCAGCACTCTGTGCAGCATCTCACAGCAGCACAGCCAACGTTGCCAGATAAGAAGACATGTTGTAACCTCGGCTGTGAAGAGGCTGCACAGTAGCTCGGCCGTAATATGTATCCCCAAGAAATCATTTTGCACACAAGCCACAAACTGGCACTTTTTAAGATTTCTGTTATGTACGTAGTTCAATAAACAAGATAAAAAATTCATATGTACACGAGCCTCCAACTTTCGGACCGAGCCAGACTTGCTGCTGCCCCTCACTATACAGTCGTTATGCTCAGCCAGGCAAACCAGGAACTGCCTCCAGCTCTGCACTTAACAGTACAAACAGGAGATTGTGGAAAAGCTAAAAAGCTTATTTCCCAAAGTGCAAAGAGTCTTCCTTTAAAACTGCAATTTGAAAGCAATCTGTGAAGGCAAAACCGACATAAAGAAATCCATCAATCCATTATATACAAGTTTATCCTTTGAGTGTCGTGGCAGGGCTGGAGCCAATCCCAGTTGACATTGGGTAAGATGTAGGTACACCAAGGACAGGTCGCCAGTGTATCGCAAGGCCAACATACAGAGACAAACAACTGTCCACACTCACATTCACACCTGCAGGAAATGTATAGACTCCAACCTGACCCCAATCTGCAGGTCTGTGGGAGGAAGCCGGGGAACCTGGGGAAAAGCCACGCAGACACGGGTAGAAGAGAAAGGCCCAGAGCCTTCTTGCTGTGAGACAGTGCTAACCTGGGCACCAATATGCCGCCACCTTTACAAAGTCATGGATGTATTGAGGAAGTGCTAGGAACTGGAGAGAGAGGGAGAGGAGAGGAGAGGGAGAGGGAGAGGGAGAGGGAGAGAGAGAGGGAGAGGGATTCATAGTCTTTGATACCTCCGCCTTTTTTTTCATTTATTCTTTTTCTTATTGACTGTTAGCAGAACCACACACAGAGAACAAAACTGATTTTCTTGAAACCTGGTAGATGGGTGGGACATGGATGAAGGAAGCACCCATTAACTTTTGCTGTGAATCGGACAAAGGGGCAGATCTTTCACATTGTTACGCTTTAGACGACTTATATCTAAGAGTGTGTTTATTATGACTGTTGGGTCTTGGTGGAAGTTCATGTGCAGGTTTGATGGGTAGGGAGATAACCTCAATGATGTCATTAACAGTGTCTGGCAGCACTCAGAGGTTTTCTGCCCCCAAACACAAACACCCACACACTAACACACGTCTAACATCACATCTTTATCGCACCCCAGCCCTTCAAAAAGCAGCTTATCACTAATCACAAAATCATGATATACAGCAGCGGGTCGCCCGCCAGACCTTGCACAGAGGTTTTTCTGAGTGACTTAACACATGTCAGAGAGACTTGTAATACTGGGAATGAGGCCAAGTCATCTGCACAAAACATTCTTGGATGCAGCTAATATAAATGAAACGGATGCCAAGCTGACATCAAGGCTGGCTATTGCAGACAATTGATTTTGTTGCTAACTGGACGCAGTCAGTGAGGTTTGGAGAAAGGACGGGGGAACGGTGAGAAAAGCAGTAATTTCAGCTTCATTTACGTTCAACGGACTATAATCTTCAATAAATCACTGGATCATCTTCAGCTGTTGTTTCAGTTTAACTGTGCAGATGTTACTGTTTTCGTTTAATTCCTTGCTGCGTTTATTTCAAAGAGTAGAAAGATTGTGTGTGTTCCAATAAGGTCAATGTGTTTGAACTTTGCCTATAAGGTCACGGATAGTGAAAGAAGCAAACAGATGACTTACTGCAAAAATATTGTGTTTCAAGTCAAATCCTACCAAGGTAAAAGTGTTAAAGTTGTATCTGCCAAATAAGCATATGGTCCTTTTCAGAGTGCTAAATTATTGAGCCTCCAAAAACCAGAATGAAAATATAAATCAGTATCCTGTATAACAAGGTACAAACAGTCATATTTCAAGAGTTCAGAGCTTCTTCTGTTATTTCTGACGAGTTCCAACTTTATCATTCACACTGGTGACCTCATGTTAATCCCAGCGGAGCTCTGCACATCTCCAGCCTCCGTGGCTCTAATCTGCCTCATGAGGGAAACCATCTGTGTGTGTGTAAGCAGACTTCAATGTTTAATCATGATCATTTGTTTGGATTTAAAATCAAATTAATATTAACTACAGCTTTCATATGAATGGAGAGGAGTAAAAAGGACAGTATTAGCCTCTGTAATTTGGTATAGAGGTATACAGTACCATAAGGTAAAAGTCTGTACACTTTTTTACATGTTAGCATGGACACCAATGTTCCAATAATAACCCAATACAGACAATACTCTGAATAAGACACTGCCATGTAAAAGGCATTTTGTGAATACCTTAATAACAATAAAAAGAGTATTTTGACAGCAGTTGCATTATAAATACATTAATACATATCAATCACATTATAACGTACAGTTGAAGTTTTCACAGTATTTTGTGACATCGCCATTTGTTACCAACTGCTTTACGACACATGCTCAAATGTAAACAAGATGGAAAAATAAAGGAAACACTCAAAAGGATAAATAGTAGCATCGTACATCATCATTTTAGGTTGGGGTTTTAAAATTCTGGCAGGGAATGCATCTCTGTACTTGCTGCGATGACAAATTAACTTCCCTTACTAAAGTAATTAATCCATCAATCCATCCATCCATCCACTTAGAGACCCTGTTGAGGGCTACATTTGATTTATGACATCAGCTTTATACAATTGTCACAGGTTGAGTTCTCCCCATGATGAGTTCACTGAACCTTCAGGAAATCCAAAGAAACAGCTGATAGAAACAACCTGAGCTCGTATTGATCAGCTGAGGCCTTTTAGTTTTTATTTGATCTCCGTTAGCTGCTACTTCATTCACAGTCCAGAAGACTGATCACGTTTTTATCTGGACAGGCGACCGTGACAAGTACAGTGTGTGATTTCTAAAGTTAGCCCGGAGATTCTACAGATGCAGTAAAACGCATCATCATAACTTTCCATCATGGTAATTGATAGGCTGTCTGGGGGGAAAGGAGCATTCCTGGAGCCTGACTCCCATGTCTCATTTTCACTAATAGGACATTGCAACGGGGGAGGTTCTGGCACGGGGGAAACAAGGCACATGTACCGGAGAACGGCCAGGGAACGCAGCTCGGCAGACACAACAACTCAGACTGAAAGTAAAGATGGAGGAGGAGGAGTGAGGTGGTAAGAGAGGGACTGAAGAAAGTGAAGAGGAAGGGATGGAATCAGAATAACAAGAGGGAGAGATCGATGTTTCGCCAGAGCAGTAGTGTCTGTTTTTTGTTTTACACACACACATATGAATGAGGCCCTAAAGTGGGACACACGCACGCACACACACTCTTAAGTGTTTATGCTAGCAGATGCTACAGACGTACCTGATTGAAAGACCATGCTGCAGCGGTCTTTCATCACATTGCATCATCTCATAATATTAGTAACGTGAGGCTCCACTATGAAAATAATAGTAATAGCAGTCCGGCCTGAGGGAGTTATGTTTGCAGCAGAAGTAAAATATGACTCTCAGTGGATGTTAATCATGATATTATGCTCTCAAACCTTTGAAACATGTTGCAATCTTCCCAAAGAAGAGATGATGTGGTGTATTCATACGACAGCTGCGGCTCCCGCTAACACCAAAACCAGCCAACTCAAACATCACTTTCAAAACACATCCCTTGGTCAAAATATTGTGATGATTTTTCAGACTAAATTTAACTCTTACCTGATTGGTTGACTTTGATCATATTGTTACTACATCAAACCAAAGAGGGGACAGATTCGATGTGTCCCTGAACGTGGGCTCATTTTGGTGCTGAATGATAACCAGGCCTTGGCCTACACTTCCTCAAGTCAGGTGTGGTGTGTCTTCTTCTTCTCTTCTGCATTACGGCAGCTGGCCTCCTTATGGTTGCAGCACTGCCTCCTTCTGGGTGTATTGCCAATGACTGGCCACTATGTTCTTTCCAGATGCTCATCAGTCCATCATAATTTTACAATTTGGTGATCAATTCCTGCCTCTGTATTAAAAAGTCGCCTGTGTGTTGTAAGGCTCGCTGTGTTCAATCAACACAATGCTCTTCAGATGTTTCCCTATCATAAAACGTGTGCTGCTCAAGGAGCAGTTGGTTGGTTTTCATCTCCAATTTCATGTGACACTGACGGGTGGTGGGATGTGACAGAGTACATTTACTTTGGACTGTACTTGAGTACATTTTTCACGTACCTGTATAAATTCAGGATCTAAGACTTTTCTAAATCAGGGGCCACAATTTATTATTATAAATATTATATGTCCAACATCCATGCACATATCCTGATTCAGTAAGGTGCACATTTAAGTCATTCTTTGTTTAGTGTTAGCTCAATAGCTTTGAGCAAAGCCACACATCATTCAATATTATTTGAACACTGTTCCTTGTTTAAGCATTAAACCACTTAGTTAATGTGCTACTTTTACTTGTACATGAGTACATTTTTGTCTATTGATTTGTACTTTTACTACTGTCTACTTGTAAAATGTTTGAGTACCTCCTTCACAACTGGATACTGATAGTTACTCTATGTTTCTGAAAATATGTTTGTGTGTATTCTGTACATGTCAATGGAGCACTGAAAGAAAAATACCATCCTCCACATGTTGAAAGGGTTAAAGGTTATCACTCAATCATGACTTGGAAACACTTTCCAATTACTTTCCAACTTCATAATCCAGCGTTGTACGTATGGCAATCACGGGAGTCTTCCTTCAGGAAATTCATTTTTCCACTGCACCGTATCCGTCGGCACGTGACTGCAAGGAAACATCCAGCGCTAATACACCAGAACAGTCGCTGTAGCTGATGCCCCCACTTTCCTGCTCACTCATCCATCTTTCCACTGCTGATTTCAGTGTGTCTTACATCTTCCTGTGTTCTGTTAGGAGTTATTATGTATTGTGTTCTGAATTCGCTGCCAGATGTAAATTGCTCGAGAGAGAGATGATGAAGTATTAAAGTCTGGTGTAAGCCTATAAAGAGGATGTTCTTTGCTGTGATTGTGGGTACAAATGGAATAAAAACACAAAATAGATGTCCAAATGGATGTTATTTGAAGCAAACAATACTTATTACATACTCAAAGTTGTCCATGGAAATAAAGACATTTTCAGAACATAACGTTGTTTAAAAAGCACAGTTCGTTACGGCTAAACTTGAGCCAGTTCCTGTTCTTTCTGCATAATTTCCCTGCAGCTACTGGCAGAATTTACGCAATATTTTCATTAAACTGCTTCACACATAAAATTAACTATTTATGACCTAAGAATATACACAGCATGACTTTTAGAAGATACCGTATCAATCGTAGCACACTGTCGGAGTGTGTGTCTATATCTAGGAAATGCCTGGACAGCGTGAATCACTTCCCAGGTTGACATATTCACTGACTCAGGAAAAGGATTATCGCGCCTTCAGACAGAAAGTAGGGGCTGTGTTGTTGTTCCAGGTGACATATGAAATATGATCCAGTTTAATGCTTTGTTCACACCAAACCCGAAGCAAATGTTCGCTTACTCAATGTCGGATCATGCAAATTATTCGCTCAAGTTCAAATATTTCAACTCGAGCAAGTGAAGGTTCCACGTTGCCCTGTGTGACGACAGACTTAGCTATAGAAATATGACGTTCACTTTCCAAACACTGTCAAAAAATAAGCCGAACTCAACTTTATTTGCCGTCTGACTCTGCTCTTCTTTATTTTATTTATTTTGTAATGTCACCTGACAGCAAGGAGGCTCTTGGTTCGAGATTTGTGCATTGACCTAACCTGCCAGCATTAAGTGGAGCAGCCCTGTGCAGTCTCAGCCTCTGACTGCAGAAGCCTGTGGTTGGCCTAAGATTGGCCGAGGTGTAAATGTGTGAAACTCTGTGTCTGTGTGTGTGGTGCAGGACGTTTGGTGAAAAGAACATACCTGCTGAGTGATTCTCTGCTGGATAAATAGCGTTTAATAAAGCTCAGTAGGAAGACTTGTGTTTCCAAACAGATCACTAGGCTGGAGCTCAGTATTGCATAAGAAAATTCAACAACAACCTTGAAGTTAACTGTTTCACTTCCCTCTTTTCATGTTCTATCTACCCGATACTGATGCTCCCTATTTCTTTTATTTGTTAAATGATTGCTAAGGGAAGAAGTGAGGAAACGTCCCATGAGACAGTTACATCAAAACTGAGAGAGTTAATAAATATTAAAGACCATCAAAAAAGAAATACAGTAAAGTTCTCATGACAACAGTTGTTTTATTTAAAAGAAAATAACATAATAGTAAACGAGCATGTCTTTCAGGGTGGTCCCTTCTTGCCTGTCAGATCAAGGTCACGGTCAGGGTGAATAAAACTCAGAGCTGTGACGTGTGATCACTGACAGGCATCACGGCGACTGTGAAGAATGAGGAATGTCGCACTTTCCAAGAGAAATGGACAAATTCATTTTTATTGTTGAAATGAAAGACAAACCAGTGTCCCATCGGGCTGTCACTTTTTAAGTAGTCTGTGCCTTCATTCAAATGTGCGGGGTGGGAAACGTTCACATCCGTAATGACTGGTTCAAATTCACAGTATAAACTCTAGAGAGACATCTGACTGAATAAATTTGCCTTGTGATCCAATTGTATACCCTGTTTACGTATCAGTAAAGGACCTCTTTGTACCATGCACCATTATTAATTACATTAATAACAAATATTGACATATTTTGGAACAGATTGAGTGAAATGTCAAATTCAATCAAACTTATGGATAAAAAGTGACAGCTCATGTCTCTACTTTGTGGGAACATGGCTGCAGTGATGAAAAAGGCCAATGTCAGCGTCATTACAGCTGGAAAAAGGCAGCTAAACTGGGGTTGCAATGACAAATGCTCTTGGAGAAAGTTCACATCCCTCTGTGGAGTTTTGGTGGCCAACACATGTCAACATTCTGACAGAGACAATGCTTGGCAGTGAAAAAGTTTATAGCTACGGAGCTCGAACGTCATTCAGAGGGAGAATTTGTGAAGTAGTCCCTTACTGGGACAGCAGAGCTGCTAGACCTGGAAAGTAAAAATGTATCCAGGTCAGTTTGTTTCAAAGAACCATCACAGAGCAGATAAATGATACAACACATGATAAGAAGTTTTTCTCTCAGACCTGCAATCAGACATAAACAGTCATGGACAACAGACAAAAATGTATTTAAGTAAATGTAAACGTACTACATTAAGTAAGAACTACCTTTTAAATATAGTAGTATATAACCCTTGTGTTGTCCCTGCTTCTCCCGGCTGTTGGCTCCCTCACATAGCCCCCCCCCCATATTATGGCGCACACGTAGCGCAATAGACATGTGAGCAGCCCTTGCATATGTATTTGTTACACCCACGGCACATGGTGTGAGTTTTACAGTCCTTCTTCCTGGGGCATATCTGACACCTCTTCCTCTTACTCGCCCCAAGCGGGGCTGCTGCTAGGGGTATGGAGGAGGCCGGACACTCGGGTCGAGCGTCGTAGTCAACAGCTCTCTGTGCGGCAGCAGCAGCTTTAATAGCCTTCACCACCGCGGCAGACGCGTCCGTGCGGGGGAAGCGCTCCCTTCGTGCGATGAACGGAGTGACCAGAGCCTTTCCCAGCTGCTCCAGGAACACCCTCCGCTTGTTCCGCTTGTCCAGCATCCAGTCTGGGTTGATCTCTCTCCATATCACAAAGGCATTGTAAAAAGAGACATCTAGAATGTTGTGAAATATGACCAGGGGCCAGCGCGCGGTCATCCTCCTGCAGCTGTACGTTCCGATCACCTTGTCTAGGTTGTCCACGCCACCTTTGTTGTGGTTGTAGTCCAGGACGATGACCGGTTTCCCGTCCTCGCGGTCGTAGATGTCGGCCTCAGCGTGCCGTGTGCTCAGGAGCACCACGTTCCTGTTTTTCTTTGGGATGTAGGACACAAGAGTGGCAGTGGGCGTGAATGCGAACTTGGATGAGAACACCTCTCTTCCCCTGACCGCGAGCAGCCCGGTCGGGAGCTCCGGCTTGTTCTTCCGAACAGTGCCGACCACGGTGAGCTTCCTCTCCAGGAGCTGCCGCGCGAGTTGGTAGGAGGTGAAGTAATTGTCGCACGTGACGTTACGACCGTGCAGTCCCTCCGTTACATCGAGCACTACCCGCAACCCCTGGTTCCGTTCTGGGTGTCCGCCGCTCAGCTTTCCGGTGTACACTTGCATCTTCCAAGCGTAGCTTGATTTCGCATCGCAGGCCACCCACGACTTGATCCCGTATTTCGCCGGCTTGCTGGGCATGTACTGACGGAATGGACACCGGCCTAGAGAGAAAAACAGGAGGAGAAGAGATGAGAGGAGATGAGATGAGGACGAGGACTAGCAGCCGCTATCTACATACATAACATAACATAACAAAATATAACATAACATAATATAACATAATAATAATATAAATTTAAAAAAGACTAACCTCTGAACGGAACCAGTTGCTCGTCCACGGTCACTTCGGGCCCCGGGTTGTAGAGGTGCGGTAGCCGCGACACCCATGTGTCCCAGACCTCTCGCACGGCCGCCAATTTGTCCGTGGCTCGTCTTGTGCGTCTTGTCTCGCGGTCGTCGAAGCGCAGCAGTCTGGAGTACGTGTGGAAGAGTTTTAGGGGCATCGTGGCACGAAATATCACCCGGCCACTCTCTGCGTCCCACAGGCTGGCGGCGGCCTCGCCCGGACCTGTACATGCCCGCTAAGATCAGCAGCCCTACGTAGGCGCGCAGGTCGGCTCGTCCATCCTTTCCATTCGTCACCGTATTTCTACGACCTCCTGATCGTCATCTCCAGATGATGTTCTCTACCGTCGGTGTGATGAACAGGTGGAACGTCGAGGCAAGGTCACGGTGCGGGACGTCGCGTGGATCGTGGGCCCGGATGACCCCACTTTGAGCCGCAGCAGAGGAGGAGGAGGAGGAGGAGGAGGAGGAGGAGGAGGAGGAGGAGGAGGAGGAGCAGTGGCCCTCTGCTCGGCTGTACACCCTCGAGGACCATGTTATTTCCCCGTTTCTTGAGGGGAAGGTCTCTCTTTCCACGAGTCCGGTGGTGGTGGTGGTGTCGCCGCTGTCTTGTCCTCCTTCTTCTTCTTCTTCCAAGGAGGAGGAATCTGCAGAAGCATCACCCACTGGGTCGTAATCTTCGTCACCGTCGTCGTCTTCATATTCACCGTCGTCGTCTTCGTCTTCTTCGCTATCGCCGTTGTCTCCGTCTCCGTCTCCGTCTCCGTCCTCTCTGTCTGCTTCTCGGTCTGCTTCTCCATCTCCTTGTCCGTCCGCTTCTCGGTCTGGCTCTTTCGCGTCCTCTTCGGGTTCAGAGGATGGTTGCTGGGAGAATAGCTGTTGGAGAACCTGTTCTCTGGTGAAATGCTCCTGACGCGACATCTTGCCATGGTCCGTGAGAGAGTGGCACACTGAGCCTTATATATGGGTCTAATGTACCCCCCCCCTGATTATCAATTGGAATCAGGTGTGGGTCTAAATGACCCCACGCAGAGCACCACAGGTGCTGGGGGTCGGTGCTGGGGTCTAAATGAACCCTGCAGAGCACCACAGCGCCCCCTCTGGGGGTCTAAATGACCCCTCCCATGACAATCCATTGGTCTCAATTACCCCAGGAGAATTGGATAATGACAATCCTTGGGTCACCCTGACCGGCCAGGGCTTGCGTATGATCACACGCACGCACTCACACACACACACACACACTCTGGGTCAATTAGACCCAGGAACAACACAAGGGTTAATACTAATACGCAGATTGTTGCCTATTCCCTAATGCAGTAGAGTACTACCTCATTATGGTGGTGGGCTCCTTTGAATCCATTTTAGTTGTTTCTTCACCAGTGATGCTGCTGTTGCAGGAGGCGGGATCTAATGTAAACTGCCCACTCGGATTGGATTAGTAGACTAGTTCCCCTTTCATTATTGGTTACTTTCCAACAAGGTGAGGATTTGTTTGAGCAAGTTGTTCTGGCTAAAAATAGAACCATCATCATCACTACCATCTGACATCAGACGTCGAGCCAAAGAGAAGCTCTTCCAGCGCATCACAGCAGTGAGTGTGTCACATGTGTGAGTATGGATCGAGAAGGAAGTTATCAATAATGTCATGACCATTGATAGGAAATAGGTTCTTAACCCCTGGCTTGGAAGAATTAAGCTTTGTTGGACAGGAGCGTAGCTGTTCATAACTTGTTGATCATAACAATTGGACCAAACAGGGGGACGGACTTTCCATCTTCTGTTTGCCCCGGGCCTTTATTACTATTAGCAGGCAAACGACAGTCAGTGGGCATGGAACCGATAGGAAGAGAACGTGAGGCTGAGAAATCAAAGACTGACGAGATGATGCTTCCCTTGAGGATCAGCAAACCCCTGTGTGGGAGCAGAGTGGAGGAAGCAGGGCTGAGGCTCATTGCTCATAAACTCTTAATCTTAGGCAATTTTATCTCACTGTCATTAATAGCAAACTGCTGTTCACGTCCTCTGTGGCAGCGCAGGCGGTGTGGAGCTCTGCTGCGGTTCCACTTTCCTTTTTCATTCCAATTTTCTATATACTTTTATTATATTGTGTAATCATTTCTTTTAAGTCAAAAAAAGAGAGAATCGACAAGAGACAGAGACAAACAACACAACATTCCCAGCTGGGGGCTATTGTTTCATGTGTCTTCTTTGCCCATGTTTATCTTTAGAATAAAAATGTAATCCCTAAGATTTTACTACTTGTATGATCAGGTTTCGGCTTATTCTTTGTACCATTATTTACATCTGATCTGTTTTGGTTTTGGTTTCACATTGTAATTTAGAGAGCGCACTAAAGAACTTTGCATGACATATATACACCTGTTGTCTGCGTTGGCAGCGTCAACCTGTACTTGACATTGATTGGTTTGCCGACGGATGTGCGTCTGATGTTAGCATGTTGTGAATTCAGCGAGTTGTAGTCTTTCCAATAGGAAACAAGGAAGGTGTGAAAACGCCCAAAGTCCCTATGAGCCTGATCGTTGTGTGAGATCACTGCAAAGTCTCCTGACAGAACTCCAGGGAGGCTAACTCATGAGTTTAAGGTGTTGCTAAGTATTTCTTACATGCAATCTCATACATCCTCATGTTGGTCAAACTGTATTTTAAATTAGGTATTTTTTTTTGGTCAAAAACAACATCAGGTAATAAGACCTGAGACATGAGAGGCTGGACATGAGAGACAGAGATATTCTTTCTGTCACCGTACAGGACGCAGGCAGACAGTAGTTCTTCAAACTCTGTGTTAAGAAAGTATACAGTGAAAGTGAAAAAGGCTGATGAAAAAGTATTGACAAGCATTATGGGAAATGTGGTCTTTTTGAGGAAACACTTCATAATGGTTTTGTTTATTCCTCACACCTAACCTCTGGTTCTACCGGACATGCAGAGAGGGCATGGAGAGAAGAGAAGGAGGTGGAGGAGTGCAAAATAATTCTGAGATGCACAGACCTCTCACCCCTCCCTCCTCACTGTCTCTCCCTTCCTCAGTCAGGAAACCCCCAGCGGTTTTGAAAGGAAACTAGATCTCTCATCTCTCATCTGCATGTTGTGCTGGGATGTCCCTGGGATGCCTCATTATCCTGCTCATTATACTCTCCTTTTATTCCCAAACATAAATACTCTCTCCCCTTTGTCTTTGTCTGTCTCTCTCTTTCTCCCTTTTTTTCTCTGTCTCACTGACAATTTCTGTCTCTGTTTCTCCACACCTCTCTGTCATTGTTTCTGTCTCTCAAACTCCCCCAATGTCCACAGAGAGATCCCCAGTCGACCATTAGAGGGCCAGTGATGTAATAAACTGCTCATTAGTCATTGTGATTGACGGCTGGCATTGTGTTGTGTGTGTGTGTGTGTGTGTTGGGGTGGGGGGGTCACTGCTGGGCAAATTCTTGACGTATACCGTACCTACACTGCTGCGGTTATTATTTTGAACTGATATTTTCCCTCCGTTCTTTAAACAAATCTCAAATTTACGTAAATTGTACAAAAATCTGTGACTACAAAAACCCCGAACAAACATTCTGAGCCAGTAGGTGGCGACCAAGTCTATTTCAACGATTCGTCAAATACAATAAAAGAACGCTGCGGTCCAAGTCATGTGGGGGCGAGGCAGACGCCTGTGAATGTCGGTAATGTGCTACAGTGACGCTAAATTAAACTGTAAACTTCTTACTTTTACTAAGTAGACCTAGCAGTGCTAATCAAACGTAGAGAAACCGGTATGTAGCCGCCATTGTTGTTGTTGTATTTGGTGCCTGCTCATTACACAAAGCAACAGTGGGCATGCACAAAGTAAGAGACGTCATTTCTTCCAAATGCTCCGTTTTACATGTACAAGCAGAAACCGAAGAAAATCTACATTTTGTAAGGCAGGAAAATGTTTTTAGTGACTTAAATATAGTTTGTGTGTGGGTGAGAGGCCCAAAACGCATAGGGAACAAAAGTAGTTTGTTTTGCCAAAAAATCTGCAAGTACGGACAGGGGATGTTTTTTCTCATTTCAAGACAGGATGAGATGGGGAAGGATGCAAGAGAATAATTTATATACATGGCTTTGTTGTGTGTGTGGTTGTGCAGAGACAAGGACCAGGTCTATGGCTGCAGATGATCAGCACCTTTCAAAGACTGAATGGTTTATATACGAATAGAGAGTTCAAGGTCAAACTGTAGTTTGTTCCTCCAGGATAGGAGATGTACCTTATCATATCTGATATCATATGAACTCACCTGCCTTGAAAGTTGTCCATGCATCACTTTAACGCAGTGCCCTTTGGAAACGTCCTGTTGGTTTCCCGAAGCAGAGCATTTAATCTGACTATTGACAGAAAATGCTACAAATTCAGTGTCTTCATGACGTTTTTTATAAGGCTGCATCTGCAAGCTTGTAAAACATGAGGCTGGTGTTTTTAGTGAAGACCACATTTTTTTTATGGGCCTAAATAAATTGTTGTTATTTTTATTCTGAATACTGAAAGCCACTAACTTTTTCAGCAGATCTTACTCTGTAAGGTCTTAAAAAGTCAGAAAATATATAAAACTCTAAAATTCAACAATCTGATATGGGCTCTGTGGTTCTTTCTCAATAATACAGATATTAGTTACCAGTTCCATGTTGGTCTTATTTACAGTTATATTACAGCATTCTGAGTCTATAAACACCCCGGTCAGAATCTTTGGCAGTATGAACTGTCTCTGCCTGTAGCTTGAGAGATAACATGGTGTTTTCAGGGTTATTTATGGGGAAATGTAATAAATTCTCTTAATATTCGTTCTGTTTGTCGTAGTTGACATCGGTCTTAAATTAAATTACATATAATCTTAAAATAGATGAGGAATCAGACGCATCAGGCTTCATTGACAAGAAGCAGAATATAAATATAAGAAAGAAAAAATATATATATAATATCAAATATTAGCAAAATTATCCAAGGGAAAACATGCATAGTCCACGTGAATCATGAATAATTATGCATTGAACTTGTTGCTATTCAAATTAAATGTAAAGCCCAATTAACAACAGTGGACTCCTCCCTGTTAATCATCCAGGCAGGGGGGACAGATGGAGAGTGCAGCGTGCTGGTTGAGGTGACCTCTGTTCAGGAGCCCGTCAGACAGAGTGACGTCCCGTCTCACTCACAGATTTTCCTCTGAATGCAGATATCGCAACGGCAACAACAAGCGGCGTCATAACACGTCAGCTCCAACAGTCATTAATCACAACTGTCGTCCTGCTTGTCTCCTTCCCACCGAGACAGGCCCCTTTATTATGTCACGTCACAATAGTGGCCATTGTAGCTGCCACTCTTCATATATTCTTCATCTTCCTTTTTTGACAGAGTGACAGCTCAGCAACTGCTGGGTATAAACACTAAGATGCTAGAACTTAGACAGACTTAGTGTTAAAGTATTTTTATAAAAGCATCTACATTATTACTTATTCGACGTTTTTGTGCTACTACTGAATTCTTCAACGTGACAATCTGTGCTTTCTGCTTGATCCGCCCTTCAGTCGAAAAGAGCGTAAACACCTGACGGATGGATGATTGTAAAGGCTGAAGGACAGAGTGTGAAAGTAATGGACAGAAGAGTGGCAGGGAAAGATGGACGAAGACTGTGAGGGATGGACAAATGAAGGGAGGAGAGGAGGGAGGCGTGACGTTGATTAATGACTCCCTGGTGTGAGCACGTGTGTGATATGAGGAATGGTGCTGGTGTAGTGATGGTCACTGCACACTGTATGACCACCTTTATTAAACCGCGTATATTAAAGTGATACTGCATACCTTTTTGAGATACTTCAGAATTATTCCCTGTCAGTAGTGAGTCCTCCTCAAACTGTTCTACAATTTACTGTCACTTTTTATTGTTTGTGCGCTGGACGTTGTGTTCAGAGTTTTTTATAAACAGTAAATGCCGCGGAGTGAAATTAAAAAGCTTAGTTTTCATTCTACCTGGTTTATCTTGCAATCTAGATTTCTGTTCAGTAACTGACACAAACCAGAGACCATTCATTTCATTAAGGAGTCAAGATTATCAAATCAAACTAATACTTTTGCTTTTTTGCACTTACAACATGAAAATGAAGTCAACCAGTTTTTTGTAACGTCACTTTACTATGACACATCGCCAAGCAGTGAGGTTTTTAGGGCACAGACTAACTCCTGAAGGCCGCGACCTTTGCCCTGCAAAACTTCCTGTCATTAGCCAACCAGATGATAACATCCTGGTGACATCACTGCTCATCCATCATTTGACAGTCCGGAGCGGCTGCTGCCGTGATTGCAAGGCCACTGATAGTGATTGCTGATTATGGTAAGCACTCTGGCAATTGTGTGCCTGTTTGTGCATGCTTTTGTGTGTGTGTGTGTGTGTGTGTGTGTGTGTTATAGCAAATGAAGCTCCTCCTTCAGTCATTTGCATAGATGTGTTCTCATTAAAACCTGATTACCGTTCAACCTGCTGACCCTAACCATGAACCCTGACAACTGCACAGCTTCTTCCTCTTAGTTTTCTCTCTTTACTGTTTCTCTTTTTGTCATCTCATCCCTCCCATCCTTTCCTTTTTACCCAGTTTTCGTTTAAGAAATTTGATTAGCAGCCCTCTGATAGGGTGCCTTGGGTGTACCCCCCCCCCCCCCCCACATCGCCCAATGTCTGCTGCAATTCGCTCCTCCCCCCTAAGACCACCAAAGGATAGTCAGTATATTTAACAGATGGATGGTATATTTAACAGATGGATGGATGTTTGATGAGTTACTGATGCTGTTTAGTAAAATTAATCATGATTATAAATGGCTTATCACCATCATGAAACATATTTCAATGCCTGAAGAGTCCAGGAACATGGTCCCTAAAATGTTGTGGTTAGACCTTGGATAATAATATCCAACCAGGCAGATCCACGGCGCTCACCATTGTTGCACTTAATCATAGTGTTTGTTGCGTTGGGGGTATTAAATAACCCCCTCTGATCTGGGTTTCAAGAAAATATTAGGTTGGCTATCATTACCTCCCATTTGTAATAGAACAGAACAGGCCGCGGTTGCACTATCATGGAACCATGCGAACCACAAAGCCAAAAAAGATACTTTAAAGTGACACTGCACCCCACAACCCATCCAACCTTTCCCCTAAATCTTCTCTCAAGTGAAAAATGGGTGGAAACTAATACAAATCCCCACAATCCTCTTTTGCTGCAACCCCCCCCCCCCCCCCCCCCCCCCCCCCCCCCCCCCCTCCCCCAGGCCTGGACTGCTTTTTGCAATCAAACACACACACACACACACTCAAATTCTTCCTGGCTGCACAACTGTATTTAACACCTCTTGCCTCCCGTGTGTACCCACCCCACCCTGACTCTGGTGTGTTTGTCTTTTCACGCTGTATACTGCAAAACTAATGGTTGTAGGCCAGATACACTCTGTTTTCATGGAGAGAGAGAGAGAGAGAGAGAGAGAGAGAGAGAGAGAGAGAGAGAGAGAGAGAGAGAGAGAGAGAGAGAGAGAGCACTCAGCTTAGAAAAAATAAAGATTGAAGAAACGAAGATATGGAATCTGCCATTGTGTGCTTTTCTCAGGATGTCATTTAGACCCTGAGTCTGTGCAGTAGCGATCAGGGGATAGAGCCTGGTACAAGTTCTCAGTCTCAGCTGTGTATCATGGCATTTCACCCGGTTTTTATAGTAGTAGTAGTAGTGTTTATTTATAAAACTAAACTTACCGGAAAAATTTGCACTTGAACAAACATCAGTGTGATAAGAACTCCCTAAAATAACAGAAAGTAGCTTTGGGACAAATTTATTTGACATGTATTTTGGTGTTTTAGTTTGATCCATGTCCCATCTGCTAACATGGAGGAGGAAGGGTTAGACCTATAGCCACCAGGGGGCGATCAAGAATGGCTGTGGAATATGGCTGAGACAGACAAAGGAGATGCTGAAGGGAGCATGGATGAGATAAGGGAGGTACAATTCAAACTTTAAAGGATAACTTGGTTGTTACAAGTAAGGTCTTTCAACATTGGGTTTAACAGAACTTTTTGTTAAAATTAGAAGTCTACTGTTGCTTTGAAATCACTTTGATGATCAAAAATAAAAACAATGAGCTGAAAGACACTCAAACACAGTGGAGTTGACAGAAAGTGCCGGATTAGGTGATTAGTCTTTTGGGGTTCATCAGGAAGAACCACTTTTTTAGAATAAACTGTATCAGTGAGGCTTAAAGTATTATAACTTTAAAATTTATGAATGCATTATCAGTCTTTATTAATCACAGCAACCGATTTCAGTAATTTGTTTCTACCAATCCCACTCAAAGTTTACTGATCTAAGAAATCCGCAGCTTGTTTGTAATGAAAACTTACTCACTCCCTGAACATTTGCCACATGCCTGATAATCACCGCCACGCGTAATCAATCCTGTTTTACCGTTTTATGATCCCCAATTGAACCCTTAACTTTTCGTACTTGTTGCAAGGCGCTGGCAGAGAGCGGAGGGTCATGCTGTGAAGGAAAACAAGACTCTCCCCCAAGGCACAAACAAGCCGAGCAGGATATGTCAAGGTGACCTCAGACAATTAAGATCCCCTTACTGATAAAATAAGACGAACATTTGTTGGACATCATCTTATTTCCATGAAATCAAATAGAATAGAAAAGGAGAGACGAGTATCAAATAGTGTGTGTTGGTGTGATCGTGCTCATGTCCACCAGAGACTCCGTGTGTGTCCACATGGATATTATCTGCTTCACTGATTAACTCTCTCTGCTAAAATGTTGTTTCATAGTCCAACGGATGATCAAGTTTCCGAGCTCCAATCTGTGGTGAGCAATGTATTGCCAATAATAGCGTTTGCATGCGCCTTGAGAGCCAGAGCCTAATTCTAATTACGGGAAACCTCTTGGTTCGCCAACAGCTTTATCATTTCTAATTGCCCCTGTTTCGAAACTAAGTTGTCTGCGCGTTGAGCAACACTGAGGGATCTTTTGGAAGGTGCCGTGATACTGATGTTTTATCCTTCATGTGTCTCGCATGAACACACCCGAAAATATTCCTTGTCACATCCAATGATAACTAATTCGGAACAACTTCATTTCCTCAAACATTCTCTGGAGGATGGAGAACAACTGCAGGGAGGGTTACACTAGAAAAAAGAAAAAACCCTGAGCCTTCTAAAGCAGATACACATCTGAGATGCTGAGCACAGACACGCATCTCATGATCATTAAGCAGATACAGTCAAGGCGGCATTATCTGAGGAGCATGGAACATAATGAACGACTGAAACAGTGGAGAAGATGAGACCCCATGGGAGAGAGGGAAAGAAGAGGAGCCTGGGGATAAGAAGACAGGAAAATAGATTATGGAGGGAGAGGTCTGAGGGAGGAACTATAGGAAAATACCAGAGGTGGAAATGGTGGAAAAACAGCAGAGAAAAGCAGAGGATATAGTGTCTTGTGGAAGGTCAGGAGAATAAATGTTGATATGCTTTGCAGAAAGCTCGGCCTGAAATATCATCTAAAGGCAAACGGGATAAGAAGTCAAGAGAATAAAAAAAGTGTGTTTTTCAACCTGCAGCTGCAGCTTCTTGCACATGTCTGGCTAGCGAGAGCCTGCTGAAGCCTCGCTATAACCGGCGGCTGGATGATGAGGTGCCTATGACGTAGAGATGGAGAGGGAGAGTGGGGGAGGAAGGGCTGGATAAGACGGGAGGATCACAGACAGATTCTAACCTTAAACCCGACCGTCACATTAGGTCACTTTCTGAGCTTTGTCACCTTGTAAATTCTCATGGAGCATTTAAGGTTTTTGCTTAATGATTTCCACTCCTCACCATAGCCACACCACACACTTTCAAATAAAGGGCTTTTACATTTGTGCATGTTTCAAAGTCCAGAAATGGTCCAGAATTTGGTCCTGACATTGTCCGGTGTTTGCTATTCACATATGAAGAATGCAGTATGAGATTGTCTGAGTCGGATGCGTTCACAACCACAGGAACCTTTTGCGAACGTTCAGTCAGAACCAGTCTCTTGCCGTCCCTGCAACTTGTTTGAGAATTTCAGGGTCGGTCCTTATCACTAAAAGCTCTAGAATCTTGTTGTCTTTCTAAGTTGACATCTTCGTCTGCATCATCTATGTGTACGGCTCGTCTTTTTCATCCTGAGATAGTTGGATTCTTCCAGTTTCACGTCCATCACATGTTAAAAAACTTCCTAAACACATTCACTTGATCATTGTGAATTTTCCAGAAATATCCCTGATGTATTCCGTGAGCTGTACTTGCATGAAGGTCTGATCCTCACTGTTAGCTTATGGACCCTGACGCACAAACACACACTTGTAATCACACTCACAAACACTCTCAACCACGTGCTGGGACCATATGAATTAATTTTACCTGCCATCCATGGGGTGGATACGAGTTTTCCTGTCAAATTAAACATTTTGGCAATAAGAGAAAACTAAATAAACTGCTCCAATCCCTGTACGATTGTTTTGTACGAAACAATGCGTGAGCTCACACTCTGTTGTTGTTACCTCATGTTGCTTTTGTTCCACCTTGAATCTAAATTCAATTGGCATCACCTGCCCAAACAAACTAAACCAAACTACTTCTAATAAAAGATTGTGACTGTGAAAGCACCTCGAAGCCTCCACCGCCTCCCTCAGAGTCCCCCATTGGACATGTGCTCACAGATGAGGCCATCAGAGATGGAGTTGGAAGAAGACCCAACATCTGGTGGACATTTTGTCAGGAGTCATGGCCCTTCTCCCTCTCCTCCTATTTATTTGTTTTTTCCTCCTCCTACCCCCTCCTGTCTTACTGGCTTGCATCGGGCCGTTCCTCAGTGTTTGCACAAGGAACCGAAGGGCAGAAGCTACAGCGCAGAGTAAATTGTGTACTGAGATCAAATAAATTGTGTCAAAAATTGTGTGTGGGTGTCTTTATTGTCATGTTTCTGTACATTGGGTGTCATTGGAGAAGACTAGGCTCATGCACCCTCTCATTCATCACTCTACCCCAGCCCCTGAAGGAGGAACATGATTATTCTTGACAAACAGTGCTCTTGAGGAAGGAGCAAAAGTGCAGAGAGCTCAACAAGCCTATAGTAAAAGAGGGATCCTTATGTTCCTTCGTCATATCTGTGGATTAATAGACATGAGCTGGGTACCACTTAGAGCTGAGACGGCATCGCACAGTTAAGCCTCGCTCTTACATGCTGATCTCATTTTACCTCCGTAGATCCGGTGGTTTTGGATCAGGTTTTCGGCTCAGCCCAGTTAAGCATGGATTCACTTGAGCGGCTCGGGCCTCTTTAGTCGGTCTGATCCACAACTGAGCGCCGCAGCCACAAAAAGTAATTGGGCTGACACATGACTGTGTGAATATGTGACCATGTGGCTATTAAGAAGAATGCTGTCACACGTTGTATGTGGATACAGATACAGTTCTTGGATTTCATACAGATTTCTTTTTTATAGATCTCTAAATTCCTCTTGCATTTTGTCTGTGGTGTGGACCAAGTCAGATTCAGATGACTCTCTTAGCTGCACACAAACGAGTAAATCACAACTTGATGAATGCCATGTGTTCAAGAGTTCTGTTCTTTAGAATAATTGATGACCAAGTTTCATCCACAAAAAGGATGAGATCAAAAACTTCACACGTTCAGGTAATGTTGGAAATCAGCAGAAGAAAACTACAAAGTTAGTTGTAAAGAAGAATTTGGAGGCCACACAAAAAAGGAAAAGGAGCATTTTACCACAATGTCCACATTGTGTCATCAGAGAAGTCTCAGACTGTGACAGAATTGAGGAAGAAATTGTTTAACATGTTTGCATAGGAAGTCTAAATGTGTGTGTATAATGTGCCCGGGATGGTGGTGGGGTTTGAACTCAGACTTTCCTTATTTACTATTATGTATCTGTGTGCACAGTATGAACTTTGTTTATAATTTCAACAATAAATGAATTATTTTAACATCAAAATGATGTGATATCGGTATTATGTTTCTCTTTTTGTATTATGTTTCCAAAGTCCCTTGTAACACTTTTTTTTCCTTCCGTTTTATTGTTACTTTGAGCTTTTGTCAAGTGTATTCATCTGTTCATAATTAGTTCTTGCATGAGGCTCAATATGTTGGCTGCTCTTTTTTTCAGTGAAAACAAACAAACACAAAAAGCAATTGAACCATTTTGTCTTTTTTATTAAATTCATGCACAAAATTTTGAACCACTTGAGTGTGTTGGCCTAAACAAGGCCTAAGTGACACAACACACTGCCAAACAACAAAAAATAAATAGTAGTAGATTACACCTTTAAAGACATAATGCTAGAAAAGGCACCTTTTTTGCTGTATGCTGTAGACAGCCATGGTAGCTTTGCACACACACATGAATGTGCACCCATAAACACACACTAATCAAGATTTCCAATGCCTCAGAGCAGCACCTAATATCCGTGCAATAACAACGGTGACCAATCCAGAGCAAGTGCCCTCATAAACAGCATCTTGACGTGCAACTGCTTATGGAAACTCTGTTCTCCTTATAGTCCTGAAACAGAACAAAGTGTTCTGTCCACTCTGAGAAGGAAAAGTTAGAAGAGGAACCTCTGAAGGTACCTCACAACAAGGTTGCACAAAGGAGACGCTCTCTAAAAATGGGCTCTGGAGTCACTGCAGGATCTAGAGGATGCTTTAAAATGCCTGAGGTTCTCCATAAAATCCTTCTCGTGGTGAGAAACAATGAGGTGTTTTTAGCTGAACACCCCCCAAAAACAAATCCTCCTTTAAAGAGTGTGCACCTCAGCTCCGCCACTACAGAATCGCCTCTATCATCCACCATAAACATCTCATTTCATGGGTGGGTGGGAGTGGTTGAGAGGGCAGAGGATGGTGCGTGCTGCATAGCTCGATGTCATATTTTCCAGCGAGAAGAAAACAAGTCTATTTGTGAAGTTGCCACAGGAGCAGAATGTACCTTTTCAACAGGAGCATGCTACGCGTGTGTGTGTGTGTGTGTGTGTGTGTGTGTGTGTGTGTGTGTGTGTGTGTGTGTGTGTGTGTGTGTGTTTGCAGGAGCCTGCTCGGTCAGTGTCTGGCTGGTCTCTTTGGCATTTGTGCTGCTGTCATTGGGCAGCTTGGCCGGAGAGCCATGTTATTACCACAGCTCGGTTACACACAGGCACGATCCACAATGTATTGGAATACACAGCAGCTTTCAAAAACTCACACTGACATTCCATCAGACAACCTCGAATTAAACAGGATGTCATATAAGAGGTATTTTTCTTTAGGTGTTAAAATAATTGTTTTTAACACATGTTTTTCTAAGATCTGCATTTCCCTGTCGTCTTCTTCCTCCAAACTTTGACATCCCTCATCAGTGTGAGATAATGTATGTGTGTGTGTGTGGGAGAAGAATAATGAAGCAGAGAGAGCGTACAAGGCTGTAATTTAGTAAACCATGAGATTGCGGGGGTATCAACATGGCAGAACAAATCAAATGTCACAGTCGCCCCGTCTCTTTCTCAGCCACTTTCCCATCAAGGGTATAGTTAGCATGGTGGGTATTAGTCCATACCCACATCCCTTAGCCATAAGTTTGAGGTCAGTGCTGCTGTTTAAAACCGGACCAGGCGGCACCAGAACAAAACAACGCCAAGGCCTATCAAACATTTTCCACAGCAGTTTTTGGGTCAGTGAACTCAAGTCAAGGAGTAAATAAATGTGCTCTGTTTCCTGGGAAAGCTGTATCGACATAATGACAAAGTCGACATGTGCCACTTATGCAAAGGATTTTAACAATGTCTTTTCCCCTGGGAGTTTTTAGTTGCATCATTACACACATCATTGCATCATTGCATCATTACACACATATATATAAATATATATAAATCTTTCCCTTCACCTCATATATCCCTTTTTTCTGCCTAAACCTAACAGAACCGTATTTAACCATGGCATTGACACTAGCATGCCATTGAATTAATAACATCCTGATTTACATTGCTTTAATGTGGATTTCTTCTTGACTTCAAACAGTCACACCTTGTCTTGTTACATCTTTGAAGAAAGGTTTATAAGAATCCCACTATCACAAAAAAGTAATGTGACACTGGCCGATTACACCCATCAACACTTACATCCCATCCCAATGTTTAGTGCCAGTGCCAGAAGTGATGTGCCACTTTTGTAGCGGTTCGGAAAGTATGGGTCTGGTTCGTGGACAGGCCTGTTGAATGTTGGAAATTAGAAATTTGATGTTTGCCTTTTAATTAGCTGTTAGCACATCTTTCCTTAATTTTACATAATGGCCTTACCTAAACCAAAGGGTTTGGTTTCTAAAGTTACCATATTTTACCCAAATGGTTACGGTGCAAATACTGAGCTGATCTAAGCAGATTAGGTATTGGTCATGACCGTGCCAATCCACAATAGTAACAAATTACTCAACCTTATAATTATATACATCATTAGATCAGTTTCCAAAATAGATAACAATCATTCATTTTGGCACCATTGCCATGTTTGACTTCCTGTTATCTTAAATATTCCAATGATCTCCCAGTGAGTTTTACAATTTGACAACAACAAAGACCTGGTTTCTAATCACATTTTATTTGCAAAGCCCATATTCACAAATCAATGTCTCATAGGGCTTAGCTTTTGAGAGGGTATGTTAGGAATTGAAGGTCTGCCTGTTTTGTTTCCATCCTCCCACCTCTTTTTTGCTGTGCATCCCCGGTACTGGTATTCCTTCCAAAACTACGAGAATACCTGTTTCTGATCAAGCAACCAACTCCTCAACTGCTTCCTGTATTTAAGGACCATCTTAAGCAACCAGACGCTGCCTAATTATCAACCTAAGCGGTCAGACACCACGGCTGCTACTCAGTATCTTGCTTAGAAATTGTTGTGCTGCTTAATTTGCCTGCTTTGCGAAATTGCATTTTTGTCTCTGCTCAGGATCATCAAGTCGACCCCGCAACATCTTCACACTCAGCCTGCTTTTTTGTGCTCTGCTCTGCTCTGCGTGCCCAGTTCGGTTCCTGGTTGTTGTTTGACTTTCTTTTTGGTAATTGTCTGCTGGTTCAGCTTTGGAGTCTGATCTGTGGATTGGACACTGGACCCATACTAAGAACTTATGGATTCCTCTCCTAATAATCAGCCAGCTCTGCATATTCTATAAAATTGCTACCAGTTTGAAAAATTTATAAAAATGCTTTCTGTCTCTACGTCTTGGTTTTCAATACTTCTGACAGTCTGATTCAATTCTGATTCCTAACATGGTGATCTGAAGATACTCTGAGCTGAGGTTTAATAATTGAGATCTGAAGATGAAAAAAAAAAATAGATTCAGTGACCCCTTGAGCTAAAGGTATTTTGTAGAACTGTAAAAAGGGAGAAAATGGTATTAATGGTATTGGTATTACAAAAAAATGTAACAGGTTTTTGCAGAATCGCCCAATATGGGCTTTCTCGTCTGGTGGTAAGGTTGTTGCAATGACACGTCACTTTCCCTGTGTCACAGTAACCCACATTTAGAAGCCTTTGGAAGCTTGCTGGGGGATTATTGCTATAAACCCAGAGCCTCCCAAAGGTTTACTGATTAACCTACTTTGAAAGTTCTTAAGATTCAGCTGATGTGGACTGTGTCGTGTTAAACCAGCAAGGTGAAGGAAAGCCTCCCTTCATCCATGATTTAACTGAAACAGGGGAACATTTGTTGCAGCAGTCTGCTCGATCAGGTTGCTGAGCTCAGGGACTTGCACACTGGGATCAGTGAGGATGGGTCATGACAGGCAGAAGTGACTCAAATGCAAGGTTTGTACGCTGGGATGTGAGAAAGCTCCAGAACAATTGAGCTTATGAGGTCATTGATATGCTCCTATAGTGTCAAAACCAGCGTGGGAGCAATGTAATTGCAGACATTGCAGTACTTTACAAAGCAAACCCATAAGTTCACATTACAAAGTAGTTTACAACGCAGGTCAATCACATGCTTAGTACTGTAAACATTGTGCGGAAGGTTGTACCGTAAAACCATGGGAGTATATTCTATTTACCATTTTCTCAATTTTGTTAGTTTGCAGACCAATTACTGTAAATATGTAAATGAAATCATTTCTTTCGACTACAATTGAACTATAAATCTGGAAAAACAGTCGTGCTCTAGAATACAAGAATAATCACTGTAAATTTTCACAGTTTCAGGGTTCGTCCCACGTTCAAATCTCAGACAACTCGTCCATCAGTCATGTTCAGGGCCATGCTGTTAAGCCTGTATCACTACTTTTACTTGGTGTGTCAAAATGAAAATTAGCCAATCAAACCTTCTTAAAATATCCTTGGCCAGATTAAAAGAAAATATAAATGATGAATATCACATCACAAATTATATCCCAAGTGGGAGAGGCTTGTCACCAAGAAACAGAAGAAGACGAGAAATAAGGGGAGAGAGAGAGAAGAGACATTAATAATAGACTAAAAAACTAAGAAAGCAGATCATATTTTATTGAATTCTCAATCCCGTAGAAGGTTTTAACAAGGACCTCCTAAATATTAAATATTGAATAAGTCTTTAATCCTAAATCCTTTTAGAACTGCTGCTTCACCGCAAGAATGTTCTGAGTTTAAACTTATCGACTGGAGCCGTTCTGTGTGGAGTCTGCTTTTCTCCTGTGTCTGGGTTTTCTCTGGGTACTGCAGCTTCCTCCCACAGTCCAAAGACATGCTGCTTATGTTAATTGGACACTTTAAATTGCCCAAAGGTGCAGAGTATGCATCACCCCCCTCATGCTTTTCATTCAAATTGAAATAACTTTTAATACTTTCAAGGATATGTCTACAACCTAATGGGACAGTGGGCCCAAGTGGTCCATCCAACGACCCCCCCGCCATTTCCAAGCACTCATGGTCCTTCTAGTGAAGCAACAATGAGCATTCCACCTGGCCCAGTCGGTGAAGAGGACTCGCTTTGACACAGCCATAGGAAAGACATCCACTATCTGGCAGTTCTAAAGCCACACTGACCTTCTCAAACCTTAACTAGCTATCAGACAGTTTGGGGAATGGCACCACATTCGTCTGGTTTTGATCTGGCAAAACTTCCAAAAGCTTTTGGGACTGTGGCCTTAAGAGAAACTAATCCCGAGGCAGCTAATTTGACACAAAAATAACTTTCCACCTGTCATGTTAAGGTGCACAGTGGAGGGAAATTTCTGTCATGTGCGATTTGACTGCAATGGGAAATTGTCTGAGGAGTCTTTTTTCCACCCACCTTCTTGATCCCTAAGAGTTATGCCCTTGGACTGGCAGAGATGGGTCACGACCCGCTGTGACTCAGAGCCATTGTTCAAAGGGTGGGAAAGAGGAATAAGTGAGAGATGGAGTGGAAAACCAATGGAAAGTTTCTTATTTGAGAGAAAGTCATTTTCGTCCTCATCCTATTTATCTTCTTCTCTCAGACTGTTGTGGAGAGGCGTCTCATATATCTTAATGATGAATATGAATTTGTTGTGGAGCTACACGCAGGTTTGCAGCCAAGTGGCGCAGGACTGACAGCGAGACTGACCCAGACTGACAGTTAGACAGATAGTCATCCTGCACGCCAATCTCACCTTGTCCTTTGAGAGGCTAATGTTTCTGGGAAAATCCCACTCTGCTTGCTGCCCTGTCAGTTTCTTACAGCTGGCGTGGGCATATGGATGGAATGGATGGGATCCTGTGAGTGGGTACGGGGATGAGAGTGGGAAGGATGTGGGTGAAGGAGTGGATATGGTTGAGTCCACGGATGACAGTGATTGGATATAATCTCCCACCTCTACTTCTTTCTCACCTCCTCTAATTGCATCCCTCTACTCACGATGTTTACGACATAGACACAGAAACCAGGTTTGAACAGCTCAGACACTTCCCTGGCAAACGAACCCCCCCGAATGTCACTTACTCTCTGCAACACTTTAAATCACCTCAAGTCCCAGAGTCCAAGGACAAAAAAATACACTTTAAATGAAGACAACAGGATGCAATCCTGCAGGAATATGGTGGCTACAGAGAGCGCTTATTTTTCTTTACAATGATTTCCCTCGACTTCCGTACAAATTAGGTGCCATTATTGGGTGGACGAACCAGGACATTTCATCTCCAAAGGGGAGGGTCGGACTTGGACGGACTGTCTAAACAAAAACGCAACAATGGCTTTTATTGTCACGCTGGCTCAAACTCACCCACACACCCCTGGCAGGGAGCGCAGCTTTCAGTGGAACACACCGTCACTAAGCATAAAGTTGATTTGGCTGATAATGAACTTGAGCGGTACTCTTACAGAGACATGAGTTACATTTTTCTCTCTTTGTTTCCACTCCACCGAGCTTCCAGCTTTGTTGGACGGAGAGATAAAGGAAAAAAGAGGCTCTCACAAACAGAAGTGATGGAAAAAGCTTGTCCTTGAGTATTTTCCAACTGTGTTTTCTTTAATACCGCACTATAATAGGTTTTCTTGGATCCGTCTATTCCCTGTTGCCTTTCATATGTGTGAACAATGAAGATTGGTGGCTGCCCAGCGAATGCAGCCATCCCGGCTGGCACCACGCATCCATCACTGTGCTGGCGAAGTGGCTGTTTAAAGCACAGCCTGTTCTGCACTGGAAAGCCTCTGGTTGTTAGTGGTTAACCCAGGGTTCCCCACAGGGATTGCTGCTCCCTCGTCATCCCGCCAACCTCCCACTGAATTGCATTATGTTTCCGGTGTTAATGACGCAGGAGTGATCCCTCAAAAGTATATGATGGCATATACATTAAATGGAAAGAGATTACCATATTTTCCATGTTTTTTGATTTTACCAGGGAAAAAAAGGATTTTCCTATAACACCAAAAGTTCCTTTACACAGAAACATGCTACATTGGTCCTGCACTATGGGAAATTCTGTCTTGATTGTTGCAGAGTGCAATCGAATCAATTCACTGGTTTCAACACAAATTCTTTCTACAACTTCACAACCTTGTAGACGAAGCACTTGTAATTTTGTAGCCTAGGAGGGCCTCCGTTAAACTGCTGAATGTTCAACACAACAGGTGGTTACTGGATGATTCCAAGAAGAAAAACACATCATTTGCAATGTGACCTTCAAAGATGGGTGATGTGGTATCTTTTTGAAGGGACAGTAGGTGAACTACTGTAGCTGGTGAGATAGATGTGCCTGTTGTTGACATTAAATTCACACAATGTATTTAATAGACTTAATAATATTTGTTGTCTTATAACAAATCCTTTCTTGTTGAGCAGTTTGTACACAGCAGAATTAAATAAAAGTGGATAAAGCAACAACGCTAATGACAGGGCGATGCATATTCCCGATTAGGCAATACTTTCTTTTAACCTTTTTTTTACCTTGTGATATTGCCATGACATCATCATGATGTTATTTATACTATATGATGCCAAATGACTGGTTGATTGAAATAACCTATAGTTCTTCTCTCTAATCTAATTGGTTGTAAAAGCTAATGCATTCATCACTATGACATTTGAGTTCATAGTGATGTGATAATGATGATAAGCTTTAGGATGTGACTATAGTCCTATACGATGTTAAGATAAAATAAAATGCATTTGTGAACTTAATTTTCGGACTTCTTAGTGGTATCACACAATATATGATGTCAATTGATGAGGGATGTTTTATTGATAAATATAAGCTTTAGATTGTCCCTCTATTATTTGCTGATATACAGTATCATGGTAAAAGTGCTTTGACCAATCAGCTCCAAGTTAATGAATTACTTTTCCCACCGGTGAAGATCCATCCATTTGCTATTGACTTATTTTGTACACACACACAGAGAGAGGCAAAAAAAAACACACTTTGCTTGCACACCTATGCCAGTGCACATCAGTTATTTCAGCTTCCTCCATGGCCTTGAAGATCAGCACAGTCAAGACTGACTGGTTACAATGTAATCTTATGGGGCAACAGCTGTAAAAGGCTCCACTTGTTATTTTGGCCCCTTCCAGTGTATTTGTGGCACATCAAAGAATGTCTCCAGCATAACGATGGGACATGTGCGATGTGGTCTCACAGTGTTGTGCAGTGTCTATGGTTTCGTCCATGGACACCAAGATTGGGCATCAACAGATCCAACTCTTTACGGCATGGCTGTTCCTCCTCTGAGCACATCACCTCACATCACCCACAGGAACACTACGAGTTTCAAGAATTATGCAACCCTCCTCTGCTTGCTGCTTCTCTCTCTCTCTGTCTCTCTCTCTCTCTCTCTCCTCTCTCTCTCTCTCTCTCTTCTCTCTCTCTCTGTATTCTCTGGCACAAACAAGTAGGGAGGGCCATCAAAGTCAAATGCTTCATTGTCAACATCAGAAAACGTTTCACGCAGTATATGCCAAACTCCTCTCTCCAACTCTCTCTCTCTTACTCACTCACGTATCCACCTTCCTGCAACAACAAGTCAAGATTCCACAGGTCTCAGTAAGTACCATTCATTTACACACCCACATTTATAAACATAGGGCCCAGTGGAAAAATACCGGAATTCCCCTTTAAAGTATCAGAAGTAAAAGTGGGACACTCAAAGAGAGAAACTGGAGTTTGGATAAAGTCCATTGATGCTATCGTATACACACCTACCAATAAATCGCTATGCCTCTGTGCAGACATTAACACTGATGATACAGAATGGCAAAAATAGTGTTGATGTGTTAGTGAAGATGAGGAAGGATGACTCTGGATAAGATTGCAGGCCAAGGTTACACAACTCCCTGCTCCTGACTGCAAGTGTTTCCTCTCCTCCCTTTGTCTGTCCTTGACTCCATTCACACCTCCTTCCCGGCACTCCTCCTCTCTGACTGAGCTTCTTTCTGTCCTTTATCGGTTGTTTTCCACCAGTGATGTTTTTGTCTGCATGGTCCAGTTACCAGCTGTGACCTGGAGCTCAGAAGAGTGATCTTTATTATGAAGCGAAGAGACAATAGAAAGGACGAAACCCAAGCATGGTTCTGATAAGTGAATGCAGCTCTTTTAATACACCTGTCCAGTGGAAAAGCAGCCTTGTGATGAAACATCAAAAAAATGTAAGTAAGAGGGGGTGTGCTCACTCCACAAGTACCACACTGTGTACCACAGAGAACCCCAACGTGGCACACTAGCTATGAAACATTAATTAATGGCATAGCAGAGACAGTTGTTGTCCTTTGTGTCACTAAACGCATTAGGACCCAAGGTGCTGAATAAAGAGCCGCACAGCATTGTTTGAAAACAGCCATCAAAAACCTTTCTAAAGCAGGATTGCCAACATTTACAAAAACTTTGATCGCCTTTACCCGAGACAAACTCACAGAGACCCCCCCCCCCCCCCCCCCCCCCCCACCACCACCACCACTTTCAACTCAAAAATGTCTCTTACCAACTGAGCCTTGGTCAGCGAGTCAGCAGGCACATCACCTGGATCTGAATCTTCATACATTTTTATATTTTTGTTATTTCTTCAAAATCATCCACCTTGCTTAGATTGTCAGCCGCTGTCTGAACCGATACATTTTCAGTCTTTTTGCAGGCTAAGAGTGCTAACAAACAAGCAAAGTACATTTTCCCATAGAGCATTTCACCTTCCCTGCAATATTTCAGCGAATCACAATGTATTTCATCAGTCACATGTCTTGAAAACGATGACGTCATGGATGAGATGCACACTTCTTATCCAACTTTAAAGACAGAAGCACAACACATAAAGTATATACACGCTTATGTTGCATCTGTTCTGAATGGGTTAATGTAGAAGTTTACATTGAGAACATGCAAGAGAGAAAACAAGTAGGTTTGGCCATATCCTATCGCGAACCCTGAAGGCTCAGTATGCTCCCATCTTATCATCAGGATTCGGACCCACTGATGCTACGTCCTCTGCTCGGGATATGTGCTGAAAACTGAAAATACACTAAGCGTATTTTCAGTTTTCAGTCATTTATCTCAGCCCGACCACAGGTCCTGGCTGAAACACCAGGTTTCAGTTTTATTGCTTCTCTCATCTCCTCTCGCTAACTTCTCTCTTTTCTCTGATGATTGTTTCTCCATGCCACTCCTCCTTCTGAGACTTTGTGGCAAAAGGCAGAGCTGCATGACAAATGGCGCATGGCATTGTGGATACTGTGGTGAAGCCTGGTACCATTTAGCACCTGAGTAGTTATACTTTAAACTGCTATATGCCCATTCTGGGGGTAGAATCATTATGTAAAGTATATCATGCGATATTTCTTAATTATTGATGATTTGGTTTGCCACAGTAAGTTACCTAATAAGTAACATTGTGTTCTTTAATTAAGTGCTATCAATCATTCTGGAAGAGTGCATGTATCTCATTCCCTCTCTTCTCTCTGCATCTCAGATGAACTGCCACCAAACATCGGAGCAGAGGTGGATTGTCTAAAGGGCACGAGTCCCAAAACCGCAGCGCCCTCAGAGGAGAAAACCACTGCTGCAGCTGTTCAGACAGAACACAGCAAAGGATATGTCTCCTTCTTTTTTTTTTTTGAGAGGCGGGCCTCATTAAATGGAAGTAAGGCTGCTCGGGTCCAAAACCAAAGAGAGTCATGCCCCTTGAGAGCTGCTCTGCTGCTAACCATAGCGCTGGCATGGCGCAGTGTGGAAAACAAGTGAATCAAATGCAACCGCTGAGCTGCAGCGAAAGTTCAAAGACATAATATTGCACAGTATTATGTGGGTTCAATAACACAAGATCAGCTGTGGCAACAGCGATGCTGCTTCACAAAACAGTGGTGAATTTTTTTTTTTATCAATGCACTAGGTCATGCCCCCAATCAGATAGGAGAGACTATGAAGGTTTTTTTCCAGCTGATCCAGCAGCACTGCTTCTATGTAATGTTGATTAGGTCAGACCACCACTTTGGTCTTAATACATGTCAACACCTTTTTATTGGAATGTTATGCAGACCTCCAGGGTTCTCAGAGGATGAATCCTTATCATCATCAACGTCTAGACAACACCAAAAGGCAGGTCCTTTGTTTAATTTCTACTGACAGGACTTGTGTGGAGTCCAACAACCAGATCAGTGGTTTGACATGAAAGTGAAAACTCTGACCATGATTTTCCTCTAACCGTTACCAAAAGATTTGACCTCATGCAAAATAAGTTGCGTCAACCTTAGACCTGCAGTGACAGATCTGTCAGCCACTGGGGCACAGCTGAAAACTGTTAGCAAGCACATCCACCGATTATGAAGCAACACTGTCATTTATTTGGAGTCATGATTTTTCTTTTGACCACAGACTGTATATAAGAATATAACTGCTCTCCACAAGTGAAGCCAAAGCATCCTGATCACCCCTTAGTTGCAAGCTGCAGTGTAGATCATAAATCCTGCATCCTCCATGTTACTAGATGGGACAGGGACCAAAAGTTTTCTCCCACAGATGCTGGTTTAAGGGCTCCTTTTCCAGTAAGTTTGGATTTAATTAGTTATTTGATGATATAAAAACAGGATGAAATATCATGATCGCTGTAGCGCAGACTCTGGATCCAAATGCGAAAGATGGCAGCGTGTTACAGCAATATTTCTTTGTAGTCTTCTTCACGTGGCAAAGAATTACATTATGACGGTGGTGTGAGGGCAGCGGTAGATTGGGGTGATAATTCTCTTCAGTACCAGTGACCCCTCACGTTATCATATAGTTTTCACATTGTCATTTGATAAGAGGATATGTCGAAATTGTAAATATCTGTCATTCACATAGCTCATATCTTTACATTTTTTTGTGTTTATAAGATTTTTATAGTTCCCTATTTTTGTATTTAAAATTATACTTTATAGAAGACAATGGAGCTAAGAAATTATAATTCTGTGGCAAGATTAAAATAAAAATACTATCATGTATTGGCTTTTTAGAATATAACAGATATGCATTGGTATTTTTGAAGTTGGTGCAAGTACAATGAGCAAAGGCAAAAAATATTTTCACAATTTAACTCAAACATATTTCTGACTTCCTGGCAAAAAGCTGAAGGGATACATGTGTTTTACATTCATTAATATTTGCAGCATTTGCATATGATATTCTGAGCTGTAGCCATGACAAAATAAAAACCTCACTTGTTTTATTTGAGCTCGTTGTCATAGTGGACAAACCCCTGCCCCTTTAACTACATTAACATGACGGACAAGGAGACATAACAGAGAGACTTGATATCAACTTGTACCACAGCGTAGGAGCAGAGCAGTGTTTTGTGGTACTTTATGCTTCGGGTATGCTTTGTGGTTTGTGTTGGCAGACTTCACTCTGTGCTTTGTCCAACTGAAAAAAAAACGGTATGACCCTTTACTGATCTTTTGTATTTTCAAAATCAAATCAGTTATTGTTTCAGACATTAGTTACACTAAGTCCTAGAATAGTGACTAAACAGTCACTAATCAGGTATGTGCAGCAGCTCAGCACTTTGGACATGAAGTGCTGCCATGTGGACGTAGCCATTCGCCAGACAGACACTGTGCACCAGCTGGGCAGCGAAGAGAGAGTCGCAGCGAACGAAGGAGAGAGGTAAGAAGATGGAGAAAGAGAAAGGAATGTGGTCAAGAGTCTGTTTGGTCACGCTCCACAACCGACAGCCTTAAACAAACATGCATTCTGCTCCTTCTATAAACTGTCGCTACCTGAGTCTGTAGTGGGCCCGACATCTCCTCTGTGGGTTTAGTCTGTTGTTTTCGTCCATGCACTGTCCAACACCTACTTGCACATGTGTAATGATTTTTTATTTTAGGCAATGGCTAATTCGGAACCTCCAATGGCACCTCATCAGGCATTGTAACTGTGGAAGTATATCATTTACAGATGTCCAGGCTTTTGAGTTGTTCCATATTTAGTGGCTCTGCTTTGGTTTCTGATTTGAACCAATCAGAAGTAATACTTGGTTGATTTACAAATGTGATAGGTTTAGATATTGGCATTCTTTCCTTAAATTGTACATCAATTAAAAAATGTGAAGCTGTGACATTGGTTCTTTTTTTGTTATTTTAAAGGAAATATTCCTTTTTAATAAAAAAAACCAAAAAAACAGTTTTACTACAAGGAAAACCTCCCAACAAATAGCCAGACTAACTGAATGGCACCTCTTTTTCATTCTGAGAAATGTGTATTCTATTTGTTCTTTCAGTTTGCGTCTGACTCGTGCTAGAATCCTCTGGATAATCTGTTGTTTTCTCACATGGGCTCACTCAGAGTTTTTCTTCGGGGGCTGGTAGGAGAAGCTCCAGACAATGTCCACCATGAACCTATAGTTTGAATGATTCTGAATCAGCAACTGATTCAGACCTGTGCGTTCTAACATTCAACCACTCTGGATAATTTCAGGAGTTTATCCGCAGTTCAGTGCATGTCTGAAGCAGCTTTAGTGAGCGCATGTCATGAGCATGGTGCTGGACGTGGCTTCACTGGGTCCTGATCCTGATAAGATGGGAGCAACGTTTTTCCAACTTCTCTCTTGCATGGTCCAACTGCTCAACGTAAACTTAAAGTGAACGTAAAGTGCCAAGCGACATTTGTGTTCTCACATACATACTCTGGGTAATTTCAGGGGATTGTAGAGTTTAGTGCCTGTCTCAAAGCACCTTAAGAGTCTATAGCCATGCTAGCTGCTCTGTGGTTTGGCACCATGTGGTACCATATTAGCATGCTAACATCTATTTATTAACATAAAACTTCAAGCTATGAAGCTTTATGTGGATGTTGAGGTATTTTAATCAAGTAGTAAAAACTTTGAGCGGGTAGAGGAAAAGTCAAGGAATCAACCAGTCATTAAGGTTCATCTCTGGAGACTAAAGACTGTTCATTACATGGCAAACCCTCAAATAGTTGTTAAGATACTTAACGCTTAACCAAAGTGGAGAACCCAGAGACCACACAACGTTGCCATCTCTAAAAAGAAAATTCACAATGACTCTCGTTTGGTTGCGTCCATCAGTAAAGTTTTGACTGATCTTGGCGAGCTGGTCATGTTTTCTCTTTCCAAATGTACTTTCCACTTAATTTCCCCCAGATCTCATGCAGTGAATCTGATTTCCATACTGCTGCCCTCAATCTTTTATGTTACCCTTCAATTCATAAATCTGACAGTGCAAAGAAAATAACTAATACTGTGGCTGGCGATGTCCGTTTTCTTTTAGACATCGAGTCCTCCCACGTGTGTGGCTGAGATACCTCATTGAAGCTGAACAGAAGCCCCTCACCCCTCCACTACAGATCGAGATCAGATAACATCGGAGTGGATGGTTAACACAGCCTGTTTGGCTTCTGCTGCAAACAAGAGTATCAGGTTTACATGTGGACGTTGGTCTGTCTGGTCAGAGTGGTGCCCCACGCAGGCATCCCCAGGAATGGGGAGTAGGTACAAAAAAATGTGCATGCACCCGCACACCAGTGCAAACGCAAATATACACACACACTCTCTAGCAACAAAGAAAGACAAAGCTGAAAAACCACAATGTTGTCTTTAATGAAAACATTGCCTGATTGCCATGGCAACTGCCACAGTCGGCCAAGGAAAATCGAACCACAGATTTCACCATCTATCCTGTAAAGATGACAACTATTTATCTTGTCCCACATTCAACAGTAAAATGATATGGTATCAAGTCTGGTCCACAAGTACATAAAAGGCTCAGAAACCTCAGCTAAGCTGCTGTGAAACACATAATCCCACGACGGGTGGAAAATCAGTTTTTGATGACCCTTTAACTAGTTTTCCACAGATAATGGAAGAGCACCAGGATTAGGCTAATATACAGGTAACTGGGACTACAGAGAAGTGCAGAGCACTTTCAAACAGCATGAATTCAGCAAAGTAGGGCACCGTCATGTATCATCAACCACTTCAGTTGAAGCTTCAAGCTGCAGCTGACAAATTCTAGCACTTCTTCACCTCTGTTTACCTTTGTTTTGTAAAGTTACCCTGTTGCTCAACACAAACATTGGCGCATGCACCTTTGGAAGTCGTTACAGGGACGTGTCATGAGCACACTGATAAAGTGCACTCTTTGCTCTCATATGCTATTTTCAATTTGGGATCATCACATCCTTTTGCAGTTTAGCAATGAAGGCTAATGTGACCAAACCTCAAAGGCAGATCCATCAAAGTGAAGTTCTCTATAGACAACCAACAAAATGAAATCAACGTTTTTCAGTTTGGCGAGTGAGAGGGACGGTAAACCTAATGGAAAAAGAAGTAGACTGTGAACGGTGAAGTGGATCCAGTATTTGCAGATCAGTTTTTTTGTCTGTAGGGGCAAACGTATGTATATTTGTGTATGGAGGTAATTAATATTTCAGGACTTAACAATTATGCATTCATTCATTACAACAAATATTATTTTTGAATGGAGACAGTATCTGTGTAACCACAGTTGTTTACAGAGTGCTGCATCTCAATATGGACGACTTGTCTCATCTCACCACTTAAGCCCAAAAAATCCAGGATATAAATGCTGACATCTTGCTTGTTTGAAATCAGGGCTTTGTAGTACTGATTAGGGGATCAAGAGCCACAGTAGTGCAGTCCCACCAAGCATGCACTCGACCAATCGTGAGCTAGTCTCAGCTGTCAATCATGACGTTTCACCCCATTTTTATAGCATCAGATAACCAGTTAATAACAAACTTAAAAATAAATATAATTTGGACATACATCATTGTAGAATAATTCATTTATTAGACATGTAGTGTGGTCCATGTCCCATCCACAAACATAGCAGGGTTCATGACATGTACTGCAGACAGCCACCAGGAGGCAGTCAATATGCTTTGGCTTCAATTTTGGGGAGCAGTCGTGTCGTCCATCTTTATGCACAGTCTATGGTTTGTAGCCTTAATGTTGCTGGGCCAGTGAGTGGGTGTTTCAGAGTAAATCAACCTTAAAAGGGGTTTGATTAATCCAGTTGAACCTGCAGGAGTGTGAAGGCTGCCGTAACATGTTCTGCTGCCACAGAGGAATTAAACTCATGACGAGTGAAAATTAGTTCGTCTGACGTCTTTACAGCAGAAATGAACCACAGAGAAAAAATCTGTCAAACAGCCAAGAACTGCAGCTGTCACAGATGACGAGCTCACAAAAGAAAAATGTCGACTGTCGGGGAAAATAATTATGAGAAAGGACTGTGAGTGAGAGAGAAAATCGACTCCAGTCAGCTGACGAGTGGCCACTGGGAAAGTGAGCTGTCTACTGACCAAAACTTTGGTCGGCAGCCAACACTTTCACATCGTCAGATGGACATGGGAGGACAAGAAAATTGCAGTTCAATCCGTTCACTGTCTTATAATACCCGTGTTATTTAGAATGGTGCACAGTGCGATCGCACTTACTGTAAAGCCCCTTTTCCACCGAACCCACCAACACCCCGCAAACATCTGACTTTTCTCTGCAATAGGATTGTGTTTAATACGGATTCACTCCCGGGACAAATGACTCTGCAGTAGACACAGTTTTAATCTGCTCGAGCTGTGATTGGCAGTGATGGAAACGAGAGACCAGGGTGAACACGCTAATTTGGCAAGACAGCGAGGTGAGAGAGTGCCTCAGTTTTTGGTGCTTTTGTGCCTAGGAATATGACTCACAGGGGAAAAAACAGAAAGATAAACTCCTCTACTGGCAAAAGGAAAGAGGTCAATCACCTTTTAATCCCATTTACAAAACCTCAGTTTATACTCACTAATTTGGTGTAAAAGATGTATAAGTGAAGGATTACTTCAGGACTCAGCAATCACTTCATGAGTAATCATAATTTTTTCCCTGTTTTTCTGTCACCCACTCGACTTGAGTTAATCATCATTTGAGCGAAGCGCTCAACGCTTGCAAGGTCACTTTTTAAAGTGGCACAAGCTCTGACCACAAATCAGTGGACATCCCCGCTGCGAGGCAGTCAGCGGACGACCACTCCAGTCACATGAGTTGAGCTTTTTGAGGTTTATTCAATCTCAACACTGGAAGAGAATGAGTTTTTCCCACCTCAGATACAAAACAAGTAGCTTGCATCACTGCACAGAAGTAGTGGCACCCTGGGGACTGAGCAATTACAAAAACAACCGACTGTTCACACGTCCGTCCACCAAACACAACACACTTGCGTCATCCATTTATTGACGAAACGCAGTAGCAGTAGCGTTCGGAAAAAGGAGACACACTCTGGTGTTCGAGCCCCCACGCCATGCAGGTGAAAATTTGCCAGTAAAAGATATTAGCTCTCATTAACTTTTAACATGGCAACAACCCCCCGCCCAGGGTCCCATCCCTGCAACAGCAAAGGGTCGGTTTTTACTGGCTCGCTAATGTGAGTGACGGCTCCACGAGGTCGGTGTGTTTTGTCCGCTGCGATGCAACAGCCTCCATACTTCATAAAGCGGATGACGACAGTGGGACAGTGGTGCCAGTGAATTACTGGCCGCAGATATTACTGCATGCAGGTCCGTGCCAGCTGCTTGGCTATAAGCTCCCTGGTCATTAGACACGCAGAGCTCACTCTCTCCCTTCTATCATACACCATACTTGTTAGCTGCTGACGAATGAGAGAGCCAGTCGGCCATCACATAGACAAACAGCTAATGAGGTTACATTCGGAGCGTGATGCCAAGCCAAACTATGTTCTCTCATCTTTTCCACCACAACAATCCGTCCTTGACAAAGTCATTGTCAGTTGCTCCCCGGTTTAAATACTCGAGGCCTAATAGGACAAGGGATGCTCCAAAATGAATCCAAAATGACCTAAAGAAAGCAGTTTTCAACATATTGAGATCCTTCTTTAGACTATTTCTCTATGTCTTATGTGAAGATTCATGTTTTGTAAAATAGCATTGTCTTGTAGAGGTTTTCACATGTCCATCCACCCGTAGCCCCTGATATCTGACCCTGACCTGACCATGTCAGAGAGCACTGATGATACGGGTGAATACGTATTATCTTTAGAGCATGAATGAAAATCCATGCTTTCAGAAGAAGTAAAACTAGTTGAGATTCAAATTCAATGGGAGAAGCAGAGGAGAGGGCAAAGGGGTCAAGTATCAGGATGTAAAAATCTTTTCAAATCATTGCATTGGAAGGAATGCTTCAGGAACCAACTACCAATACTTTCAGTTCCATTCCTCCATGATTCAGCACTTCACTATGTTGCAGGTGAAACTCCCTCAAACAAACACTGCAGACACTCACGGGTCGACCTTTCTCGCGGAAGACTGTGACGTGTCCTCGTCGGATAATGATCAACGGCAGGTGAATTCCATTTAGCTGCTTTGGGTTAAACTTCATGGAAACCCACTCACGTCGCTGTGATGACGAATAGCGAGGACACTATCCTGTTACGTAAAAAGAATGCAGTCACGTTCCTTTGCTAATTCTGTGGATGAAGACACTGTTTGCCTGAAATGTTAAGTAGTGGCTGAAAATTATGTCCGTGCAAGGTAATTTTTCAATCATGAAGAAAGTATGCGGATCAAAGAAATTGTGATTTTATTAGATGGAGAGAGAGAGAGAGAGAGAGAGAGAGAGAGAGAGAATATGTACTGCTGTATAATACAAAATATATGTTGCACATGCTACAAAAAAACAATCTGTGCAATCTACGAATTTTCCGCTGTTGTACCTATGCCAGAGTTTTATTTCAAACAAACCCGCATGTGTGTGTGTGTGGACTGTGATATGAGGGTTTGTGCACTTGCTTGTGCGTGAGGTCACATTGATTTTCTACTTGGTAGTTGTAGTCTGCTGTGCGAATAAAAAACATGTCCCCGTTTAGCATAGAGTCCATGCATCAAACACCGAATCCCACAATTCCTACCAAATCATCCCTCTTTTTCTCAGTGCGTCGAGCTAGCTATAGCACAGACAGAGATATTACAGCTTGGTAAATTACCTTACATGAAGGAAAAGTTCATTTTTCTTTCATTTCATAAATCAAACCCTCAACTAACAGGCCCACGAGGTTGTTCTCCTCTGAGAGGCTGGAAGGAGGTGGTCCTCGTGAGCCATGTAGACCACGGAGTCCCACCTGCAATGAGACGGACTGCCTGACAGAGGCTTTTCGTGATTGGTGTCACTAGCTTCTCCAACCCTTACTGCTGTTTCCTAGCACCATTCTTTACGTTGTAATGGCCTATTTTGAAATGTTTGTACCAATAGATAATTGGTTAAGTTGAAGCATGATATTCAAGTGAAAGGTCAGGAAGGATCCAATCCGTTGGAGCCTTTGTTTTCTCAAGGATGCGTTTGAAGGAGCCTTCGCAAGGGGACAGTCTAGTAACGCCTCTGTGATGCAATCAGTCTTTAAATGCAGCCTCAGAAGGATGTGGCCCCTGAATCGAGACGCAGCTTGGGAGATGCTTTAGATTAACGAATCCATTCAGTTGCGTATATTAAAATGTACTTTTCCACTGCACAATGCAATTACAGATGTTCACTGATTGCAAATAAGCTGTTATGTTACCTTCTCTGCATGAGCTTAGTTTATCAATGCATATTTTCCTCAGTTTAGGTATATTCCGTCATTGTGCCAACATAAACATGAGTATTTACCATTTCACAGTGTTTGCCATCTTTATCTCAACTTACACCAGTGGAGGGTGGCCACCTGAATTGTTGTATAGATGCTCTCTTGCTCTGATTAAACCCTTACACAAGCTAATCTCCCCCCCCCCAACTCTCACTATTTACTCATGATGCTCCTGTTCACGTTACAGGTCTTGGGCGATTCTCTTCCTGCGTCTCGCCGAGGAGGCCGATTGTCTCCTCCGTGGTGCTGGTCCGGGGCCAGATGGCAGGGAGTTATACGACAGCAGCGGTGGGGGGGGGGGGGGGGACTGATCCTGAAGAGCAGTCAACCCAGACGACCTGATTGGCCCACCTGTGTGCGCGCTTGTCTAATGGTGTGCTTGTTATCCGTCTTCACTAGAAGCTGCCGGGTATTTCATGAATCTTTCCCTCCAGGGGTGTGTGCGCTCCTGTTTGTGTGTGACTGCATCCCTTCAAGAATAGCTTTCATCTGCCACACGCATGCACACACACGCAGGAGCATATTGCTTAATGCCGTTGCTCAACAAGTTCGTTGCCAACGGCAGTACAATGAAGTGGGGAAACGCCAAGTGCAAGCAAACCGGTACATTTCCTGTACCGCTGAAAACACACACTTGGCCTTCAGCAACCTCGTACCCAACACATTCAGTATGCAGGGCGATGTGTTTAATAGTCCAACACACTGTGCCCCACATACCACATAAGGCTTTGGCACAGCACTCATAACCCCCGGCCTCTTTACGGGGCACCCTACAGCCGCCACCATGCACTGAGGGCAGTTTTACGAAGCATGGGAAAAACGCAGCCTTGGCACCACACCCAGCACACAGCAACACGGGTCAGTTACAAGTGGGAAATGGTGGCAAACACCGCACAAAGTGTGTGAACAAAAGGAAAAGCTTCTGATACAAGAGTGTGTTGATCTGGAATGTGACCAGATGTGAAGACATGAAGACATTTCTAACCCATGACAGATATGAATCTGGAAAAATACAAATATCTCAGGATGAAAAGAGGAGCCGTACATGTAGAAGATGCCCAGGAAGATGTCAACTTGGCAGGATGAGATTATATGATATTTTATTCTTTAAATACAGATGTTATCATAATAAAAAAAAACACGAATACAATCAATTATATAAAATGAAAAAAAATTAACAATTATTTGTGTATAATGTACACATACATGCACATCTTTTCTGTATTATTCTGTAAAATAAAAGTTGCATATCCGTGAACATAAACCCTGATAAATGTCTGTGAAAGGCTCACATCGGCCAATTCTTATCAGCCAACTGATAAATCAGCATAAAATAATGAAACAAAACATTTTTGAGAACATGGCAATCATCACATAATGAAAAGAAAGCTCCACTGATTGTATATATTAACGTCTGTTTGGGAGAAGTAAGTATGATTAGGAGGGATTATACGAATACTGTGCTTGGTTGTTGGGCATGTTTTTGTGATTTTTATGTGTTCTTTAGCCCTACTCGTTTTCACATGTGTGGTTTTACAGTGAAATATCTATAACAGCTATGGATATGTATTCACATGTATTGCAATGTGGTAAATCCATTTGTGCCTCCCTCAGGATGATTTTTTAATCACTTTGGGGATACCTTAATTTTTTAAGCCCTGTCTTCAGATCAAATTATATTACTTGTCAAATCTTGACAAATGAGTGGAGTTGAAAATGAACCTCATTTAATAACTAATGACGTCATTAGCCAGCTGGCTAATGCTTTAACACTCATTCAGCTGAGGTGTGGTTTAGTTTAGGCTGGTCGCCCACCTCCCAGATTTTGTAACTTTGTGTGTGCGGCATGTCAAGCGTAACATGTATTGAGCAGCAGGGGAAGAGTTTGTGAACAGGTCGGCCTCGGCAGACATCTCTATGACCGCTCAAAAAGGGATCTTAGAGATTCTCAGACGGCTCCTGGGAAAGGTGTTGTGTTGACATCAAGGAGAACCGCGGTTTAACACTGGCACATTTACAGAAACACTGATTAATGTGTGTTGTCCTTAAAATATAGATAAATTAAATGAATTTCCAAATTTCTATGTTCTTTGATTTTATTCTAAAAATGTCATATGCCCAGTCTTATCTTATTCACTCTCTTTCACCTCCAGTTTCCGTCTGTACTGTAATGTTAGTACACTGCCTGTGTCGGGATTTAAAACACAACAAAAGTCTAGTTTGAGACTGTGTGGAAGAAGTGTACCAAATAAATGTGTTTCTTTCATCATTCTGATATAATTAACAAACTAAATCCACTGTTGACACATTTATCTGTTTCTTACGTACAAGAGCTGTGACTCATATGTCCCCTGCAGCCTCCTGTAGCTCATCCTCATCACCAGGAACTACAGTGGTGAGGGTTGACTGACCGGGTCAAATGAAGTCATCGGCAATACATCGTCAAATAACATGTTTGTGATTATTTACCAGGCTTTGTAACCATGTGGGATTTTTATAGTTTCTGTTGTGATGAAGCCTCATAAGTGACTGTTACCTGTGTGATGCTCACCGATGACATCATAACCTGAGAGTTTAGAGGTCGATAAGCATTTGAGGTGAGGAGGTGTGTTTGTTGTCATACTGGCACGAGAAGAGAAGCTAACAGCGGGATTAAATGAGATGTTATTAAGTCAGTATAAAAACAGGGTTGAAAATGTGTGGGTTTTGAAAAAAAAAAAAAGTGTTGGAACATATGTAGCTAGAAAAGAAAGTAAATGGACCACACGCACACACACACACACACACACACACGTGGATTTGCCCAGGACTTTGCATTGACTTCCATTTATTGTGGCCAGCCTAACCAAAACCTCATCCCTAACATTAAACATAACTAATTAATAGCTCTAACTTTAACCCGGACCAAAGAAATTAACTCAGCCCCTTAAATGGGCCTGGTAAAATGTAATATTTCCTGGGAAATTAGTGAAAAAAATGACAAAAATCTCACAATGTAAAATCAGTGATAAAAAAAATCCCAAAGCAAAATTTAATGAGTTCTTCTTTGACCCTTACCCCATCCTTCCACCAAGTTCTGTGTTAATCCACCTAGTAGTTTGTGCATTACCTTGCTTACAACCAAAAAAAGTTAAAAACAAAACGTAACGAAACATACCCCCCTTGGCTGAGGTAATAAATCTAAGTGCACTGTCCAACAGAAGTTGAAGGCAAATCAAGGATTATAAATCTAAAATAAATGTATATTTTATTGTTGTTATTAGCTGCTGTGTTAAGCCAAGAACATGATCTAATTCCTTGTTTGCTTCACGCACACTTTGTCCATCACTGTCTGTAATGAAGGATCCACTGTTTCGTAAGAAAAACTGCCACAAGCTGACAACCGACATGTTTACAGCAGGTCTAGTTCCTTGTCCTGCGTAGCTGCATGACGGACGATAACAGTGACACATTCCTCACAGGGCACAGACAGAATGCCACAACAGCAGGTCAGGTGATCAAGGTCAATAGATTCCAATGCTCTGGTGGAACAGCTTGTAACTGGCACGCAAAGGAGGAAGACGAGTGATACGTGTGTTCTCTATATCCTCATGTGACCTGGAATCTGATTGCATCATTCAGGATGTTTAATGTAGCTCAGAACAGAGAAAGAAGGTAGAAATGCTTTTATTTTGTTCACCAAAACTCAGTGGTAAAAGAACCTGTGGCTGGCATTAACTGATAAAAACGTGATAAGAGGAAAAGTAATTAATGTCTGAGAAAAGTAAAGCCCATCAAAATCTACTATGGAATTACATTTCTTCAAATATACAGTATCTGTATGTCCTGTCATGTGGTTTGTAACACAGTATGAAGTAGTGTTGTTTAATTTAACCAGAAACTGTATCAAAACAGAATCAGTGAACATTTTTGGCTCATCTCTATTAGCAGTTATCTGCATATGAATACAGATAAATTAAAAAGCTGATGCATTTCATTCGGACAAAAACTTCAATCTTCAAATTGCATGATGTAACCTGCCTGCTGCATACTTGAGGATTTAAAAATCTTGACTGATTTTAAAAGATTCGCCAAAATGTTCTTTTCACCTTCAAAAAGTGTCACCGGTTGGTTTTTGTGTGGAGAAACGTTCGACTCGGGTGATAAAAGAAAAGCCTGGATATATCCACTGTCTACCCCGGAAGCCCCAGATAATGGCTGTTGTCCCCAGAGGCTGATTCGTTGGCCGACAAAAGCCGATGGGCTCCAAAGTCCGTGCACGCTTAAAGAAAAATAAAGAGAAAAACAACGAGACATACGACAACCTACTTTCTGTTAGTAGGTAGCATCGAATGACGGATCTCCTGTGACATCAAGTGAGTCACTGTAGCGGAGCAGTCAGACATTTAACCGTGCAGCACTTTCTGGGAACTACAGAATATTGTGGTATTTCCTCTACAGCGTCGTACTGCAAACATTAACTAATGATGTCAGTTCCAGTGTTGTATTAGGACAGGGGGGGGGCGAAAATGATTAGCCTCTATTGCCATGAACACAGACACACACACACTGGTACAGACAGTTCAATCAACTGTCTCATACTAAGCGAGGCAGCAGAGCTCTCTCTGATGTACAGTTAGTGAGCAAGCAGGCAGCTTTATTTCACCAAGCCCTGCAGTAAGAAAAAACTTTAATAACAAGTCCGACATCTCAGCCCTGCCAGACAGCTCCTGTCACTCATGCCCACAGCTGGTCGACCTGCGGACGACCTCAAGGGGAAAGGTCAACCTCCCAGGGCCGAGTCTCACATTAACGTTTCTCCTGACGCACACTTACAAACATGTCTGTGCACAGGCGTCCATGAGGTGACCAAGGTGTGGGAGGACACACTTGCACACACACACACACACACACACACTCTGGAGGGTCCCGGTGAACTGTGATCCTCAACATCGCCCGCTGAACCCTGCTCAGCCCCTTGAGATATTGACCTCACACGTCTTTGTTTTTGCTCTTTCCCCCCTCCTCCTCCGGACATCACACGCTTGTTCCTGTTTCCCCATCTGAAACAGGATCTCCCTCCACAAGCTTGCGTTGCTTTTTTTTTTATGTCTTTTTCAATTTATGGCTTTTTTGTGACATCCTATCTTTAATTTTCTCCATAAATGTTGTGCTTTAAACATAGTGGAACACACAGGAACATAGATACACTACATCTTGGGAAAAGACACTTAAACACTCAAATTGAAACTTTCACATATAAACACAACTCATTTAAACTGGTTTTGGCTTCGAATAGAAAGTAAAGTCTTAATCAAGAGCTGACATGTTGGCCTGGTCACAGATTGGGAAATCGAGCAGCAGAATAGAATCAACATTTGCATTTCTAATCTGTTTTATAACAATTAAAAACTGCTGCATAGCGGTTCAAGGGAGTTCATTTCCTTGAAGCCTGGTGCCAGCTGCCTTACTGTATATGTGATCATTCCCCAAAACCCCAAAATCTGTGTTTGGCAGGAACTTAAAATACTGAGGTTTGAGAATAGAACAACAGGAAGCAAGACTTAAAAATCAACCCAGAGACAAGTTCAATTACATGGAAAAGGCGGGGAAATGTGAACAAAGGGGTAGAAACTAGGTGTAAGGAAATATAAAAGCTCTGTCTTGCAATTTTTGTTCCTGCTAGCTGTCTTTTGACCTTACTGAGTTTACAAAAATGCATGACTGATTTCATCTGGCCCAGGGAGGGAAGGCGCAGTGGAAACAACTGAAAAACTGGTTGTAGGAGGATGTAACATGCTCTGCTTTTCAATAATCCTGTTGATCTTTATCTCCCGTTTTCTAATCAGCTCCACCCGGGTCGGGTTGCAGCCGCAGAAAGATGCCGCCGCAGCCTTCGCGGTTTGCAGGACGGAGCTGGTGATGGGAGCGTGTTGGCTTTCAGTAAGCTTGGTTCAGCTGGTCCATCGAACTTGGAGGGTAATTACAGAGAAATCCCTGTTTCTTCTTTATTACAAACAGGGTCATTGCCCCAGGATACATGTTAGTGTTAGTGTGTTAGTGTGTGCGTGTGTGCAGTACAGCAAGGACTGACAGGATCTGTCTCATGTGTCAACCGTTAGCAACCGACCAAGACCTGTCAAATCTGAAACAGGGTGGATAAGGTTACAGTGTTGCAATCATATATTTGTTTATTACTCAATACAAATAGACAAGACTTTAGCAAATAGCTCACTTATTAAGAGGAATTCAAGCAAACTCTGTGCAAATGGATCAAGCAAATGTAATTCCATCAACTCTTAACTTTAGGTTTGCCCTGTTTACCTTTTCTCTGGTATTAAACCATGAACATGTAAAGGGGGCCACTGCTCAAATTATGGATATGCCCGAAAAGTATTTATACACCATTTTCCGTGTGTATTTCTAGTCCTGGGTTTTTAAGCATGGGGACATATAGCAGTAACAAAAAATGATGGGTGTAGACAGCAGACCTCTGGGCCAAGACTCTGTCTTCAGTTCACTGTACACTGTTCCAGTCCAACTAGTTTCTTTTATCACATGAGTTGAATGTTTCTCCACACAAAATATATACACAGCAGTACTTTTGCTACCTTTGTCTGTGTTTTATGTCCAGACGACATTTTGATTATTAACAGCTTTCTGCATATGAATGCAATTAACTTAAAAAGCCACGAGCCGATGCATTTCGTTCAATTCTCTTCTTCTCTCCACACAAACTGTTTACCTGCGGTCAACCAAAGCCTTCACAAACGTGATTGGTTAAACTAGAAACGGAAACCAAAATCTTCAGCTTCTGCATATTCACATGCAGAATGTTTGAAGAGACATTAAAGAAAGGCATACCACAAAACTATCATATAGGGAAAGAACGACAACATCGCTCTGTCAATCAATGTCACCAACACCTCTGTTGCCCAGCATCACATGATAACAGCAGGAGGAAGTCGGCACCAAAATATGCAGAGGTGTGAAACCTAACTCAAGGTCTTCCCTGTTTGCATACACCTGCCTCTGTGTTCACCATGGCTCTGCAGAAACACGTCCTTTCCCACTGGACAGGCTCTGTAGCCTGCTTCATATCCGTGGATCTGGTGGGAAGTCACACCGGGTCAATGTTTGTCAGGCCGGGTCGGTAGTGATCAATACGCACTCTGTTTTCACACAGATAAGCAGCTCAGTTAAATCTGAGAGCTGTCTATGACCTGTTAAACACGACCCTTCTGGCAAATAAATATGAACCTGTGTGCTCTGCTGTGAGGAGAGAGGGAGCAAAGCTGACAGGGATGACGGATAACATATAGGCAAAGTTTTAGTCTAAATCAGAAAGGGGGGCCACAATAGGGAGATAAATTATATCACTGCACATGAGACATTCACTGGTAAACATGAGCCTAAGGGAATTTTCACACCAGAAAGTCTGGTCAGAATCAAGGTTCATGTCTTTGTTACATTGTTTACGTTTGATCCAGCTAGTTTTGGTTTCACATTAAAATGTAGATACCGCACCTAAGATGTACGTGCGTCCTGACATCATCACCAGTGTGGGCTGCGGCTGCTTGATATGGATTGGTTGTTGATTGGTTGGCCTACGTGTGAGATTGACATGTAGTCAACCCAGCAAGTAGTAGTCTTTCCATTTGAATGGAGAAAAATGAAAGATCTGGTTTATTTTGTTGTCCTGGTGATATCATTGACAAAGCAGTATGTGCCACAATATTAAATAAATGTATAATAAATTCTGATAATTCTTTTCTTTTTCTTCTTTATATAAAATGTATTAATGTTTTACTACTCAAAAAGAGTTGTATGCTTTGCTTTCAAATACACCCTAATAGAAGAAATAAGCAACGAGTATCACATTGGTTTTATTTGCTCTTTCCCTGCAGCCAATAACATGACAGCGTATGGTTGCTGGTTGTCGTGGTGACGCACAGTCATTTTTCCAGGTACACAGAAGTGAGAAACTGCGACTTTCTAAGTCATCGACAGGAACATTTGTCACAAGACCTCAGACAAATGCTCATACATCTCAGTCATAACATCCTGCGATGGCCAACCCAACACCAAGTGCTAGATCCCGAGAAACACCCAGGACCTTATTGCCGTGAGGCGACAGCGCTAACCACCGAGCCACTGTGCCACCCTTTGCTGATGTCACCCTCCAGGATCTGTGGTTTGTGCCGTCAAACAGTTTCCTCTAACTGCCATTTGGCCATCACTTTCCCCTTTCAGACGAAAGAGAGAAAGAACAGAGTGAGCCGCGACTCGTCGGAGTAACTAGGAGACAAAAAACAATCAAAACTCTGCTGGATTGCCTCTGAGTCTCTGATCCTGCTTCTGTTCGTCCCTCTGCCCGGTTTGTATATGTGTGTGTGTGTGTGTGTGTGTGAATACACGGCCTCTCCACACACACACACACACACACACCAGATAGAAACACCCATATTATACACATTCATACAAACGCACACCTCATAAAAGGTCCAACTGCGAAACACTGTGCTGTGTTGAGTCATAACCAAAAATGGAAAGTTTTAATCTTTTCAATCCTTTTTTCTATAATTTTTTTTTCACTCAACACAAAGAACAAACTGAGAAATAGGAAGAAAAAACAGCAATAAAAAAAGTATCAGGCCATTTGTCATAATTTCCCGCTGCCGGTAGCCGTGGACAGAATGAGAAAGCAGTGGCGGTAGCTGGGGACATGATGGTGCATCTTAAACAGGGGAGTTCCTTACTAAAAGTGGTGTGTGTGTGTGTGTGTTGCACTGGCACTGGCGTGGCCCTAGACAGTGCATAGGTCTGGGACTGCAGGACTGAGGTCGCCCCTGATATGAAGCGTAGCGTGGATGTGGAGGTGATAGATGGAGTTGTATGCAGGATATCTGGGTAGTGTAGAGCAGTGTGCGTGTTTGTGCGTGTGTGTGTGCACGTCTGGTCAGTGTAGACGGGCTTGTAATGATGTTGGTCTGGCTGGACTCACGACTGTGGAGCACAAGCCATTCGTTACACAGAGACAGTTACACACCAGGCTAAATGAGGCTTATCCAATAGTCTGGCTGGAAGTGTGTGTGTAGGTGTGTCTTTACTTTTACTGTTTTTTTAGTATGAGTGTAAAATTTGTGTTTCTGCATACGTGTGTGTGTGTGTGTTCCACTGCCATGTCACCACACTCATAAAAGCCATCCTGATGGACGCTAACCTCAAAATTCGTGCGACAACCTCCCCCAGCTTTTGATGCAGGAGGAATCAGAATTGAGCTCATGACTTTTTCCACAATGAGAAAGCTGTTTGTGTGACACTCTTAATTCTAATAATCGTGCATGGCCCCGCTTTTATTTGGAAATTTCCCTGGCTGTCCTCTTTGCTCTTCTCAGCGCGCTCGTCACTGCATGCTTTTTTCGGGGGGGGGGCGGGGCTGCATTTTCCAGAAGAGGGAATAAGTTTGACATAAGTGACAATAAACAGAGGATAAGCAGATTAATTAAATCAACTCAAGACAAACTTTGTAAAAAAAAAAATGTTTTTGGGATGCGAGCAAAGAGATCAGAGACTTCAAAGTCCTGCACCGTGCCAGTGACTCAAGAAAAAAGCCCTTGATTAAGTTAGAGGACAGAATTGATAACATAATGAAAAGCTGTCTTCCAAGGCAATAAACTGCGTGGCCCTGGCTTTAGAGCAGCATTAGGCTGCAAACAAATTAACGTCTTGACAGTGATTTACCCAGTTATTTTTCTTCTGTGTCCAAACTTTTCTCTTCCTCTGAGTATTTGCTTTTCTACAACAGTTATTTACCCAGCGAAGACTCAGCATGCGGGCGTCATTTACAGGAACGCTCGGCTTCACGTTCAGCCAGTTACACTCTCACTCGGGGGGCAGCTAGTTTAACCACAGTCTACTGCCCAACAGGAGGCGAAAGACTGAAGACTCAGTGCTCTTCACCTTTTCAGAAACACATAGAACAAACACATTGAGCTTTTCAGCCTCTGCGTACTGACCAATCTGGACCAATCACAGCTCTCTGTGCAGCAGTAGACGCCTGTTCTCCTTTTCAGTAATGAGAGAAGAACTTTCCAGTGTTGGTTTCATGCAACAGTTTTATTAAGAATATAGTTAAAGATCAATCGGGCCAAATCAGGTACAAGACATGATACATGGAATATATTTATATTACTTATGTTATCGTCCACTCAAAGTTCTTTACAGCACAAGTCACACACACCATTTACACACACATTCATTCAGAACTATTATTACACACTGCCACGATTTTTAGTCCGATTTTTTTGTCGAACCACCAACCGTCTAGCGACCAACAACCATGCATGTTGTTTCTCCTTACCCGCGCATACGACCCGTTCAAGCATACAAGCTTCACCAGGACCTCGTTGTCATGATCACAAGAATGAACATGCATTTGAGGTTGTGGAACTGTCACGGTGTGATATGGTTTTCTGGTTGATTTCATGGACTGTCTTTAGGCCCTTTACATCAGAACGATATGGGTGTACAGGGGCGTATGTATCTCATACTGTAACATAAAGTGTATATAAAGATGGATGAGGCGTCTACACTTCTTTCTGTTGTGCAAATGTGAAGCTAAAATAACCAGCCTGAGAGTTCCCTTCTTTCTTCTGCTTTTGAGGTCATTATTGGAGCCAGAGTCTGTGCATAGTGATCAAGGTCAGGTGTCAAGATCAGGAAGGAAATCAGTGTGATAACACCTATCTAAACCTAGAATGGTACTCAGAAGACTTCATACCTACGCTAAAGATACATTCATTTCACTAGATCCATTTTGTTTTCGATCCAAACCTTTTTCATCAAGATCTGGACCTACAACAAACTTTAATGGGATCTTCTTTGACTCATATCCTTCCACCAAGTTTCGTGGAAATCTGTCCAGTCGTTTTTGTGTAATTTTGCCTACAAAGATTTAAATCAACTAACCAACAGGGGTAGATATATAACATTACTGGTGAAGATAGTGAAAATTGTGTTCAATGTCCGATAACATGGAGGAGGCTGGGTTTATAACCATTACTGCAGCCAACTACCAGGGAGCGATCAAAAATGATTTGGCTTCACTGTTGGGGAGCATTCATGTTGTCCATCTTTATATTCACTAACAGACATATACATAACTAGAGTAGAACATGATAAAGTAGTGAAATAAGAAGAGAATTGCAGTGTATAAGCTCAAGAAAACATCATATATTAAACTACACTTGACATGAACTACACCAACAATTCACCATCGATGATCAATTTTCTATACCTGCTCACTCCCTCTCTGGTGGGCTCCAGGAGTATAGAGCTTATCCCTGCACACATGAAGCAAGAGAATGAATAAAACCCCTGACAGGCATGACTGGCAATTTTCATTGTGTGTTACGTTGTCTTTAGAGGAGGATCACTATGACATTGCAGGCTTGTATTGGCCTACATGTGTTTGCTTTCATTTGCTGACTGAAATCTATTTCTCTCGGCCCACAATTCCCTCAGCTGTCTGCCAGTCCTCCTACCTTTCATTCCTCCACTGCACCCCTCTCCCTGTCTCCCTCTCCGTCCGCCCCGTCTGTTTCCTCCATAATGATGTTAATAAAGTGAGCAGAATGGATTATCCAGATTCCCATGGCAGCTGGCCTGCCCTCTGCTCCGTCTCCTGCTCCCCCCTCTGTTTACTGCAGGGAATCATTCACTTAGTCTTATCGCAGTACATCCGCGCTATCTGAGCACACACACACAGGACCATGCAAACACATATACTGATTAGCGGCAAGTTTACACGGCTATGATGTGAACGCTGTGTAGAGGTAGGGAGATGGGAAACAGAGTATTGGAAACCTAAGACACAGATCAACTACTTGTCATGTAGACAATCGCACACAGAAGGTGGGACAGAAAAGGCAGCATCCTCGAAATGCTTTCCAAATGTTTCCTCCCTAAAGACGGAGGAGACATCAGTGCACAGAAACAGGCCCATACTCCCGCCATTGGTCATGGTGCAATCGCTCCAGCGAACCTTTCTCGAATCTAATATAAACCAACGAGGCAGATCGCTCTGTTACCAGACAGTGGATGGTGAACAGAGGAACATGCTGTAGTTCCATTAAGTTACTCAGGGCTGAAAAAAAAAAAAAAACACAAGGGGAGAAGTGAAGGGAAAGGAGTGGACTGGAGGTGGATTTTAAAAAAAAAAGAAGATTTTAATAGGTTTTGGCTTCTACTGCTTGTTCATCATTATTCTATTAGTTTGTCCCCTGTTGATTGTTACCACACTTAAAGTAAACAAGAAAAAATGTGGAAGAGGATCATATCAGGCAAAGAGTATTAAAGGAGTACTAAGTGAGAGGCAGCTGTGAGAGGTGATTTATCAGTGCAGACCAGGATGCACCTCTCCCTCCTCTCACACCCTGGATGGCAAAATGAATCTGAAAACTGCTGACAAAGGCCAGGCAGGCTGTGTGTCTTAGGAGTGAGAGACTGGGCACATCTGGAGGATATCAAAAGGAGCAGGTAGTGGACGTTTCCCAGAGGTCGGTACCCAATGTAGAGACGCCTCCGTCCTGCATGATGCAGGGCAGTGGAGGAATGTACAGTAACTAAGGACATTTAGTCAAGCACTTTAGCGAAGTTTAAACTTTACATTTACTTCAGTATTTAAACCTTTCACAGAGTTAGGAGGTAAGGGCAACTCCTATTAACCCCTCCACTATTTATTTTTACATGCAAAACGTATGAAGGGCTTAATGATATGATGCACTGTTATACCTTAAAAGGCTCAACGTTAGATACATACAAAAATGGACGGAACCAGTCTGTGCGTACTCTGCATTCATTTCATCCCTATTTGTGCCCGTCTTCTGAGAGCTTACTCATATGGTCAGTGTAGTTCAATAATGAGCGCAATGGAAGAAATAGGGTGAATCAGATCACATAAGTGAGAGAAGGGGGGAAAAAAAGTAAAATCAGGGACTTGGAGTCCGGAGCCATAGAGGAGAGTGGTAGGAAACAGAGGTGAGATAGTGGCGAAGAGGCATAAGGGATGAATGGAGGAAAAGAGGCCCTGGACAGTTTGTGAAAATGTGACGGAGACTGTACCTGAGAATGAATAACCACATTGCAATTCCTTAATACACTTAGCCAATTAGCTAAGAGCTCTGCAATGCCAGCTCTAGGGATTCGTCACGGCCTCAATCAAGTCATCCACACTCAAATACTCTGGCACGCCGAGTGGGATCAAAATGGAAAAGTGCTTGATTGAGTTTAGAGAGGAACAGGTCTCAAAGAATTAGGAATAGGAATACTTCTGTCTATATGTTGGTCGCAGTGCAACACTTGGATGTCACACTCCTTTTTCACTTTGCTCTTGGAGACCTGTCAGGATTACGCAGCAACTGAGGAGACCAATTAAATTTACGCAAAGCCGAAGGAACAACTCTTCCCTAATCCTCCTCATCCTCCACGCTCTCCCTCCAACAAGTCCTCCATACATTCAATCATTCCCTCTTCTCGTCTTTCAGACGTCGTCCCCGTGTCCATGCTTCTTCCATTAGTGGGCGACTCGATCCATCTATCAAAAATATCTAAATCCCTTATCTCTGTCCTCATCGGGCCCCGTCTCGTTCTGCAGCCGGGCTCAGCCGAGTGCCACCAGGTTTAAGGCAAACCTAATTTGGACTCGTAATTTCTGTCAGCCCTGTTGGACACAGGTCACAAGGAGGAGGACGAGGAGGAGGGGTCAGTGCACAGCCCCCAGAGAGAAAAAGGGGAACAGTGCAAAATGTTCTCGCTCGTCTTTCCCCCCTTTTCTTTTTCTCCCTACCTCTCTCATCATCACTGTTCTATATTGTACCCCCTCTCTCTCTCTAAATATCTTTGCCCCCGCCTTCACTCTAATTAATTATGCTGTGAATTAATACCAGGAGGAATCTTCCCAAAACAAGAGGAGAGAGGGGCGAGAGTGGGGTGTAATAGAGAGGGGATCTGCTTTAATCACCCCCTCTATTCCTCAGCAAAGGGAAAATGAAAAGCTTGAAACAAAAGAGGCCATGAAATGAAAGAACAACAGAACACAATAACACGATAAGCAAAGTTGTTTACTTCGCCCTCACCTCCGCAGCTGAAACCCCATGGGGATGTGATTAGGAAAACAGCTCTTTCTCTCCCTCCTCTTCTTCATTTCTTTTTTTTTGTTCTGTTTTTTTTTCCCCCTCCTGCCCCTCCTTGCTCCGCTCACTCTTCTTTGATGAAGTTGTGGGAGTTCAGAGGGAAGCGGCGCGGCTGGGATATCGCCCGAGCACAAAGCACCATGGGAAGAGCAAACTTTGGCTCATCTGAGGAGAGTGTACAGTATGTGTGTGTGTGTGTTGTGTGTGTGCTGTGGCGGCTCTCGGTGAGTGCTTATACTCAGGAGTGCTGTCACACCCGGCTGTATAAAACTTCAAAAGTGAGGCATCTGTTAGTTTGAGCCGTTCACCGATGTGGCAGCTCAACGATAGATCACCTCCCTGCGTCCCGCATGCTAATCAAAACGTTTGTTAAGCAGCAAACGCGGAGGCCTGTCAAACTTCAGGGGGCCCAAACAAACCAGTGACTCAGTCCTGTGTGCGAGTTGCTGAGGTAACCCAGACTCCCAAACCGAAAGAGCGACAACGAGGGGATATGATGTCAGGAGGGCGCAACCTGATTGGACACATCTATGTCAAACAATGTTGTTGTGTTTTTTTAATGTCGGATTTCTCAATTCTCAGCTTGGGCGGGAGACAGAAGACATGTTCATGCTTCTCTCCTACATGGGTGGCATGTGAGAAAAATCACTCTATCCGTGTGTATGAGTGTGTGTGTGTGTGTGTGGGGGGGGGGGGTTCCTAGTCAAATTTACAATGAAGATGTCATGAAACCTAGATTAGCTCCCCCTCTCCCGCAGATGCAGCAACCCTCCCAGAACCCAAACACACAATGCATCCACACACTCTGTCTCCACACCACGCCAAAGCCCAGATCATCAGCAACAATGACTCCCCCCCCCCACCCGCCCTGCAATAAAAGCCGGATTTGAATGAAATCCTAAACTGTGGTGCACCACATAGGAAGTGCCTTGACCCGCCGTCAGAGGGAATAAAACTTTTGTCAGTGGTGATATCTCCGAGCACATGAAAAAAACAAATGGCCCCGAGGCCGCGACCGCCTCCTCCCACTCTGTTCTCAGGGTGGGACACTGCTGTCAGTTTGCTTCAAAGTCACATGGACTCACGAAAAAAGCGGCTTCGTCAGTCACACTTCTGTCCTGGTACGAGTGAAGAAAATACAAAGCAAGAATCCAGACTGCTTTCACTCATTCATTATGTTTTGATTTGTTAAGCTTGAGTAACTGCTGTCTGTCATTTGTCAACATCCAACTCCTCATACCAGGGAAATGTAGCTATTTGGGGGTTTGTTTCCTGTTGTTGGCTCAGATTACAATTGTAATGAAAAAGTGCCACAGTTTGCAGTTTGTAAAACCCACATTTGCAGTCACCACTTGGTGCAGTTATTTCATGCGGACGATGGTTCAGATCGCTCTGGCTTGGCCAAATGAAACACACTAATCGAGTGAAAGCTCCAGAGGTGGAGTAAAACACTCCAAACAGGCTCAGTTTGAGGCGTTCCACACAACCTGACACCTCCCTGCTACCACACTAAACATGTTAAACACGCAGACTAAATGAGTGGCCGCTTAATATGATATAACAGAAGCCAAATCTCATTACGAGTCGTGTTAGTGAGGCCACGCTCGGATGAATGCAGTTCAGAGAGGCTCTGAATGGTGAGGTTCTGTGGGAATGAAACGCTGCAATATTGCCAACACATTACAGTAAATGACACTGCATGGGAATGAGAAAGGCAGACATGTTACATAACTTCTGGTAACGTTTGCTCGTTTAACTCCAGCTCACTTCTTAAAGGGTAATCATGTTTTTCAACGCTGGGTCGAGCGAGCGGTGCTGGTGCATGCCTGTTCACCACAGAATCACACGTAATGGTGGTTGCTTCATTTTTTATCTTTCCTTAAATGTCAAAATATTACCATGAGCCGCAACTGTGCAGATTAAAACTTTACCAGTGTTAATGACTCACACTCTTGATTGACCCTTTGACCCCTGGTTGCTTTTGCATGGTGTTCTTATTATTTTATTAGTTAACATGTTTCCAGCCACATGTCTTTAGCTCACAAGAAGTTGGACTACTCAGAAATGCCATCATTTGGCTTCAGAGTGATATAATATAAGTTCCAAGACACGTTCTTTATGCAGTTTGAAAGTGTTTAGGTTATTGCCAGAACAGTATGTGTGCAGGTTTTCAACACACAGGAAAGGTCAGTGTTTCAGGTATGTAACAACCACCCTGACAAGATTATATGTATGTGTTAGTTTAGCCCATTCAGCTCTTATCATGCATTTGTGGATACAAATAAGATACAAGGGTGATGTTGCTGTTTAATTAGTAACCAAGGTCTGTTGGCTTGTACTGGTTTATATTTTCTCTCTCGCCAAATGCAGCAGGCCCTCCTGCAACCCTGTAGATAATGGATGGATGGATGGCTTATATTATGGCAAACTGCACCACTGAGAGTCATACTGCATTTGCTACTTGTTTCTGTTTGCACTCTAATGGCTGTTGCATACATGACAATCCAGTGAATTACTTACACTGAAGGTGTAAAATTATTTGATAAGATTCTCTTAAACAATTTATGTACATTTATCCTCAATCGACATAACATGGGCAGGTTTTGCTGACAGGTTTTTACTGATCCAAAGGTAGGGTTGGTGATTTCTTTCTGAAACACTTTTTATCTTATTGGTTGAAATCCTCCTTACGTCCCGTTGCCATCAATGACTAAAGAAGTCTGAAGGAAAAGACACAAGGCCGACATCTGTGGTCGTCTGTGTAAGTGTAATAAACATGATCGATCATTTCATTTGGTCCGAATGGAATGATGAGTCGGTGTACCTGTCTGTCACTGACCAACCCGCCTGTCTACATGCACCCTGCTCGTGCTTTCACTACGCATGATCAGAGTCTTCAGCCAGGGAGACATACAAAGCTCAAGCAAAGACGAGAAGCCAGAAGTTAGCATGTGAGTCACAGAACATCTGGCTTTAAGCAGTTTGCAGGCAGTGTGCATTCATGTTTTTTGCGAACGTAGCTTTGACAAGAGAGCCGATGGGAGGAGGTAGGATGTCTAGGTTGCATTCTAAATTGTTGCCTGTTCTTGCTAGCTTTTACAGGATTACAAACCATTGCTGTAAGACTGTTTTTGTGAAATTTAGAGACAGCGTGATTGCAGATAAAGTTAATGTGAGGTTAGAAAAGAATTTGCCTTGGATGGTGGAGGAAGTTGAGGAGGAAACAAACACACCAACACACTCCCACTTGATTTGTTGATTTGTTGCACCAACCGTTCCTGGAGTCGGCGACTAGCTAACAGTTAGCATGGCATGGTAAATTGGCTGTTTGGGGCGACAATCCGATGGTCAGGGTCTCATAAAAATCTGCTCCACTTTCTGCCTGAATGCATCTTTAGAGGAGGAGGTTCCATATTAGATGAAAAGCATCAAGTAGGTGTCAAACTGCAAGTGCTTAAGATGTAAAAGTAATACAATTCCAGACCACCGCTTTGCTCAACCCAAGTAACTTGCACAGGACCGCAGATTTCTCACAGACTGCCACCATCCGTCATTTCGGACACACTCCATCTCACTCAGTGACGCTTTCTTTCTGGCGTCAAGCGAAGAGGCTTCAGAGTTTCTCAACTTAGTCTGGGCTTCTGTCCTCCACACAGAGGCCTATCTGCGCCGCTTGGAAGCCGGGATGATCGATGAGCTCCTGCGTCATTCCCCAGAGCGTGCTCCTTCAGAACTGTCACCGTGCGCCCCGTGCCAAGCCCGCCAACGTCCAAAGACAATGTGATGCATCAGTCATCAAGCCAGATTTTCCCCCCATAATAAAGGGATCTGAGCCCAAGATAGAGGGTGGTACATTTTCCCCTGCTCTAATCCCATCTCCAGCCATGAACCATCAGCCGCTATCCCAACCCTGGCCACATAGAAACCAAAGCCTTGTGTCTTTCGTCCCAAAGCCAGGCCTGTCTAATTTAGCTCTCTTTATCACCCCTAGTAATCAGACCACTGCTGCCACACAGAACAACATGTCCTGTTCCTTCCAGATTTACGCCAACACTCCAGTGTATCTCAGTGAGGCTCAGCTCCTGGCCCAGCAGAGACCAACATATTTCTACATCATGTCCAGGGAACCTCAGCTGTCCCAGTCCTGAGCTGGCAACTGCAGCCTGTGGGGAGGGGTACTAAGGAACTGAGGTTTGTTGGGGCAGGAGCTGCAGGATGAGAGACATCCACATAAATGCAAACCAGATGGAGGGATAGAAGGATGGATGAGTGTGGAGGAGAGCCTGAGTCATCCACTCTCTCGGTCTTCCCCTCATACTGTTTGTTTCGGTGGAGACTCCGATGTAGGCTGTGCTTCCCAGCATTCAGTATGCGCTATTATACACCAGGTGATTTCAGCTGAATAGTCAAAGATGAAAAAAGATGAGAAATTGGTTAAGGTAATCAGCAGAGGAGAAGCTGTTTGAGTCTACTGATGGAAAAGGCAAAGCTTTATAAGTAAATCCTTGTGTTAGCGAACGATGGGTAGGTTTTACAGTGCGTACATATTTGGTGCTTTCGGTCTTAATGGGTTAACTAATGTGAGAGCCTCAATATAACTATACATAAGTTTGATCATGCTCTAGTAAATAGATATTCTTCTAACCCTAACCCTAAGATCGGATATTTTGGTGGAAAACATGCCAGATACGTATGTGCACTACATATACTCATCAGGTAATCGAAAACGTAATCTATTCAAATTATGTTTCCTACAAAATATATTTCTTGTTGCAGTTAAGCTTTATAGAAACAAGACAGGACAAGACTGTACTACTGATACATTGTATATATGATCAACATTTTCAAGTCATTGTTGAAAGTATATTTTCTCATTTCTATCTAAACTCTATCAACATACTGTATTTAAATCAGGCCCAATGAAGTAACATTCTACTTGCACTCACTCACATCAGCATATATCAACATTTCCATGACAAGACAATCTGAAGTCATTCATTTGGAAGCCTTTGCATGGACAACAACAAAACAACAATTAAAAGAGTAAATTAGGGTAAATTAGTGACACCACTGGAACTTGGGGGAAACGCCTCATTCAAGTCATAACCTCAACAAAGTACCATGACCGTGATGCATTTGAAACCGAAACAGATGTGACATCTTTAGTGATTATAACTGTACACATCATCCTCTTCTAATAATGCCGTCAGGCCTCTGTGGTTTCAGGTTGGCATCAGTTGCCGTTTTTGAGGAAAGTTCCAAATGAAAGAGATATGAGAAGCAAATTTGGCACGAAGGCCTGTGGTGTGAAGTGTCATGCTTTCCCTTCTCTTCTGTCTGTTGTCTTTTCTCCTTCTGAAACAGTTTTCAAGCTTCTTCCACCCAGAGAAGAAAGTCAAGTAAAAAAAGTCACTACATTTGTCACACCCTCTCCGTCCTACTAAATCAGTGCACAGACCAAGAGTCCACATATAGCACCATTCACTACACCTAAGAGAGAGTTAAAGAGTGACAGTGAGTTAGACACTGAAATGATGAGAAAAAGTGAAAAATAACAAGAAACATGACAGCTCTGATCTCATTCACCATCAGAAGCCATTAGTGGCTTTGAATGTTCCATTGAATGTGTGCAGCTCAGTGTGGTGTGGGTGAAAACCAATTGACATCTTACTATCACCCCATAAGTAACTTCACACACACTTGTGTGGATGTTTAGTGGTAAATTGGGAATAATGACGCAGAAGTCGGTTCACAGTAGCTCTTTGCCTGGCCCAGCTTTCACTACACCTATGAACACACATGTATGCATTCACAGGCCATCACTCCACCACCACCTCACAGCCGATGGCGTGACATCATCAGCAGTGGCCCATCCTGTTTTTTTCCCCGAGTGTGATTGGCTTCTCAGGTTGAGGTGGCAGTAAACTGAAGAATGACACATGAAAGAGAGGAGGGCTATGGGAGAAGACAGACGTGCACACAGAGGCCTGTCAGCGCCGCAACGCTGCTCTGTTTCCAACCACTTGACCAAACAGGATCGCTCCCTTCTTTCTATCCAATTGACCCGTTATTCTCTCATCTTATTTTTGCACTTATTCCAACCATTGACTGTACATAAAGATGGAGGACGTGTCTCCACTTCCTTTCACTATCCAGAATTGAAGCCAAAATATCCTGGTTACGAATGGCGCCATGTTGTGCATTTGGAGACATAGTTTGCCCAGTAGTGATCGGGGGATGGAGCCATGGTATCAAGGTCCCATTGATACACATGCTTGACCAAACGGGAGTGAGTCCCAGCTTTCAATAATGGTGTTTCACCCCATTTTTAAAGCATCAAATGAATATATAAAACCAAACTTACCAGAAAATGAGGACACTCAAGCCAACAGCTTGATAAGAACTACCTAAAATGACAGAAAACACCTGGGAGAAAAATAACATGTACTTTGACTTTTTAGTAGAGACCTTACGACCTTTACTGCAGCCCATCACCAGGTTGTGATCAAGATGCTGCAGGAAGAACCTTTATTTCGTCTGCAGGAGCACGTGTGTGTGTGTGCTTGTCTCTGTCTTCCTGTTTAAATATGTGTCTCATAAACTCCAGAGCGAACCAAACAAACACAATGCAAACCCCAACCACTGCACGGGTCCCAAGAACCTCTGACCAGTGACGGTGTCCACCGTTAATGTGCAAAGTGAGCGCAGGTCAGCGGGGAAGCGAGGACATGCGGGATGGTAATTCAGCACGGTACAAGTACACCAGACATGCAATGTGCAGGAGCAGCAACCATCTTGCAGCGGCAGGTCGTTATTGTTCGGTACCTCCGGTACTGTATAAAAAGAGTATTGTGACATTTTTAGAATTTTGGTATCGACTTGGTACCGAAGTTTTGTTTCTCGTGACAGCAGCGGTCATATCCAAGATATTTTGGCTTTATTTTTCGATATTGGGATGAATCGGAGACGCGTTGTCCAACCTATCATACCTACCTATATAGAATCAATGGCTTCAACTAAACAGGAGGGCACGTCTGCAATGGCTACCACCATATGGGCACAGAGGAGAAGCACATGTGGGTCACCTTGGGCCCAGATTCACATCCACAGCCAAGCAGAGCAGAATAGAGCAGAGCCATGCAGATTCAAGCTGCCTGCCAGTACTGCAGCTGAGCCAGGGAGCTTTATAGAAGTTGGGTCTGGTTATAATATGGGGGAGAGGGAGGATAGAGGGAGGTTTCTGGGGTGGAGGATTTGGACAGCAGGGATTGTGTTTCCATGCCCCTGTGTGAGTGTGGATGATCCAAAGCCCCTATGTCTGAAAATGTCAGCGTTTGGAAGCAGAATCCAAGACTGAAAGGTCTAGAAGCTGTCCTGTAAGAAGCAGCAGGAACTGAGATCTTTATCGGACACATTGTGCTGCAAGAGCGCTGCTGTGTTACAGTGGCAGCTGGTGTGTGAGTCCTCCTTTATTCTGCTTTCCTCCATCTACCTTACACTGGTGCTGGAGACTGCTGTTTGTATATGCAGTTAAATAATGCCTTTGTTGTCAAATTAAAATCCTTGTATTTCTATAGCAGCTAGTTACGAAACCAGTACTTAAAGCTTTTTAATATACAAGGATCAAAATAAATACATGAATTCATTAACTCCAGGAGAAACAACTTCTCCTTGAACTTTTAGGGACACATTTGGCCTGCAACTTGCTTTCTGTTTCATGGTAAATGAACTCTTAGACAAGAGATAACGTTACTCAAGTCATTTCTACTTCAGCCTTTCTCACAAAATCTGGCGCATGGGGACATGGCGACAAATGTAAGAGCAACATGAGATTTATTTTATGACTCAGCAAATACAATAAGAACAGATGAGTCATTTGCAAATGTTGTTACTGTGGAGTCTGTATGCTGCAGGTCACATCTCAAATTTGCTCTTCGACGTGGTGTACAGTGGAAATCTCTGTTCAGAGCACTCGCTTCTGGTTCTCATTATTCTGCAGGCACTGTGCTGTTGGAGGCTTTGCACATTTTGTCAAATGTGAGCACAAACACTAAGTTAAACTTGAAAGATGGTCAAACAAACTGAGCGAGCTGTTTTTCGATTGAGTGCCCAGTCATGTTGGAGCTCCTAAGCAGTTGAGTCTGGCTTTACTACGCTTGTGAGACTGTTGGTTAGACATAATGACCACGATGTGTTCTTGTGTTTTTGGTTTGTTTAGCATTGAGAGCAAACATCAAAACCAATTCTGGTGTATTGTTTTTCCTCCTTGAGCCGTGTTTTCCAGTCAATTGTGTCTGTAAGCTCTTTGGTGTCTAGCACCACCGCTTTTTCTGAGCTTTTTTACTATGGACAGCTGCTTAATGGGGCTGAAACCAACAAGACCAAAACAGTCATGTGTCTGGGTTTGAGGTACCGGGGATAACAGGAAACAGCCAAGATACAGCCAAGAAATACAGTAGGGCAAAAAAGTATTTAGTCAGCCACCAATTGTGCAGGTTCTCCCACTTAAAAAGATGAGAGAGGCCTGTAATTTTCATCATAGGTATACCTCAACTATGAGAGACAAAATGAGAAAAAAAATCTAGAAAATCACATTGTCTGATTTTTAAAGAATTTATTTGCAAATTATGGTGGAAAATAAGTATTTGGTCAATAACAAAAGTTCATCTCAATACTTTGTTATATTCCCTTTGTTGGCCATGACAGAGGTCAAACGTTTTCTGTAAGTCTTCACAAGCTTTTCACACACTGTTGCTGGTATTTTGGTCCATTCCTCCATGCAGATCTCCTCTAGAGCAGTGATGTTTTGGGGCTGTCGCTGGGCAACACGGACTTTCAACTCCCTCCACAGATTTTCTATGGGGTTGAGATCTGGAGACTGGCTAGGCCACTCCAGGACCTTGAAATGCTTCTTACGAAGCCACTCCTTCGTGGCCCGGGCGGTGTGTTTGGGATCATTGTCATGCTGAAAGACCCAGCCACGTTTCATCTTCAATGCCCTTGCTGATGGAAGGAGGTTTTCACTCTCACGATACATGGCCCCATTCATTCTTTCCTTTACACGGATCAGTCGTCCTGGTCCCCTTGCAGAAAAACAGCCCCAAAGCATGATGTTTCCACCCCCATGCTTCACATTAGGTATGGTGTTCTTTGGGTGCAACTCGGCATTCTTTCTCCTCCAAACACAACGAGTTGAGTTTTTACCAAAAAGTTCTATTTTGGTTTCATCTGACCATATGACATTCTCCCAATCCTCTTCTGGATCATCCAAATGCTCTCTAGCAAACTACAGACGGGCCTGGACATGTACTGGCTTAAGCAGGGGGACACGTCTGGCACTGCAGGATTTGAGTCCCTGGCGGCGTAGTGTGTTACTGATGGTAGCCTTTGTTACTTTGGTCCCAGCTCTCTGCAGGTCATTCACTAGGTCCCCCGTGTGGTTCTGGGATTTTTTTTTCTTGTGATCATTTTGACCTGAGATCTTGCGTGGAGCCCCAGATCGAGGGAGATTATCAGTGGTCTTGTATGTCTTCCATTTTCTAATAATTGCTCCCACAGTTGATTTCTTCACCCACTCTTCATTGCAGATCAGTCTTCCCAGCCTGGTGCAGGTCTACAGTTTAGTTTTGGTGTCCTTTGACAGCTCTTTGGTCTCGGCCATAGTGGAGTTTGGATTGTGACTGTTTGAGGTTGTGGACAGGTGTCTTTTATACTGAACGAGTTCAACAGGTGCTTAAACAGTAGAGTGGAGACAGAGGAGCCTCTTGAAGAAGTTACAGGTCTGTGAGAGACACAAATCTGGCTTGTTTGTAGGTGACCAAATACTTATTTTACCGAGGAATTTACCAATTAATTAATTAAAAATCCTACAATGTGATTTCCTGGATTATTTCCCCCCATTCTGTCTCTCATAGTTGAAGTGTACCTATGATGAAAATTACAGGCATCTCTCATCTTTTTAAGTGGGAGAACTTGCACAATTGGTGGCTGACTAAATACTTTTTTGCCCCACTGTATATGTGTGCTTTTCCCATATTCTTACTGCATTACATGTTGGGGGCAGGCTGGCAAAACAACCAAAAGACCTCTAGAGTCCTTCTACAAACAAACTCTAAAAACTCTGCACAAAAACCCAATGCTGTTTCATCATTGTCGAATACGAATTCATAGATTATTTACAAATCTTTGTCTGATTTGCACAATTTAAAATGGTTTGTCCCATTGGTGACGTTGTGTACAATCGCTGTGTGAATTCTATCAGTTTCTTCGGAATCCCTCCCACACTGGACAGTAACATACTGTTGGGCCTCACTCCCAGACAAAGGAATAAGTGAGGCCTACGCGGCCTGATATCCTGACTAGAGTTATTTCCGGCCTCATGGCCGGAAGGGATTTGAGAAGCCTGAGTAGGAGTTTTATGGCGGGCAAAGCCAGAACACCCGAATGCCTGCGGTGGGGGGAACATTCTTCTGACCATCAGCCGAGGTCAAACTCGGACCTTCCATTGGCTGTGAGCCAAAAAACCAAGGGCCCCCCCGGAAGGGAGGCTGGACACCTCATCAGGTAATAAATAGTGAGCTCTCCCCGAATCCTTCGCTCATTTCCCAGTGAACTGAAGATAGCTTACAACCTCTCTAGGTTTAGTCTATATCATCCAGGCACGAAAGGGAGCAACTTACCAAACGTTTGTATTTTGATTTTTGACTTAAGACTTTATTTTTGCAACAGTCCCGTTTTGTTTTTACCTGAACTTTATTTTGAAACTGCCGCGGAAAAAGTCCGACACTCGCAGGCCGAGTTCATCTCCCAGACTTTTTCTCCAGATCCGAAACTACAGCTGCCTTTTAGCTGTTCATTCCTGCAGAAGAGCAAGTCTATCTGCTATGAAAAGCAAGACATTTATTCGCTTTAGGCAAGATTCATTCGCCCCAGGGAACGAGACGAATTCTCCCCATCCAGCCAGCAACCTGCCCCGCCAGCGGAGCAACGAGGCCACGAAAACATTCACTTGTTTCCCGGAACGCGCCGCCCGCGCATCACTCGACCGTGGAACATCAACAAGTAAGAGGCTGATGTCTGGGCAGAGATTAGTTTAATCATTAGCGTGTTTATTATTTGAGTGTATCTTTTGTTGAGACCGTTAGGTCACACTGTGTCAGAGCGCCGTGACGCATCCGCCCTCCCGGCCACGCCGGGGCACTGTGTTACCGTTAGACCTATTTTACGGAGACTTTTAACCCATTGAAAAATCGGTACACAACGAGACGGATCTTAGTTCGTCCGCTTGGGTACCCGGTGTGAAGTTCTGTAGAATTGTGTCGGACGGTGTGTAAGATCTCCTCTGATCTTTTATTACATGTTTCTTTCCTCTATCTCTTCTCTCTCCTAAAACCACAGGCACATACGTGCCGATCTGTAACCACACACCTCACGATACATACATATACATATATTCTGAGGCCTGGGTACTGCGGTCGCATCTCGACGCCATTCGGCGCTTTGAACCACGAGATAGACTCAAGTATCCTTTGTCCTCGATTCACATCACGTGCACCACTTCGCGCGCGCCGTCATAGATTGTGCGACGTGACAACACGTGCACAACTGCGGCGCTATTGTGCGACACCACACGTGGCACAATCTCGTGCGCCATTTTTAGCCTTTGTAATACGATACCACTGACAAAGGTTTCAATCGCCACTTTCCACACACACACACACATCTCCAGATATACCCATTGGAGACATTACATATATGTTTACGATTGTGATGGAAGCTTGTGGTGTTTGATCTTTGATATAGTGGGTGTTTACTGTGATAATAGTCATTGATTGACGTTGATGTCATTTATCTTAAATAAACCCCATTTGTAATTAAAGTACCGGTATTTTGTGATTCTTTATACATATGTATGTGAATATAGCTGGATTATGACTGCCTGTGCTCGAACTTAAAACCTTCACTGTTCATTATATAATCTTTAATAGCAAACATTGAGATTTATAATTGAACTTTTCAGATTATGAGACTGATCTTTATCGACTAATTGTTGGTCCCTGGATACCAGGGTGTGTCCCGTCTTTGATAAAAGTAGAATTACAACTTTTATACTTCTTAATTGATCATTTTATTGTTTCCATTACTTATCTCAGTATTCTTAATTGATAACTTTATCATTTGTTAATTAATTAATTAATTATTTTAATAAAATATTTTGTATTACTTTCATAATCATATTTTATGATTATTGAAAATTAGCCAACATTCAGTCTACCTACTATTGCACAACAATACCATTTCTGCATCAGCTACATCAGCATCAGATTTTCACTTTATATCAGATTATAGACGATGGAGCAGGTACGTATACACACCGCTGCTGTTTATCTGTATGTTTCAATATTCGAAATAGTTATAATCATTACTGGAAATTATCCTAAAATATCCACCAGATGTTAAGAAAGCAAAGCAAAGCAGCTAATGCAGGACTAGAGAAAGTACAGAGAGGAACCCGGGGGATACTTGATCTCTGGAATCCCCAGTGAGGTTTTTCATCCTCGCAGCCTTTTAGGAAGACCAGGGAGAATAAACAACAAGAGGTAAAACACGGTCAAGAGTTTTCTCCAATGTCTTCATCTATTTACTGTACACGGACTGCAGTGATTCTGCAGGGGATCAGCTGGATGTAATAAAGTGATAAAAATGACATGATGGTTTGTAATACAAACCAGATTTTAGAGAGTGCTTTCCCAAAGGCTTTACATAAGAAAAAAAAAATGAATACAAAAATGAAAATAGAGGAAGATGTGAAAGAAGCGATTAGTGCAAACACAAGAAACCACACTGAATGACAAAGTGGGCAAAAACATCCCATAAATGCAGGCCTGTGCAGAGCCGATCTGGTAAGTGAAGATGGGATTTCCTGCCCCATGTGGTCAAGCAGGTGGCCAACAAAATGCTCCCTATTAACTATGTCAAATTATGGACATTTAGGAAAAACTAAACGCAATCAAAAACAATCCAACCTGCAAATTTCATGACAAATCTTTGAGCTTTCTGATGAAAATAAAATTGAAGTTGTATTTTAAATTCCTTCCAGCATTGTAAACCGTTTTCTGTGCTAACTCAGATTCTGTTTGGGGGTTTCTTACGTGCATTGGGGATGTGTTCAATTAAACTGACTTTGTTGAAATGAGACCATCACTGACCTTCAGAATATTTGGATCTCTGTGCTTTTTACTATGCATCGCATCAAGACAACTTTTTGGGGGAAAGCTTCATAACTAACATGAATTTGTGAAAGACTTATATTAAATACAAATATTATGAGTGCAGCTAACAACAGACGGAGGCTAAACATTGCATGTATGTATAATAAAGCTCATTAATGTAAAACTGTATCGTGGAAATTGCAGTCCGTCTGAAATGTAGGGGGGTAAAAATATATGGTAGCATATTGTGGAAATACTCAAGTAATGTATAATGTACAGGTAATGTTTACAGTACCTGAATAAATGTACTTCCCACCACTGCTCTTCAGTGTTGCCTTGCCAGCAGTACATCGCCTCTGCTTTTGATCTGTTCACCATAGTTACAGCAGTAGTTATAACATGGTTTATTTGAAAGTTACATGTAGTCCTTATAAGCGAATACAATAAAATAACATGTGTACACAAGCAATTGAGTGTATGCACACACACACCCACACAAACACAAACACAAAGTCCAGCTGGACACATTATGCATTTTTTGGCTGACGGCTCACGTGGCTGGTGGTTAAGTGGGCAGGCGTCTCCACCACCCCCAGCAGTGTCTGAGGAAAGACCACAACCACCACCTCCTCTCCACAGGCCAACCTCCAGCAGCCTCAGGAGAGGATCAATATTTGTGTGTGTTGGTTGGGGGGGGGGGTGTGCGTATACATGCACTGTGTTAAAGGGCCTCAAGAACCTCCAACACCTCCCCCGCCTCCGAGCCAAGCCCCAATCACAACAAACCATAAACAAACTCTAAATGGGGTTGCAACACGCTTCATGTTTGGATCTCACTCCACCCAACGAGCATCAGTTTTATTTTTCTTCTTCCCAGGGGTAAAACAGAGTTAAACAGACCATCTGCTGCCACGCAAGTTGGATAACAATTTAAACCCGGGAAAATCTAACCTCAGCCAGAGGATGATATGCCAAACTGAAGTCGCAGAGGAGAGAGTGTGTGTGAAAAGAGACTCTAAGAGAGCGAATGTGGGGGGGGGGGGGGGGGGGGTGCGCGCAATTATCAGTCACTGTCGCAGTTAATGGGTTTGATCAGTCACTTAGTGGGGGGATTTGCGGCATTTGCAGTAGCTGGCAGGAAAAATCCAAAGCAACACACATGGACAAACATATACACTTAAAGCAAAGTCTATTGCCCCACGTACAAACACACTTCTCCTACAATATCACTTAGTAGTCATTTGGCTTGACCTGTCAGAACATCTTCGACATTTCCTCTAATCTAGCCATCTGGCTACCTTTGCAAAAACCAAGAGCTTTTCACCACCTTCACAATAAAAGACCTTTACTTTAGCTTTGGCCTGCAACCCCAACCTCAAAACAATTTTCTCTCTGTGCTGCTTTCTTTGTAAACTTGGTTATGTGAGAATTAAATACATAATCAAATCCTTTGGCTCTGGGTAAGGCAGGTTATCCAATCCTTGGCGAGGTTTGGAAAGCTCCTCTCCAGTGGTGCAGGAGATGGATGATCATTGGGGCACCAGGATTTCAAACGCCAAAATTGTGTAGCACAACTTAAAGTTACTGACCTACAGACAGTTCTGACCTTCAAGGGAAAGTCAAACCGGAGAGTCCAATACAAGGGAAACTATCATGGTGTCATAGCTGTGACTAGTTAATGGGGGAATAAACAACAAAGTACTGGGAGATTACAAAGAAGTTTCGAAAGTTGTTAGCAGCTTGCTTGCATGTTAGCCATATCGCTATATAGCGCTATATACATACAGACTACTTACCATTAACCATTAACTCAGCAGATTAACTAGTTAAGCAACTAGCCCTGCAAGTAGACACTATGTTACAAAGCCTCTAGCCCCATCTCGAACTAATTTAGATGTGCCACTTTCTGGCGTGACCTCACAAATCTGCACTCCTGGGTTTGGTCCCTCTGAGGAGAATGTAGGTAAGAAGTAAAAGCAGAATAAAAAACTGTAAACCAGAGACTTCATAATAAATACCTTTAAAAATTACAGAAACTGTTGCTATAGCACATGTTTCAGAGCAAACATTTAGTTATTTATATTTAGTTTAAATGTACAATATGTAACTCCGGCTGCCTGGAGTCTGTCAATCAAAACCATGAAAGACTACCTTGTTTGTTGACCTAATGAAGCAGCGTGGTATCATGGGAGTTGTTCAATTAACTTGAAAAAAACGGGTATTTCTCTGGGTTTGCACATTTTGGATTATGTAAGTAGACAAGTCAACAACATTTGTAACATAGGTCTAGTTGTTTTTAGACATTTAAATGAGGAACTGTTAAGCATTGTATCTTTAAGTGTTGTAGAAATGTATTCTCTCACAAACTAAATACAGATGTGCTGAAAATGCCACATCCAACTGTACAAGTATTCTTTTTTAACTACAGGTCACAACGTATGTGTTTGTTTTGGTTGTTTGTGGGATCAACTTCTGCTGGACATTTAATTGAATCTATCATTGATCTCATTATAGACAATCATTTAGCCCGAGTTCCTGAACTTGACCTTCTTCCCTCGAATAACAAGGCGCAGCAGAGATCGCTTTGGTCCAGTGGTGTGAAAAGTGCTACATGTGCTGCTACAGTGGTATTGGTCCTAATTATGTTACAGCGATGGAGCGTTCTCTGACCGCAGCACCAAAGGTTTACGGGGCTCTCATTATACACTTAGCTTCTACTGTAAACCAGGAAATAAGGAGCCAGTGAGCTGCTGCTCCAAAACCACACGACTTCCTAGAAGGTAAAAAAAAAAAACTTTGTTCTTCTCCTTTATTGTCCACTGTGATCACTGTCAAAACTCAAGTGATTTGCTCGATTTGTTTGCCAACAGGCGAACACGTACACACACAATTGTGTTTGATGTTTAGCTGATGGTTACGTTATATGATACTTAAGCCATTTCCCATCCCACTGACATATTTCAGTTTATTCCTGTGCTAATGTTTACAATTGTTTTATGATCAAAGATGTGTTTTCCAAATGTACACATTTACTCTGTTTACATTTTTTTATTGAGGAGTGTAACATCCAGTCAGTGTTATAAAGGATTGGTTCTGAAAATAGAGCACATTCCACTTAAACACCCGCAGAACCATTAATCCGTTTTGGAGTTATAATTGTGGTATAACACATATTTGCAGAACGTTTTATTTGAGATCCTTGCAACCCTTTGAGACCATTTATTTTTAGCAAAGATTGTCCATGTGGGAATCAAACCTCCAAACCTGGCGGTGTTTGGGCCTGTGATTGACTTGTTCGTGTATCATAGTTTCCATTTGTACAGTAGCTTATCGGGATCACAATTGATTCAGTGCTGTTGATAAAGAATAAATCAAGATTTAATAACGATAATACAAACTAACAAACTGGCCTGAAGTTTGCCTGCACAGATCACAGAGCCAAGGCCTTGCATTAGCAGAATTAGAGGGTATTTGAGAGCAGCTCAGGATAAGCCAAGAGTATTGGGCATACTGTTGAAGATTATAACCCGGCCTGCAGCCCTCTGCAGTTCGTTTCCAGCTCATTTCTGCATAAGATGAAACTCTACTGGCTGAGTATCGTCGCACTAAGTGCCATGGAGGGAGAGAGTCGTACTCGGCCAAGTCTACTGGTCCACTGGCAGCAGAGGCTGGCAGGAGAATGTCCCAGCTCCATGATTTAAACAGCCAGCAGTAGATGATTGGCCTGGCAAAACAGACCCTCTCTGCCTAGCAAAACACATGGCAGTGCTTATGTTCTTAACCCTTACTCAGGTCGGACACTATAACATCGATTATACAAGCAGCAGCGAAGAAAAGTGGATAGCTCTATGACTATTGTCCCTTATGTGAAATCAGTTCATTTCAGATTTTTCAGTTCATTTGTGTTGAGCTACAGGCTGAAGAAGTTGACCTTTCATCAATCAAATGGTTAAAATCTGATCCGACGAGTGAATCCGAAGTGTGCTGCCAGCTCACTGACAGTCATGTCAGTTCTCGGAGTTGGAACTGTGAATGCTCTGATCTGTTAAGAGGCATTAGCATTTATAAAATCATTGATCCAAGTGAAAGTTATATCCTTAAAACATGGTGTGTATCTTGAGATATCAATCAAGATTGAGGCAACTGCATGTGATCGAATGGTGTATGTTGCCGCTTTCCCTTTGAGATTTGCTGAACTAATGTAGTTTTGCGCCAATCTCTTAGGGAAATGCAGAGAAATCAAGATTTACTGCCTTTTTAACTGGTGGATTTCAAAAGCAATATTGAAAATGTCAGATTATTATGGTTCTACCATTCAACAAAAAAAAATAGGATAAAACGTTAACAGACAAACTGAACATCACAAACCAACAAACACAAATATAAACCAATATTGACACAACATCTGTGATGGTTGATGTGGCCGCCATGTCAGTGGTAACTGGAACCATTAATTCAACCTCTGGCAGACAAAACCGATCTTCTCTTTGAGGTGTAATACCTCCTTAGGGAAACTGAGTTGAGATCACAATGTCTTGTTGGAAAAATAAAGACTCTCAGCAAACTTCTGACAGTGCTAACAAGCTCATGTTACCGCAGGTCCACCATGTTCACAATCTCCTGCGTTGTTCAAGTTCTGGGAAAAAAATGCCCAGACTAAATTTTTCAGGCATTTTCATGTCTGAAAACGGCTATAGTGTCAATCGTTGTATGTCTCTGTCTGTCAGCCCTGTGATACGCTAGCGACCTGTCCAGGGTGTAACCCCACTCTCAAATGATAAGCAGTTAAGATAATGACTGGATGGACCCTGTAACAGAACTATACATCATTGACATTCATCCTCAGGGCACCACAGGTCTCTGTACAAAATATCATTGTAAAAAATGTCAACTCAATGATGGTGCTGAAGTCAAAGTATCACCAAATGTCAGCAGGGTTCACACACACACACGATTACTTATCACAAATCACTTATTATCAAAGACAGATTAAATAAGACAAAGTGCAGCTCAGAACAAACAGGCTAGAGAAGATGATTTTCATTAATATGGTTGCAATTACTGCTGTTTGCGATAAGATCATACATTGATTAAACCTGCAATAACAGTTTTTTTTACCCCAGCTAAGAAAGTTATGTTTGACTTGGATTGTAGTTATGCTTTGATTGGATTGTGGTCTGTGAGCAGGACTACGCAAGAACAACTACTGAACTGATTTTTCTTGAAACTTGGTGGGAGAGTGGGGTACGATCCAAGGAAGAACCCATTAACTTTTAGAGAGGGTTTGATCAAGGGGACGGTTCCAGAAACCCCTTTTCACTTTCTTTAACATTGCACAACAGGACATTTTTCAACGTTTTAATAATGCTGATATATTAAATTGGGCATCATGCATATTTATAGGATTGGAATCTAGGAGTGTGTGCAATGTGGTGCAACTTGATTGATTATCAGAGGACCGTTGGGCTTTGGCTGAGGTATGATCACTACTAACTAGTTTTGTTGTGGTTTTCTGGAGGCAGTGGAAAGAAAGAAAGTTGTAAACAAAACATTGACATGTCAAAACCATCTCCAGTCAACTCCTGGAGCTGCTATTTACCAGCGAGTCTCCGACTGTGTCTATCTGCCCTTTGGTGCTGCACAGGTTGTGTGCAGTGGGTTTCTGCTTGGAGCTTAGTTTTTCTTCCTGAACCTGCTGGTTTTGCTGCTATGACAGTAAAAGCTGTGGTGCAGACAGCTAATCGATGGCAGGAGCTGCAGATTCAGGTGATAATCCTCTGTGAATTCATCAATATGTGCTAAACATACATTGTAATTAGACAAACATTGATTATAGCTAATTAAAGGTCTAGTAATTTTTGCTCAAGCCAACATCACAAAGCGTGTGCATAACTCTTCTACTGCAGTAAACTGTGCCAAACTTCCATGTATGTGTTTTTTCCCCCGCATGTACTGACTAATCACTGTCAGTTACCAACAATAGTGCTTTAACATGCATATTCATGGAGCCTTTGACTCACTGATGAGATGCTTGAATGATAACATCAAAAAGGAGGGGGTCAAACCTTCAGTTTAGTTTATGGAAGTGCAATCAATAGTAGAATAATCCCTACGCATGGATGCAAAGCATCTGCACCGCAATCGATCTGTCAACAGAGAGGAATAGACTTCCATGTGAGAGCAACGTGTTCTACAAGTTCCATGTGAGCCAAGGGGGAAAGTGACAGGTTTGTGAGGGAGAAAATGTTCCTGTGACCATTCATCCATTAACTGAGAACATATCTCTACACCTCTGGCTTAGCCGTGACACCAACAGCAGCTCCGGCATCAAGCTTTGCATCTAAATCCATGTTCAAACCCAGCTGGATACACAAAAACAGAAAACAGAAAATAAAATTAAACATCACTCTGAGACTGTGGTCCAAACCTCAAGCCCCAGACCTCAAACCTTAGGTCCTGGTCGTGGCCTAAACATCTCTAAACAAGCCGTCATGGGACACGAGCAGGAGTGAGTGAGTGACTGCCAGACAATAAGAGACAGACAGACTGACAGCGAGGCGATTTGGACGAGAGAAGAAACCCCTAAAGCCGATTGTTATGCGAAAAAGGAAGAAAAAAGTTGCAAGGAGAGGTACAAGAATAGATAGAGCTCGCAGCCTGTTTCAGTGTGTTTGGCGCTGTATGCTGGACGGAGCGGATCAGATTGCAGCGCTGAGCCCCCGCCAGTTAGATTTCTTGGAGCGCCGTGTTCTGCCAGGGTTGTGTCAATAATCTGAGGCGGTGGACTCCTTCCACCTCCCAGCCCACTGCCTGTTTATCAGCCATGCCAACCACGCGCGCACATGCTGCAGTGCACAAACATATGGCGAGACTCACTTGTACTTACTGCGTATTATCAAACCCGGCGGTGTCTTTTTGCTGTTACTTGTACATGAACTAGAAATGAAAACATGCAGAAATTCATACAGTGGTAGTTTATTCTCTCCTCCCTCAGTCGCTAACATGCATCGAGCACATATGGCCCATAATTCAATGCTTCACATTAGGTGTTGAAGATTTGCCATAAATGAAATTGCACAGATGTAGTCATTGTCAATTACTGCTGGTTGCATGTGTTTATATAACCCCCATTTACTCTGTTCGTATTTATATCCTATTTTTCTTTGATGTATCCTATTACTTATTGCTGCTGCAATGACCATATTTCTCAACGGAGATGATTAAAGTTTCATCTAATCTAATCTAAAAGCCCCATGCGGCATCGCGGCTCTCTGTCCAAGTGGAATTGTTTGGAAAAGGCTTGGAGTTTTGCTCTTTTTCGAGCTGGCAGAAGTTCCAAGAAACGCTCTGGTTGGTTGAAACACAGCAGAGTTTTATGTAACAATATACTAATCTGCTCAGCTGTGTGAGATTCAGAGAAGAAACCTACTGCAGTAGTTATGAAAGAGAGATGCTGAGTAAATGCATGAATGGGGACTTATTGAATAATACACATTTGATGTTTTGGATTTGGGGGGGGAACTGTAACAGAGACACTCGTGCAATCGGTGCAGCCGAACTATGAAAAGGTACGCACTCGACAAGCTGCGAGCTCCAAGATAATGTTAGATCGTATTACATAAGATCCGCAGAGAGGTTAATTTGAGATCCTAAAAAGTTCTCTCCTTCCCTGTTTCTCTGTGACCGCTGAGGCCTGAACAGGTCCACAGAGGGGCCAAACCTGGTCAGAGGAAACACTGAATAACTCTCATAATAAAACGTGTTCACTGTCTCTCCCACCATCTGCCTCTGTTCTCGGGCTTCGCTGTCTGCGATCTGTCAATTTGTAAAAAAAAGACTTTTTACACATTTTTGAGTCGGACCACTGGCAAATTCCCCGAAGTCCAATAGAGACCAGGACAGACAGGCTAATGTAGGTCTAATGTCTACAGCATCCATGACTGGAGAGGGTCACACTACAGGAAATTAATTTCCATACATTGAAGACATATTACACAGTGGATAAAATTGTGTAGTTATAATGTTGTTGATGGTGCAAAAATATATCACGGCAACTTCCTGTTAAGGAAATTTAAATTTTGAGGCAAGCTCTCAAAACTGAAGAGTTGCTCTGATAATTATCTTCAGTTCCGATCATTTATCTTTAATAGTTATAACAACATTCTAAGTTCTTAATACTAAGAATTCCAGTGTCACCAGGGTGTGTTGGACTTACCCAGTATATTTGTAACCAGTATGTTCCTTACAAAGACATAAAATTCAGTTTTAAATTGTAGCTGATTACTCTTACACTTTAACTTGTGTATTTAGGTTTAAAAAGGCAACAGTAATAATTAAAGACACTACCAAAATCTGCAAATCCCACTTCTCGTTTTAGCTTCGACGTCCACAGGTTAAAAGGCCGGTCATGCTAAACTGGGATTGGACAGTTGCTATTTGGAGGAGGGGTTTACTGAATGGTCAATAAGCCAAAAGCATAAGGATAAAAAAATAAAAATCTCTTCTATTTCCTTTCCTCCTGTTTCTCTGCTGTCTAAACTGAGAAAGGGTATATCACTGGGAAAAACACAAACGCAGAATCAAATGGTAACAAGCTGAAGTAATTATGATTCATCCTTGCCGAGACATCTGGATTCTGGTGGCAGATGGGACGGCGGGTGGGGACACAGACCCATGGACCTAAGCCTGCTGTCAGGTCCTCACGCAGGCAAGGGAAGTCACATCTAGCCCCGGGTCCTCCGGACTGCTCTGGTCCCCTCTGAGCTTCATTATCTCCAGTATATTGGATAATACACCAATTTGGAGATAGTGATTTCATACATCTGGGGAAAACACATGGGGTGTCAAGAGTCTTAACAGTGAAAGACAGAAACAGTGTTAAACGTGTACTTTTACATGACAGTGTGTATTGACAGGGCGGCGAGTTATCACCAATCCTTTATTTCATGAATCTTCAAGCAAGTGTGTCGCAGCATGAGAGATGAAGGCGTCCAACAGGATCAAGACAATGGCACCAAGTCAAAGAGTTCTTCAACAACAAACTGACTTGCATTGGAAACAAAAGATATTATCTCGCCCCACTTACAGCTTTGTTTCAATTATTATATGGAAAATGACTTGTTTTTATTGTTTTAAGATAAATAAGATGTGAAGACTGTGAACCCGATGGCTATTGTTCGCTGTGCAAGAGCCTACACTCTGACAGCTCCGAGTCTCGAGCAGATGGACGTCATGACCGTCGTCCAAACCTCAATCCCCAGACCTTACACTTGGCCCGAAACGTCTTTAACGCAACATCACCACCGTCAGAGGAGGAGAGGAGGAAGAGTGGGAAAACAGAGCAGTGATCAAGAGAGTTGCCAAAATCACAACAGGCACTTGATAGAGTTCCATCCAACAACCAAACACTATTTCGACATTTCACCTCAAGCCTGTAAGTCGAGACCTGAGGCTGTTGCTGTGTTGATCTCCACACATGCACAAGAGTCCCCCCCCCCCCCCCCCCCAGTGTTACTAAGAATGAGGAGCCACCTTCAATCCCCAATACAAGCTGTTGCCCAACTCAACTATGTTCAGCTACAGCCTTGCTCCACTGATGTATCTTGCATTATGTCCTGCTGTACTGACATTAGACCAAAACCTTTCAACAGTTGAACGACTCCAAATCAGAAGTCATCATAAATCATAATTTCTTCATTCTTTAACCTTATACGGCTCAATCAACAGCTTTTGAAGTTGTACTGTTATTTTCAGGTGTTTGGAGAAGAGCACAGTTTAAACATGAGAGGGCAACAGACCACTACCAGCATCTGTTTGAAGAAAGCTGAGCAATCAGACCTGTGTCATTGGCATACTGGAGTCATGTTCGTAACTTGAGCTTGATGCAGAAAGGTTCTTCCCAGGACCTCGCTGTGCTCTGAAATTAGATGGAGACCCAGGCTTAATACCGGTTTTAACCCCACTGCCAACTGAGTTTCCATCCTCAGCTCCTACTGGCTCCTCCTGCTCCACCTCCTCTTCTACAAAAGTGCCACTTCCAACCCCCCACCCCAAAGCAATGCACCATCCACATTCCCAGTTCCAGCCTAATCTGGGTCTCAGTTCCAGCTCCTGTGCTCAGGTCCAGAGTTCCCAAATCCCAGGCACCAACCAGGCCTGGGGTGGGCCCTCTGGTTGCCGGCATCTGGATCCAATCATGGGTGTTTGTCGTCGGGAATTGAATCAAATTAAAAAGTTTAATATTTAATGCGACACCAGATGGAAGCGGAGAGGGGAAAGAGGCCCTGCGGTCAGCACTAATATCCCCTTCTGAAGAGCCATGCTGCATTCCTGGAGGGAGAGCCGCTGGAAATATGCACACACACACATGCATGCACAAAAGCCTATACACACAGATAGACAATTAGTGCATCCACACTGGCATGTGCAATGGCAGCCATGTATACACACACACACACACAAGAAATGCACAAAGGTTAAAAAGGTGCAGCTCATGCAACAACATCACAAACGTCCTGGACACAAAAAAACTGATCTACTGCTACAAGCTGGTCGGGCAAACAAAATGACACAATGTCAGATACATAGATGTGTGTAACACACACACACACACACTCACACACTCACACACTTTAAAAACAACTTGCCAACTCACCAACACTTCAGCTCAATCGTTTATACATCTATTACACCAAAACACCCGGTGAGTCATGTTCGGTGTTACAAATCTTGCACAATACGTGTAAAATATCCCTATTGGGTATTGTTCCCAAGATTTAAAAAACAAGTACACAAACATTCATGGCAATAAGCACCAAGACTTGTTGCAGTATGTGTCATAACGTTTTGCAGGAAAAGACTGGCAAAAATAAAGAACGAGAAATCAGCCTGTTCATCAAGGTGATGTCATGTCCATCGCTGCCGATTGGAGCTGGAGCCGATAAAAACCTGTGGCTCCTGCAGAGTGAATGTTGATTGTGTCCCTTCCCGTTGCAGCCAGATGTTGGTAGGTGTTCGTGGGTTTTATGTCCAAATGAAATCTGAATAAAGATGAAAAGTAAAAAAGCAAAACAACGAGCTCATAAACAAACTGTTACTAATTATGAATACGTTACCGAAAGTAAGCCTTAGTCACTGAGCATCCAGTCACTCGCACAACGTAGCTTTCTGTACATGTGACTTTTACTTGACTCTCAGGCACCAATACATTCTGGGTACTCAGCCTTTTTATGAATTCAGGACATAAATCTTTATGGGATTGTTCAAAAAGTCTCCACAATGTCTTTTAATATAACCTTTACCACGCCATTACACATTGGGTGTGTGCAAGTCAATGCTTATTTAGGTTGATATTAAAAGTGGTCAAGGGCAGCATGGCTCCAGCAGTTGAGAATAAAGTCATGGTATATACGGTTGCCTCATTTGTCACTGATGCATTAGATTAATAATTTGGTTTTTGCGTGTTTCGTGTCAATTTACAGTACTTTATGTGGTTCTGACGTGTTTTTCATTTTTTTAATGACTGTTTTTTTTTTAATGATTCCCTTTGGGGTCTATAAAAGTCAACTAGACTTGACCTATAGTCAATCAAATTAAAGTAAACTAAATTAGTTTTATACCAGAAGGCTTAAGGCCTGGAGCTGCCTGTTCTAATCCTGTGGTCTCCCACCATCATAAAATCCAGTAACTTGTGAGGCTCTGCCACTGATTAGGTACTGTACTGCTGAGCTGCTATAGGGCATGCTGGATTCAACATCTGTGAATATCAAACCTGTGGGAAAAATCACAGTTTTAAGCTGGTAATTTCTTTTCGCAGAGAAATAGCTTCACTATTACGACAGTTTCTACTCATTGAAGATGTTAATTTACTAGGGTTTTGTGAGTAGATGAAACATCTGTGTTTACTGACCATTTCTTACGTTCCACCATAAAAAGGCTCTTCACATCTACTCCGCTGTTGTCTGACTCATTTCAGCTGCGTGCCCTTTAAAGATAAATGTGTTATACAGCTTTTTGGTGTGTGAGAGAGAAATGGCAAAGATGTACACCACTTACTGGATATCTCCCGAAAGTCATAGGGGGCTTTCACACCTACCTTGTAGCTACAGATAGCCGAATTGACAACATGCATGCCCGTCAACTGACCAATCAATGTCAAGCAAAGGTAGACGCTGCCCACATAGGTGATGATAACAGGACTAACATTTGTTATACAAAATTCTTTAGTGCTAAATTACAATGTGAAACCCAAATCAAATCTAAACAATGTAACATAGACATGAACCTTGGTTCTGACTTGCAGGTGTGAAAACGCCCTTAGAGAAAATCACAATCAAGTTCCTGAAAAAAAAATGATTGTACAGTCTGTGTTTTCATTTCCGACATTTTTACATTTCCTTCACACAACATTACAGTTATCAGCGTTGAGATTACAAGATCGATTAGTTATCACTCTTTGCAAACCAATTTAACGCAATGTATTGTAAAACCTGCAAGATGTGCATATATATATATATATATATATATTTGATAGTGTATTTTAATATCTCCTTATACATAAATACAGTTTACATCCTTGCACAATCATCATGTGCCACTGCACATATTCTGTAATTTTATTTAATATATTCTTGTATACATCATTCTGACTTGTCTGCTAATGTAACAAGTGAATTTTCGCGGTGTGGGATCAATAAAGCTATCATATATACACTATGTACATATTCTATATCTCAAATAGTATACGGTGGAAATGTAATTACAAATTATTAAAAGTGAATTTAAGCTGAAATGTGAGGTTTTTTTTGGGAACAAATGTGTGATACATCTCCGGAATGTGAAGTTTACTGCAACACACGTGCTTTGTGATTAAGTTGGCTCATTGTGCTGTGCATGTGTATGTATCTGAGCCTGATTAATGTAATGAGGATTAATTTCAGCCCTGCTCAAAGGACCACCCTCACTGAGACTGGGCACCACCTGCTTAGCTTTCTCTCACACACACACACACACACAGCATCACTTTGTTCATGATGCAGGAATTTGCATAGCACATCTCTGTTACCATTACCAATGTGTGTTGTGTGTGTGGTGTGTGTGGCCTGGTGTTTCCAAGCTCATGCATAACATTGGCGCAGCTCATCACAAGTTACTAAACCAAACTTCTGTCACCACCTGCTAATACATGCACAAAAGCACACCCACATGTAAAATCCTCTGTTGCATTATCTCATTGTAATATGTTGTGTCAGCATCTGTCCAGCCGATCGCTCTCACACTCACACACACACACACACACACACACACACACACACACACACACAGACACTCACACACAGACACTGGGAAACCCCACCAGGCAGCGAGGGATCTATAGGAGTGGCGTGGAAAGAGAGAGGCTGAGCTGCTGGAGAGAAATCCAGCAGAAGTGATTTCCATCCCGAAACGGTTCACTGGTGCCCGACTGCTCACTGATCCTCTGGCGGTAACTATATTCAGCTGACATGTCACTGGGGTACTTTAATCCCACCTTCCCCTTGCCAGCGATACCTTATTGCGGCGCTGCCAGGCACGCACAGGCACATCTCGATGTAAACCATCCACACATGCATGTACACAACTGGGAAAACAACAGCAATGGCGGATTCCAGTCCAAGTCAAACCCTCTGACCGCCAATACTTTCCCCCTCATATATGTGATATATGTTCTTGAGGTCTTATTGCGGATTTGGTTAATACACGGGGCAAAATATGAGCCTACCATGTTACAAATGTTGGGAAACCACTCACTTGAGCATTGCAATCATTAGTTGAAATGTAGACAGAAAGGTGGTAAAAGCAAACTAAAGAAAAACATGTGATTTCTGCATGTTCAAAGGGATTACTTGTATTAAACAAGAAGCAATGCAACAGCAAACCAAATAATCCATATGATTAAAGAGCACGTATACGTTGATATAGCTGCACATCCAAGTCCACCAGAGTGAAAGCAAGCGAGCAAAGCATTCAAGTTACGAAAACTGAGAACCTAGAAAACTGCACTGACCGCTATGTGGGAAAGGTTTAACACGACCTTACTCAGCCTAATATGCAAATTTTTACCGAGAGAGCAGCAAAAGTGAGATTTTATGTATGTGTAGAAAAGACAATTCTATCTCATTGTTATTTATAGATGCTAATTTATAACTTTAATTCAATTGTAACACAGTTTTTTCTCCAATGAATTTTTAATTAATTTTTCCATGGTTCCATTAAATTTTGCTCAAACTTTTATCAAAATACAAAGAAAATCACCAACGATACATATTAATTCTAGTGTTCAGTTTTTATATAAAAAAACACTATATTTTTTATAATGTCTTTGTAACATTGCAGAAGAAAAGCAGGTGACAAGATTGTGTTATGATGGTTTCAGTTTAGTCTGAACCAAAATAACAGGAGTTAAAGGTGCCACCGACCACGGTCCAGCCCAAGGGTCCAAAATCTAGTCCAACCAGAAGGTGCAGGTCTTAATCTGGATCCAATTGAAGAGTAGGGACTTTTGTACCAACTGCAGGACGTTGAGATGGCATTAGACAATAGAAGAAGAAAAAGAAGAGGAAGGCCTTAATGTAGTTGCCTCACTATCCACAACCATCTATAATACACACCCACCTTATTAGGCCGTCTATTTAAGCAGAGAACATTTCCCATCACTCCCTGTGCTTGCCCTGCTGCTGCGTCAGTATTGCTGCCAGTTGCTTCAGCCCCTCCACCACCCCAGCTTCCACCTGTAGGCTCCGACGGGGGGGTTACAAGTATTTGCTCATCACTCCCATCATATCCATGTAATCATATTGGGGGGAGTGATGAAGTCGGAGCATAGATACCAAACACTAACCTGTTCTACTGTTGCAGTAAACATTTGAACCTGAGTTTTCTGACTGAACTTGGTTTCAGACTCTCAGGTGTGAAAACATGTATGAACAAAGTATGAAACACTATATGTACAAAGTTACAGTTTTGATTCTGTGCACCTGCAGGATTAAAGTTACAGTTTACTTCTAACATACACACAGCATATGCACGTATGTAAACAGTTCTGATTTCGGTTGTATACATCTGGGATAAAGTCTTTAAAAGTGTTGCATTAGCTAAATACATGCAGGCTTATGACCAGAAGTCATGAATCCATGTGACTGAATCAGAGAAGTAGGGCACGGCTGAGAATGATCCAATAGGCACAGTCAACTTTCCCCAGATAAACAAAGGTTATAGGAAAAATCGAACTGGCATGCACATTCTCAATGGTAAAATTCTGGGTGCCTGATCTGGTCTGGCATCCCAGCATTTTCCGATGTTTTCCACTCTGAGGAAATACTGATGAATAAATTCCAATGTGTGAATATTTCACAATTTGAGTGGTAAAGGCAACTACTACTGTTGGAAACATTAATCCCGATTTTGGTGGATTTTGTCGGCTGCTGTGTGATTCCCCACCTGGTCCCCTGATCGCTGCGCGACTCCCAGGCCCAGAGTTGGGTGTCACATTCGAGTCCTTCTGTTTACATTGGAGTGTGGACCAGCTACGTGGGCTAGCTTCACTGCCACTGTTATAGAAGAAGCAGTAAAATAATGGAAAAGGTTTAACAAGTGTGTGGAAAAGGAGAGGCGTGTGTGCGTGTGTGTGTGTGTGTGTGTGTGTCATACATACTGCTTCTAAATGCATGTGTGCACACGTCTGCACGCTGTTAAGTGTGCATATGTGCAGCTCACGTGCACATGTAAAAGCATGTGTTAGTGTGTACAGGCATGTGCGTGCGTGTGTGTAGGCGTTTGGTGTGCCTGCCAGTCTGGGGTTCTCCTGGCAGTGACGGCTTCCCGCTGCAGCATCAGAGGTGACGAGGTGCGAGGGCGTACACACACACACACACACACACCACACACCACACACACACACAGAGGGTTTTCCTCAGTCCCATGCCAAAGCAGAGAGAGGAAAAGACCAGTGTGAGGTGCTGGGAAATAAGCAGCATTAAAATAGTGAGGGCTTTTTCCACTGGCTCAGTCAAACCAACACAGAAGTGACAGGTGACTCGGCCTGGCGTGACTTCTATCTACACACACACACACAAACACACACACACACACAATAAAGACACACAAACACACGATCCTCATAGGAAAACACAATATACGCATGCATTGCAGACACTGTATAATTGCAAAACACGTGCGCATCAACACTCCAAACTGCCCAAAAGAACACATACACACACAGATCTTTATATTCATCATTAACACTATTTAGGAGGGGAAAGAAAGTTATGTTTTTCCATGCCATGTGCTTAGGGCTTTGACTTGTATTATTGTGTGAAGTGTTCCACCGTGAGTTTGATTTATTCATTCGATTAGACGGACTCTCTGGATCATGTTGTCTTTCTGACAGCTTTCTCTTTGCCCCCATTCTGTATGGTTCCGGTAAGCAATAACAGCCAATCGAGTCCTTATTGCTCTCCAGTGTGTCTTCTCTGCTTGGCAGTTGTTCGCGAACTAGTCATACACACACACTCTCTCGCACACACATACACACACACATACACTAACAGGCACACATGCCATTAAAACACACAAACTCATGCACACAGACAGAGATTTACTGACTTGCGTCACAAAACCCATTTTATTTTGTGGCTAATATCTGAAGAAAAGAAAAAAAGACATCTATCCTGGGATTTCTATTTACCTTAGTTGCCCTTCTAAGTTCAACCTTCCATTAATATAAACATAGAACAGCTGCCAAATAGCAGTTAAATAATTTAATTAATCTTATTTCCTTACTTTTGTTTCTTTTTTGGGTTATTTGGGGTCAGCAAAAGAAGCTGTGAACACAACGGTGGCATAAAATGGATGTGGCAAACAGCTGCTCATTAACACATCCAGCACACAGACAGAAACATTTGTATTCATTTGCAGTTGTGTTTCTGGTTAAAAATCAAATGTAATATTTGTCTTTAGCTACTAAATGCTACAGCAAGTTCAGCAGCCCATGGCTAAAAACTGCCACAGGTAGAAACACAGCAAAGCTTCAGACTTCAAAACCATGACAATGAGTTGAAAGACAGACTGAACACTCGCATTTACTCATTTAGCAGAAGCTTTCTTCCAAAGTGACTTAGAACTGGTGGGACAATGTTTGTCACCTGTTCATACACTGATGATGCAGCATCAGTAGCAGTTAGGTCATATATATATATATATATATATATATATTCTGTTGAGCCACACATTCATGTGGACAACCAGGTGCGTCATGAGCTTAACTGTTCACAAACTTGTTATGTAAGATGCGTGTATTATGTATGTTTTTGAAAAATTCCACTAGGTGGCACATCAGAGGACTCACACCATAGACGTGTCTCAATTCAGGGACCACATCCTTCACTTCCTTTGAAGACCGACTGCATCACAGCAGCGTGACTAGACTGTTCCATATTGAAGGTTCCTCCAAATGCATCCCCATCCCCAAGAAACGAAGGCCCCAACGGTAGGATCCTTCTTGGGCCAACTTATCCAAAGATTCATACCTGGGAGGCGACGGTAAGGTCGCCACAAGTGACGAGACGTCTCTTGCTTTAGTATCACACTTCAACTCAACCGAACAGCAAAATTACACATGTTAAAAATTGGTGATGCCAAAAATTGGTGATGCCAATCAAGGAAATCATCCATGGACCAGACCGTCTCAGAATGTCTCATCTTGCCTCCTTTATGGGCAGCATAGGGCAAGTCCTACAAAGGAGGCAGCCCCTGAATTGGGACACATTTTGAACAGAATTTCCTGGTTTGCATTTTCTAAGTAAAAAACAATGGCGGTTGGCCTAAGGTTACTTCTGAGAAATCACAGCAGAAAAAGCAACGGTATGTGGGGCCCTTAAATCCACGACACCAAAGGATGCAGGATACGTGAGGCAGTCATGATGCATACGAGTTTGAGATGTGAAGCATATTACTGGCATTAGAGGTTTGGAGTCTTGTTCCTATGTCTTCATCTTTAAGGTTACAGGCAACCAAGCCAATGCCGCCCCTGGCATTGATAGTCTTGGCCGAAATTATTGCCACATTGTACCACACAGCCAATAAAGTGAATGTTATTAGCTACTTTGCTAGCTTATCGGCTATAGTGGTTCAGACAACAGCCAATTTTCCCTCATTTGCTGAACAGTCCCTCTGGATGAATCAAATAAATATTAGTTATATCTTTTATAAAATGTAGTTGTTGCTGAAACATTGAGTGGAGGGGTGTACTTGTCCCTTCGTAGCACAGCCACTCACCCTCAAACTGTCTCCACATGCCCCTGGATAGTTGTAAATGTCAAGTTCTTCGCTTCCCATTACCGTACCCAATTTGCCTGCGACTGTGGCACTTGTGGCTCGTTCCACTGAGGACTGACTCAAGCAGTGAGTTAACTTCTGCCTCCGGGCAAATAAATGTCTATATAAATCCAGTGTATTAAAGCCATTTGCATTATGATCACATTTAGTCCTGATGTGCGCAGCCGAGGACATCATACGCTCATAAAAAGTGTCGGCCAGCAGCAGGGCACTGGCTTCATGTGCGAAAGCCAGCAGCACGGTCACAGTGGCAGTACACCATTCATCCAGCACATAAAGCAATCAGCACCAAGCCTGCGCCAGCAGATCATCGGAGCAGCAGACATGATTCAGTGGTACCATATAACCCTGCCACTCCCTGCGCTGTGTGTTTAGTCATACTGTGTGCAAGTGTACCTGTTATGACAATGAAACAATATGACTAACAGATACAATGATGTAATATGTATATATACAGACTTCAGTTTACCATGAAAGACAGTAGAATCCAACCTGCCATTAGTTGTCATGCATCGGAGAGAGAGGGGGTTGATGTATCAGGAAAACAGCACGGAAAAGATGGAGAAAACCCTGAGAGCGTGAGCTGTGTGGCACAGGCAGCCCGGCTAGAAGAGGAAAAAGTCAGCAGTCCGTAAAAAAACACAACAATTGAGAAGTCCATTAATATGTTTTTCCATAGGCGGTGGTTTGCCTGAACATGGTTTGTCTGCCAGGTCTATAAAATAATGAAAAAATATCTTTGCTGCTTGGGTTTTAGGTTCTAATCAAGAAATCAAACATCTCTCATGAGTTTTTGCTAATAATCTGTAAACTGTGAAAAACAAAAAACAAAAAATCTTCAATATAAGCTACAGTCAAATGATTTGAAGATTCTGCAAAAACCTGCTTGAGTGACTACAATAGTTAACCATTCGAAAATTAAAACTTCTCCTCATGACCTTTCATGCTCAAAGAAAAACAAAACTGACAGACTCAGCTACCACAGAGCAGATGTGGTTTGTAAAAGTCAGCCAAATGTTACCTGAATAAAAATACTTTAGATAATGTGTCATAGCTCAGCTGCATATGACCCTAAGCCTTGTGTTCTTTTGTTGGCCTTTAATCCCTTTGTCAATGATCTTCATGAGACATTTCCTTCAATTGTATCTGGAAAAATGTGCCAGTTAATAACCACATGTGGCCTGAAAGTATGCAGAGAGGGCTCAGGGCCCAGTCACGTTTTAAGAGGTGGCAGGGACTTCCCGCACAATAACAGGTTTACATTTAACTAGAAATGACGATGGAAGATAAAAATAAAGTGGTAGTAGTCAACATCAGCTGCAGTGATGTGACTTTAAGAAACACAATGTATTTTCTTACTGTAAAATAACTTAGCTTTAAAACTATTTAAATGGTACACGATCGATTTAAAATAGGGAGAATGACATCTCATTGCCACAGCGCTCCCAAAACACTTGGAATTGCACTATGTAACTAGTCAGTGTTGCCAGACGTACGATAATTATAGTATTTGTACTATAATTTTGCCCTCTGTATGATGTACGATCAATAATGTGTGATGTACGATTATTTGATAATTTTGTGACACTAAGTATGATCAGTTGTAATCTGGATAGTAAAATGTGGATCTCGTCTTTGCTCACGCATCTCTTCTCACGTGACGTCTTTTCAGTCAATCATGTTTGAGATGATGAACGTGATGTCGTGACACCGTGACTCGCGTTTCAAAAAGCTTAACACAAGTCCTTCCTGTCTCATGTTTAAAAATAAGAGCCCTGTGCCTTTGAAAGGATTGTTTCTGCAAACTAAATTGTTTCCGAATCTTGACACAGTTTATTAATGTCGGTATTGAGCATCCCATCCCTACTCAATACAATCATTTTGCTCAAAATACGATACTGCAACATTTTCCATCTGGCAACGCTGACTCTAGTGTTTGACGGTATATCTCACAAACCAGAGCAGGAACTATGACCAAAAATAAGCAGCTATCTAAAAGAAAAAGTTAGCTTGGTATTCTCAGTGTGTACATCATCTGAAGAAACCAAAGAGTACACTTTTAGAAGATTGGAAGAACACAATAGAAGTTAGAAGTGACTGAGTGAAAAATACAGACAAGGGTGAAGGTTGGACCAGCTTTTACTCGTTGGTGAGAGCTGGATGTAGGACAGATGCCAACCTGGTTAATTATCTATAGGCTATCTCCGCATTAATAACTTTTGAAGGTGAACAGATGGACAACACGAGTCCAGAATCCTGACCACCTGCAGAGGATGGTAAAAAATGTGTTGACGTTTTAAAGGGGCGGCGCCAGTGTGTTTGTGTGTGTGAGAGACAGCGCTACACTGAAGCAGTGGAACAAGACACAAAGTTAGAGACCTTTACATTGTGTGAAAGGTACAGAGGTGAGCATCATCGCCTCCCAGTTTAAATACCAACGTAACTAGGGTCCCGCTTTCGAGAGTTTGCATATCCTCCCTGTATCTGTGTGGGTTGTGTCCAGATACTTTGGCTTCCTCTCACTGTCCAAATTCATGCAGATTGGGGTGAGGTTAATTGGAGACTAAATTGACCGTAGGTGTGAATGTGAATAACTGTTTGTCTCTGTATGTCCATCCTGCTATACGCTAGCAGCCTGTCCAGGGTGTAACCCGCTTACAGCTGAATGTTGCCACGCAACCCCTCAAAGGATAAGCAGTACAGATAATGGATGGGTGCTGTGTCATTTGTATAATTTTTGTATCATTATGAAACTCTGGCAGGACACACATTGTCATTTGATACATTATTATAGCCACTTAAAGGAAATCTACTTATTTAATTATCAACACATTTTAATAGAACTATTATTGTTACATAATGAAGCAGCTTTATGTTCACCTAATGAGCCAACATAAACTTCACGGGTGGTACGGGTGCACCAGTGGCCCGTGAGATCCTTCAGCAGCAAAGAGAATAATTACTGTGTGATGCAGAGCGGTGAGGGTGATAGAGCGGTGAGTATGAGTCACGCTGGTTTCCCCCTCAGTCATTATTCTGTCATTGAGATTTTAACATGAAACTCTAGCGCGGCCCCGAAACAATCCAGACACTCATTCACATACAAGTTAATACATTACTAATTACGGTTTACGCCCGTTGTACGGACAACTCAAGTTCAAATACAGACTGTAAATGCACCATCATGTCCAGCAGCAGCTATTGTCGTCTCCCTTTACATGTTCATCCTGTATCTGCGAAGTTTCAAAGAATATGAGTTTCTAAAGGTAAGTGCTGACACCAAAATTATTGAATAAGAGTTGCCATTGAGGAGTATTTTTTGCCGATATTCAATATCTGCAAATTTGAAGTTACTTATGCCAAAGTGTCATTCTTTTTTCTAACATTTAAGGTGATTCTTTTTCCCAAGAGTTTCTTGGCAGGACAAAAACGGCATTTATACCATTACATACTAAAATCCCCACTGATATTAAAATAATAATGCTTGAATAATACATTTGAAATAATTGTCTTGGATACTTGTGGGGAATTTTCAGGAAAATGTCATATCACAATCAGGTTAACTTCTCATGGGCGAGATAAAATTGTATACCATGCAGTCAGCACCAAATAAATCTTTATGTATGTAATATACTGTATAATACATGTGGACATGCCAATATGTGCGCACACACATTCAGGTATATTGTGAAGTCTAAAGACTCATTAAAAGTCTCCTTCAGCTTTACTGGCTGCTGTCGAACACTAACAGCAAAACCTGTTATTTGACTTTGGATTGATGTAGTGTTTGATTTTTTTTTTTCTCTCCTCCATAGGAAGCACATGTCAAGATCACTCAACACGGTATTGCAAACCCAAACATCCTATTCTCCACTCTAGGAATTTTAGGAATTAAATTTTCCCCCGTACGCTTTGCAGGAAGCTGCGGCCTCGCCTCACGGGGCTGCAGAGAGGAGTATGTGGCTTCTATTTTGACCCGTGCTAATAGTCTGACGAGCTGTCAGTCTGCCATGAAGGCATGCAGATGAGTGTTGAGACTCTTATTTAGTCTACATATAGATCTTTATTATCAATTTACCTTCAAAATATGCAAGACTGGTAAAAAAAAAATCTCTGGCAAAAAACAAAGGAGGATTATTGAAGATAGATTCAACAGGGAACATGGACAGAAAATAGACATTGGGGGGCATTTTATTGCAGCTTGACTAAGGAGACTTTTCTTGGAGGAGCTTCAGAAAAACTCTCATTCTCTTTCCTCTGAGAACTGCTCACTTACTCCCTGTTGTTTTCTTAAAGAAGCTGTCCGCCAAAATACTTCATCACAGCAATAACAGAATTACAGCTGACGTCAACAAGAACTGCACTTGAAGTGTAAATGGTGTGAGTTATTCAGGGGTGTCGAAAGATTTGATTCTTAAAATGCAGTTTCCTTTCGGGTCTTTCTTTTTTTTTTTATATACCTGAAGTTAATGAAGGACATAAAACCAGTTGGAAACGAAAAAAGGGGTGGCAGTTATTTCAGAGCAAATCCCTGAACTTTTTCAGCCTCTGTGACTTTTATTGCCTCGATGTCTCACACTGTGCTAAGACTAACCACGACAAATCATCACAGCACAGTGACTTCAGATGATCTTCAACACTTTTGACTTGGCCAAATGCAGATCATGCAATGTACATATACAGTGAATGCCAGAAATAATGATCCATTACATAATGTGGGCTCAAGGTGAATTAAAGACGATGCTCCATTGCCAGATTATAGCTAATCCTCAAGAACAAGTATGAATATTAAAGGTGCCACTTAAGGAAAAAAAAAAAGCATGGCACCATGTACACTCAAAGTACTAACAAGATTTCCCCAGGAGTCTGGGATTCTAGCCATCACATTTGAATTATTTTCACTGAAAACATCAACAGAGAGTCATTAGCTCAGTTTGCATCAACTAAAGCAGATGTGCATCTCATTGCCTCCTCTAATGTCTCTCCACCAACTTAGTATCCACCCATGCCACATCCATGTTAATGAGGTCCCACACTTCAAACCCTGCTGCTTTCTGAACCAGTCACATATTACAACATGGCCTTGGAATGCCCTTCATATCACATCGTGATAAAAACACCAGACCTCTTACTTAAGAACCAGTTCAGAGCCAGAGCAGACAAAGTAGTTTACCAAGCTGCAAGACAACAACCACATGGTGGCAATACAAGGGAAAGAAGAAATCAACAATGCAAAATCAAATCTAGTAAATCATTAGAATTTAAATTTCAATCAATTTATCATTTAATTGATTTACTTTTCTCTTTTCCCCCTAGTTTTTAGTAATAATCACGACTTGCATTACGGACAGTAATGGTGTTCTGATCCTGTGGCGTGTTTCACTGCTTCCTCTGTGACTAACCATGATTTTTGAACAACATTCATAGTTCCAAGAGGATCAATTACCTTGACTTTGATGATCTTGTGACTTTTCCCTATTATGCTGCATGTTTTTTGTTTTAGAAAAACAACTCAACTAATCTAAACATTGCTATCAGATTGCTATTTAGTACAAATATTCATCGTCCCCAGAAGATAAAACTTGATGATCTTAAATTGTTATTTAGTACCACTAGTAGTTGAATGATCCTGTCAGATAGCTCTGCATCCAAGTGATCCATAGGTGGTTGAAGTTTGTGGTTTGGGGTTTCAAGATCAAGATGAACTTTATTGTTCCACAAAGTGGAACATTTGTCCTGAGCTCTGCACCCATGCTGCGGCAATAAAAATACACATAAAAATGTACACATGCACAAATCCCCATTATACAACACGCATCATTGCAATTACCCTAAAGATGTGATGATATGTGTTAATAGTTGTCTTTGACTTCTCCTTGAGTGTAATCATCAGCTCATGTTCTAATTTATCCAATGTCTTGAGTTTATGACAAAGCTGATGACCTTAGCCTCGGTTGTACATTTATTAATCTTGGCACGTGCACAAGATGGCAAACATAACAATGTTGTACCTGCTAAACAACAAGCTATGTTATCATATCACCTGTTAGCTCAAAGCATCACTGTATATGTGCCTCAAGCCTTGAGTACAGCCTCATAGAGATGCAAGCATGGCTGAGACTCTTAGTCTTGTTAATTTCTCTCTATCTCTCTCTTAAGCCCCCACTTGTTCAAGCCCCAATCCTCTTCACTATGATCTGGCCCATACACCCCTCTGTCCACCTCATCATTTTCTCTTCCCCTCCTTCTCTATTCTCCTCTTCCTCTCCATCTGCATTGTCCCAATTAATATTCCGAGTCAACCATTGAGCAATCTCAGCTGTAATACCCTCTGAGCCAAACACACCCAAAACAACATAACTTTATGAGCTGTTACTCTGTCCGTCTCCATCTCCATGACCGTTTTGAACAGCGATCAATGAGTAGACGCAAGTGATGCTGCAAAGGCGACTAAACAAACTCTATGTAGGAGGCCAGCAGTTGGAACATTGGGGGACTCGGTGAACAACACTCTTGACTTTCCCTTTGTTGTTGATAAAAGTCTAAATAATACAATCGGCTCGACAAACAATCGTTTGACTCCTCAGGCTAGTTTCAGAAACATCAGAACAGGCTTTCCACTGTAACAAGCCTAGGTACTTATCTAGGATATAAAAGTTGACTGTTCGTTCCATATATTTCATGACATGTAAAGTTGGCCATAGGTCAGTAATCACAACATTGTTAGCCTGTGTTAGCTTAGGGCAACACCAGTAGTATCTGCTTTAGCTGTTCTCACAGGCAAACCAAAATACAATAGACCTTAAAAGTAACTGGTTGTGCTTAATCATTTTGAAAGAGCAAAGTCCAGTGGGAAAATTCCAATAATCGGCCAGCTGACAAATGGTGCTTGTCAGTCACTGACTCACCTCCTCACTACTCAGTCATGGACATTTGAGTTTGTAGGTCCTGCATTGCTGTTGCAGCTGAGCCAAAATGACTCAACAGTGATCAACAACAGAAAGCCAAACTTGAATTTCTTCTTTATTTACAAACTCCCATCTGGGTTTTGCAGTATTCTGTCAAATGGCCAGCAGAGGGCCACTCCCCTGGTTGCAAAAAGAAGTCTGTTTCTATAGAGGTTTGTGAAATTGACTCTGCTCCTTACTTGATTTATAACATCAGTAAACATTTTCCTAAGGAGTTTATGGTCTTAACCGCTAGTTTCAAGTCTTTTTCACTACAGCATGGTGTTCATTTAGTAAATTATGGTCCAAATTAGAGTAAAATAGACGATAAAACATTGCATTGGTGCTTGGATACCATGTGATTGAGTCAGGCTCATCCTCTCCCTCATCCAAATATAGTTACTTCTGGTCGGCAGTTCACAAAGCAATGGGCGACGTCACAGTGAGTTGCCACTTGAATCAACAAACAACTGTCTACTACTGGTGATTAAGAGCCCCACTTTAAAAGGCATCTTTAGACTTTGCTTGCATTTCCCAGAGGGTTTGCCAATTCCCTATAATCGCCTGCAACCTGTTGATCGAAAACATGTTTTCAGTTTTTTCTGAACTCCGAACTTGGTCAAATGCCAGCTGACGTTTACTTCTCTAGGACTTTTCTGTGAAAACAACATCCAGGAACTCAGTCCCTGGTCTGCAGTGATGCAACAACTAACATGGTGACAGATTGGTGCACAGAGCCACCTACTGACATACTTTGCTGGCAGCACCTGTCAAGGAGGGACAGAGGAGTGGAGAGGATCGGGCGGGGGGGGACATGGCAAGCTTTTATTGATGCAGTGATGATGTATCGACCTCACGTTGACAGCTCAAACACGAGGCCTCAGCATGGCTGTCAGTACTGTGAAGTGATGAAGAAAATAAACACACACACACAAGAACAGAAGAAAACAATGCATTTCAAGCGGCATTCTTACCGACTATTTTTACCTAAGTGCTTGTGTGTGTGTGAGTGTGTAACTGGTGTGTTGTTCGTGTTTGCATCTGCCTCTCCGGATGCAGCTGAGTCCAGGGTAATAGTACTGATTAATGTGTGTGTGTGTGTGTGTGTGTGGGCGTGTATATGTGTGTGCATGTGTACATATGCGTGTTCCCATTTGCATCCAGATGCAGCTGAGCGAACAGGAAATGTGGTGTTAACTCGAGTCTCACTGCAGCGGCCCACAGGTTAAATGGTGTCACACTCAAAGGAAAGGGTTAAATGGAACCACATGGATGGACACACACACGCACACACAGACACACACACACACAGACAGATGCACATGTGGACACGTTGAACACAAGAAAGAAATGCACAGACGCTTTCTCTCTGCAAGCTTTGGAACATACTGTGTACAAGCCAAACATGTGCGGGTGTACATGTGTTAAAATTAAGATCTCACACACACACTCACATGCAGCATTCAATCATAGTGACTTGCCTTCTTCTTGTGTCTCTCTATTGTCTGCTGGTTCAAGAGTGTGTTTTAGTTTCATGTGTGGGTGTGAGAGTACGAGTTTGCCTGTATGTGTGTGTGTGTGTGTGTGTGTGTGTGCGTGTGTGTGTGTCTGTGCGTGTGCGTGTGACTGCATGCATGCACTGCAGCCCTGCAGCTGAAACCCCTTTTCACAAGTTCGTTTCTCCTTTCTTCAATTTTACTGCACTTGAAACACCAATTAGCAACTGTGTTGCAATTTTTCTCTCCTCCGCTGTTTTCTACCTAAGGTGTAAAGGCATGCGCAAGCAGGCAGACCAGTTGCTATGATGGCATAAAGCAACATTGGCAATTTTTTATATGCCATTCAAATATTTCAAAAATTACATAATTGCTACATCTATCAACAAGCGTTAAGATTGAGTCTTTTCCAGTCCATTTGGCACTTCTCCGGGTTCTCCGCATGTGCTCCAGGCCTTATTAGTGGTATTTCCAACAACAAATTAGGGACTCAACTTCGATTTAACTTGGACTCAACTTTTTTTGGAACCATAGTGTTTTTTCAGGGACATTTTTTCATCTCTCAAGGGAAAAAAACAGTTTCCATTATTAGGAGGATCCAGCAATGCCAGGATGGTGCAGTCCTGTAACAGGTGGGGCCTCAGAGCACAAAACTCACGTAGTTTGGTAAATATTTTCCCGGCTTATGGCCAATGGCTAAAAGGACATCGATTGATATTCTAAGGCTTCAAAAGGATCTATCAAAAGCAGTATATGCATAACATATATTAGGAACTAGAAGGGTGCTCTGAGAGCGCATACGTCTGCCAAGGCTAATGCCTATTCTCTCCCTGTCAAAGCATTGCTTCCCATTAATTATCTCCAATATAGTGTCCATAAAGTTGTTACCGTCCACGCAGACAGTCAGACCTCATAGTTTCAGCTGCAGTTGTGCACGTAAACGTAAGTGGCCTGCTATGCAGTTCTCTCTCTCACGCAAGAACTTGTCTGTATATGTTGCATTTGAGAGCGATGTTCTTGCACGTGTACGTGGATCCCCACTTCTGCCATAGATTGAATGAATTCTGTAGGAAACACTGCAAAGAGAGTGAAAAAGATTCCCTGGTTCCGCCCCTGATCCCGATCCGCAATAAAAGTTATGCATTCTTTCCTGATCCATACCACATCCTTCTGATCCATACCACATCCTTCCACCAAGTTTTGTGGTAATCTGTCCAGTAGTTTTTGTATAATCCTGCTAACTAACAGAGGGACAAAGTGAAAACATAACCTCCTTGGTGGAGATAATGAGCCTTTTAAATTGTTATTTAATAGTTATACAACTGTTACCAGTCTAATGTGGCTCTGGGGGAGATTTGTCAGAGCAGCATGTAAGCCACATGTCTCCGACTTTGACAAGTCTGAGAAAAAACACCCCTGATGATGTAATCAGGACTTTCTTGGAAAAAGTAAAGATATCTCAGGCTGCATCCACACAAATTACTTTTAAAGCTAATGTCTATATGTAAAGATGAACAATGCTCCACTTCATCCTATTGTCAAGAGAGTTATTGACTTATTGCTCTGAGAAGTTAAAGGGGAACACTCCGAACTGGAACAAACTCCCACAGCTCTTCTCCGGACCTCTCATCTGCAATTAGCTGCTTCACTCATCAGCCATCCTGCTGAATGACACAATTATTTATGTCTGTGCAGGTCAACTGGGGAATATATCCCCCCACAGATTCTACTGCAGAGTGCGTATTTGCTTTGGGCACTGTATTCAATTTATTTCACAACAGGTATTAAACAGAGAGTCAACATGCAGAGTTTTAAAGTTGCTAAGTCATCCGTCACAGTGAGAACTTAGCAGCCTTCAGCTTTTTGTCTAGTGCGGTGGCAAGTGTGGGCTGTTCTGAAAAAAGAAAAACGCTCCTTACTGGTGCATTTAAGGACGGGCTGGCTGCTAAAAAGCACTGCATTCATGAGCTGTTGGAAAAATAATCAAAAAAATCAAACAATAAGCAAATATGAATCATATAGCTCTAACAGCTGGCTCTAATTTCAAATGTCACAATCACAAAACAGGCCGAAACAAAACTTCACAATTACAATGTTATGATGTCCCCCTGAAAAAAATATAGAGGTATAGTATATGATGGAAATTGCTCACCAACATGGTCACTCCACATTTTGTAGTTATTCTCTTTATTAAATAAACAAAATGCTTTGTCCATTATCCTGTGCATGTAAAACGTTTCTATAAACTATAAAAACAAGCACTTTTTCCCTTTCTTCCTGTATTTATTAGGAACAGAACCAACCTTTCATCACTCCACCTGGCATTCTATTAGTGCATCAAGAATCCAAGCTCAGAAAAAGAAAATAAGAGAGCAGGCATTTCACATGTGCAGAGAAGGGAATCTGGAGCCGAGGAAATCTGAGTGCACGCACAATGTTTGAGCACAAGCAGGCTTAGCAGGGTATATCTGAGTGCGGGTGCAGGGTTTTGTTTGAGAGCATTAGAAAATCTGAATGTGAAATCAATAAGACCAAACCAGCACGCTCGCTCTCTCTCCTTCTCTCTCTCTCTCTTTCCTTCTCTCTCTGAGTTTTCTACCGCAAATTTCAACTGTTGCTTTAACAAATTGTGTAATTTATAGAAGATGTAGGTTTGTAGATGATTTATAAGCTGTTTTTATTTAAAGATCTATTTAAAGATCCTGCTGTCAAACTGAAAGACCACGATCTTGAATAAAGTTAAGAAAGAAAAAAAACATATGTCCTATTGCAGTGTGCATTTGTATCAAATGCAGGGGATAGGGTGATGATTTATAGAAAACAATAATAACAACATTTAAATAACTCATCTGTCATCGGATATAAAATTTGGAACCAAAGACTATCTGTGACCAAGAACACAGCAAGTGTCCCATATAAGTTGCATATCTGTGTCCCAGACTCAGTTGGAGCCTCTCCTGTCAGAAGCCTCTGTGACAGCGCTCGTGGAAATGTTGTCTTCTTCTTCTATTCACTAGAGTTTTGAGATAATCTTTAGCATTTTAATTCCTCATTCTAATATGAATTTCAGAATTTGTAGATAAAAAATTTTTAATATATCAAAACAATATTTCATCAAATTTTGCTCTGGCCTCTTCTAAGTTTGTATTAGACAAATAATAATAATAAACCAAGTAAAATGTGTCATTCACATTTGGAGCCTAGATAAAAAGTAAAGTGTTCCTTTTTTTACTTTTCTTTTTAAATTTCATCAACTTTCTGGACTGCAGTCATGTTACAACCACACACATTTTTTCACACACAGCTTGTGGTGATCAGGAGGACAATGCAACATTTTCAGCACAATGCTGCATTTGCTAAATGTATTTTAAACCATCACATGGATGTTGACCACAGTTTTCACGATGTGGGGCAAATCATTTTTCTCTGCTATGTAAAAGATTTCAAATTTTTCATTCCGCAACTTCACAATTCATGGTTTATGTACTATGCAACTTGATGTTTTCACTTCCTGTATCATATGTGGGAGACTCACTGCACTGTGAGTTAAATCAAGACGCTTCACCAGGTGAAATGTCTTTTACTGAGGTATGTGAAGAAAAACGAGATTCCGAGGCAGTTGGGAATTGTGGGAAAAAATGTTATCTGACTAGAACTGGAGGGTCTGAAGGGAGAGGAAAACCAGACACACCCAGACAGACACACACACACACACTCACACACACACACACACACACACACACTAGGGTTACAAAATGTATATTGAATGCACGCACATAAATATACTTGAGTACATGCACAACAAACAATTATGCTTCGTCATTCTACCATGCTCATGCACTCAACTTACACAAATTAACTGGAAACACAAACAGTCACACACATTCACACACACCATGGGATCCTTGTTGCACAAATCCAGCCACAATGTTTACCCACCTACGCTCAACTGTAGCCTGTTACCACGACAACGCCAGCAGCCATAACTCCCTATATTGACTGAAACCATCATTAATCTTTTCAAGTCTCTCCCAATGGGCCAGTAATGATACGTTAGCATTCCAAGCTCCTACTTCCACAGCGTTGGTGGACTATCACCCACCAAATGAAAATGTGAGGCAACGGCATGTCGGAGACGCCAGAGAGAGAGAGGGAGATTGCTGTGACCAGAAGGTTGTGAGTTAGAATCCTGGGAAAGCATGGAAAGTCTGTGCAACATGCTAGACAGTCCCTCAAAAGACTTTTTACTGGGAGTGAGTGGAAATGTCTTGACCACAGGCGATGAGAGACCACCATATTTGAAAATGAAATAAATGAATGAGAGGCCATACAGCAAACAATCTTTAAGAGTTTGATTGATCATAAAAAATATATTCTTAGCTGCAACAGAGTATTGTTAAGTAAAATGTACAGTCTTGGTTGATAATTATGCCGGTGCACATAGTGAATATCACAGACATATTTAGTCACTTGCCCACATTTCAACGGCAGTGACAACCAGCATCGCCAAAGTAAACCCCACCAAGAAAGGGAAATAAATTAGAGTTCGAGTTAGTCATCTCCATAAACAAAAATGCAGAATCTGTAGGTGAGGGATACGATTTTGGGGCCGGATGCCTACTGGTTTCCATTTAAATTGACTAATACTGTTTGAGCAGGCTTTGGTTACCCGCAGGTAAACAGTCTGTGCGGAGTGTAAAAGAGGTCGAACACATTGACAGACTAATTTACGTGCATTCAGATAGCTGTTGATACAGATTATATGTTGTATGAACCTAAAACACCATACATTGTATGCGTCAGGTCATGTTCGAACACTCAAGAATTGGTTTAACTCTATTTGTGTGTACAATGCATGTTACTGGAGTATTCCACTAGAGGGCACACCATAGGACTTTGAGTACACAGAACTTCCAGATTGGTATTTTGTACGAAAGAAACATTGTAAAACTGGAGGTTAGCCTAAGGTTACTTCTGAGATCACGACGGAAAAAGTGAGCGTGGCACCGTTGTAGAAGGATGTGAGGCCCTTAAATCAACAAAGGAGAGAATCTGCCTTTACACTGCTCCTACCGCTGACGTGAATGTGTCATCTTGTGGATGCGTAGCATTAATTCCTGAAGATGGACACAACCAATGCATCAAAAGGATGTAGGATACCAGGATATCACCAACTTAAAAGCACAAGCCACTGTCAACTACAGACTAAAGCTTCTTGATTTGCTTTCACAGAGAAAAACAAGGATGAGACCACAGAAAAAGCAAGAGTGGAGGATCAGTAATGGAAATACAGTTTGGACTGCAAACATATAAGATATGCATCTGGGAACACACCAAGCACCATCCAGGTGCTGCCAAAAAAGACTAAACCTGGACCACACATCCTCCTCCTTACCTCAAAGACAGGACTTCGATCTCTCCTCATCTTCAAGTAATTAGCCTGGCAACAAGTAACATGTTTAAGTGTTTGTCTAAATTTTAAATACTCCCTCCTGGATATGGAAAGTTAAATAGAACATAAATGGCAGTACTTATATTTATCACACTTCAGTGAATCACACTTACGAATTCTCTAAAAAGGCTGCTTAAGACAAAAAAGTTGATTTTGCGAGTAAAGGCATCACGACATTTATCAAGTGACTAAATCGTATTACAGCGATGTGTAGGAATGGCATTTAAGAGCAGTGATCACGTGATTCATTGCATGTCGAAGGAAGAGTCAACCAGACCAGACGGTGACCAAAGCATCACAGTAACTTCCACCTATTTGACAAGAATACAAAATAATGGTCTTGTCACTTCTGCTTTTATGCCTCTGAGCCGGTGATAGTCAGTGGCCGGAGGTATTATGTTTTCGGGTTGTACGCCCATCCTTCATCCAAAGTTCCTATACTTGTGAACACGATGTTTCAAGATCGCCTTGAGGGGATTTCTTCCAATTTGGTACAAATGTTCATTTGGACTCACAGAATTTGGTGGTCGAGGGTCAAGGTCACTGTAACCTTACAAAACAAGGTCTTGTCAATGCCGCGTCTCAGAAACTTTTTTCCAATTTGGTACAAACATTTTCTTGGATTTCAGGAAGAACAGATAAGATGAGGGTGGTCAACGGTCAAGTGCCCTCACAAAACAGGTTATGGCCTTTTGAGTATATCTCAAATCTGCCTTATGGCAATATCAACACATTTTGACGAGTTGCCACTAGATTTCAGTTGTCAAAGGTCATGGTGAACTCAAATGAGTCAGGGGAAAAAAAATATGTAGACTGAAACTGCAGTGGTTGGCGAAAGTATACAATTGCAGTACAGTATTTATAGTTTTTATTTTAATGTATATGATGAAAGTAAGAAAATACCTACATTTTATATCCATGTGATGGTGGGAGCAATGGCTGATGGATTTAAATACAGGCTTCAACTTCATTCAGATGAACCTCCCATTAGCCTCATAGAGCCTAAGCATCATTGGCAAAAGCATTATGGAAAAATAATCTAGTCTTGGATTTCCATTACCTCCCTCCTCATATCTCGGGGAACAAATACAATTTTGTTTGACTCCAGAGAAGCTTGCTAATGCTGCTGGTAAAGAATCCATCAAATCACCCTGGCTTACTTTTATTTCAGCGCTTCAGTTCACCGCTCTAATCTTGCAGCTCCAAACAAACCACTCATGGCATATCGAACATACCCGGGGTCTGCATCCTCCGTTCTGTCGCGCCACCCCACGACCGCAGTGGCGTGTTTGTTTTTCTTGCATGCCAGGCAAAGGCTAAGATAAATATACAGCGTTGGGGAAGCTATGTGTGATGGGTTATTAATGCGGCATTATATGATGGACAAATATGTCTTATTGCTGGGGTGAAAGTGTTTGGGGGGGGGGGGGGTTGTGTAATAAGCAAATTTTCATCTAACCATAATGGCTTTGGGCTGAGTGAGAGGACAGCATAGAGAAGGCCAAGGGCAGGCAGCGGGAGTAAATTAAAACCTCCATCTCCATTCCCGGTCTTAAAGCGCAAGTACAACTGATTGTAACATGTTTATCTAAGACCAAAAGCAATATACACAGAGTGATGGAGATGCATTGAATTGCTTCGGCCAATATGATGAAGCCACAGCGATGACTATTATTTGTTTTCTTTTTTTTCCCTTACATGCAGACTCTCTGTGCCGTTTCTATAAGCAGCCCTCCCGCCATTATTTATTTATTTTGGGCTTTGTCAAACGCAATAAAAAAGAAACCCATAAGAGAGTGAAGAAGTCAAATCCTCTACTCAAGCTGTGAGTGATATTAGCTAGTAGCCAATGGGGCCCTGCAATCTTAATGTCCATATGACCTCATGGGCTTGGAACTCGCCGCTTCTGCAGCTCCTGCAGAGTCGACGTAAATGATGAAAGGATGAGCAGGGTGTTTATACGCAGGCATCTGCAGCGGACAGATAGAGCCAGTGAGTTTCAAAAGTGTTGAAAATGGAGAAGGAAGAAAGTGTGTTTTAGGTAAAGGATTAAGGTCATTTGATTTTTTAACACTGTTACATCCACTTGCTGTAACATCCTTGTCTAATTTTACCATCTTTTTTATTACGTCTATATCAGCACTATTGATTTTAGAGCAAATCCATTTCATTTGTTAGTATTATTACATACTCAATACTATAGTCCTGCCTTGCTTTCTGATTGTTTCATCATATTTTACAGTTTGTATCTGTTTTCTCTTATTTTCTACTGTAAAACACATCAAAATAATAAGAAAAGGGCCATATAATATAATAATATCATTATTGTTATTATCATATGCAGACATGCAGTAGGAGCATCTGTCTGGTATCATCTGCTGCAACAATAAAAGCTATTATATCAGTGGAGCTGCTGCTGTGCATGGTCAGTGACAGAAGAATAGCTGTCTGGCCTCGGCTAATGTCCTTGACAACTATCTGCAGGAGGGGAGTTTAATACCTCAATCTGAATATGTGTGTGTGTGTGTGTGTGTGTGTGTGTGTGTGTCCACTTATATGAGATTTGCCTTCCCACACACTCTCTCTCTCACACGCACACACACAGACACAACTGAGTTACTTTCAGTCTGATATGCTGGCTTGTTGGGCTGATGTGTTCTATGCTTGTAGATGTGACAACTGTAGAAGCCCTTTAACACAATTAATTGGAGCAACACAACAAACTATAGATACAAGATTATTGTATTTGCAAGTGTCAAACAACTGCCTCTCCACAGATCTAGCAGAAAGAGCAATGCAACCTAATTTGGGGTCATGTTTCTAGATACCTAATGAATTTAGGCTTGTATATAAAGATGGATACAAGACTGCTTCCCAAAAGTGAAGCCAAATACTCTTGATCGCCCTCTTGTGGCTGGCAGCTGTATAGATCATAAACCCCGCCCCCTAGATGTTAGTGGAGGGGACATGAACCAAATGAAAACGTCAAAATACACGTCACATGAATTATTCCCTGAGATGGTTTCTGTCATTTAAGTTAGTTATAATCACAAGCTAAGTTTAAATCTGTTATTTGATGCTATTGAAATGGGTTTAAACGAGATTGACTCCAGATTGGTTGAGCGAACGAATCGGCGGAACCTCGATACCGCAGCTCCGTTCCCTGATCGCTACTGTGCAGACTCTGGCTCCAGATGCACAAGATGGATCCATTCTATCCAAATCATTCCCGGATAGCACAGTGTATGGTTCAAGCTTATGGATTCACTTTCTTTTTTAACTTTGTTTATGTCGCAACTAACTTCTGGGGGCAACATCTGGCTCTTTAGATGTTTAATACTCGACCACTCTGTCTGCTGTTAAGTGCTGGACAGCTAACATAGCCTACGGTCATATATCAGGGCATCTCCACTTACACCTGCTGCTACTGGAAACATGAATGAAGAGAGCAGGGAGAGGCGACCAAAACAGTGAAACCATGAGCTGAAAGATGCTAAAATGCTGCATAGATCTGAGGTTTTGTCATTTCATATTACACATATTTGATTCCTTGATTCATGAGAAACATCCAGGGGAGAGAACACACGCGCACACAATTACATGCGCGCACATGCACATACTAAACATTATTACATACATTACTTGCTTCCCGGGAACAGGATCCCAGTGAAATTTAAGGTCTTGTGATTTTCTCTCCCCCACCCTCCAGCAGCTCCCTCCATCTCCCTCTGACGTCAAACTCAACAGCAGCCTTTCAAAACTTAATAACACATGTCAAGAGTCCACTACCCATAACCAGTTGTGTAACACCGGTGGATCACATTATGTTTTCTATTTTTGCACCGCTTTGGCCGCAGTCGGTTTGTTACACAATAAAACCCAGCCTTGTTTTCATTCTGCTTACGTGCTGTATACTCATTTCCTGAGCACAGTGTATGTTGCTCTGAAACGGGGCTGATCCAACTTTTTAGGCTGAGAAGTCACAAAGAGACCAGTAAGACGTCAACTGAACACAAGCTACATCATATTGTAGTGTTTGCGACACACAGGGTCACAATTTTTATGGAAGTAAAATCTATTTCATGTTTCATTCTCTCGCTTCTTTCTGTTATTAACCTTTAACTTCCTGTATCTATACATCACTTCTTAATGAATTGTGACATAATGACTCGTCCTATAATTCTGTGATATATTATAGAAATGAATTGATTGATTGAACAGAAGAAGACATTGTGAAATTGTTTTTTTTTACATTTTCACCAATTTTACAAACATAATTCATGAATCTTGATTAAATAAATATATTTAAAGATTTCTATTGTTTTTTTAAAATGCGTAAAATCTGTCTTCGTAGCAGAGCTGCACGCAGCACTGTTTTCTAAGGCCCCTCTAGACTCCACCTGCTCTTTTTCTCTCTCCTTTATATATCGCTGGCTCACACCGACACCAATTTTTTTGTTATCTGACACATCTGGATCGTCATACCAGCTAAAAACACAAATGATGACCATTAGTTGGATATAGAGCGGGGAAGTGTGGTCCGATTACAAGTGTTTACTGGAGACACATTGAAGACAAATTTTAACGTGAATGTTAATGTGATGTTCAATGTGGATCGACCTTTTGTACACTTGTGATCGGATCTCTCAGGACAGATGTTAAAACCTGCAGATCTGAACAGGGCCTGAGACTGACCACGTTCACACTCCACAGTTATTTTAGCCACTGTTTAGATATGAAGATCTTTAAAATGAGGGAAGAGCTCTGACTCCTGGAGCACAGTCTGCAAATGTATGCAAGCCCGCTGTAGTGTCTACTCTCCCTCTATGACAGCGATGAAAGAGTTCATCGACCAGCGTTTTACATGATCTTGTATTGTTTCTTCAGTTCCTCATCCTTCTGTACACAGCAGACAGGAAGTGAGGACTTCAAAGGCGAGGAACGAAGAGGAGGAGAATTTCCAGAGCTTTCCAGGATGCTCGCTGGGTGAGGGGTTTTTCCTTTTCATCCCAGGAATGGAAGAGATAGCCGCAATGTGCCAGGTGGAGCTTTGAGGGTTTTGCCAAGGTACACAGAGATCAGAGAGAGATGTGTCTTGTTTCAGAGGAAAGAGAAAAGGAACAACCATGGTGAGATATGACCTAAACCTCCTCGCCAAATTGTGCTACTTTTTTGCGAAAACGGAAATGCCACGGAAGCAGATGGTGTCCTTCCTTTCCAGTTCAACTCTATGATTACATTTTTAAGAAATTACATTAAAATGTTGTATTAATAGTTAATATATATATATAATATAATAATTAATTATGCAACCAATAAATCCCAGAACCTCTCATTGGCCATCTCGTCAAAGCCACGCCCCCAAAACCGACTTTACCGCGACTGGCTCGCTAACTTCTACGCTATCATCTCTGTTTAAGTGTATGTCTTCCCCGCTTGTAAAGGCCGGGTGCGTGCAGGCAGACATGTCGGTTAGGGACAGACAATCATTTGGTCGGAAATGATTCGTGTCTGTTGCAACCCTGCAAGGTCCACAGACACCGACTTTTTTTCCCGAGATAATATTATTTATTGCTGTCTATTGGGACATGAAGATGATTGGAACATTTGCAGATATTCAGCATCAATAGGCTACAATCTACTATGGGGGAAACATAATGGATAAAGACATATTTTGTAAAAAACTTAAAAACTGCCTTAAATTGTGCATAACAGTGAGTCAGTCAGTTTAGGCCAATGATGGATAAACCCAATGATACTGGCTGGGTCAGACAGCTAAACTGTTTGAACCCCGTTTATTGGGCCTTCCCCCTTGTAGCCAGAGTAGTGATGCTGGATTTGGGGCTCAGGCGGCAGGAGAGGAGTTAATCCACAGCTGAGGGCGTGAAACAACAGAGGGCCGTCCCACTCTGAGCGCTTCGAACTCGGACTTATCGCGCTCCAGCGTCTAACAATGCAGGAGACGAGCCCAAGCCGGATCCAACTGCCTCTGTTACATTAGCCTCTTATGCCATGGACTCTAATTCCACTGTGTGTGTGTGTGTGTGTGTGTTTGGTTAATAAGAGCGAGTGAGATATTTAGGTCTCTTAAACCCCACTCTCAAACTGTGCTTTTTTATTTAAACTGGGCAGCGCAACACACACAGTGACACAGGTCAGAAAGTACTTTTTACGAGACACGATGAACAGCTTCGCTCACGTTACACACATGTTTGGTAGATACAGCTAAACTGTGTGTTTGAGTTGGCTTCAGAACAGAACAGACCCAGGATTCCTCTCAGGACCCCACTGAGAAAGATGGATGAGTGCATTTGGGTTGCTGAGGTTTCTGATATGAACCAACAACTAGAGCCAGTGCAATTTCTTTGTCTTGCGAAAAATAATATGAGCCTTTACAGAAATAACGGTATTGGCTTTTTTTATTCTTTTATTTTGCAGAATAAACAATGCAGAGAAGATGCACAATTACGTTGATATTGTAACAAAATATGATGTTTACTTCCTTAAAATAAGTTCTATATATGTGTCTGTTTTTTGTCTACCCATTATTGATATCTGCCTCCAAAAATCCATATCAACCTTGCTCTATTATGAACAACATTGACTATTTTTTTTTACTGCAAATATTGATAAAGCTTTGTAATTTAAGTGTCATAAAGTATAGGAAATAGAAATCAGCTGTAATATGAAACCACATCACATGTCCCCAGTAGATCAATGCCTCTGGTGCTCCGGGCTAAATTCTTCCTCAACACTGACATTTCATCAGCTGATAAAGTTGAAAACACGTATTCGCAAACAGTTGCTTATTGTCACATTCTGCACTGTTGGCATGGATACACAGTTGTTTTCAGTTCAACTGATGAATGTGTATTATTCACCCTTCTGTGAACTCCTGACTGATTTCCACCATCTCCGAGGGCTCCGAGGTCGACAAACAGCTTCACCCTTATTGTCAATTTCACCAACTACATCTTTCATCCTTCCACACACTGTTTCTAAGATACTTCAATACTGTGATTATCTGAGCACAGCTTTGTTCGCTAATGTCCTCGTCTCTTTTTATGTATTAGCTTTAACTTCTTCCCCTGTTTAACGTTTGCAGATCCTGGATCTCTGCTGCGGTCGATCCTGATCATGATGGTGAATCGTAATCATAGACGGGGATCTTGATGGCACCTGATCATGGATTATGATAACTATATAATATTAGTGGATTGCTTAGATATTCTATAAAACCTCCTCACATACTATACAATTACAACTGTCATTGCTGCTCCCGTCATCGCCGTCGGCTGCTACATGCAGCATCTATTGCACTTCTGTCCATCCTGAGATAGAGGGATCCCTCACATGTGGCTCTCTCTTCCCCCCTCTGTTAATAGGGCGGGGGTGTTTTGGGTTAGTTTGGCCTCACTCTTGTTGACGGTTAAGGACAGAGGATGCCGCAACTTGTTAAGCCCAATGAGATAAACTGTAAATATGGGCTGTACAAATAAAGTTTTATTGATTGATTGATTGTCAACTTTTTAGTATTTCTTTCTTTCTTTAGCAGTGTAAAGAAGACTTTGAAGCAGCATTTACACTTTTAAGAAATGGAATCAGCAGAAAGTATAAGAAGACCTTAAAAGTATTTGTAGAGAGTCGGGGTTACATTGGGGGAACCTATGATAACAATCGTAGCTATGGCCCTGTCGATAATTAGTACTATTGCATCATTTGAAGTGTCTATTTCATTATAAGAAATACATAGAATTATGCTAAAAAAGCACAAAAGTGAGACTGTCATAGTGTTTCTTAATAATTTTCCTCTCTGTACTTGTGGTTTGGATTCATATCTCCACTCACATATATTCCACTGAAGCAAACTGCTTGATATTGTTTTAGAGAGAAAATAATCTACATAAACACTTTAATGCTAACCCAATGGCAGCACGTCAGCAGTGACTTTTGACGCCCATTCTCACAGCTCCGCCAGTGTCATTAGTGCACTGAGTCAGCGTGAAAGGCAACATCGGCGGCAGGGATATGTGGCGAGGGGAGGAGGCGCCGTTTGCGAGGTGACACTGGAGGGGACGACCATGAGGGTGATGGAAGGACGGGAGGGTTTCAAAGAGGGAGTCGGTTAATGTTGAGTCATTCTTCTAACCCCTGGAGGCCCGTGTTTGAATGTGAGATAAAACGTGAGACAGAGGCAGAGTTCGGCGACTAAACAGCCATGTTGTAAACATATGTACGTCATACGAGGACTTGTGTAATGTGTCTGAAGTGAGCGGGGGAGCTCAGGACTGCAGCTCTGTACTGTTTGTTTTCCCCTCCATCTCAGTTCCCACTCTCTCTTGATGCCACATAATGAACTCCATCCATCCCAATTAGGAGGTGTTGCAGTCTCTGTGTGTGTGTGTGTGTGTGTGTGTGTGTGTGTGTGTGTGTGTGTGTGTGTGTGTGTGTGTGTGTCATTTGAACTGAGGTTTTTACACATGTCATATCTGAACTAATGTGTGCACAAAATGGATAAAATGCATAAAATCTTTGTGCACATACAGTTTATAAGACTTAATGTATGAATGTGTCCTCCCACGAGTGCTGGAATTGACTCACTTACACACACACACATACACACGCACGCACGCGCACACACACACACACACACATGCGCCCAGATCAATCACCCCAACACATGCTCCAGGAGAGTGTTTTTGTTTTGAGAGGAAGAGGGGTTAATTACTTACATTCTTCAATCGGAAACATCTTTCCACCTTCCCCCCCCTCCCTGACTCTTCAGCTTCTTTTTCATTTTACACTCTAAAAACATGGGCTCCAGCTGGGGTTCCACGCTCGGGGAAAAAAGGAAAGAAAAGGGTATCGGGAAGGGATTTCTACGAAACATACAAAGTGTTTTGGGGGTTTCCCCTCTGACCAGTATATATTTGAAAGATACACACGAATGGACACCATGGAGGTCCGTAATGGGTTTTTTCCATTTGAAGTGATGCCAAAAAAGAGGCCCAATTAAAAATGTTCTTTTAAAAAGAGGCTTTGAGATTCGGTTACAATCTTAAGAGTAAAAAAAAAGCTCCTTGAATACCTTTTCCCCCTTTAACTTTTTAGAGTGTAAGCTAATGGTGAGGAAGAGTTTTTAAAAAGGGGATAGAAAGGAGATGAGGGGGTTAAAGTCCCATGGAGGCTCAATGGGGACCAGCTGCAGGGTACTGGGAAAAGGCCAGGGAGCGTTCTGGATGAATAAAATAAAGAGGAGGAGATACCCCCAGGAGAGGAGAGGAGAGGAGAGAGGAGGAGAGGAGAGGACAGGAGGAAAAGTAGGAAAAAAACAACAACAGATGAGATGAAAAAAAGTAATAAACATGGATTAACTTTACCAGGAGAAGTAAAAGACGCAAGAATATTCTCAGCCATTAAAATCTTTGCCAATTTTGAGTCTCACAGTTTCTTTATATTGTGAGAGAAAATGCCTGTGCAATCTAAAACAATCAATGTTCTGTCATATCCAGTTATTCAAAAACCAGTTCTATTGTCCCATGCTGGCTCAGACTGAGACACTGACTGTGTGACTGCAGTGGGGAGAAGTCAGAAATAGAGTTTTGTTAAATCTACAACATCTGAAACCTAGAAGATGCTTAAACACTGCACTGAGATGTTGCCTTGTTTTGACAGGTAAACAGGACAAATACACTATGTTCGTAGTAAATAATACATATTACATATGAACTGTGCAGCAAAAGTTAAGCCAGTATCAACTTTTTTTGCTAGTCAACAAATGTTTCTACGCAGTGCTGTTGTCTGCCTGAATACAGTCTAAAAACAAAGTGAATGATCAATGCTACAACTGTTCAGCTCTTGTGGCTGAGTGCGTCTCTCCGCTATAAATGCGTATGTGGTGTCTTACGCTACACTCTCTTTTTTTATTAAATAACTAATTAAAACCAAACTTATTAAAAAAATTACAAAAATCTGTGTGATAATAAGTACCTAAAATGACAGAAAACATCTTTTTTTAATTATTATTATTTACTGTATTTTTGGCTTTTTATATGCTCCATGTCCCATCCACTAAAAGGGAGGAGGCAGGGTTTATAACATGTACTGTAGCAGCCACCAGGTGGCGATTGAGGCGAGTTGGCTTCTTTTTTGGGAACGAGTCATATTGTCCACCTGTATATGTATATGTATATATATATATATATATACACCGATACAGTCTTTGCATTGAACATACTGCAAGACCTTTCTATTATAATGTCAATACACCTGTACACTGTGTTTAGACACCATCTTCTATTCTTCTAAGGATGTGTTGCTTTGGTCAATGGTGAATCATGGAATATCAGGAAGTAACAGATCCATGAGTCTGAATGGTTATGAGACACCACGACACTACCAGCAGTGTTTTGACTTCTGGAAAGTTATCACAGCAGCAAAGATGATATTCTATTTTAGCCTGATAACCAGTAGGGAAATGATGTTCACCTCACAAAGTAATGTGCCCTTACACATGTATGACATGCCACTGTAGCTCCTAGTTGTATCTACATTCCTATTCAGCCCTCTGAGCATCGACTACAGCAGTGCAGCTGCCCAAATGCCTAAAGAAAAAGGACTTTGGTTTTTACTTTACACATTCCTGTGAGGGATGACAGCAGGAATAGTTTGAAGAAGAGTTTGGTTTGGCTTTTGTCAACAATAATTGAATAAAGATATCTTGACATCTTAGGCAGACAGCCAATCATCTGTCAGCCTCCCAGCAGCAACGCAGCACTGTGGCAACATGTTCTCAAATGAAAAGGATTGTGGGTATCTAAATAATAATGGTGAATAGTGATTTACCAAAGACAGATTTATCTGATGGTGCTTAATTTGTGGTTGATGCAGCTGTCAGTAGCGACAAGGGGAAACTACCTTTCATTAACCACACCTTCACTGAGAGAAACATTTATGAATGACAGAATACAACTTCTGATTAGAGAAAACTCGTTTTCTATGAAGAGTCAGGAGCTTCCATCAGAAACATGTGAAAGAGGAGGAGAGCTGCCATGCTCTGGTCTTGCGCCATTGAGGGATATTAAGCAATTGTGGTTGTTTAGTGGGAAACTGAAAACTCTGCTATCGGCTATATCTGGGATAAGTAGCAAACGGCATTGATAAAGCCATTTTCTCAATGGAGCATTGCTGCCACCATGTGGTGTTTATGTGAAAGTGCAGGGGCAGCAGGAGCCAATCCTGAGTATGTAATAAAGATTTTTACTATATATTTCATGTACATTTACTATTTTAAAATAAATTCTACTTTTATCTCAACACAACTGAACAGCTCTTTAATGGTGTATCTTCTTCTCGTACTGTATTATATAGAACTGTATTCTCAAATGAAGAATAGTGATCATCTAAAATAGCATACACTGTTCTTCTAGGACTCATCAGTGACATGAACTCATTCCCTTCAAGTGGAATGCTGTTACGTTCAGAGTGTCTTTGGACCCCAGCGCAGAGACAGAAACACAGAGCACTAGTCCGAATGGAAAGTTCAACAGGAGTTTATTGTCTGATCAAAAGGTGGCACGAGGATGAGGTGAGGTAGTGGAGAGCGAGTGGATGCTCTCAGAATCCAGTCCGCGTGGAAGGAAGGCAGGAGAAGCGGAGAGTGGATCCTGGAGAAACAAGGAGAAATACTGTCAGATAAGCAGGAACGAAGAACGAGTTAATACCACTGTGATATTGTGGAGGAACTGGCGATGATTGGGAGCACGACCAGGGTAGATATCCTGCAGGTGATGAGTGAATAAGCTGCAGGTGAGGTGGTGAGCTGCTCCTGGCCTCGCCCCCTGCAGAGTCATCAGGGAGATGGCACACACCTGCAGAGGGAAGACAAACAGGGGAAGGGGGGGAAACACTGGAGCTGGGACAGATTTCATCGATTTGTTGTTTTTAATGACGACTGCTGTTTTATTGTTACACTGCTTATCTGTGTAGAGAAAAAGCACAATTAAAATATAGAACATTTCTGCATGGGTCTAAGAAACTCTGGTCGAATTATTTTGGAGAAAATGTTGACAAATAGTGAACCACAAGCAGATTGAATTTTTGGGAGGGAATTGCCCAATAACCGTGAACTGGACATACACACATTACACAAAGGTGGAATAGTGTAACAATGGCCAGTTGGGGGCAGCAGAAACAAGTTGTAAATATGACCCTTATATATTTCATCACCTTATTGTGTTGATGCAGCTGACTTCATAGCAAATGATATATAGACAACTTGTTGCCTTTTAACACATTAATAGAGACATTAGTGTGACAGCACTGAGATGAAGTAATACCGGAGCCAAATAGTAAGTATTCAAAATCTAACATATAGCCATCAAATTGACTTAACTGTGAAGATTTGAAAACAGGAGAGTGCATACCTCCACCAAGGCTAACGTCCTATCACAGCATTTAAATCAAAAGTGGAAAACAAAAAATCTTGGATCCCTTCTTTTCTTCCCGATCAGCTCTAAAATTGAATGGGTTCTTCCTTGCGTCATGCCTAGGGCTATCGGCTCAGTAGTGTTTGAGTAATACTGCTAAACAAACAAAACAAACATAGCCTCCTTGGTGGAGGTAATGACATCTCTGTGAAAGTTGCTTTAATGGTAACACACCATCATTATGTGTTGTTAGGTTGCATGAACACATGAAAATTAATTTTGCCAGATATAGAGTAGAAATACCTGAATACATGGATGTTGAATTCTGGCCTCCATGCTGTGGTCACTAGCCAATAAATTACTCAGCGTTGGTGCCATCTAGTGACAGACGTCTGTAGTACATGTATAAATGAGGGTAAAATAAATGTCAGTGTAGAGTTAAGGATGCTGTGCTTTCCCCTTGTGTAGCAGCCATGTTGAAAGGTAATACAAGAGCCACAGGTGCAATGCTACAGTGAAAGGCTTTTATTTCTGTGAATCATGGAAAGTCAAACGATGACGGCTTATTGTAACTTCAGCTCCTGTTATTCTCTAAATCACATGATGTGGTCTTGAGAGTAATGTCAGCTTACAAGTCACTCATAGGACTGTTTCTTCTTGTAATTACCACACCATCATTGGGCATGACTGTTACCAGATCAAATTCCTTTTACCTGATACAAATGCTAATTGTCTTTATCCGGGAAATGTTACATTCAATGACTTAGTAAAGACTGCACCGGAAAAAAATATACTATTATTTAAAGAATATGTTCTGCACATTTGCATATTCATAGGTAACAAATTCATAAACTGCAAGGAGGTTCTTGGTTCAAACCCCAGTTCATGGCTGGGGTCTTTCTATGTGGAGTTTGCATGTTCTGCCCATGTCTGTATGGCTCTTTCTCCAGGCACCCTAAAGACATGCAGACTGGGGTTAGATAAATTGGAGACTTTAAATTAAAAGGTGTATATATGAGTGTGAGCGAATGTGTCTCTGTATGTCCGCCCTGTGCAACCTGTCCAGAATGTACCTTTTGCCCAATGTCAGCCCCCCCCCTTACGGATGGATAAATGGATACATTTTAAAGTAAAAGCAAAGAAATAATAACATTACTCATGGAATAATTACAAGGTCATACAGGCGTTCTTTCTAATAAAAAGCCAACATCGTTGCAGATGAAAGAAACTGTAGATGAAAAGCTGTTTTGTAGGCAGGTTGAACTGGGTGCTTTTTTTTAATAACAGTTCAATTCAAGTCTCAGAGACAGCCCACTCCATCCTCACACCATCCGTAGCTCTGTCTGTTACTATTTCAGCAAGTATCTACTTACATCACTGACTGAAGCAACACTCCATTCTGTACACCCATCAGAAACCTACAGGGACACTGGATATTGAAAATATTCACTACTGCCACAATGTAACTATATGTTTGAGAGGCAGGAGGAGGCTTGAAAAACGGAGTGGCAGAGCCCGGCTGTCTCTTTTTAAAAATGTTTCGAATTTATTTGAATCCCCCAAATCGCAGTTAGGCGAGGTTGAGCACTTCATGTTGCTCTGATTCATGTCGCATCTCCCATATCTCAGGTAGGTGGGAAAATAAAAGATGAGCCCACAGGTTTGCTAGAGTTCTCCATTTATATAGCAACATAAGGGACAGGGCAAGAGGTCGAGCAGACATTGATCGCCCTCTACTGGATCAGGTACCAAACTACTCCACATGGTCTGATTCGCTTTTGGCCTGAACAATTGAATACGAACTTTTCCGATCAAGTTCGAATGAACGTTTGAATTTTGAATTAAAAGTGGCAGCGTGAAAGACGAGGCTGATTAATAAAAAAAGAAATTAATAATCCTTCAGTAATCGTTGCTGGACAGGCACACAGTTGGCTCTCACAGAGCAGGGCTGGTGGGGAGCTGCCTGCACTGTATGAATGTGTGCGTGAATGGGTAAATGGCACAAACCTGCACTTTAAAACCCTTTGAGTGGTCATCAAGACTAGAAAAGCGCTATATAAACACAAATAATTTACCATTTCATGTCTGCTACAGTATATAGATCCTATAGGTATATAGGTTTTTAAAGGTTTATTATGTCCAGTCTGATGGCAGAGGTTATTTCCAGCAGATGCTCATTCTAGCTGCTTTCCAAAAACACCATTAACCAAGAGGACTTGACAACAAAGCAGGTGATGTGTCACTGGCAGAGCTGTGACTGTCAAGAAGAAAATGTGAATACATTACCATAAATAACAATCTCTAACCAACGCCACTGATGGCTTCATGTGGAAGAAATGGATTATAGTGGAGGCTGTTTTTCATACTGCCCACTTGTTCATTTGGAAAACACAACGCCTGCTGCTCTCAGCTTTAAAAGAATGATGTAGGAAAAAACAAGACAATTCCACTGCAGGAAGGTGTATTGTTCTTTATTCCCAGTTAATTTTGTCCTAAAGCACCATTAACAAGAAGCAGCCGCGTTGATGCCGCAGACACAGAACTAAGCGCTGACAGACTGAATCACACGCTTTGTATCCTGTAATTGAAGATGACCTGGTAAAACAGCACATTGCAGCTAACTACTAATCATCCCTCCACAATGCAAAGCATGCTAATAAGCTCCAAGACAAAGAAAGTAATGATGAGGACTATGTAAAGCTGGATCCAAGGGGGCGTTGTGTCAGAGTGAATATTCGATAGTCAGCCCCGTAAACACCACACGACACATCTCTACGGGGGAAGTTGAAGTAAATGGTGAAAGACAGATAGAAAAACACTCAGAACTCAGCAGGGTGGTCACATTTTTAATTCTAAATTTCAAAATTTGTTCAAACGCAGTGGAAAAAGTTAATATTCGAAACTCGACATTCTTTTTGACATTCAGAACCAACTGAATAAATAGAAATTGTGAATTTATTTGCCAAGTGATCCAGCAGAGGGCGCTTGAAATATCACTTTAAGCTTGGTCTATTCTGTACCTGATTACCTTTCAGTAAACTCATGTTCAAAGGTCGGGAATCAGAATTTAAAATTTTCTCGAAATTTCTCGAAAGTGTTCCAGGTGTGTGATGCCAACCATTTAACCAAAACATGGCTGACACTGACAATCTGGGGTTTCTTATTATCTCGTGATTAGATAATTGAGCCATTAGCTGTGCAGCCCCCTTGCACACATTAAAGAGAGTGGCAGTCAGTATGTGTATAGTGCACCACATTGCGCACACTCATAAATATCAGTTCCCTAAACATGTCAGATTTCTTTTACATAACTAACCATGAATTATTCAGAGAAATCAACAAAAAATGTTGAAAGACAATGAAAAACAAATGCTTGGATCTGCCACCTGAGTAGTTTCTGCATAAACCTGCTTGCTCACAAACAAACGCAGAAGGAAACATAACCTCTTCAGCGGAGATACCAAAGCAGAGACTGTTTACGTGAACCTGCTACAATCACATTGACGAATTATCTCGATCAAAGTACCTGCAGAACAGGTTTTACGATATGATGGTATCCATTGCTTGTATTAAAAACAGGCCAATAAACTTTGCATTTTTGTAGATAATTTATTGTGTAAATTTCCATGAGTTTCATTATTGTTCATTTAAACGCATAAAAAAACATTTTATCATTTGAAACTGGTTCAAACTTGATATTTTTGTTTACATGGTTGTATAATTAGTGGGTATATTTAGTCTTACGTACTTACATCATAACATAACAACCTACACTGATCAGGAGAAAACTATCTGAAGACACGTTCGCAGTGAATTAATTAAAAGTGCACCCACATACAAAACACACACTTTCCCTTCATTGGGCATCTTCTTCATTCAAAAATCTAAATTGACGTAAAGTTGTCGGATCACCACCGACAACATCCCAGCTTGGTGTTGGTGCACTAAGCTGTGTTCTGGCAACAGAGGAGTGAGTCAGTTCTGGCCTGTACTGCATTTGACTGCCAAACCCCGGTAAGGCTTCGGTGGTGTGTGTTTATGCTGAATATTCTCCATTTATCAGCGTAACATTGGACAATCACTACTGAAACCAAGTGGACAAGAAAAACAAGCTTTTTGACTCCGGACTATTGAAAATAATGGAGAAAATAGTGAGATGTTGAGGCTAGAAAAGACGTCATAGGACCTTTAGGTGGACAGATCACATATTGCCGTTTGCGTCAGTGCTTTGTTCGTTGCCCATCACCTACATTTAGATTTATTTGAGGAAGCGATGTCTGTGTTGTCAGTACGAACGAGGGAAACAGCAACTTTGTCAAATAAACACCCTTCCAATGCATTCTACTGACAGATGCACTTTGGTTTATAGTTGTATGGAGTTGTGAAACAAGGCAGATTATGAACATCTTTTTTCATTCTTGATACAACTATTTCCGTCACTTTTCATATGAGAAACTGTGCGCAACACCATTAAAGTCTTCCAGGACAGTTAGTCTGAAAAAAGAGTGCCATTATTATTTTCATTACATCACATCTCCGCTCTCACCATGACTGCAGACTTTTCACTCCGCCCTCTGAACTGACTGTGTGGAACTGTTTTAGCGAAACATTTGATTTTTAGAAAGAGCTGGTAAGTGGATGGCATCATGTTTCTGTGGTTTTCTAATTTACAAAAGGGAAAACCAGCAGAAAGGCGAGTTCAGCCTGAGGTTGCAGAGAATTTATGGATGAGTTCAAACCACAGCAACACATGATCCCTTAATGGAAGAGGTGGGCCCTTTTACCAAATGCTTTACTTTATTTATTTATTCTTTTGACCGTTGCATTTCAGAGGCTTCTCTCCAGAATAGTGGTTGTTAAATATTCAGCAGGTCTCCTCAGGCACCCATAGTAACAGCTAATTAGATTTAGTACCACTTAAATAATCCACCAACTAACCAGTCTGTTTGTGGTTCACATATCGAGAACCGCCTCAACCGCCCTTCACTTGCAGAGGATAATTTACTGCAGGTTAATTTTTTACGGTTTCAAAAAGAAAGCTGTAACCAGCATTAACAAAAGCCACGCAAACAGCCCATTCTAACAGGCAGGTTTAGAACGGACACTGCACAAGTATTATAGAGTTTTACAGTGTTATCTGTAAAGCTAATTTTGTCCTATGTACGGAACCACAATAAAACAGGTCATTAAATTATCATTATAATTTTGGGAGATTTCCTCTCTCCTTCTCGTGCGTTCTCCTCCATCCACCCCCCCAGCCTCCCTTTTTGTGCCTGTCTGTCGGTGCTTCCAGATCTTCCTCCACTGCTGCTGCTCTCCTGTGCACCCGATCGACATCAACACTAATCACCTGCAATCAAGACTCCCTGTGCAGTATGAAGACCTGGGGCTGCACTTGTACTCGAACTTTAACACATGCGTACAAACATTTTGGAGATGGGAAAGTGGCGATGCAGAAGTGAGGAGGTGAACTGAAGCCAGATTATTGATCCACTTCATCATTAACATTAAAAGATAAGAACCTTCAACTCAAAAAGACACATGAAAGCAAATGAAGGTAAAATAACAGTTACATAACTGAGTTATTTATAGTTTTGAATAATATCTTCTATAACACTGCGCCTGCATCCCCAAGTACGACTGTAGTTTTCATATAGTGTTCGTGTGTGTATGTGTGTAAAATCGCTGCAGTGGACACAGAGCGCACTTGAGACCATTTGCATAAAACTGAACAAACTCTGTTCAACTTTACACTTCAATTTCCAAATGATGTCCCATCATGGAGGTTAAGATCCCACTTATGTGTGAAGTAATCCGTCCGATTGCTGTAAACATAAATACTGCGGTGACACTGATGGGAGTACGCGTATGGAAGGATTATTAGGAAATGAGTGGTCAGTGATCATGTTGATGGCTGATCAGCTGATATAGATTCTACAGATCTGAGATCTTGGATCTTTGGGCTGAATTTCCGAGCCTCCCAGTACAAACACAAGTACTCACCACTCTGGGTTAATTAGCCGACAGGTCTGTGTTTGATACGAATGATACTGTATAAGTTTTAGCTATCTGCTTAAAGCCCCTTTTGGAAATAAAGTAATGCTGTTACTTAGATATATAGATGATATCTAAATGTAATAATCCTGCAGTTTTGGATGATTAAAATACGCACAGGCGATAAAACAAGTCCCCTCACATTCTGATGATGAGAAACATTTTTTTTTTTCTGCCTCCATCTTTAAATCTTTCCAGGCACTGTCCTCTCTGTCTTACTCACTCTCACTAACACAATAACAGCAGCAGCAACACGTTACCACTCGGTGCAATTTTCTTTTATTAATGACATCACTGCTGTGGCCAGTAAACAAATGAAGTCTTTCTTCACCTCCACCTCACTCGCAAACACCTCGATGGTCTCACAAAGTTGTGTGGGCAGTTGAGGGGGGGGGGGGGGTGGTGGTTAGGGTTAGGGTCTTTGAAGCAGATCCACGTTTCCAGGTGGAGTGTGATTTATAAAGAGAGCATTGCCTACGGGTGTGCATGCGCATGGTTTTTAAAATCTGAATCGTTTTTTTGCGTACGCCATTTTTGTCCTTCGTGCGCACTTACATTTGGAGTATGTCTCTTACGGACTGCTTTATAAATGAGGCCCCAGATCTCCCTGCTTCTTGGTTTCGCCCGGGCCAGCCTCCCTTCCACACTCTCTGGCCTTATTCGCCACACCAGGCCGTGAGCTCAGCCAGGACACCGAACCCTCCACCTCACCTCTTCCTACAGCTGGATAACTGCATTCACTCTCTGTCGCGAGTTCAATAAACTATCCTTTGTTACACCCAAAAAGATCTCTCTGCTGGCTCAGCTCGTGTTCTTCTTAAGAACTTATCACTACTGTGATTACAATTTTTAAATCAACATTGTATGTGTTGGGTACTATAGGAACAGCGTGACAGCTTGAGTTGCTCCATTCTGACACACATGGAAGTTGCTACTCAGCTGTAATGTACTTCTCTCTTCGAGTGTGACTCATTCGACCTGCAGCCCCCTCAGTCTCTATTGCTTCATCAGATCATTATCAGGAACCATAACCTGGCATCGCACCGTTTTTTCAGCCGTCGTGTTTTAGACCTTCCTGTTGGGGGTTGAAGGTGGAACAAATTACCAGCTGAGAAGTGTATGCGAGTGTATTTATAGTAAATTTGTGGGTATAGGCAGTTAGTTAAAGGGATAACGCACTTAAATATTGTAAAAGTCAGTTGAGACCTTGAGTTTCTGAAGCAGCTCTGTGGCAGACCACAGCAGATATTGGATTTAGATTATTCTGGGGCTTTTCAGTTGTTCTCATCTTTAGGGCACGTTTGTCCACTTTTACTATTACATCCCTTTAGCTCTTTAGTGTAAAATGTAACCAGATCATTGTCTTTTATAGCTCAAGGAGATCTGAATAAAATATTTCCAACAAAGCTCAGGGAAAAAAGAAAATCCTAAATTAGTTTCCAGTGTCACTTAATTGTCTTTTTCACATCCAAAAGTTGAGGGTAGCATCTTCATGCTAGCAATTTTTGTTCAGGTTGTTGACCATAATACATTGAAACAATATTAAACTAAGATATTACAATCATTATCCTAATTTTCAAATCCTTATTAATGGAGAAAATACTCTATTGCCGATGATTCGCAAGGCATTCTGTGAAATTCTCATAGCCCTTAGTTTGAAGTATGGGTCTGAAAAATCTCCATTTCGAGGGCTGTACAGCCCTAACACTTGGTCCTCCCCCTTCATTCCAACAAGTATCGGGACAGCCTTCCCCTACACGCGAAGAAAAACAGAGGGGAAGGGCTAAGGAGAAGGGGTGAAATGGGATTGGGCCTTTGATTGCAAGCAATCGAGAGTCAGGCACTAAACTATGGTTCAGTTTGATCATCACCACCTCTTTTCGTCAGACAAATTTTGATGTGTGGCACCTTTCACACCCGCCTATTTGGTTTGTCCGAAGTCCACATGAAGCTAGTAAGGTGCGAAAGGTGTACAAATAAAAAGTATTTCTGAATCTCTTTGCTGGAAGGCTCTTGCACAGTCCCTTGCTATCTGTCTGCATGTAGAGTTTTATTGCTCAAGGGCACTTCAGTTCTACATGTGGAAATGGAAAGTTGCTCTCTCCTCATTGACATTTTCTAGCTCATGACCTTTCAACCAAACACCCACTATCTGTATCTCCACCCCCACACACAATCACATCATACACACTAAAGATCCCAGCTTAAGATTTTTGGTGCTATCCTCCTTTTTCTTCTTCTGCTGTATGTGTATGATATGGATTGCGTTTTCAAGAACTGTTTGAATTCATGATATTAGATTACTTTGCCTCATAGACTACAATGTAACTGAATGCATATCATCTGACTCACAGCTAATTAATTCACAAGGGCAGGATTACAGCCATATGCAGTAAAAAAAAAGAACTGCATCATATATATAACATCCCCAATGGACCTGTTATTGATTATTTCAGAGATAGCAATGATCCATATTCAACATGGCTACAACACCAGGGCCAGTGTGTTGTGTTAGTGGCTTGAGGAAAACTGCTGAAATGGTCAGCAGTGAATTAGTCATTAACTCTAAAGTTAACAAAATAATAATATTGCAGTTTTTCATGTCTCTAACATTGATATCAGCCCTTTAAAAATCCCTCAGGTCAGGCTCTAAAATGAAAACCCAACTCTGCAGTTTCCCTTAATTCTAAGGACCAAGAATAAGCCGTATAGACATTGAATGTATGGATGGATTTCAACTTCATAATCATGTGTGAGAACAAATATTCTCAGCTCCTTAGTAACTGGAATTTGTGTGTCACGACAGTAACTGTATATCAAATAAGGAGGTCTAATGAGGTAATTAAGGCTTTTATGAGGCTGCTGTTACTTTGACCGTCTTTGGCAGTATAGTCTTAATTTGTGATGTAGATAATGAAGCTTACTCAGCCACTGCAATGTCCGAAAGTCTTAGCTAAAGGCTGAAAATGGATTAAAACAAGACAGAAAACCCAGCCAATTACTCCATGGTGTGTGTGGATGTGTGTGTGTGTGTTTGAAGGAGCATGCTATACTTTTGTGAATATGTGTATCCGCCTGCAGCAGACTGCTCTGAACCCCCTCCCGCCTCCTCTTCATCTAAGTCGTGATCATTCTGTCTGCTGAAAATTGAGAGTAATACATGAGTCATAGTGAGCATGTGTATGTGTGTGTAACAGAGTGTGTGAGTGACAAGGCAGTAACACAAATGGACAGATTGACTTTATGGTACTCAGTCTGTGTTAGTAGTAAGTCCTCAAGATAATAGAACAATGAAAAAAGCTTTACACGAGAAAAGGAAGCAGAACAAGTACAAAATTTCCTTATGACACAGAATGCTGATAATGAAAATGTAGGATTTTTATTCGACTCTGTGAACAGCACTTTCCAAAGAGAACTGACCTTTTACACACTGGAAGAGGTAACACTAATTTGACAGGGCCTGTAGATTCCTACGTTTAAAAATGTCATCACTGCAACAACAGTCAGTTTTATATATTTTTTTCTGTCCTAAGGTAACGAGGATATGAAATCCCTGCCAAATGTCACGTCTTCCTCCGTCAGTCCACTGTGTAAAAACTGCTACAGTACAGTCCAGTTCAAGGCAGGTATATCCACCTCACGTCTGAAACCTTCTCCCCTTCAGTCTTCCGACAGAAAAGTGAGCCCGAGCCTGACAATTTGTTTTTGAGACACTCTCAAACCAACAATCCGCACAAACACTTTCCTTTCATGCAGTGATTGGTGTCTTTTTTTTCATGCAACCACCTCCAACAGAACAAAAGTGTTCGCTGTTACTCCATTTGTATGACTATTGAGTCCAGACTATATAATGTGAGGCTTTTTAGCCACATCAGGCTTGTTCAGAACAGCTATAAATATTTGTTCCCTTCTAAAAGATGACCCCACTTCATACAAACAAGCTTGTTTCAAGCACCAGCTTTTAGCCTTGAAACACTGAGGTGTGACGGATGGGAATAAAATAATATGTCTCTCTCTTTTCCCAGAAGTTATTGTGAGAGTGAATTGCCAATGGGCATTAACACTGGAATATGGTGATTCGTACATATATGTAAGCTATTTTATTGGGTGGCCTGTTACTGTTATAAGGAAATTGACGATGGAATTAGGCAATACCCCGTAAAGTTACATATTTCATGCATGGACCACAATTCGGGAGATGCAGATCCCATGATCTTGCAGTCTGCACGGGTTGGTTGTGCATACATCTTTAGGTAATGCCTCAGAGCTCCAGTAGGGGGGGGGGGGGGGGGCACTACTTTCCCGTGAATGCAAGTGAGGCTGAGGGTTGTTCACTAGCTTCTTTGTCCCTCTGTCGTCTCATTGAATATTTAAGATGGTTACGAAAGGACACAATTTATTGGCCGTAAGGTTTAAGTTTTCTGGAGTGTACGCATTACTGAGAAAATGTATTTTTCGATTAACACTCAACACGTAATACAGATGAGTGGCGATGAGGTACTGATATAGATTCGATCAATCACTTCACACACACGTAATTAAGTGCTTGTTAGCCTGGGATGTTGTTTGCATACTCCATTGTCCTCAGTTGCAATCCATTTCAAAAAGGTGTCACAGATAAGCTGTACATAATGAGGTGTAAGTTGAATGTTCCTTTTACTGATACCAAGCTCAAGAGTAGAGTCTTTGTCCAAAAGCTATTAAATACACATGTTTCTGACAATGACAACAAGATAAGACTCTCTCTCACGTTCTCCCATTTCTAGCCAGTCAAATCTTCTCTATCCCTACATTCACACTGCTGCTGTCACCAGGTATAACCGAAAGCCAATCAGCCCCTGGATGCCGTTCTTTAAGCGTCATTGCAATCCTGTCAATCTGTCTTTAAGACCTACAGTTGTGCTCCCTTCCACCTCCTCATCCCCACCATACCTACAGGACATTTCCATCAACCACCTGCTGGCTTTATTCCACCGCCACTGATGTGCACACACTCTGGAAGGATCCTGTCCTATTTCCTGTCTTTATGTCATTGGAGAATTTCGAACACATTGTCTGTTTTGGGATATAAAGATATAAAGCCTTAAAGCCTTAGATGTGAGCATTCGGGTTGCGGAGGCTTTCTGACATTATAACCATTATCAACAACTAAGTGATTTATCGGTTGGAATACGTTTAAAATTGACCTTAAAAAGGTTTATTTTCTTTCTTCCGGTTCTCTTTATTTGGTTGTATTTTTGTAGTTATTTATAATACATTTTACGATTAAACTCTAAAATATCAAGTCTCAATTTCCATTTTTGTCATAAGGATTTGATAACGACATTTTAGGAATAATTAACACATTGTTTTGAATATTTATATCTGCCGATATATTGGTATTGGACACTTTCTATTCCCTACTATTGGTATACGCCCCCAGAAATCCATATCAGTCAGGCTCTACTGTTATACTCAAGATTAAGACAGCATTTGCCAACATTATAAAAAAAAAAGAAGCTAGTAAGCTACAAAAAATGTAGCTTACTAGAACAATCATTAATGATGCCAACATTAAAATTAACAGCTTCTATATGTTCCTGGAATCCTTTATTTTGAGAAAAGTGCAGTGATATTTTATTTATCCAATTTTGGATCTACCTCCTTATTCAGGCTGTTTGTAGAAACTGTATTGTAGAATGATGGATGAATTCATCATCTGTCAAATCAAACATTATATCAAATATGATTGGTAATCTTTGTGATGAGAGGTTCAGCTCTGGCTAAGGGACTTTCAAGTAGTATCCAGTGCCTACTTGTCACAGGTGTCATGTGCAGCTGTTGTTCGCTCTTAACTACACAGTAATAACCTACACTTTCGGTCGTCGTCTTGATGAAACATGTTCGACTGACACTGCTGATGAAACTGCAGCTCTCAGCAGCTTGAAATGTGGATTTATATAAATGTTTCAACAAATTGATTCCAGAGTTGGAACCCCTCTTAGCACCGCCACTAGCTTTCTGGCAAAAGCTTCATTATTTCAGAGGTTTGGTTGAAAACTAGAGTGGTGGGCATTTGTAGGCGATGGTGGGAAATGGGTTTGGTTTGCTCAAATGTAGCCCCCAAGTCCATTTTTGCCTTGGGCCCCCAAAGTCCCTTGAAACACTCTTACACAGCATTAAGTTCAAGATACTGCTGTGATTGTGGAGGGAATCACAACCTCATACATGGAAGGAGGGCGATTTATCCGAACCATTGCTTCCCCTGGGGGCAGGTGGGTGACAAGAGGAGGAGGATTGAGACAAAGTTTAAAGAGGTAATCCACTGACGTTGTTTTCTCCATCCTTAGTGCCATTATACTGCTGTGCTTCCCTCTTGTTAAACAGTGATACTGTAAAGCTTGATTCATTTTATTCATGGTTAAAGTACAAGTAGGTGGCACCTGACATTTTGTGAGATTTTTTTAATTTGACCGTGTGAACATGGATTTGTACTCTAACATGTTCCTGTGTGCTGTTACGTTATGATTCTGTTTGTACCTCATAGCTTTTGCTAGATGCAACATAATGACATTAAAAATCGTGTCAGCCTTATCTTTAGTGTAATGCATTTTGCTATAGTTGTTGTGAGGTATGGTGTATGTCTCAAAAGTAACTTTTTGCCTTTACCACATTACAAAAGAATCCTTGATGCTACATGTCTTAATCAATTGCTGCCATTGTTCTAAAAGTGATCAAATGGAAATCTGCACTTATCAATATTTTCATTTTAACAATGAATTCAATGTGTTTTGTGAAAGGTGTTGCGTGCAGTGTCCAACTCAGAGACAATTAGTAGCAGACTCTCAGTGTGTCCTGATTGATTCTCTCCACTCATCAACCCTAATTTCCTGACACAGCAGGCAGTTGTTTTCAGAGAAACAGGTTCTGACAAGTGGTTTGTACACTACCTGCCTAGTGCTGCAGAAAATGACAGAAAAACAAAGTTAGCACATTTATATTTGTGGTGAACGGAGTGGAGAATTAGATATAATTATATTTTAAAGGAGAGTAAAAATTGGATTTTCATTTGTGAGCTGCAAAGAAATTTCAAATGAATGTTAATGTTACCAGGGTGAACATACAGTGTGATAAGTTAAAACAATAAGTATCGCTTTCAACACAATGTCAAAAAGACAGCACAAAAAATGTCTGTCCATCATGTTTCCCCAGTGGTAGCCCTGGCTATGTACCAGTAGACGCAAGTAAGAAAATATGTTTGAAGAATTTAATAACCTTTGTGTGTTGTTCAACAACATTTGTAATATAATTAGTTACTTCTTTATATTGTTGAGAAACTTCCAAGACCCCAGTCATAACTTGAGGGTTAGCGGTTAAAAATGATAATTGTATGAACAGAGAGGGACAAGATGGATGTGGCGAGATTAGACCCTGGAGGTGTTCATGAAGATGTGAGCGGCCGGCAGCATAACCTGACATAAGGCTGACACAGGGCATGATTTGGCAATGGTCGCAGCCAGATGGGCTTGACGGCATGAAACTCAAGGCGACAATCAACCTGCCAAGGCCCGTCTCAGCAGCACAGAGAATGCACCAATTTCCTGTCCTTTTACAAGCCGTTCTCCCCGAAGGCCACAAACCACAACAGGAGCCCTGCTGCAGGTGCAGAGTTTGTTTCATGTCCCTGCTAGTTTGGTGTCTTGGCTCGTCCCCAACGGAGCGGGGGATCAGAAATGAGACAATGATGACGGTCTTGGCCAAATTCTACCACATGGGCACTTGCATGCAAATACACACTACATGGTGTCCACACACTAAGACATCTGTAACTCCATTATAATCTTCTTATAAAGCTTCTTCCCGTAAATGCACAATATGTCATTACTGCTGCTAGTGATCTCTCAATCAAAATGCATTTCTCTGCAACACGGTTTGTAAAAAATCAGTGGTTCAGGGAACACGGGGCGTCATGATGGGGCTGTGAACCAACTTTAGCTCAGCTTGCTTCTCTGATCATTTACGAACAAGATCTAAGAAGTGTATCAAAAATAATGTGACATAAAACCTGACAAACACTTGATTTTTACTGCTTCTAGCAGACAACTACAACATCAACATATTTCCAAAGGGGATTTGGCATCATTGACAGGCAGCCAAATGAAACAGACTGTTCCCTTGATTAAAGATATGGATTTCTCTGGGTTTGAAAACTGCTGTAAACATTTGGGGTAAAGCTAATACACGACTCCAAAAAATATTAATATATACCATAAAATATATACAAGACACTATACTATACTACATACTACACTATACAAGAAACCACACTATATTTAATGCAAAAATCTTACATGTTATATCTTTGAAGCATAAAAGCCATAATAAGCTATGTTAAATGAATGCCCTCAAGGGTACTTCGTTTTGAGTATACTGTACCTGTACTTTAGAAACTAAGTAACACTTGAGTTTAAGTTTACTTTATGTACAAAGTTACACTGTTTGCTGTTTTGCAAGTTTGCTATTAATTATAGTTTAGGTATAAGTAAGTCTAAGGGTGTATCCACATCTACTTTTTTGCTCTAGAGCTTTGGACTTTTCAGTTTAGTCCCAACCAAATTTAGAAGTGGGAAAGGTGCCTTGAAACAACGTCCGGACCAACAGACCAAAATCAATCCGACCAAATTAGATGGTCATCCATGGTTCAGTTCATTTGCAGTGTGAAAACAGTTTCCTGGAAAGTGCCGACTTTCCGACCAATTTCAGGAAGTTGATACAGTATTAAATAATAGAAGAGCAAAAAGAAGCGGAAGCAGTAATGTTCGAACAATGAGAATGTTCCTTGGCACATTCGAACTAGTGTCATACACTCATCTACAAACTAATCAAATAAGTAAAGGTAGACGCAGCCCACATAGGGGATGACGACAGGACGTACGTGCCATACAAAAGTCTTAAGTGCGCTCCCTAAATTACAATGTGAAACCAAAACTAACCAGATCAAATGTAAACAATGCACCAATAACATGAATCTTGATTGGGACTCTCAGGTGTGCCAAAGACAATGTCAGTTTGAATAAACACATACTAACATCGTCTTCGTACAAGTATCCCAACTTACTAACACATGTATACTTAATCATGGAAGAATATTTAATGAAATATACTTTGTTTTTTTAAGAGCATTGAATGTGCACACTAACACTGAATGTCTCCCTCCCCTCCTAATCTTTTTTTAATGTTCTTTAATTAATGCCATGACATTGTCCAATCACCAAAATGGGGACGGAGTGAACAACAACATAGTTCCCTAATATCATCAACTATCAATTAAGCATAGGGCGATAATCAAAATGCCTCAACTTATAACCCAACTCGTCCATCTTTCTAATAACAAATCCCATGCAGAAAGGCTACGGTTTAGTCTGGTCTCCTGTGTTTTGAATGTGAGCACAAACCAAAAAAGGTCACAGGTGAGCTCAGTTAGCCATGAGCTAATAATAATATAATTTTTCTGGGCCATGGCTTAATGGCTCTAATGCTGGAGATAACAGGCAAAAGTGAAATTTTCAATCAGCCCTTTATTTCCCATTAACATGAAAGCCACCTACCTCACTTCTTCCAAGAAATAAATCCGAAGGGTACTCTCTTTTGTGCCTCATGTAAATATATTATAGAGTATAAACACATCATTTCAGGTATTGCCTTAATCTGTATTTAGTAAAAACCGAACTGACCTTGTACATGTAAACATACTGATTAAGGCAACATCCTCTCACTAAATTGTCCACACGAGATTGAGATGCAGAATTTAACTGCACAACAGCTGGGGTCAGCAACGCTTATAATTGATTATTGTGTTTTACACTGGTAGCTGAGGCTAATGCCTGTTGTTTTCTGTTGAAAGGCGCTCACGTGATCCTGAGGAGTCAGCAAAGGCTTCGTCGTGGCCGAAAACATCCAATCAGCAAAAGGTTGTGAGTGTCTACATGATTGTTTCCAAAAACCTCTATTTCTGCCCGTCCAGACTAAATCATTGCCCCAGAGTTTTCAAACTAAAGGGGTGTGCGATGTATCATAGTAGAGTTAATGCATTAAAACATTTAAAGGTAGAAGTGTGGATGAAGCCAAAGTAGTTAAAATTAGCATTCTATGAAACCGATTTTCTCTTTAAATCTTAGAATTTTTATGTTTAATTTTAAAACACAAACTGTTTTTCTTACAAATTTCAATTTAGTTGTTCCTGCAGTTGACAAAATAACGTATTTGTAACTTGAGATTATTTTGTGACTCCCATACATTCACCCCACATTTTAACCATGACTGCTCCAACTCCCTGCACTGAAATATTCTCAGATAAATCCTCACCTCCCAAACATCACCAGCTCCACTGACCCGCAACGGGCACATCTATGTGTGTACAGTGGGTGTTTTTTTGTGTGTGTGTCTGTGTGTGCGTGTGCATATCTTCGGCACAAAGATCCTCATTGTTAGAAGTTTTAACGGGTGACGACAGCACAGCGGACAGTAGCGTGTAAGATCTTTGTATAGCTCTCATCCTCCTCCACCTCCTACTCCACTCTCCGTCTAAGCTTTTTTTCCCCACCGTGTGTGTTGAAACACTCACACTCTCCATTATTGAAGGCTGCGATCTGTTATTAGAATGACCTTTTTCCACAAATGGGGACACACACACAACAACCCGCACCACGAAAATAAGGCTTTATACCACGTCAAGGTAACAGCCCAATATCAAAGACACTGCCGGCGCTTTCACAAGTGATTATATCTTCAGATTAAGAGGTTTTATCTAAGCTCTTACTTACGGACTACTTTGTGGCTGTGACACGACAAAAACATTACAGCAGTGCCATAGGGCGTATGTAAACAGTTGTTGTGAAAAAGGCAGGTAGGGTAATTAGGGACATTTACTATGGTGTTAGCTGTCGTAAAATTAGCTAAACATGCGTCAGAGAAGACCCATTAAAACATGACAAGTATTTTTTACTGCAGACTGGCTGCAAATACCCTCTTAACACCTGGATATGCTTTTGGAAGGCTGTTTACCGGATGAGACATCATCACTACCTCTGACGACAAGCAGCATTACGGGAAAACTCTGATGTGGATGGCTTTAAAATTGAGCATATGCTAATTTTAAGGACAAAAGCAACACCATAACCAAACAAGCTAAAATACACAAAGTACTGTCTTACCTTCAGGTGACCTTGGAAACTTTTAATCGAACAAGGGATGTTTGCGAGGTCTTACGCAGTGTCAGTTATTTCCACATTAATATGAGATACGATCTGCCATTATCATTGTGTAACACCATGAGAACACGTGGACCTGGGTGCTCAGTAGGCTTTCCACCTCACTAGCTGCATATTGCTAATTAGCACTCAACCTGACAGGTAGCGTCACTTGATCAGGTAGAGAGAAACTTTAGTATCAGGCTTTATCATGCCGTCATAATTTCAATTACAGAGCGTGGACTTGAATTTAAGCGGTTACCATCTTTGTCATTTTATCAAGCTTCGGAGGGAAATGAGGTGCACTACTTTGTGTCGAAATCAAACACATTTTCAATCTTTTGTGTAGAGGTTAATGTGATCATTAGTCAATATATTTTTGGGAGCTAGCTATTAGTCGTCAATAGAAGAGCTTCATAATAAAACCACTTCTCTCTTGGATTCAGTTTCCAGCTGGTATTTTTTATTCTTGAATATTAGCTTGTCTTACTCTTTGCCATTTTCACAGGGCTTCAGTGGGCTAATACTAAACTGTGGCTCCACTGATTGAGGTTTAACTCGACCAATGAGATTAGTGAGGCCCCCTGAGCAGCTGCGACTCAGCCTAAATTGGACATGGGATAATTACAGCAGATCCTGTGGATTGGGCAATTTCACTGGTGGAAAGAAAACCACGGGGAATATTGGTCAACGCACATGCACATGCCTGCATATAGACATAATGTACTGTGCGCCCTATTACCGGTGATATGAGCCATCCCCTGGGATGCAGTTGGCTCATGTGTCTCACGGTGATGTCTCTTGAGAAGAGAAAAGGGGAATGCCAGGGGACCACGGATTACGCACATGCTGGACAATGGGACGAGAGAGAGAGAGATTTTTTTTTGTTTTTACTCATGTCGATGTTTTCACAGAAGTGCTAATTTACATACCACTGTTGCCATGTGAAAACCCATTAATTCTAATTTGGATGCTTTTTTATTCATCACTAATTACATGTCAGGCCTCTCCATGTGCTCTGCATATTTGTCAACCCTCAAGCTGATGAAATCTAGCAGGAATGCTATTGAATAATTTTAGTAGTCGGTCAAACGTGGATTTCATGCTGAACAGGAGACAGTTTGGAGATATAAGGTTTCCACCGTAGAGGACTGATATTACATCATCGGCCCTAAGGTGGAGATCCTGCACAGCACTGTAAAAAACAAAAAGGAAGTTTCCACACAACAATGTGTTTGATAGCAACTGGGAAAAATGGAGAGATGACAGACTGACATGCACATACATTGTGTGTATGTCCACCCAAACCAGTAAGGACAGGAAATCAGTGGTAATAGCATGATGTGATACAATGATGATTTCTGTAACTGAAATATGAATCAATACACTTTGAAGCTGCATCCCCCCACACCAGGAACAAGGCATTACCGGAGGTTCTCAAATTCCTCGTCACACTAAATAATGAATTAATATCACTGAATGAGACCGCTGAATAGTTAACCCCACCCCCACCCCTCCTCCTTGAATTCACTCTGCTGACGGAGCCAATCAGAGCCTCACATCCTGTCTACCAATGCCATAGGCCCCTCCCCTCCTATCTGTGATTATAAAGTCTGACATCGGCATCACAACAGACACACACACACTCCGAGCTCCTGCTGCTGCACGCAGCTCGGGGGACTATGCAGCTCGGACAGCATTCACCCATTCACGGACACTGAAAACAGATGGTGAGTGCATACTCTTTGCAGCTAGTCTGTGCAAAAAGGGCATTTCAGTTTGGTCTTCTTTAATGCTTTTCATTTTACCTTTTTCTTTGTGAATGTTTGAGACCAGCTCAAATATTGGCAGCATAGTTGTTTTTTCTTCTACGTCTTGCCCTTTTGTTCTACTCTCTATTTACAGCTCTTCTCTGCCCTTCTCTCCAACTGCAGGCACATGATGTTGAGAGTGCTGAGCGCAACAACAACAGAAGCAGCAGCAGCCACCTTGGCATTGACAATACCAGACACAGCAGCTTAAGAGGAACCCCCTGTCACGTCATAAGCGCCAGCAGCAATCATCAGGGGACAAGCTGGGAGGACCGCTGCCGCTAGCCTTTCTTGCATCGTTATCCAAAGACAGCCGCTCCGAACATGGGTTGTTCTTCAGGCCGCCAGACCCAAGCCCCAGTCCTTCACCCGGACCTTGACTGCAGCAACAACAGCGAGTCTAACACCTTACCCCAGGACTCTGAGAACCAGAATCAGAGTTTGAACGGCCATGGAGAAGGAGGAGATGGGGAAAGGAGCATTGGAAGAGACAAACCTCCAGAGACTCTCCCCACGCTGGAGCGACTTGCCCAGGCTACCGGCGGGACAGAGAAGTCCTGGTATCGCTGCGTGTTCCCGTTTGGCGTGATATCCCTAGTGATTGGCATGGCAGGCACTGGGGTGACATTCACCTTTAACACGCTGCTCCAAACCAAAGTGGTGTCGGTGGCACTGCTCTGTGCTGGCGTGCTGATGCTGCTTGTGGCTGCAGTTTGCTGGAGGGCTCACAGACTGAGGAAGAAGAAAAAAAAGGAAAGTGGATTCTTCACCGCCGATCAGTGCAATTTCTGATGGGGGACTGGACTGACAACCAGCTCCTTGTTAGACTGAGAAGAGACTTTTCTAATGAGGACAAACTGAATGAGTAGAATGAGATGTGAAGACATCTTACTTTTTCTCTCTGCACTAGGGTAGAAGGTGAGGGCAGAAGAGTTGGATAATATTGGAAATATTATTGTACCAGGGAAACTTTACGACAGTGATTCACTATTCTGAAAATGCCACATTAGCAAAGGCATCATCCCCATCCTGAGCAGATACAAATTGTTAACTATGCTTCAGTCTAAAAATACCCCTTTCCTCTTCTATTCATTCCTTTTATAGATTCACCTGGGGATCCAGTGGTACACAGAGCCCTGAGCACATTGTAGATCACCGCTCCGGGGCTGAGCTCTTTGAGTAAGGAGAAATGTTTAAGTGATAAGCAACTCAGGAATAGCTCTTTAACACCTCCTGCGCCTCTGTCAGCAGCTTGACAGTTCACCATTGAAGTCTTGGAAGTGTCTGTGTGACACTGAAGGTGTTATGATCAGATCTGCCTGCCGGAACATCTGCCGTTGCCAGAACCTGGCCTCGCTTGAAGAAGTGAATGAAACACATTTTGCCTTTCCTTACAAAACCACTGTTGAGGTTCCCTTTTGCATGAACACCACTTAGTCACCAACTGCTCCAATGTGGCTGCTCATTAGAATAAAGTACCAAGCAGCAGTGAGAGATTGCATCGGAATAAGAAGCAGGGTAATCAGGCAAAATCATGCGAAAAGATTGAGCTTGATCTGAATGTTTTTCCAGGTTGACGAGTTCTGTACACATGCGCCCTCTTTTTCATATTCCTCCTGTTTCTGTCAAGAGTCCAATTTGGCATTATCAGGCAAAAAGGTCAACATTTTTCTCTCCTGCCACCAAGCTGTGCTGGATCAATAGAAATCACTGCTCTGCAAGGTATTAAGCGTCAGTGGTATTGGGATACATTTTCAGTCCCAGCGACGCAATTGCTTTCCCCTGGCGCTCATGGACTTGAGATGACTTGAGCCTAGTATGACAAGAAACTCCCGATACCCACACACACATAATAGTGAACACAGAATAACCAAGAGGTGAAATAAAGTGTTTAAAGGCCTCATTCTTACCTACTCGATCTCTCTGATCCTTGCCTCCTGCTGAGGCAAAAAAAAAACGACACCATTGGACGTTGAGGTGAACAGAAAAATCAATTCTTCCCTTCTTTGTACCACCATCATTCTCAAGCTCTGCAAGGAAGGGTTCATACTGGTGTTTGTAAAGGTGACTGGACGTGAGAAATGAACATTAAAATAACTCTTCTCTGTGGGCGCAGGGGGCTTAACCAGATTTAACCTGCCATTTCTCATAAATCAAAGTAGTCCTTCTCCCTCTTATTTGAGGAACTAAAATGTAGCAATGTTAGCCACATTATCTATAACGCCGTATGGTCCTTAGCAACAGGTGATGTGGTTTTGAGGAAGACCCAGCAGCTTCTTGTCAGCTATAGCGATGATCTTGTATTTGACTGATATCCTGTAACTAAAATGTTTACTGGGCATTTTTCACGAGGAATTACTTCAGTTACTATGCGGTGCAGCAGCTCCAGAAGTATGATTATGTGCGTGTCTGTGTACCAAAGCTCCACATTTTTTCATTTTACTCTGGTTTCCCCCACATACTCCCTTGTTTATCTAGTTTCCCAGGGTGATTTCACTGTTTGCTCATAAAACCCGAGCTGATGTGAGGTAATCTCTTCAGTGTTGATGCATTCATTTGTGTGCATATTTATCCTGAAAAATACTGAGTATTCTTGCAAATGACATATCATAAATACTATAAGTATTGTGTTAACTACAAGTGTAGCCACGTTTCTGAATGTACCTCTAACAGTGTGTCTTACAAACATCCTTGTACAGACTGTAAAGATTATTTGTGTATCTTCTATTTTGAGTAGACAGAGCAGAGTACCGTATCAATTTGAGGCAGTCGCCCACACTATTATATATATTTCTGTTTCAATAGTTCTCTGGTTGTAATCAATGATAGTGAGTTTTAATTGTAATTTTTTCATTCCAAAATGAGACATCTTCCATTAGAAGAAATGGACAAAGTGATCATTTATATTTAAGTGAAGCACATTATATAGGTGATAAGTTTAGCTATTTTTAAATATTTACAAACAGTTTTGTTTTGTAACATTGACAAGTAAAGTCCAGATTGTATTTTTTTAAACGAGACAAATATCAATGGTTTTGGAATGAAACTATTCAGTTGCTTAAGTGATTGTCGTCATTGCTTTGAGTTTTACAGGCATTGCCCCGGCCTTTCTCTGAGTGCCTTTTACTTGTAACATCAACATTTCTTTGTAAACTGTGCAGGCCGACTGGTGCCAGGAATAGAGCAGCCAGAGAGAAGCAGAATTATTTCAGTTTTTTTCTGTGCGAGTGTTTTGGTGTGCATGGAGTTAGTTGAGGACACACTTTGACACGACTCCTTTAGTAGATACCCAGAAATACCAAATATAATCATTTTTTGTCCCTGTTAAATGTGTGCAAGATCATGCTTTTTTGTTGTTGTTGTTAACCGTAATCTGCTGAAGCGCTGTATTAAATGCAAAAGTTGATTTTGGATACAAGTTGTATGGTTATTATTTCTGTCGCCATTCTGGGTAAGTGCTCTTAAAATGCCATTTCGTGGCATTATGGAAGGTGTTCAAACGAAGCGTTCGGACAGCATTAGCATTTCACCAGTTCCTGGTCACTGACAGTTTTTTTTCATTCATTATGTTAAATACTGTGTGGATAATGAGCCGAGGTGAATTTCTTGTGGAGCATCATTAGTATGGATAGATCATAAATTAAACAGGCAATATAACATACAGTATACTGTATATACTGTTCTCCCATAAGAAATGACCCAATAGGTCAGTTGTGAAAAAAAGCTTATTACAAACATGTGTTACATTTTATTGTTAAAAGATCAGTCGTTCAGTCTTTCCTGCAGATGTCCAAATATGGCATGTTTGCTCTCATGCAACCGCAACTTCTAATGGACAAAGACTGATGGGAATTCTGTTAGTTTTGAAGATAATTGGTAAAAATCCAAAGCGATATCTGAAAAATGGACGTCACAAGGCTTGAAGTTCACACAACACAACGTTTTTTAAGAATCCTTCTGAGGAGACACAAATCTTTGTGCCAAATCATATGGTAATTCATCCAACTGTTGAGGAGACATGTCGCTCAGAGCCACACATTTTAATGATCAATCTAGAGATAAAGTCTTGGGATCCAAAAAGTCATGAACATGCATCTTCGGAGAAACATGAATGCCTTTACAAAATATGTCAATCCATCCAGTGAATTTAGAGACATTTTCCTTAATTAGTGAAAACTATAATGGCAGCAAGGCAAGAGGGTGGAATCCTGTCTCGACCAGATGAGTGGATGTGAGTATGTGAGGATAAATGGATGGATGGATGGATGGACTGTGAAAACCAACCAATTCCTGGTGGCAGTATAATAAAATGTAAGGGGATAACCAAAGTCAATATGCTTCATCCTCTGGGGTCAAAGGATTTCTGCACTGAATTACAATGGCAGTCCATCCAATAGTTGCTGAAATATTTCCATTTAAACCACAGCGGAGGCCGAACTAAATGACAGAAAAATGCCAGTGCAGCTAAGAATAGTACTCTAATTTGTGCTCAATTATGATAAAACGACCCACCAGGGCTGCACTTTAGTACATTTTGAAGTTTAGCCCCATGGTTGCAAATTAAATCTTGCAACTTCCTGTAACCTACAACCGAAGAAGTAAAGGTCATCTGTTCCCATGGGGAGAATACGTCTGGTTTCTTGAACTCATTGTTGGATTTCTGTCAATCAGTCAATCGATCAATAAATCAAGATGGAAATCTTGAGATTGGATTCAACAGATCTGGTTTACTAATTTTCTCCTTTGAAAGCCTATAACACTAAAACATCAAGGTAATATTAGTTGAAACCAATTTAGATGCACTATTAATAAAAAAAGACCATCTGTCAGAAACAACATAGCATTGGTAATGAAGCCCATCATCCGATTCACTATTTGGGGGAGGCCTCCATTCATTTTCACCAATGCCTTAGTGCTCATCTCCATCTCCATCTCCACCTTTGTGAACACAGCTGTTTCTATGAATATACAAATAGGCACCCATCCTGAATTCATCCACGCTTCCTCCTCTTCCTCCTCCGCCTACTCCTCTCATCCACCCATCTATGAGGGACTGTGTCGTTCTCACTCCCTCTCCCCTCCCCTTGGATGGAGCTAAAAATAACCTTGGCTGATGTCAAAAGCAGAGGAAACAGACAGCGAGAGGGGTGGGCTGCTGGTTGAGAAAAGAATGTGTAAGAGTGAAAGTGGGCACCTCACGATTTTTGCTGGAGTTAATTGCCAGTAGATGGAGACACAATTATTAGTTCATCTATAGTTGCATCGATATTTCCTAACACCGCCACATCAAAACTGCAGGTTCAAGCCAATTATCCTTTACAATTAGATGTGTATTTACAATAAACTGGCTTTCTAAAAAGGTAAATAGCTTTTTTTTTTTAATCCTTGGTAAATCTAAAAAAGGCTATCATTAATATTTTCGTATTGACAATGGATCAATGGACCTGTTTACTTTTAAAAGCTGTTGCTCCCAGTGTTGAGCCAGCACACAATCCCAGTTTAACCCTTCAGAGCTTTTCAGTATGCGTCGGGTCAATTTTTCAACATGCCAACAAATTGATATTGTTTTGGTTCACTCTCACCACTCTTCATCATATTCAGCCAAAATGCAAAAAGCACTACCAACCTAATACCAAACAACAAAGTTAGCAAAGATAGCTAATTGAAGACTGACTTTTGGCGGAGGTATGCGCCAAGTGCTAGTTACCTCCGTCAATGAGGTTATATTTTAAATGTGGCTGTCTATATGCAGGTTTATGCAAAAACCACTGTACGTTTTTTGTTGAAACTTAATGGAAGGGTTGAGTATGAGCCAAGGAAGCAATCACATTTTTGGAGCAGACTTGATTAAGGGGGCTGATCCATGATTTTTTTCTCTCTTCATTAATCTTGCAAATTAGGAATTTTCCCACATTTTGGGGAATTGAGATCTTTATGAATATTTCTTTAGCAGTTTCTAGCTAATTTCTGCGTATCCTATCTCATGTGTATGCAATATGGTGATGAAGTGGCCAACTGCCTTAGTGAGGGTTTGCACTGTCCATGTGCGCTTCTAGTTTGCATATCTGGTTTCACTCATGATCAGAAATGTAAAAAAACAGGAAATATCCTTAAATCACAATTATTCATTTTTTACATTTATGCTCAGTAGGGCAGTTGCAGCTTTATTCGGAGACTGTATAAGTGACCTGTAGTTATTGAGCAACAGCAGGTTAGGCTGTAAGTTTTGTAAAGCTTGACTCAATATCCAGAACCCCAAACTGGAGAACCAGTTGCGTTGTCGTAAAGCCGCTGTTTCATGATCGAATAACTCACTTACATTAATGATCCCAGCCACCGCTGAGCACTGGTCGCCTGTTTAACCAAATCACACCTTGCCTCCGTTTCCACTCTTAAAGCGAGACACATGATTGCAATATATAAGGATTATGGGGCAGGTCCCGGAAGTTTTTATGACAGATTAAACATTTATGCTATGAGACCAATTCATTATTCAATATTTTTACCACATGAACTAGACAATCATTTGTAGGAATGTTCTGCAATTCTAATTCACTGATAAATCCAGAGCAAGTAGTTTCACAGCCACTGAAAACAGCCAGTGTGAGGGAAAGCTTATCTGTTTATTTAGTATTGCTTGATAAAATAATGGACTTTTTCACATGATTTCCACGTGCACTTAAGCAAACAATTGTAAGGCTTCGATAAATTGATTCGAATCGCCCATGAACATCACTCTAAGTGCTTCTTTCCTCTCCTCTTCCCTTGCCCTTTCCCTCTGCCCTGTGTCGTGGACAAATCATCTCATTAGCGTGTGCTGTTAATGAGCCTGCCATGGGTTCCATCTGCTTAGTTGCGAGTCGTTCGTGATGGGTCCAGTGTCAGAGGTAGCCAAATATCACGGAGTGAAGTTGCCTCACATGTTCTGATCCGTCAGCTCGAACTCACATACCCTCTGCCATCTAGCCTTCTGTTCCTTCTCCTGCCTTTGCTCTGAAAACAAGAGTCAGTGCTCACCTTTTTGTAGTTATATTGCTTTTCTCGTTTCCTGTTCTAAATAGTGAATGAGCAGCCAGAATAAAGAAAATAAATACTAGTTGCACACACAAAGACGACAAACTTTGCACATGCTCAACTCAACGGTCGAGCTCAGCCCTGGGTGCTTTGGAGCTATGAATGCTTGTTTCCTGTGTTGTCAATTCAGTCTTACATTTTTTTGTCATGGGTGAAGCAAGTACAAATTAGGGAGGAAATGCAAGCTTGAAGAAACTGCCTTAAATACAGGCCTGTATTCATGCACAGTCCAAAAAGCTTTTACTGAAGAACACAAGTGCAGCGTTTCTAAGAGTCTCTCATATGCGAGTGGAAATAAGAGCATTGAAACAGGGTGAATGGTGAATGACGGTTGCTTCAGATTCATACATCCATTAGTGTGAGAAACCATCAAATACTGTCAACAAAACACTTGAATAATATTCATGCTTTTCATGTGCGCATGTTCTTACAATAATAATTAATGTTAAATATGCACAATATTGGTAACCAGTCTCCCACTGAACAGATCACCTCAGCTCTTTTCCTCTCAGTAGTCAAATGGCATACTAACTGAAGAGCCACAGCACAAGCACTAGCAGTGAGATGGTTGTCAAGGTTTTCTCTGTTGCCAGCTCATCAGTTTATTTAATTATTATTGGAGCATTTTCACACCTAAAAGTCCAGACTAAGGTCCTGACTACAAGCAAGTCCTGCAAGCTGCATCCATTTTATTTGCCTCTATTGTTTAATGCTTTCACAACTTTATGCAATTGGGCCAAAGGAACCATCCAAAAGGGTTTTCACACTGCAACAAACTAAACCTTTAGTTAGATCTGGACCAAGACCACCTCTTTTGGTCCGACACAATTTTGGTCTGATGGTCATTTTATCTGTTTCACTGTAACTTAAAAGGTTAGGTCACCCTACTCTGCCTATTCCCATTAGCTTGAGCTATAACAAGCAACAAGAGGAGGAGTAGCAACAAGTCAAGAGTGATGAGGAGTGATTCCACTTTAAACTGGTTTCCCATCGAGAAATAATGTGGATGGTTAAGCTGTTGTGGCTTGATGATGTCCTGGGGTCTCAAACACAACGTTTAGGAGGCGCACATGCAGAGGTGGCTGTAACAGCATAATAAGATTGAGGTGTGGATAAACAGGAGCTTTGTGTCAAGACACTGCCTCAGCTTCAAGCACTTTTTGTACCAATGAACAATTTTGGAACCAGCTTGTTTAGTTATAAAGGATCTAACCCTCACCAACTACGCATGGAACTAGGAGAAAATGTCCGGGCACACTGCTCACGGGAATACTAACCTCTGAACGTGCATGAGTTATTGTGCATGAGGTAACCGCACTTGTTTCTCTGGACTCGAAAACCAGTTCCAGGTTTCTTTCTTCCCTTTCTCGTTTTTCTCTTCTTCTTCTCACCATGTTAAAGCTAGGATAGTCAAATTACAAACGCTCACCCCTTGACATCCCTAGTCTCTAACATAGACTGTATGGATGTGGTCTCCAGGTATGAAAAGTGAAGAAAGGGAAGAGCCTGTATTCCCTCGATTGACCACCAAAAGGCGTCTCGACTGGTTGCAAAGAGAAGTCAGTTTCTTTAGAAGTCTATGACAAAATGGCCATTCTTCTCACTTGAATTTTATCATCCTTAAACATTGTTATAAGGAGTTCTCAATCGCTAGTTTCAAGTCTTCTTCAATACAGCATGGTGTTTGTTTCGTAAATTATGGTCTCACTTAAAGATAAATAGATAATAAAGCACAGTATGCATTGGTGCATGGATACAGTGTCATTAATAGCTAATACCTTGAGAGGATGCAGTTTTCAGTTACAGATGGGCATGCCGTGTCCCATCCCTCCTCCAGTTATTACTTTTGGTTTCAAAAAACCAAGATGGCGCCCTAACCCCTAAAATGTAAAACTTGAGGCCTCAAAACAGCAGGTCACAAACCAATGGGTAACATCATGATGGGGTACCACTTGGTTCGTAACGTAATACTGAGATGTGAGGATATACCCTTACCCCCCGTCAGCTGAAGCTGCTCTGTCTCACTCTGCTCTTGCCATGACACTTTCATGACTGAGCACGTGTGTCGACAGAAGCTTACCACATATCACTGCAGCTCCCGTGCTGTCAAAGTTGAAAGGAAAGTTGCTCCACATGTCTCCTTTTTAATAGGGCGTTAAAGCAAATGTCAGCTCTCAGATCATCTTGTACTGTTAGATTTCATCAATCTGGCACTTGGTGCGCTCAAAGTGTTACTCTCTGGTCAAATGTTGTAAATGACTTTGGTCTGCCCCCTCCCTCGCTTAGCCTGCCCTGTCCTTCTACTTCACTGACTTTTACATTCTTCATGATGCTTCAATGATATTTTTGATTAAGATTAAATTATTACTATGTTTGTGTGCTTCTCCCTTAGGAGCCAGATGTTTTGTGCATGTTTTATATGATGTCATCCTTTTCAACACCTGAGTGGTGAAAAACATTGTGATTCGCTGGCAAATGGAGTTTGTTTGTTTTTCAGTTGTGTTTCAGACAATAGCTGACGAGTTAAGCGAGGGGTGCGATGTTAAAGCAGATCACAGCAGTGTTTCTTAGACGAAAACAACGATGAAAGTAATAGAGAAGAAGCTTCCTGCTCCCCACTGACAAAGTCAGTAAGAGACATGTTTGAGTAGGAGGAAGAAGAAGGAGGGGTCTCGGCGAGGGGTCTGCTTTGTTGTGTTTTTTAATTAAAATGCTTATAAAGTTTCGATAAAATACAATGATTTACAATGAAAGCCACAAGTTTAAGCTTTTAAATTATATTTCATGTTTCTATCTGCTTCAGAGGCTGATTTTGTCCAGCAATTCTGTCAGCTTTTCAGAAAACCCTCAGATTTTAGGTGTTTTTTTTCAAAAAATGTTAGGTTTTAGAGGGCGTTTTTATTCTAAGCCTTGGGTCCCAAAGGGTTAATATGTGATCTTATTAAAGCAAATTACACTTTCTAAAAACTCACACGGAATGCACCTGTTGTTTATTGCGACAATCTCCTCTATAGAGGCCTTCTATCTCCTCGCTCCTAATCTCCTCTGAAGCCTATAAATGAACAGCCTTGATGATAGTAAATTATCGTGGACCTTGATTGAATTCTGGGGCATGGGTTGGAGGACAAAAGGGAGCATAATTAGCTGAGTGGAAAAGCTGGTTGAAATATGAAAAGCACTAAAAAGGTCAGCAGGAAACAGGGTTAGAGTTCAGATAATAACAATTATGAGCACAGCACAGCTCCCAAGGGAGCACTGATGACAGCTTCAGCATCACTGGGAACCTGAACACCTCAAGTCGTCAAAAACCAATTCAGCCGGTAATCTTTTGCATGCAGCCTGTAATGTCACACCACTGCTGGGAAATTAGCTTCTTCTAGATGCAATTCTTTTAATGACTTCCTCAAAAGGGGAGAAACTTGGCTTTAGGCGTCATTTTCCTGTTAGAGATTGCTTTGAAAGCTTTTTAATTATTCTATGGCAACAGAAAACACTTACTCGTGGCTGACAGGTGTCCATTGAAAACACGTAACAGGACACATCAGACACTGGGAACAGATTAATCACAGAGTGTGCACAAACAGTAAAGGTACATCTGCTTCACTTTTCACCTGGCAACTGTCACTGACGAAACCAACCAAACCACATGTTGATTTGAGTACAAATTAAACTTCAAATATGGAGGATTTGAATTCAGCTTTTACAGCAGTATTTAACGCTTATGAACCCAATGCCAACACTTAAAGGCAACGAAATATCCTTACACTGCTAACTTGTTCCGAGTTCCTTTTTATTCAACATGAACATGGCAAATGATCACCAGTGGTCCTCCATTAAAAAGTAACTGTGGACAATTACAAGCTTGGGCATATCTTGCTTCTTTTTGAAGGGACAGAAGTTAATATAATTACTGCAGCAAATGTATAAATGGAATGATACACTTATCTCACATTTTTAAACTGTGACAATACTTGGATGCCAATCTGATATGTATTGCAATTCAATATCACAATTCATTGCAGGGCTGGGCAATATCGCCTAAAACAAATATCGCAATATTTTTAGTCTTTAGCGCGATACACAATATATATGTTGCACCGCTGATCTCACTGTGTAGCGGAGTGAGTGGGGGCAGAGCCCCGGGGCCTGCGTGTGGGAGTGTAAACTCCAGCTTGCACCGGGCACAGACACACACACGCGCATCCACTCTGGCTGAAGTGAACGCCGCTCACATTCATCATTTGAAAACTGATTCGTTTGGGTTCAGCGTTCACAAAGAATATGAACAAACTGTCACAGTCTCTGAACACTCGTAAACACTCTGGGACTCTCTTCCCTCCTCTCCTGACACAAAAATAAGCATGCGCGACCAGGAGAGTTTTCTGGATGGGTGGGTGAGTGAGCTGTCTGCTGTGAGAGGGGCATGAGAAGAGAGAAGCGAAACACAAAGAGAATTTCATGCTGACGGCTTAAGACATTCAAGTGACAATTTATACTCGCGATATAGTCATTTTATACATCGCACGTGAAAGAAGCCCCTAATTCATTGCGATTTGTTAGCTTTTTTTTTACGTTGGAAAACATTGAATTATAGACTTCTAAAGAGTTCTAAAGGTTTGTCGTCATGTAACACCCATACTCCCATCTGCTGGATCAAGGAGGCAACTTGTTTTGACCTTGTCATAAGCAATAGGAAGCAAATAAGTGACGTCATTTGAATGATATCGATCCATGAAGAAGAAAACTGATATAAAGAAATCATTAGTGAATCAATTTTGTTCCCCACCCCCAGTAGATGGATAGCAGTAACTGTGGGATTGGGTGACCTTATACTTGTAAAACACTCGTCCTCCTTCACTTTACCACTCAAATTGGCCACTTAGAAACTGGTACTGGAGTCCTAGACAACCTAGATAACTTTAGGATAAGAATGGATGTAAATGTATTGTCATAAGCCTGGAGAGTAAAGGTGAAAAGAAGCTTGTTATTTCAACTACACAATCGCCTCAAAATACACCATGAACTCCTACAATAAACACAAGCGGAAGCTTTTAGAGTGGCCCTCACAGTCGGCTGAGCTGAAAATTACAGAAAATAAGTAGGTAGATGCTTGACATGCTGTGTGCAAGACAGTTTAAAAATATCTCACAACTTGAAATGATCTGCAAGGAAGAGTGGGTGCGAAGAGTGGGCAAAATCAAGAAAAAGAAAGTTGGCTACACAAAGTGTTTGCAACTTCTGCCAAGACATTGTAAGTACTGACGTAATAAGGGTGCCCATACTTTTCTACTTTTGCCACAGTTACTATCCACTTTTTTCTATTTTTAAGGGAATGAAATAAAAGAAAACATGACATTTACATTTGAAAAAAGAAAAAGTTTACTTCTTTAGACTTCATAAAGCTAGAATTTATGTAATATGGCCAGGGGAGCCGAAAGTCTTTGCATACAATTGTATTAAATGTTAATTGTTGATCATAGTGACTGGCTGCACAGAATCCTCGTAAATACATCAATGCTGCATTAAAAGCACAGGCAGATGTGTACAATCTATAGATTGTACATAAAGATGGACGACATAATGGATCGCCAAAATTGAAACCTAAGCAATGCCCCTTAGTGGCTGGCTGCAGTATAGATCACAGATTTTCCTAAAAGATGGTTTCTGTCATTTTTACGTAGTTCTTATCACACTGATGTTTTTTCAAGTGTTTGTGTAGCGATTGGTCAAGTGTGTGTATCAGTGGGTCCTCGGTAGCGCGGTTCAATTCATGGATCGCTAGTGGCGCAAACTCTGGCTCTAAATGAGGCCATTGGCACAAGATGTCAGGGTTCGTATCCAGGTTATTTTTAATTCCTTTCTCGATAGTGGAAGGAAGTGGAAACGCTATGTGGTACAAACTAACAAATAAATCAGGAGTTTTAATATACACTTTGTACCACCAACATTGTGTTTTTCTCTGTCATCCGTTCAGTTTCTGTGCATAAAGAAAAGTTGAAAACATGTGCCAGAGCCCTGTGTCTCTTTTTCTATTTCTGTCACTGTTCTCTTTCTTTTAAACGCAGGTCTATTCCTCCTAATCTTCTTCTGAAGTTTTCACGAATAACCCAAGGGCATTTGTTCTCTTCTCAGATGAATCAGCGATGACTGACAGGGAGTAAATTAGATGTGCTATCGGGTTCTTTATCTCACCACCTTGTCTCTGTGGGATCTGTTTATGTGTGTGTGTGTGTGTGTGTGCCTGCGTATGCATTACATATCGTGGCAAAAGCTAATAATAGGCTGACCATGCATGAGAGAGGGGCAAAGTGTGAGTGACTCACTAATCAATGACTGCTATGGACACGTTACACACACACACCCAATACACCCACGCACAATTATAAGGCAGCGTTTCTTTGTCACTACCAACAATTGATGCTATTTCTGCCACACAGATGTATCCAAGAACATCATTCAGGGACTGGAAACAATAACATTACACAGTGTAATGCAATCCTGTGCAACAGCTCGATAAATAATAGGCTACTAATATTGTTAGGAACAATGCTGTGGTATTTAATGAGATGGTGGTTTGTGCCGTTGCACTGGACTGTACTGTATTGTTGTGTGGGGTTTACCTAATATTTCATCAATGGATCTATCGTGCAGAGTAGAACAAAGTGTGAGTGGAGTCAGGTCTCGTCAGTCTCTTGTTCAGTTTGTGTGAAGTGGATTATTTCAATATATATGCAGCATGCATATATGATAAATATTTCCGGGATAACTCAAAACTCCTAATCTCCACTCCATGGTTATTTGTACAGGGAAGCAAGAGGTTTGAAATATGGACCAAGGACACTTTCTTTGGGTTGTCACTTTTCCAAAAATCAAGTCCAATCAAATTTGACATGAAAGGCAATTTGTTTGACTGTATTCAGACCCAAACCACACCCACTCCCACGAATGAAGGTATCATTACTGGCTCAATCAACTAAAGGTCAATAGGTCAAGCTGATATTACCTCTGCTGGATCACAAGGCAAACTACTGCAGATGGTCTAATGCAGGGGTCGGCAACGCGGCGCCATAATCATTGGCACACTTGTTAAAGAAATGTTCAAAGGTTTTGCCGTCACGCAGCCTGTATTATTTAGTTTGATTGATGTTAACACCTCCCAGCCACTAGGTGCCAGTAATGCGTCATAGGCTGGATGCCAATGGCCATTAAATAATAAGAAGAAGAAGCCTCCCAGCCGGCACTGCTCGCATTTCCCACATGAATCTCCGTGCAGCCATTCAGGTGTGTTGGTGACGTCATGCCCGCTAGCTAAAAGGGTTAGGAAGACACTGGCATTTCAGCCCTCATGGGCAGAAGACTAAGGCTCTGTTTTTCACAAGGACCGTGCTGTGTGCACGTTATGTTTTGAAAACGTTGTGTGCCGAACGTCCAGTGTTAAGCGCCACTTTGAGACAAGGCACGAAAGAAGTTTCAAAGCCAGGCAGACAAGGGAGAATCGATCAAACGTGCAGTGTCCAGGTATGAGAAGCCAACTGTCTCAAAGTCTTTGAAGCAAGCTTTTGCAATTCTGAATAAGAGTGTGGTTGGTGGGGTTAATGACAAACCTATTATTGCAATCATAATGAGATAAACATGTTTCTTTAAAGTGTTGTTCTATATATAGCCAATATGGATGGAATAAAATGACATGTCTGTTGGAAATATTAATGTGGTTCAATAATAAAACTTAATATAAAAAAATGTTGATATGGCACACTAATTCACAAGAAAATGTTACATTGGCACTTATTGTCAAAAAGGTTGCCGACCCCTGGTCTAATGTGTTTATATATATATATATATATATATAGACTGCATACTTTGAATTCAAAGTATGTCGCTCTGCAGGATTACTCTTGCTCTCACATTTTTTACTACAAACGCTCCAGCAAATATGCAAAACACATTCACACACCTGTAACAGGGAATGTGAGGTCATGCACAAAATGTGAACACCTGGAGAATATTTTCACACGAATACTTGCTTCTCTTCGATTTTCTTCTAGCTCAAACACAAGTAAACAACTACATCACAAGGACCATAGTGTTCCCTGGCGAAGTGGCACAAGCGGAAATTATGAATTTGCCTTTATACTGAGTCTGACCTGAGTCGGGTTCGGGTCATCAGAATACAAGCGTGTCATAATAGGGTTAAAACTGTAATATTGCTGTGCATGTAAACATGTTTAATGTTTCGCTGTTCAGCCCACAACAACATGCCACTCTCCACATAAACAATCCAGTTTGTTAATAATACATTCGTGCAGACTATCTGTCGGAAACACGTAGCTTATACATGATTTACACTTACAGGCTACATCCAATGATCACAACCAACAAATGCATCATTCAAGATTTACACCATGTGCACAGATTGCAACAACAATATCAACACACTACACAAAGACATATGCAAGCACAGAATGCCCCCTCGACCAACACAGTTCTATTAGAGATAATACATTGTGAATATTTTGTATCACAAGTACAGAGTTATCATGGTTATCAGTATTATTGTGGTATTGTTAAAATGTGCTAAAAATGTAACTTCAATATTTTTTTGAAATAAAAATATTATATAACTGTAAGAATTGTGCAACATTAACATTGAAGACAGTAGACTTTAGCTGGCTAAGTAAGTCATTACAGAATATTATATCTTAAACCGGCTTAGCCTGAATTATTATATCAAAGTTTTCCAATGTTCCGTTCCCTCTGACAGAAAAGGAGACAAACTGAATCAATGATTTAATGAACTTTAGACAAATACGTAACATACTGTAGTTATGCTGGAAAAAACCCACTGGTTTAAAGCACAGGATTTTCTCTACCATTGTTGACGCTGGAGAGTATCAACCAAATATTTCAAGATTGAAACCACAATTTATCGTCTGGAACTGTTTCACCCCTATAATTAATTGTCTCCCATTAATGACTCACAAACACCCACACACACTAATCAAATCATGCTGCTCTGCGGAGGTAGAACTATAACAAATAATAACATGAGTAACCTGTATCATGAAACCATGCAGAGCAACTGGAGACGTATGCACTACAGGCTGTAAGCCTAATCAGAACAGAGAAGAAAACAAGTCACAGCAGGTAACACTGACCACGTGCAGACATGTGGAGCAGCAATACACAGCAGATGTAGCAGAATTACAACAAGCATTTTATTGATGTATATATCTACACCATAAAATAGCCAATTTATGCAGATTTTAAGGTTGAAACAAACAGACAGGCAGATTTTACTATGCAATCAACTTTGGGGTGTTTGGTGGATAAAAGGCCGAAACATCCAATGACACAAAGGTACACAACTGAGCATATGTCCCTGACATCACCTGGTGGTCGCTGACATGTGCTGGTGTTCCCTGACATCTTCTTAACTAGTTCGGAAAATCATATAAGGGAAATTCACCATCATATCTCTTGTTCTAATAAAGAAATATCATCATTAGAACTGAAAATATAATATAAATATCTGATAGATTTAATCAGTGGATGTTACTGTACTGAGTATGATTTCTGAATATTATGTTTATAGAATAAATACAGCACCACTAACTTTTTTGTTGCTGCTGAAAATAAATGTCTTTCTTTGACAAATGTCTGGAAATACTTTACTTTCAAGGTGTTGTTGTGGGTCCAATTATGAAATGCGCGTAAAAGCATGTTCTTTTATTTAATGATCAGAATCTGGTGTGGTGTCGCTTCATTTGATCAAGTTGAAGATGGGAAGGAAAAGATAATTAGGGAGTTTTGATGTTTCTGCAATTAAAAAAAGTAGAAGGGAGTCGAGTAGATTTTTTTATTCATTTTAACAAATGCAAGAAGCACTCATCTCTTAATCACTATAATGACACTTACTACTGTCTTCAACTTGAACAATCACATGATACTTTTCCTGTCACAGACATGCTGTAATACTTCACTTAAAAGCCCAATTTAATGTTTCAGTTAGAAGGTTTTCAAGTTTTCATTCTTTTGGCTTTATTGTAGCGAGAGTGAACAACGGTCAAGATGCAGACATTCCCTCAAAGAGCGGCAAAATAAAATGTTGAACTTCAACATCTGTCAGGAGGAAAGAGCTGTAGGGAGAAAGACGGCTGGCGAAGTCTCAGCTGTCAACCGTGACGTTTCACCCCATTTTTATAGCATCAAATAATCAATTAAAACAAAACTGGAAAAAATAGCACTTGAACATCAGTATTTTGGTCCATGTCCCATTCACTAACATGGAGGAAGCAGGGTTAATGATCGATACAGCAGCCAGCCACCAGGGGGGTATCCACACACTTTGGCTTCATCTTTGGGGAGCTGTCATGGCATCCATCTTTATATGCAGTCAATGGGAGACACACACAGATTTGCATTACTGTACTTTGTTGACTCATTGAAATGTAGATTTTTTAAATGCAAATTTCTTACAATAAGAAATCAAAAAGACAGTTCACGGTTTCTTTGTGTCGTGGCTTCTCCAGCGGCCACTTTGTGTTGTTTACCTGTAATGTAAGCATGCAGAAAAGTGCAACAGAGTAAAAAAAAAGCCAAACTTTCTGTTCAATAACAGAAGAAACAGCTCCATTGCCTCACTTCCACCAAAGCTCAATATCATATTCCTGCAATACCGGAGGAGGAGGTGGTGAAGGTGAGGTTTTTAGAAATAAATCAAAGTGAAAATAAAAATAAATAAATACAATAAACCGTGCAAAGATGTTTCGATACATTTGATTGTGATACTTATTTACTGAAATGTCTTTTTTTTCTGTTGTTCTTCCATTAAGCTCAGAGTAATCTCAAGGGTGCACCAATTCACCGCACCATGCCGCTTTAGTAATTAAGGAACTGGCTTATTGTTTGCCCTTACCTCAGACTCTACTTCATAAGGAACGCAGTGACACATGGCCATGCTGCTTTGTTGACTTTTCTCCAGAGTAAATATGAAGTAAAGCAGCCGGCTTACCCTGAATTAAATGTCAAAGCTTCCAATGGCGTAATCAATATCAATTTTATTTAATGTAATTTCTTCATTGGCCTTGCTCAACCCAACAAGTTAGAAATGGATTAGCTGTAAGCTCTGACAAACACCGAAAGCACTGACCAATAATCAACCTGTTGTAGTTGTAGTGCTGCCTGACACTTATATTCATTATTGCAAATTATGAGGCTGCTCACATTCAGATATACAAAAAACAGTTGAGCACATTCATGATTAAGTTTAACCATTTACAATTTCTGTGGCCTGAAAAGAGTCAGGAATGTCATCGATCATGATGAGGACAATGATGATGATAATGATCCCCCCCCTCCCCAATCCACTGGCTGAGTCAATCAAATATCATTGTAGAAATGCAGAATTTAACAGAGGAAACGCTATCTCATCAATCATCCGGACTTGTGCAAGTGCCCATAAGCAACTGGACCCGCCCACCAAAGATGCCCCCCCTCCCATCCAAGAGGTGGTGTTCCCAAGAAACAAATGCAGCCCACGCACGCCCACGCACACCTACACACACCTGCACAAGATACCAGCGAGTAAACACCGAATAAAGAGGCCGAATAAAAAAATGGCTCAATAAATAATAAAAGTGAACAGAATAAAAACAAAAGGAAAGGTGAGAGAATACAAATAAAATAGATGTAGTAAAGTGAGTGAAATAAAAAAAGAATATAATGTGCATTAAAAGGACAATAATCTGATTCAAAATATATAGAACAGGCTAGAATATACATAAACTGACAAATAAATAAATAAAATTCAATGAAAGACAGATTAGAAAGGTAAGTGTTGAGTTTTCTTTTATATATGAATATAAATATAACATAAAAGGCATTTTCAAAACAAAATCTGAGTTATAAGTTTGAGCTTGTATCAAATCTGAGGTCTGTGGGCCATCTGTTGCCTTTCTGTTGAAGAGCTGCTCAAAGGGCTGAAGTGGTAAGGTTGCCATGGATCCTCCAGAGGCTGAGGATAGTACCTGTTTATCCAGACGTCTCTCCTGCACCTCTCCCTTTATATCTTCCTCTGATAGAAAAAAGCCTCTCCCTGCCTGGCTGGCGGGGGCCAATCTGTCTGTTTTTCTTCCTTTCCCCAATTTGTCTTTGTCAATGACTCTGGTACACTTCTCTTCCTTTCTTTCCTTTGTGTTCTTCTTCTCACATTGAGTTCCAGCTTCCCCTCTGGAGATGACAGTTTACCCAGGAGGAGGCCGCTGGGTCAGCGCCTGGTACATGGCATCTGTGCCGTGTGGCACTAGCTCTAGGCACATGGGCAGAGCGTTGTTTTGACAGTGTGTTGCTTATTACCTCGGCCTCCACACTGTGCGAATGACACACCAGATGCAATCTTGACTTGGAATGAGTGTGTAGCCGTGAAGTTATAGGGGAGCCACTCGCCACAGTTCGCAAATATATGCGGCAGTTTCAAGTCAAACTGAAAGTAAAATAAACTTTTTTGTTTCACGACATACATACTGTAGCTCGGACTGAACCCTTAAAAAGACACTGATATAGCAAGAATCCTATAATATGGGTTGCCGACTGACTGTATATATCCCAGCTAAATATCCCAGATACGAACACTTCCATCTTGCACATTTGGAGCCAGTGTCTATGCAGTAGCATTCGCAGGATCAAGCGGGAGAATATCAACTCTATCAGCTGATACAAGCACTCGAGGAATCACCAGTCAGTCTCAGCTTTTTATCGCATCAAATAACTAATAAAACCAAAATTTATAAGTGAGCGCTTGGACCTACATCAGTGTGGACTATCCCTAAAATGGAACTACATAAAATGATAGTAACCAGCTTTGAGAAACTATTATTTTACGCGCATTTTGACTTTTTCAGTCAGGTTTTGTGACCTATACTGCAGCCAGCCACTAGGGGGCGATCAAGACAATTTGGCTTCCCTTCACTGGGGACCAGTCAGTTGTCCATCTTGAAATACAGTGTATGATTGAACACAACAATGGCTGTGTAGGAGCTGTCAGTGACCCAGCAGGTGATGAATGAGAGTCATATTGAGTCGTTAGGGAGGAAGCTAATTAGCCAAATAAAACCAAAACAAATACAACAGCACAATTTTCCGTCCTAATTAAGAATGTTCTAAAGTGATAGATGTCCAAAATGGCTAACATTAACAAAATGTGGGTGGAAAAAACGACACACATCAATATTTGTAGACTGTGATTAATCGAAAACAGTTAAAAGCAACTCTTTGTTGTAATTCGATCACTGGCATATTGAAAACACTCACACAGAGAATCAAGTGCGGTAAAATTATAGTTAAAATTTTCTTAAATAAAGACGTGAAAAGAAATGAAATTTCAAAACTTTCTCATATTGATTATGATGCATCATTGCGGAGGATGACATGCCACTGTTCTCTTTCATTGAATGAAAAGATGAGCCGAAACAAGAAATGGCCAAAGCATAGTTTTAGAGCAAAACCATTTTCTCCCAGCCTTTATGTTTTGACAGGTTGCAGTTAATTACAGTGGATCACTCACTTTTCTCAAATAGGTGTTTCCTGCTTTGTTTCACTCTCAAAGACGTGTATTTATATGTTCAGAGCGTTTGTATTATTTCATCAGTTTTTATTACGGGTAGATTTGTTTTTTTGGAACAACTCCCTTCAGTATGTCTAATGATGGCTCATTTGACAAAAAGAGGCAAAAGAGACACCTTATTCCTATGAACATGTCCCACTTTATTACTTTAATTGCATTTTTTTTGCTGCACCGTAGATCCGTTACACGCTCGAGCTCGTGTGTGGGTGGGTTGGATGTGCATTCCTGGGTTGTCTGGGAAAATGTCACCGGGGACAGAAACAGAAATGGAGAGGAGGACACAGTGCAAAGGTTGACATTGATCTTCCCTTGATGCTGTCGCACATTACATGACTCACTCATTTACAGAGACGCGCGGGTCTGATCTTTTGCATTTCTTTGTGCGTCTATTGTGCATATAAGGGTGTGAACGCTTAACTTGATTTGTTGCGCCAATGTATCCAATTTGCTTTTAGCCACGTTTTAATCATGTCAAGTGTCTCTCATGAGCGTCTATGTGCTTCATCTTCTGCGGAAATTGGCTTACCCAGATAGCTAGCCGTCTTTTTCACTTTTCAGAGTCTCGGGTGGGAAACGAAAGCCTGATGAGAAAAAAATGTATATGTCCGACCACAATATTTGAAGGAAATATAGAAGACAAGTCGGTCACCTCCCTTTATTGATCATTCACAAAAACATCTGTGAACTTGAGGCCAGGCATGCACAACCTCCAGGGCCTGAATAGGATGATTTGGAGAGATAAATTGCAAAGTATTTACAGAATCAACCTGGCTTTCCACCAAAAAACAGACACTGTTGCTTATTAACACAACAGAGTTTGTGTAGGCTCCATCTCATGTGACTACGTGTGCGGAGGAAGGTGCTGTGTGAGTGGTGTAATGAGAAAAAAAAAGTAGCCTTTAACTAATCTCCTCCATTCGTTCTTTGTCTGTCCTGAAGTACCCTTTACTTTTTTGCACCTACACTGTCTCTGCATCATCTCATGCGGACCCGTGGTCCTCCAGCCCTCCTTATCTCTTTCTGTGGTCCACCCACAGCCACTGAAAGTGAGGTGTGATTTAACTTCAACAGTCATTACCCCTCTGGTTTTATTCTGCCTGGCCAGCATATGTGTCAGATGGTGCCTCCATATGCAGAATGCGAACCACACGCTGATCGTCTTATCTTGGTGTAACAGTGATGAAGGCTCTATGTACGGCTGAAAATGTAATTGTTTTTTAAATTGTATTTAGAATACAGGACAAGATGTTGAATATCCCTTCCACATCATATTCTATATTCTAAATACAGATTTTCTTAGAAATACTAGAAATCGGTATTTAGAATATAGAACAAGATGTTGAAGAGTTACAGAGTGAATGCAATGATGCCTGAGAGTATTTCCGTATGGATTTACTTGTTATTTTAGGAGCAGTCATTTGTCAACAAGAAAGAACGAAGGTCTCAGCTCCTCGGAAACAAAAGGAGGAAACACTTTCAAATACTCGTTCCTCACGTCCTTCTGGTGATAATACTCAATTTCGTGTGCATCTGTAAGCCTTCACAAGACATACACAAATATAGATTAAATGAATGCAGAACACTCAGTCCATTTCTGTATATGTATCTAATGTTAAGCATAAGTTTGCCTTTAGACGCAACTAAAAATACCCTCTTTGGTTACTCCAACGCTGTCTTATTTACATGCTATGTCGCCTTAGCTGGCTTGCTAATGTTAGTGTCTGGTCATCTCAGTTGGAGAATGTAGGCAACTGAGATTTTTTTACTTTTCCAAATTTTGTTTAACCCTTGTGTTGTTCCTGGGTCTAATTGACCCAGAGTGTGCGTGCGTGGTGCGTGCGTGCGTGCGTGCGTGCGTGAGATCATATGCAAGCCCTGGCCGGTCAGGGTGACCCAACGATTGTCATTATCCAATTCTCCTGGGGTAATTGAGACCAATGGATTGTCATGGGAGGGGTCATTTAGACCCCCAGAGGGGGCGCTGTGGTGCTCTGCGGGGATCATTTAGACCCACACCTGATTCCAATTGATAATCAAGGGGGGGTACATTAGACCCATATATAAGTCTCAGTGTGCCACTCTCTCACGGACCATGGCAAGATGTCGCGTCAGGAGCGTTTCACCAGAGAACAGGTTCTCCAACAGCTATTCTCCCAGCAACCATCCTCTGAACCCGAAGAGGACGCGAAAGAGCCAGACCGAGAAGCAGACGGACAAGGAGATGGAGAAGCAGACCGAGAAGCAGACCGAGAAGCAGACAGAAAAACAGACAGAGAGGACGGAGACGGAGACGGAGACAACGGCGATAGCGAAGAAGACAAAGACGACAACGGTGACTACGAAGACGACGACGGTGACGAAGACTACGACCCAGTGGGTGATGCTTCTGCAGATTCGTCATCCTTGGAAGAAGAAGAAGAAGGAGGACAAGACAGCGGCGACACCACCACCACCACCGGACTCGTGGAAAGAGAGACCTTCCCCTCAAGAAACAGGGAAATAACATGGTCCTCGAGGGCGTACGGCCGAGAAGAGGGCCACTGCTCCTCCTCCTCCTCTGCTGCGGCTCAAAGCAGGGTCCTCCGGGGCCCCGCGATCCACGCGACGTCTCGCACCGGTGACCTTGCCTCAACGTTCCACCTGTTCATCACACCGACGGTAGAGAACAATATCCTGGAGATGACGAATCGGGAGGGTCGTAGAAAATACGGTGACGAATGGAAAGGGATGGACGAGACCGACCTGCGCGCCTACGTAGGGCTGCTGATCTTAGCGGGCGTGTACAGGTCCCGGGGCGAGGCCGCCGCCAGCCTGTGGGACGCAGAGAGTGGCCGGGCGATATTTCGTGCCACGATGCCCCTAAAACTCTTCCACACGTACTCCAGACTGCTGCGCTTCGACGACCGCGAGACAAGACGCACAAGACGAGCCACGGACAAATTGGCGGCCGTGCGAGAGGTCTGGGACACGTGGGTGTCGCGGCTACGCACTCTACAACCGGGCCGATGACGTGAGAGCACTGGTTCGTCAGAGTAGTCTTTTTTTATATTGTGTATGTTATGTATAGATAGGGCGTAGTCTCGTCCTCTCATCTCATCTCCTCCATCTCTTTCTGTTTTTCTCTCTAGGCCGGTGTCCATTCCGTCAGTACATGCCCAGCAAGCCGGCGAAATACGGGATCAAGTCGTGGGTGGCCTGCGATGCGAAATCAAGCTACGCTTGGAAGATGCAAGTGTACACCGGAAAGCTGAGCGGCGGACGCCCAGAACGGAACCAGGGGTTGCGGGTAGTGCTCGATGTAACGCAGGGACTGCACGGTCGTAACGTCACGTGCGACAATTACTTCACCTCCTACCAACTCGCGCGGCAGCTCCTGGAGAGGAAGCTCACCGTGGTCGGCACTGTTCGGAAGAACAAGCCGGAGATCCCGACCGGGCTGCTCGCGGTCAGGGGAAGAGCGGTGTTCTCATCCAAGTTCGCATTCACGCCCACTGCCACTCTTGTGTCCTACATCCCAAAGAAAAACAGGAACGTGGTGCTCCTGAGCACACGGCACCCTGAGGCCGACATCAGCGACCGCGAGGACGGGAAACCGGTCATCGTCCTGGACTACAACCGCAACAAAGGTGAAGTGGACAACCTAGACAAGGTGATCGGAACGTACAGCTGCAGGAGGATGACCGCGCGCTGGCCCCTGGTCATATTTCACAACATTCTAGATGTCTCTTCCTACAACGCCTTTGTGATATGGAGAGAGATCAACCCAGACTGGATGCTGGGCAAGCGGAACAAGCGGAGGGTGTTTCTGGAGCAGCTGGGAAAGGCTCTGGTCACTCCGTTCATCGCACGAAGGGAGCGCTTCCCCCGCACGGACGCGTCTGCCGCGGTGGTGAAGGCTATTAAAGCTGCTGCTGCCGCACAGAGAGCTGTTGACTACGACGCTCGACCCGAGTGTCCGGCCTCCTCCATACCCCTAGCAGCAGCCCCGCTCGGGGCGAGTAAGAGGAAGAGGTGTCAGATATGCCCCAGGAAGAAGGACTGTAAAACTCACACCATGTGCCGCGGGTGTAACAAATACATCTGCAAGGGCTGCTCACATGTCTATTGCGCTACGTGTGCGCCATAATATGGGGGGGGCTATGTGAGGGAGCCAACAGCCGGGAGAAGCAGGGACAACACAAGGGTTATCTTTGATGTTATCTTTAAATAAATTCTATTATATTTAAAGTACCGATATTCTTGTGATTATTTGTGCATATGTATGTGTATACGGCTGGATTATGATAGTCAGTGCTTGAACTTAAAACCTTCACTGTTCATTAGATAATCATTAATAGTTGATATTGAGATTTTCTAATTGAACTTTCAGATTATGAGACTGATCTTTACAGATTGACTGTTGGTCCCTGATTACCAGGGTGGTGCCCCGTCTTTTATAAATTATAATTACAGATTGTATTATTCTTAATTGATTATTGTATTGTTTTTCATTAATAATTTCATTATTCTTGATTGATAACTTTATTGTTTTTAATTAATAGTTTTTATTATTTTTAATACATCATTTTAATAATCATTTTATGATTATTAATATTTAAGCCAACGTCAAGTCTACCTACTATGCACAACACAGGTCAATGGCACAATCATAAGGTCGATGAGGCGGTAGAGAGGTAGCCCGAGTCTTGTTGAAGACTTCCTTGAGGTCTAGGTACCATGGAGGCACTCTGGAGAGGTCTGGGAAATCAGAGTCCAACGAAGCTGTGCGAGGCGAGGTGACAGCAGAACGAGAAACAGGAAGTTCAAGACAACTGGGAGATGAAACATCAGAGGAGTGGGTACTTTGGAGATAGAAACGGCTCGAATTCAGGTGACAGAACATTTCCTGTCCCAACCTGTTACTTCCCCTGTGACCCAGTTCATATGGGGGTTATGTTTGGAGAGCCATGGAAACCCCAGAATGAGAGGGTGTGATGGAGAGTTGAAAAGGTGAAAACTCAGAGATTCAGTATGTTCTTTGGAGATAGTCATTTGAATCGGATTAGTCCGGTGAGTTATTCTACACAGTAAGCGTCCATCTAGAGCGTGAGCCTCTAATGGCTTGGGAAGAGGAATTAATTTTAAATTTAATTTCTTAGCTAACCTACAATCCATAAAGCTCTCGTCAGCCCCGGAGTCAACTAAGAAAGGATAAATGACAGTCTGAGATGGTGTGATAAGCACTGCTTGCATGAGAGGTCGAACAGAACCAACAGTAGTGTGGCTCACCAGTGTACATCTTGAAGTTGCCTGGTCCTTCACTGGACAGCCTGAGAGGTAGTGGCCCATCTGCCCACAATAGATGCATCTTCCCTCACGGACTCGACGTTGACGCTCCTCTGGACTGAGCTTGGTTCGACCCAGCTGCATTGGCTCCTCCGTACCCGCAGAGGGCGCTGGTGCGACGGCCGCGGGTGTGAACCGAGCCGGAGCTCGCCAGGACTGTTGAGTGGTAGTCGACTGTCCCCCCTGGAAAGGTGCAGAATAGTCAGGCCTGGATCTCTCACGATCCTGGAGACGTTTATCAATCTTGACGACCAGTGCTATGAGAGAGTCAACATCTTCTGGCAATTCGCGATTGATTAACTGATCCTTTATGGGCTCCGCTAACCCATACAGGAACGCGTCAAACAAGGCTTCCTCATTCCAGCCACTATCGGTCGCCAATGTGCGAAATTTAATGGCATAATCAGAGACACGCCGATTGCCCTGGCGAAATCCCATCAGTGCTCTCGCTGTCTCGACCTGGATTGGTGGTGTTGAAGATCTTGCTCAGTGTACTTGTAAACAGCTGAACCGAGGAGCAGACGTGCAGTTTCTTGCCCACTCGGCAGTCGCCCATCTCTCTGCCCTGCCAGAGAGATATGATAATATGTAAGCCACTTTGGAGCGTTCTGTCTGGAAAGATGGTGCATTTAATTCAAAGTGGAGACCACACTGGACCAGAAAGGCCCGACAGTCTCCTGAATCCCCAGAAAATCTCTCGGGACGGGAGAGACGTGGTGGGAAAGCAGGCGGAGCAATAGTGGGAAGTGAAGCTGGAGCTGGAGCTGACTCTAGAACGGCACTCGGAGCGGTGAAGGTGTCAAGACGATCCATGAGCTGTTGGAACCGATCAGTCAGAAAACTAACCTGACCGTGAACATTCTCCTGGCGTTCCGACATCCCTTGCATCTCGAGGCGAACCGCGTTAAATTGTTCCACCGTCTGATGAAGTCGTCTGTCTTGTGCCTGCAGGGCAGCGCGCACGGAATCGGAGTCGGCTGAGTCCATCTTTATGGCCAGTTCGTACTGTAATGTACTGAGGTATGTTGGACTCAAATGCTCGACTCGGAGAAAGAGATGATAAAGAATATCCTTTACTGAATGGTTTCGGTACACGGAGTGGCAGTCCAGTAACAAATACAATATTCCAATCAGTGTCAGGCAGTAGCAGGGTTCGGTGAAGATCCAGTCCAGGTTCGGTACACGGGTAGACAATAGTTGACCAGGCAGAGGTACCGACAGGGAAGAAGCAAAAGCGGAGTCGTTTACACAGGCCGGGGGCCGGAAACACTAGAAACGTAATAATCATGGAAATCGCTGGGACGCTTGAGACACGGGGAAACAAAGACGAACTGGCAACGCGACACAGGAACACACAGACTAAATACACTAGGTGATGAGGAACAGGTGCAAACAATCAGGGAGGAGCAGACAATCAACAAGGTGGAGCACACACAAGGCAGGGAGTGAGGAGTCTGAAACGAGAGGAGAGATGAGTAAACAATCACCACACAGAACAGAAGAATAAACGATAAATATCAGGCCAACTTAGCTAGTACGCAGGACTGGACTTAACACTCTGGACATTGGGTCAGTATTTATTGCCAATTATACATCTGTATTTTTATTTTGTGAAATTCAAAATTTTGTATTTTTACTTGTAATCCAGTACTTTTACACTTTTACACCAAGGAAATTAGGATTTCACAAATTGTTTCATTTTCAGCAGGATTACAAACACAAGAAATGAAACAATTTGATATATGTTTTAAACAGGTAAAGGTTTGGATACTTCCTCCTCCACTCCACACACAGATTTTACTTAAAATAATGAGATACCCCAAAATTAGATCTAAAATTTAATATAACTAGCAAATGCCTGTGATTTGAGAATATATATTTAAAACTAATTTATTTTAAAATGATTTTACTTTAGGTACAATACGTTGATGTGCACTAATTTGACATTTCTGTCTCCGTTTGTTTTGGTTTCTGTGCAACCACATGGTTACTTGTGATTAATCAGTAACTCTCAGTTGGGTATTCCTCCCTCAGTCAACACCTGCAGGAGGGGGGGGGGGGGACAGGTTATCCTACAACCCACGTGCTAATGTTTACATCTGACAAAGACAACTGGTACTGACAATCCATCGTTTCTAGCATTACACTTTGAATGAATCAAGGAATTTGTGGTGCAGTCTACACTCAAATGTTTTCTCCAATGATATAATACGTTCTTCTAGCCACGGAGAAGTTGTAACAGTTTGCTTCAGGTCACGCTGACATCCTGCACGGCTTCATTTGAGCGTTATGTGTCCTTCCTCTCCCTCCATCCGCAACGTGTCAAGCATCCCCTCCGTGTCAATGAGCAACACTTCTTGACTGTCATTGACTATAATGGTCACTCTCAACAACTTGCTCCTGCTGCTGCCACAACAGGGTCCAATTGAAAAGCAAACAATAAAGAACCTTGTGTTTAGATGATTTTTTGGGGGCTTTTCAAAGCCAGACCACAGTTTTCACTTCTGTCATTGTATGTTTGGGTTTAGTTTAAATGTTCATATTTCACCCAGAGATGATCCCATTCTTTCCTTTTGGGCAGTCATCATTGGCCAGGAAGGCCACCTCAGAAAGCAGCCCCCATTTTGGGACACAGCTTGTGATTCTGGAACAAACATGGCGGTAGTTTTGGGAATGGCAAATTGTTTCCCAAGGTAGTTTCAGACCGAGCTACAGTTGTCAACTGTGCTTTTCTTTCCCGTAATACACGACTGCTTTGCTCAAGTGTGAAATATGATCATATGTAGGGTAGGGTTTTAGTCAGGTAATACACAAAATCTGTATAATAAACATATAACACATAGTGGCAAAGAAAAAGTAAGTGAAACCTTTGAAAACACCTTATAGTCATTTTCAGACATGACCTGTATGAAGAATTGGGTCCAGACTTTATCCCCAGTTTGCTTTTCACGTATGCACAACACGGCGGAGGTGTTTTCACAACATCTACAAATCCTCCACATTATTCAGGTGAGGGGTGATGCAGTCGGGTGCAGCAGGCAGAGGCAGGAAGTAACGTATTAATTCTGCTGCGTTGTCTTTACAGTGTTACATCCTGTTTCAATATTCCTTGTGTCCGTTATTATGTTCGTGTGTCTGAACATGCTGCCGTAACATAACAATGGGGGCTTATCCAGGATCATTTGGTAAACCCAGAAACTACAGCACTATTGAGAAAGAAGCCTTGGCTTTGCTGTGGGCCTAACAGCATTTTGAGGTATATGTTGGTTCTTCCTTGCAACCTGTTATATATCCAGACCACAACCCTTTGGTCTGTCTACATCATATGCACAACAGCAACCAGAGGCTAATAATAATAATACATTTTATTTATATAGCACCTTTCATTCATAAAATGCAGCTCAAAGTGCTTTACAATAAAAATCAAAGCCATGAAATAAGATAGAACACATTAGCAATAAAACAAAGACTTGGGATAGAAGCAAAAAAACTAGAAAAAGGTATAAAAATAAGTTCAAAACAATCAAGATCAATGTTTTTTTTTAAAAGATAAAATAAATTAAAAGCAATTTTATAGAAATAGGTCTTGAGTTGTTTCTTTAAAGTTTAACGTTTAAACTATCAACAGAAGTAGCTTGTCTGATGTGTGGTGGGCGTTTGTTCCAAACCTTTGGTGCATAGTAACAGAATACGCTGGGCCAACCTGATTCACATTGTTCTGATTTATCATTTATCCCTGTGAGGTGTGTTCCATACCAAATATTACTGGCTCTCAGAAGCCCCCTTTAACAAGTGCACATAAAGGGCTCTTGCTAATAATGAGAATTAACTTTTTACATAAACAACCTTGGTTACATTTGTTCAATCACAAGGTCTGTGATTTGAGCCTTGCAATCAGATGTCAGGTCTGTTTCTCCTATTTCTGAGTGACTACTGCACGTCATATGATCGTTTAGCTAACGCAAGGCACCACATAAGTAGAAGTATAATTGCGCTCTTTGTATTGAAGGGTGATGGTCGGTGATGTGAAGTGAAAACTAGAAACAGAGTCTTCGAAAAGTAGGTTTTTCTCATTTCATTCAGAATAAATATAGCTGTGCAGTGAACACATTATCTGGGATATTTGGAAAACATACATATTTTTTTCTATTCATGCTTTATGTAAGGACAAGAAAGAATGAAAGGATTCTCGTCATTAAAATATACAAATATATAATCGTAACGCAGGGGTTTAGCAAATATTAATAAAAAGTCCACTCTTTAATTTGAATGCACAACAGTTGAGTGTGCGTGAGAAGAACGCAACAGAGTGTAATGTGCGATAATGGCAAAATCTGTCAACATTTCACACTAACATATTTGGTCAATTGCAACAAAATGTTATTTGTTTGTTTTTTACAAGCGAGTCTGTTTCTGCGTGTCTGCTTCCGACACGGACACACATCCGTCCAGTCAACATTTTACCACTCCATACCCTCGTGCAGAATAAGAGTGTTTGTACTTTCTATCTAAAAAATGAGAAATAAATAAGTAATAAACAGTAATGATGATAATATGTATCTATATTTTTTAATTATTTTTATCATCACCTGCCAGGGAGCATTAGGATGGAGGTTCAAGAAATATAAAGTGAGAATACAAAAAAATATATAATAATAACTATAATTTTAATAAATAATACAAATATTTAAAAAAGGTCCCAACTATGATAATAATAATAACCTAATTTTAAAAACAATAATCTTACAAATTGACAATAGTCATCTTGATAAACTTGGAGAAAGAACAAAATTTTAAAAATGTGAATTAATATTTGTCCTCGTTTAAATGTTATTCAAAGTAATAGATAAGCTAATTGTCATTCATTTGGGGTGTGCACTGCCCTGTCCACTGGTGGCGAAGGAAGGGGTATGGCCAAGTGGGAGGGCTAAGGGGTGAATTGGGACAGAGCATTAGATACGACTTACATGAGCATGACAAGAACCTGATTAAATGAATCAGAACAGATGGGACACTGGCTTTGGTGACGTTTTGAGAAACAGTGGTGCTGTGCTTCTCAGCTAAATCCAGATGTTGGCTATGACGTCAACACATTTGGCGTGACATCACAGCTAAAAGGCTCCACTGTTCAATTGTGGAAACTAGCTTTATCGCAATTACTTAGCAGTTTTATTTTCTTAGAAATAGGAACGTCTATCTCTGTTTTTGTTGATTTGATTTGATTTTTTGAGAAATCTACTTACGACCCAACGGAAAAAAGAATGAGATCCTATTATGTTATGAAATGTTGACTTTTAACAGACAGGGTCCTCTCACAGAACAGTGACGCTACAAACGTGACACGATTCATCAGGATGCCATTATGCTCGCTGACAGTTCAGAGCTATGTCCTAAGATAAGATGGGCGGGTGGCAACCGAGGTCAAGGTGCATGACCGCCATCCACTGTGTTGGTGCACCGTTCCTGGAGGTACTGCAATACCAGGTCACTGCGTGGAGTGGACAGAGCCCGCCCCTATTCCATCTCCCTGTTCCAGAAATAAATTATATATTTTTTAGATGTTACATTTTTTTTAAATGACATTATATTAATTAGCTCTTTGTCTCTGATGCTTTGTATTCTGGTTTTTCCTGTCTGTCACCTTTGTGAAGCACTTGGTAACAGCTGTTGTGATGAGCATTGAGAAATACAACTCATTGTTAAATGTATGAATCAGATCTTTATTTTTTTCCTCTTTCTCCTCCCACACTCAACCCGGATTTTATTTGAAATAAACTTCTTTAGTGGTCATTACTTATTCTATCTTGTTTTGTACAAACATCATGTCATTACTAAAACAAATTAGTAGTTTGTACTATTCAGCTGTAAGATCCAGTGTTAATGATCATTTTGCTTTTCTGTAAGGGAGGGGAGGGGCTTATTTGAATTTCTGTCTGTAACAAGTTGGGACATGTTCTGTGTGAGGAGTCTGTTGCTGCTGCGTCAGACAGGAGAACTTCACCTGTGAGAACTGTCAGAAAAATGTCAGCTAAACTCTAAATTTAGTGTTAGCATGTGTTAGCATGATGTTAGCATGCATGTAGCATGTACTTGGGGCTCATGCTCGCTGTTCATACCGATTCAAAATGTGCACTGTGCTTTGTTGAAACAATGAGGCTCGTTAATGAACTGCTCACGATTTTAACATTAAATGACTGTGATTGTAGAGGTGCAGGGTGGTATTGATATGCACACACAATACAGGTAGAGTGGAAAGGAAACAACTTTAGCAGAAATGACTTGTAATGTAATACTGTAACATTCTCTGTTTTTTTTCAGGTTTACGTGGAGTTCAAACGGTTTGGGGGCAAGAACCTCAAGCAGAAATTCTATGAAGGTGTTGATGGGCACAGTCCTGCTCGTATAAAAATATTTTGATCCAATAGAGGGAAGGTTGGGCAGCTATTCACAGTTCTCACAAGATACCAAGGTTGGTGCATACCCATCATGTACTTGCCAATGTCATGACAACATTTTCTGAAAAGTTCTACTTGTGTAATTGTGCAATACAATCCAAATTGTGCTTGGTTGTTTCAGCTTTCATTTATAAACCATTCATTTCTTGTCATTATATTATCTAACAAGTTTCATTTGACCCTCTAAAAAATTACAGAGCTGATATCCATACGGAGGCCTTCCCATTATTCTTGGGAGACAGCCCGACAGACTTCTTCACTTCTACTTCTTGTAAGTAACTTCTTTCTTTATTTAAGCGTATCTCAACATATTGTATAAACTTGTACAATTATTTGTAAAACCATATGGGCATAGTTTTATCCATACAATTAAAAGAATAAGATATTGTTCCACTTTTCATGTGAAAATTGTGGTTTTTAATCTGCCAAAAATATTTCTCTTCACTGAGTACCCCAATCCACTGAGGCTGGATAAGTGCTCTATTGTTGAGCTCAAACTGTTTGTGATATTTATTTAATGAGTTGTCATTGTGCTCTCATGTTTATCTTCTTTACTAAGGGCTCTGATGATGATGACTCCTTCCACCATATTGATATTGGGATCCTCCTTGTTGAGCATGAAAGTGCTGTGCTCTCGTCTTCACTGCATCTCAGTTCAGCCTCAATGAAGATCATCATCGAGGGAGAAGTTTTGATGGGCCTGCCAAAGGCTATGTGTATTCTGTTTGGACTAGCATACTTATTTTATTTCAACTACCCTAAGTTTATGACGTTCACAAATGGTGCTAGTTCTTGTGTGTCTTTACTTTTCTTTAGATTGACAAGCTTTTTTACTGCTGTGATAAAATATTTAAATGGTTTTGTTAACAATAAAATGCATTTGAGAATTTAAATGATTGTTTAATGTCTTACTTTCCACACAATTTTGTTGAAACTATGTATTTAGCTATCTCATATGATAAAAGAAAAGACATTACTTACACTCTGTTAAACTTAAAATGATAATTTCATTAAACTAAGAAATAATTTATGTTAACTAATGATTTTGAGTGAAGATAGCTAATGTGAACTTGTATATGTGCTCTGATTAATTAAGTTTTTGTGTTAATACAACTTGACCGGTGAAGTTTTAGCTTGCGTAAAAACTTAAATGGTTTAAGGCAACGGGTTTCCACGCAATTTTCAAGTAAAGTCAACTTATTCGGGTTAAGAGTGCATTAATGACCCCTCAGATTCTATCCATGTAGAACTAACATCCAATTTGCTGCAGCTCCAGCAGCTATGACACTAACAAGCTGTAGCTCTGTAGCATTAGCTCTATTGCATATCATTTTAATGTGAACACAAGATGACACACTGTAGCTTGTTCTCACTTTTCTTTCTTGCTCACCTGAAGCCCGTGACCTTTTTCATTATGAAACTAGAAAGGCACTCAGGAGATACGCATACCTCGGCCAGGGCCAGACAGCCCTCTTATGAAACCACCAGTAGACCCAACTTTTCATTTGGGTCTGCAGCCAGTCTCCACTGTGTGATGATACTGTATTTGTGTATATCATGTGTATAAAGGTAGATGTCACAATGCAGCCAAATATCCTGGTTCCTCCCTCTGCCAGTGTCCTACCTTGTTGTGTAGCATCGTCCTGGTTGGTCTGACACACCCCCCTCCCAGTAAATATAATTGAAATAGTAGGTGGACACGTTGGAGATGCTGTCGAGGTGGAAGAAGTGTGCGGACAGAGCCTCGAGTAGAGGCAGCAACCACGGCACCAACATTGGGGAAGAGGCAGGTTAGAGCCGCCTCTGAGTTCTGGTGGTCTGCAGGCAGCCTCATGCACGCTGATCTGAGGGGGCTGCTTCCTCCTCCCCCAGATGGACCAGGGTGAAGAAGAGGCTCGTTTAATGAATGTGTGCGTTGCTTGCTTGCAGACACTCGGAGCCAGCTACTAGCCGCCCTCACGGATTTACTGAAATGTATTGTGCATATTTGGTATGAAGGCAACTCAACAGACTGGTTTGTTTTTTGAGAGTAGAGCTCAAACAGCCTGGCTCAAACAGTGGCCGGGAGCTCAAGCAGCAAGAACGCAACTAATTCTCACATATTTCCTACATAAGCATGTTTTAACCTTAGTGGAGATAGATAGATAGATAGATAGATAGATGGATACTTTATTAATCCCGAGGGAAATTTGGATCATCCAGTAGCTTATACAGTTACAGTTAACACTTAAACACCACACTGACATACATACATAAATCACATACGGAGAATATATATACAGATACAGGAATGGGATGCAATAATGTGATTGTGTCAGTGTCCAGTAGGGAAGTGTTCTTGTGCTGCTGGAGTGGAAAAGTACAATAAAATATATATATATATATATATATATAAAAAACAACTAAAATATATCAAGTATATACATATATAGATATATAAATATATAAGAATAAGTAGTGGTAAAGTCCGTGCATGGACAATATAATAATGAGATGAGAAGAGTAGAGAGTAGAGAAGGGAGGACTGAGGTAGACTCATGCAGGGAAGATCATTCCCCACCCCCCCTCTTCAGCATGGTGTTAAAAAGCTGAATGGCCCTGGGAACAAAGGACCTCCTCAGCCTGTCTGATGAGCATGACAGTGACAGAAGTCTGCCACTAAATATGCTCCTCTGTCCGATGAGAGTTCTGTGTAGTGGGTGGTGCTCATTGTCCAAGATAGACCGCAACCTACTCAGGGTCCTGCTCTCCGCCACTGCTGTGAGGCAGTCCAGTTCAGAGCCAACAACAGCTCCCGCCTTCCTCACCAGCCTGTCCAGTCGCCCCGCATCCCTCTTCTTTATGCTGCCTCCCCAGCACACCACAGCATAAAAAAGGACGCTGGCAACAACAGACTGGTAGAACATGCGCAGGAGTTTGTTGCAGATGTTGAAGGACCTCAGCCGCCTCAGGAAGTAGAGCCGGCTCTGACCCTTTTTGTAGATTGCATCCACGTTGGCTGACCAGTCCAGTTTATTGTCCATGTGTACACCTAAGTATTTGAAGGTGTTGACCACCTCCACACCGACCCCCTCGATGAAAACTGGAAGCAGAGGAGGCTGAGACCTCCTAAAGTCCACCACCATCTCCTTGGTCTTGGTGGTGTTCAGCTGCAGGTGGTTGTGCCTATACCACTGCACAAAGCTGTCCACCTGGCTTCTGTACTCCCACTCCTGGCCATCCCTGATACATCCCACAATTGAGTCATCAGAGAACTTCTGGATGTGGCATGACTCCGAGTTGTAGGTGAAGTCCGATGTGTACAGGGTGAACAGGACTGGTGAGAGCACAGTCCCCTGTGGAGCCCAGGTGCTGCACAACACCGTCTCAGAGACACAGTCCTTCAGCCTGACGAACTGTGGTCTCTCTGTCAGGTAGTCAGTAATCCAGGACACCAGGTGGACGTCCACACCCATCTGCAGGAGCTTGTCACTCAGTCGAAGGGGCTGGATGGTGTTAAAGGCACTGGAGAAATCAAAAAACATGATTCTCACAGCACATTTCCCCTTGTCCAGATAAGCGTGTGCCCTGTGCATCAGGTAGATGATGGCATCTTCCACGCCCACCTTCTCCTGGTAGGCAAACTGCAGCGGGTCAAGTGCATGGCGTACCTGGGGTCTGAGGATGTGGAGTAGCAGTCGTTCCATGGTCTTTGAGATGTGTGATGTTAAGGCGACTGGCCTGTAGTCGTTCATCACACTGGGGTGTGGCTTCTTCGGAACGGGGATGAGGCAGGATGTTTTCCACAGCGCAGGGACCTTACCCAGGTGGAGGCTCAGGTTGAAGAGATGCTGCAGAGGCTCCCCCAGTTCCACCGCACATGCCTTGAGGAGTCTAGGACACACTCCATCAGGGCCGGCTGCTTTCCTAGGGCGCAGTCTCCTCAGCTCTCCTGTGACCTGCTCCGCCGTGATGGTAGGAGGAAGGGGGGGCCTCTGTGGGGTCACCTGGGAGAGGGGTGCACCTGCAGATAAACAGGAACCAAGCACAAAGGTAAATCTGTCAGAGCTAAAACCTGATGCTGTTCCTGGTCTCCCTCTCCTCCCTGCCTTGAGATAATGTATATTACGATTTGGCGCTCCACAAATTAAATTGAATTAAAGAGCTTTGTGCTCCCTTTATGATTACGACATGTCCTAAGTTTAATCATGACTTCTCAGATAAATATATACATTATACATTTCAAAATATTTACATATTATTTGTAATATATAAAAAGAGCAGATAAAACACATATTGAGTTCTTGACAGTTCGGTCTCCTCACTCCAGTCTTTGGTTTGTCCGAAGAAGAGTTTCAACTGTTGTCTTCTTTCTCCTGGCTGCCCTCCTTCTCTTCCCTGGGCAAGTTTCTTCCAACACTGGCATCTCCTCTTCATCCCTCTTCCTCTTCTTGAGGGAAGGAACCTGGCTTGAGTTGGAGGGGGCAGGTTCTGACTGCAGCTCTTTTTTGAGGCTCGTGTGTCTCCTCTTTGTTGAGGAGTTGCCATCGGATGTGGGATCATCCCTCTTCCTCTTCCTCTTCCTCTTCTTGAGGGAAGGAACCTGGCTTGAGTTGGAGGGGGCAGGTTCTGACTGCAGCTCTTTTTTTGAAGGCTCGCTATTTTTCTGCCTCTTTGTTGAGGAGTTGCCATCGGATGTGGGATCATCCCTCTTCCTCTTCCTCCGGGACTTTACTGGGCCTGTTCGCCCACTGGCTGCCAGTCGTTCACTGATCTCGGCTTGGGAGTCGTCTGGTCTGTGATGTGGATACAAAAATTGTTTAACTCTTGATTTCAAAGCATTGGTTTGACATTTTTTTGAATGCACATCGTAAAATTCACTTGGCTGCAGCTCCATAGTTAATGAGGGTTTTATCATTCTTCCCATTGAACTCTTGAAAAACAGGAATATTTACCAAAATGTTGAACTATTCTTCTAAAATATAAAATTATCAAGACAGGGAGATATTTCAAACACACAACTGTTTCCATACTTTGCATTTATCTTCCTTTTTTTCGCCCGAGAGACGGTGGAGGTCTGCAAGAAGGAATGCTCCTCATGTCCCATCCCAGCAGGGCTGCCCTCCTCGTCCAGGCGGAGAGTGCTGCTGGAGGAGTCCTTGTTCACGGACTTTGGGAGGATTATATGGTCGCCAAGTCCTAAATCCTCAGAGCTCCGATCCCGGCAGATGTCCATCAGATCCTGACTCAATTTCACACTGGAAGACAAATGAAACTGATGAGCCAAACACCTTAATCTCCTCATATCTCATATCATGTTACCTGTATCTATCAGCACAGACATACACAGACCATCTAAGCACACACTTACTAGGAGCTGTTTTTGAATGGACCCTCAAAGTGGCTCATGGTGATAAATGGATGCTGGAGAATCTGTCTGGGGGTAATTCTTTCCAACTGATTCATAATCAGCATCTCTGTCAGCAGGTTGGTAAAGTTCTCCAGGTCACATTGTTCAGCGTGGTCGTCTTCTCCCCATGTGAGCCGAGGCATCATCTTAAACAAGATGAAAAACAAACATTGTTTGTTTTAGATATGTTGTGCCGTTATAAATTCATCCAGGCTCTCAACGAGAATTGAAACTATTGACTGAAATGAAGAACTGTTTTATAGTTTGCTCCAAAGGCAGTGGATAGCACAGGGGAAAGTAACACAGACTGAAGGAAAGACACCCTGATCAACACAGCTATGTGATGGTAAACTAAATTCTTACCAAAAATCGGGTTTCCATCCACTGTTTTGGCCAGAACCAGTATGGTTTGAAGTTTCCTTCATTCACTGGCTTTCCAGTTGTAAACTCAATTTGCCTCATCTGTGGAGAAAACACAATGTTGGGAGAGTTAGTTAACGTCAAGTTTGCAAACCCATCATTGTTGATCAGGTGCACTTCTTTGACTGAGCTATATGGATGAAGTGTCTCTAGTTTGTCTCAGTAATAAAATTGTAGAAATCAGTGATTCTCTACTGGAAACTCTCTCACTATTCTAATCAAGTGTGTGGATTTAAAAATACAAATAAAATCACGGCAGGCATGTTTGTAGTGTTTTCAGTACGCGTGATACTCACCAAATTAGTCTCATTAAAGGCGGGGAACAGGGGTCTGCCCATATACAGCTCAGCAGCAATGCAGCCTAGAGACCATACGTCGATGGCCTCGTTGAAAGGAGCTTTCTGCAGAATCTCAGGAGATCTGAGTAGAAGAAGAGAAACACAAACATATTATATTGATTTGAATTTATTACAGCAAACACAGCTGTCCCAGGTATACAGATGTGCTGTCAGTAACTTACCTGTACCACAAACTCTGGAGGACGTCACCTATCTGTTCCTCAGGATTTTTCAAGGCTATGCCAAAATCAATGACTTTTACTTTCAGTGGCTGCCTGATGTGATCCACCATCACAATGTTTTGTGGCTTCAAATCTGCATGAACGATCCCTGCGCTTTTCAGGAATTCCAAGGATGTCGCCAGCTGAAATCATGAATAACAAAATATAAATCATGAGCTACAGAGTTCATCTCATCTACAAACACACATGTTCATTGATGGCTGCAAAAACAGAAACAAGTGACTATCAGTCAAACTCGTATAGTTGACTATAGGAACAGGTAAACAAGATAGTTTGGAGATAGACCAACATACACAGCACTAGTGATTGTACACTAAATATAATGATTGGAAGAACTGAAGGCATCTTCAGTCTATAAGGAAATCATTTAACTTAACATAGTGCAAACATCTTTCATTAGTTGTTACTGAAACAACAAAACTGCATTTAAATGGAAGTTACAACTGGGATTTTGACAACTGTAAAAGACACATTTAAAAGTTCAGCCTACAAAGTAGTTAGTGTAAGAAACAAACCTGCTGCAGAATGGGGCGGATCTGCTTCAGCTCAAGATGTTGACCCGGGCTGATCTGCATGAATTTCTGCAGATCTATACCCAGGCACTCAAACACGAGGCAGTGATGTTCCTTGTAGGTGAAGGAGTCTTTCAATCCGACAATGTTGTACATTTCTGAGTGGAGCTCCTTCATATTTTGAAGGATGGCCTCCTCTTCCTCCACACACTGCGTTTGTGATGTGTGTTTCATCATTTTTAAAGCCACCGTTTCATTGGTGCTCACATTCCTGCATTGGACGACGATTCCATAGGTTCCAGAGCCGAGGTATTTCTGCACCTGGTAATGTGTAGTGGGGGAGGGGATCAGGTCTCCCATGTTTAATTCGAAATCCCTGTTGTCAGACATGGTGATGGAACAATTCTGCTGTTGATTTCTCACACCTGTCGGGAGAGTAGAAAAGAAGGAATTTAGACACTTCAACAAAATCAGTCATTTTAAAACTAAAACAACTCCCTTAATCAAAGATACATTACAGACCAATAACTGTTGCTTACTTCTGTTACTAATACTACTCCTTTGACTTTATGTACATATTTATTGTACACAATTCAAATTGAGTATACTAAGTAAAATATATATGATGATAAAACTATTAATGACACATATACTTTTTACTTTTACTCCCACCAAGCTCAAATTGTAGCAACACACTTTGTAATAACATACTTAAGCTGCTTAATTCAACAAGTGTCAGGTGGAAAATGTTCAACTCACCAGAGGGTTGATCCAGGGAAGGTGATGTTTGTTTGGGCAAGAAGTTTAAATCTTTGAAAACAAAGTGTTAGTCTCTGAAATCATGCAAAAGATTTTCTCCAACTGCTTCTCAAGTAAGGATGACTGAAAATGAGGAAGCTTTGTGTGTTTATATACCTCTCACTGTAGCAATGTTCTAGAATTCTCGAATCCCTCATCATCATATGGCTTTAATGTCCAAGTACATCATAGGCACAGTTGTTACCTTTTATGGATGGTATATGTCCTTTGATGTTTCTATATGAATCTTTGTTAAACATCATGATTTCAACAGTAGGTGGCGGTAATTCACCTTGATGATGGTTGCCACCCGCCAATAAATCAAACAAAGAAGAAGAAGAAGGCGATCATGATTTGTTACAGAAACACTAACACAAGGCTCCCTATAAACTCAGCCTGTGCCAATCCAAGTGTGTTTTATCTCTTTATTCAGTGAAAGCTGCACTTCTGACATACACAGTTTGCAAACTTAGTTACCACCTTATTAGGTACAGCTCAGAGTACTGCAGTTTAATATTGCAGTTGTGCAGTCAACCCGACCTTCCTCTGTGGTAATTCAATTCTATTTGGCCTTTATATTCCTTTCGGAACATAGGCCATTGATGAATTGTCTCCACCCTCGTCTGTCTTGAGCCATCCTCTCCAGCTGTTTCCATGTCAGCCCCTTCTTCTTGAAGTCCTGCTCTGTGCTCCTTCTCCAGGTGTTTTTGGGTCGTCCTCGACCCCGTTTGCCTTGTGGGTTCCATGTCAGTGCCTGTTTTGTTATTGCTGTTGTGTTTCTTCGTAGTGTGTGTCCAATCCAGCTCCATGTTCTCCTTAACAGCTGTATATCTACTGTTTCTTGTTTTGTGCATTCCCACAGTTTGATGTTGCTAATTGTGTTTGGCCAGAAGACTCCAAGGATGCGTCTTAGGCAGTGGTTTATGAAGGTTTGCAGTTTGTTCGTGATGTTAGTGGTGGTTCTCCAGGTTTCAGAGCCATAGAGCAGCACGGTTTTAACGTTGGAGTTGAAGATTTGAAGCTTCGTCTTGAGGGAGATTTTTTTACTTTTCCAAATTTTGTTTAAGATGTTGAATGTTGTTCTTGCTTTCCCAATTCTTGTCTTCACGTCCTCCTCTGTCCCACCATCAACAGCTATCACACTTCCCAGGTAGGTGAATTTGTCAACATCTTCCAGCATCTGGTCCCCGATGGTTATTGGGTCCATGTTCTTGGTGTTTATCCGCATTACTTTGGTTTTTGGTGATCTCACCTTGAGTTGCAGCACTGGTAACGTCTGACGAGAATAGTCTACTGTGCTTCAAAGAAAGCTTAATATTGTATATATATTTATGTTGTAACTAGTTAGCTGTTTGGTAGCAGGGCTAACATTAAGATAGCTGTTAATGATGGCAGCTTGTTTAACCTTATTGGCTTATTGACTTTGTTTCCTAATGTGTTAAGTATAGAAGATGTGTCAGATGTGGAAACTTTGGGGTGACCACTCAGCCATGCCACTTGCTACTAGAACTGGGATGAGTAACAAGTAATGAAACAAATCATTTTTGCAGCATAATTACTAATTCAACCATCATTTAATTAAGAATAATTGCATTTTTTGCTCACTTTGGCTTGTGTACCATAATACGAACCTGCCAACAGTTCCACTTTCAAGACAAATTGGCTGTTAGCCTTTTGTAATCTTCTCCTAACAAGTGGCTTCCAGCTGCCTTCTCTGTCTTACCTACCTTACTCCTCCCCACCTACTCACTCTGTACTTTGTGTTACATTAAGTAGCTCTCATAAACACTGCAAGGCAGGATCACTTTTCTAAATGGTAAAAAGATGTGTGGGAGGAAACCCATGGGAGGCGGGGAAACATTTCAACCTTCTGTATAGGGTTACATTACATTTATTGCTGAAACATATCTCTTTTACAGTTGTCAGTTGTCCTGTACAGTTTAATGGCCCCTTTATATCCACCTCATGGTATGAAATTTAAAGAGACACAATTGACCCTATTATACTTTCCTATTCACTTGTGTACTAGTTTATTGTTGACAATATTGTTACATTTCGACTTTGTGTCCTATGGTCACAAGGCATGATCCATCTCAATATAAAAATGTTGAGATTTAACATCATATGTTTTTGAGACCCACCAATTACAAATGATTAGGTGCTTGGAGATAATCTACCCACATAAAACAGACCACCACAAGTTTTAACATACGGAGGAGCAAGGGTGAGATGAAGAGAATGTTGACAAGAATGTTCTTCAGGTTTAATTCTGAATGACACCAAGGAAGTACAAGGGAGCTGCAACCAAATGGTCCCACTGGGGTTCAGCGAGAGAGAGAGAGAGGAGAGAGAAGAGAGAGAGAGGAGAGAGAGAGAGAGAGAGAGAGAGAATCAATATTTACATCCCTCTGGGTGTAAACCTTCATGCCACAGACAGCATTGTGTTACCAACTGGTCTCTCCAAAACAGTGACTTCTGCCATGCCAACCTGAAAGACATTTTACCGAGGTTTCACCAGCATGTCACCACTGCCACTCAAGGAACGAGCATACTTAATTACATAAACACAAATAAACAACTGACACACAGAGCCTTCCTCTGCCAAAACCTCAGCTAAGGCAAACTATGCATCATCGCTTGTTGAATGTGAACGGTGTCAAATGTGCGACACACACGGAAATCAGTCGTGCGAGGTTGTGATTATTTAATGAGCAGTTTTCAGGTTGTGATCAAATCTACAGTGACAAACAGAGAAAGATGCTGCGGTTGGAGACAAGTCTTTGCGGGCAGAATCATCTCACTCGCACAAAATTGAAGTGAACAGCCACTGCTACATTCGAGTATGTGTGACCGTGCACTTAGATATTATCAACATTCTAATTGGTGGAGCTTTAGAGAGGCAGCAACAAGCGCTCGAGATGTGGACATCACGCCATCCATCATCATCTATATCAGCAAGTGTGTGGCTGATGTTACCACGATGACCTCCAACCAGAAACCCTGACTCAATCTGCGTTCTGCTATGAACTCTTGACTCATTATTCGGGTCTAAAACACATATCTTCACTCAAGAGCAGCAAGGAGACAATCAGTTGTTAGGTCCAGTGGTTTAGGACTTAAATGCTCTTGACAATACAAGTGACATTCATGCAGCATTTCCATATATATTTGATTTCTCTATTAACATCCCATTCTCACACTGAGCAATTTGGATTTCACCATCTTTCCCAAGGACACTTCAATATACGGACTGGAGGAGCAGCATTGAAACCAGGACCCTCTGATTAGTGGATGAGCCGCTCTACCTCCTGAGCCACAGCCACCTGATATGAATCGAATTAGGTGACAGAGTTGAATGATGTCTGGTAGAAATAAGAAAGGTGTGCAATGCAAGGATGTTTGTCTCATACAAATGAATGTCTGACATTCAGTCATTTAACAGGGTTCCAGTTGCAGCCTGATTTCCAAATGTGCGTATGTAACAGACATAGGTTGAGCATTGAGCGACGACAACTAAAAGGACTGACTCTCCAGAAGACATTATAACACATTGATCATCTTCTGGTCTCTTTTCTGTATAAAATAACTGTATTAATATTGGGAGATGTACACCACAAGATCTCTGCAGAACTACATTGGTCACATGACCCAGGGCAGACAGCCGGAAGACAAATGTCGCAATCACAGGATCCGGAAAAGTCTATAAAACTTATATTAGTAGTAAAAACAACACAACAGTTTGGTATCAAAACAGTAAACAACATGCACCAAAGGTCACAGACCAAAGTGCAATAAGGTCATTTCCACAGGAAACATTAATAAAAAATAACGATAAATTACGATGTACATGAGCATTAGAGATATTTTGAATAAAGACAAAAGAAGCAATTTCCTCCAAGTTTATATGGTTCTATATTCAGTTTCTTGCACAATCATTTCAAAGTCCTGATACTTGTGATAATGTGAGACTGACAAAATGAAATATTCAGTTATTTATGAGGCCTATGCTAAAGTATAACTTCTCAAAACTCGTCACATTCCTCATTTTAACACAAGCGACAGGCTGATCTTCTGATATTCACCCTCTATTCTCCTATTATTAATTTATTCTTGTAAAATTATTGACTTTATTATCATTATATTATGCATTTATAATAATGTAATGTTAAATAAACATTTTAAATCATAATTCATTTCTACTTCAAAGCTGAACATGCATACTCAGTTTGTTTTTGACCGGAAATAGGCCTGCATACAGCTAGTAGCCAATTAGCATTAATGTGGCTTCATGTGTAAGTCAGAAGTTGATGTCTTTGGCTTTTTTTGGTTGCCTGTGTCTGCCTGTGTTTATCTGAGCTTTTGTAATTAAATCAGCTGCGGCTGGAAACAAGATGATTGTGCCGGCCTCCGGGCGAACTCAAGAAAGACACAAAATTATCTAGTCGCTGGTTTAAATCTCATCCTTGTTGTTGGCCTCAGGGTGCCTGAGTCTATTGCACCTGTCACTCAAGATCTTCATATGTGAGCACCAGAAGACATGATGTATAATATCTGCTAGTGCGTGAAATCAAACAGTTATAATCGAATAACTTACACAGTATAAAGGGAGAAAACTAGTGCAACATACATCAGAGGGTCTCCCTCATATTTCTGTCCTCGTCAGGATGACACACACACACACACACACACACACACACACACACAGAGAGCAGGGAGATTAACAGTCGTAGTTGATTTCTTTTGTGGGCTGCAGCTTCTCGCTATTATTAACTTCCCCATTTTTTTCTCTGGCAAGAATTGTCTGTTGAAAAAGATTTCTCTTGGTGAGAAAGAGACAAAGCAAATAGGAGGGGGAAAAATGACACAATATCTGGGATTTTTTTCAGCATGTGTGACTTGTTTTCCTTATTTCTCTTTCAGGATCTTTTCCGGCATAAACATTTACCTTGTCAGGACCAGTAGACCTCATGGGGACCAACGCCAGGTGCTAAACAGGCAAAACATCATTTTCTGAGGTCCTGGTTAAGGGGATAAGATGTAAATTGTGGTTTAGTTAAGATCAGTTTTTGGTTCGACTGTCCACAATGAATTAAAGTCCTAATAATGATAGCTAACCTGTGTGTGTGTGTGTGTGTGTTGTGTGTGTGTGTGTGTGTGTGTGTGTGTTTTACGGGGTAGGGTTAGGGGTGAGAGAGGAAGGAGTTCCTGCATTTGAATGCACAGTGATTGATGACTCATATATTGAACATGCTAATGTTTTTTTTTCTTTCTCATTTACACTTTTTTCTGCTGCACTTCACTTTCCAGATGTCATGAATAATTCAGCATAACGTGTGGTGTGTGTGTGTGTGTCTGAATGAAGGAGAGAGATAAGGGAATAAGAGGGGATGAGGGAAATACCTGTGTGCATCCCCTCTCTGTGTAATGTATCAGCCATGGGATTGAAGAAAGTTGTTGTGACGCGGTTCGTTTGCCCGGAATGGCGGGCAGCGTTTAGTCTCTCCTCAACCTCCATTCAGAGGAATTGAGCTGTTTAGTTCCAGGGAAAGCCTCTCGTCACAGTTCTTTGTTCCTGAATCCATTTCATCTGCAATATCTGTGCCACTTGCTGTATGAGACAGCACAGTGGACGGACATGAGATCTTTCAAAAGTAGGGGATTTGAACAAAGTCTTTGGTTGAAGGCGATGTAAAAAGCAAGAGAAATGCATTGATGAAATATTAATGAAACAGCAACCTTTGTAGTCAAAGGCTGTCCATCCACCAAGATGTCCCCGGAAATGTCATTTGTGCTGTGGCTCAGATAAAAGCACCCATTATGGTGCTCTGACCGAGAGAGCGTGCAGTTTTCGGAAAGTGCATTTCTTTTTTTGATCTGAGCACAGCGCGGAATCTGCAGAGTGACACTTGCTTCAACACAATGGCTCTATTCAGACAGGAAGTTTCAGGGGAAACGCAGAATGTACAACACTGTTGCAGAATACAAAATAACATACTGTTTATAATGAGCATTTAATCTGCTGAAAAAACAGTTCATTCAAAATTCATAAATGACTCACATAGCTTCCTTCAGACCAGTGAATTAGAGCACACACTTCAATTTTGTATGATTCAAACAAGCTCACATTGTAATTTCAATGTGGTGTGTCATAACAGCATTTTGATTATTTTCTATTTTTAATCTACTATGTGGTTTATAACACTAAATAAATACATAGGCTAACAAATATTATACCTTCTTTTTAATTCAACAAAGATCCTTTGATTGATTCCAAACATTTTTTATGCTTTTACTGTTTTATTCTATATCGCTACAGCTCAGAAAGACGTAAGTCATTTAAAAAAATGATACGGCACACTGTTAAATAAGAGAAACCCCAGGATTAACTGACAAAGCTTTCAGGTTATAAGGACGGCAGTGGTTTGGTAAAGCTGGATCCAGAATATATTGAGCTTGCCTCGTAGCCTAAGGTGTAAAATACCGTGGGGATTTAGTGAAACTCCAGATAACGGATGAGGTTGCTGCACCTTGGCCTCAGAGATTTGCTCCGGTGCGTTGCCTTCTTGAACCAGACTGACTGATCGACAGTTACTGAGATCCTTTTTGAAAAGAGAGTGATAAATGCTCTGCTCTGTTCAGCACGTCAGAAACACAGCCGACAAATCTGCCGTGAAAACCTGAAGGGACAGAAATATATAGAGTTTGAATCAGTCTCCCAATAACAGCCTTGTAAATGTTATTGATTTAGTAATACATCATCGGCCTGTCTTGTCTTGTGCTTATACTCATTTCATTTGCAGAGGAAATCCAATCAATTCAACTCATATACCACCAGTGGAAGGGATGAGACTGGAAGCTATAATGAAGCTGCTTTGATTAAAATAGTAAAACAGAGAAAAACAGAATGACATCAATGTGCTTTCTGTAATGGTTCATATATTGCTCGTTCATTTTGTGGTGGGTGGCATGTTTGGCGACGCTCTGTTTCCTGTTTTGAGAGGTGTTATCTATTTTATAGGTTTCACACTGTTTCTATTTTCACACTGCTAAAATACAAAAACATGTTTTCTTTTCCTTTCTTTTTTTTTCTATGGCTAAAGCTTAAAAGGTGGAATGGTCTCTTTCGGACTCTGTGAGCTGTCTCTCTGTACCAATCTCTTTATTTCCTGTCGTGGAGTGAGGTTATTTTAGGGAGAGCATTGAAGTTGATGATAATAAACTTTATGTCTATGGTGCCAATGGTAGCAAATCGTAGAAGAGCCGGATCAATCTCAGCAATGTAATAAAACAAAACAGATAAAAGAACAAAAAAAAACGATAAAAGAGGAACATAAAAAATAATAAAATGTAGTTCAAAGTTAGGGTAAGGACACAGCCGAGATTTAAAGATGGGAATGTTAAGTGCATATCTGTAATGGGACGCTTACTCCGTTCTCCTTGACCCTCTTGGAAAAAAAACTTAATTTTTCTATCGATATCGCCTCCTGAGACCCACAGCCAGATAGCACACGGATGTGGGCCACTTCAGGCACTTCTGGCCCTCTTGTGGCCCAGATTAAATTAATGTGAAGCTGAAGAGGACCACTTTTTTAAAAATAGTAACTGTGGCGCAAATATGCCCAAATATTTTTGGGGTAAAAACATGCAGAGCTCGCGGCAAGGTGTCATCGGGAAGTGAACCTGAAGTGGCCAGTGGGGTACATGGTGAATATAGCCCAAATAGCATGAAACAAAGTCAGGCAACCTTTGGACACCTTTGGTTGGCATGCGGTATTACAATGGCCCAGATCTGGCAAACAGGAACGGCAACCAAATCTGGGCCAAAACTATTTTGCTATGTGGGAAAGAAAAAAAGGCTTCAGATATTTCGATTTTATTTTAGATCATTTAAGGGCCTTTGGACCTTTGACAAACAAAAACACTTTTTAATCTCTTTTAAAGTGATTTTTTATCTGCAAAACTGCTAGTGGGCATTTTTTGTAATCCCCTAGCAACACATACTCATGTGTTGCTAGTGGCAAGAGGCAAGAGAACAACTAAAAAGATTAAATATTAAATATATCTGTATGAGTCGATTCGCTCTTTCAGGAGAGCATCTGTTTCTGCTTTGATTCCTTAAGAGCTCCCTCTTTTTCTGTCCATGTAACCGGATAACAATTTGCTATAACTGGTCGATTATTGATTGGTAATTCAAGCTAATTTTCCACACCTTGCTATAATATAACTGTGTCCCTTTCCATGCAGGAACTGCCTTTGGTCCTCATGCTCCCCGCTGTCTCTACTACACATTTTGTTCATCTATCCAGGCAGCTGTGATTTTTCATGTCAAATGTTTTTCTATTTCCATCGTTAAAAAAAGGAAATCAAATTTCTAACTGCATTAACTGTATTGCTAAAGGACGGCATTGGAGATTAAAGATAGTGGAGGCTTTCTGGTGACTCATCCCGGGAGTCTCTGGGAGATTTTTTCCTCCTCGACTGTGTCATCCTCTCCCTCGTTTCTACATCGATGCCCAGCAGAGCAGGATCATTTCACATCCGCAGTGCTCCCTAGTCATTACGTTATCTCCCCCACCCCCAGGCCCCCCAGCCTCCTCCTCTAGCGCTCCCTTGTTCATTCTACCATCTCCTCCCCAAGGTCCGGTGGTCTGTCAACCTAGGATAAATGCGTCCACAGAATGACTCAGTGTGGGTTCCTCCTGCGCGGAGGTCGCCGTTCATGCATGCCAGCGGTGGCGTGGCCAGGTGGCTGGTGTCTGGGCTGGGAGGACGACACAAGGGCAACAGCACGACATGGAAAAAGCAGATGGACTTGTTTTTACAGCAGTCGGTAAAGGGTAGAGATCAGCGCAACATGGGTTTTGAATGAACGAAAAACAATATCTGACATTTTCTCAAAAGTTAACTTTTTTTTTTGCAATAATACTTTTTTTTTTACCAGCTCATGCCCCAGTGAGACTATTTAATTAACTGTCAGTACAACAAGCACCATATGTTATTTCTTAGCACATTTCCTCCCATATCTAAACTTGTTGGTTCATATGAGCATAAAAGTAGCACATGAAGACAAAGCCATTTGTACATGTACGTATCTGTTGACACATGTAATGAATAGAGTGAATGTAATTTAATAGATTAATAAGAATAAATGTATGACTATGGGTTGAATTGCTCTTTAATATGTTATGTCTGCACGTTCAGGCCATAAAAGATCCACACAGTGACGTTAAATTACCTTCTCCAAGGCAGTTTTGTCTTCGTCCCAGTCTGTTTGTTTCTAAGCGAGATTGCACAAAAACTGCTGGATGGATTACCATCAATTTTGATGGAAGGATGCAGCATGTGTCAGGAAAGAATCCAAATCAATAACATTTTGGTTAAGATCAAAAACCTGGGGCAGATGCACTACTAGATGCACAGTACCACAATGTACGGAGACGTTTCTGGCAAGCAGGTGGTCATCAGAGCCAAGGTTACATCCTGCAGATGAGGAGAGTGGTTGATTGCCAGTGATGAGGCGGTGATGATGAGCTGCGTGGAGTGATTTGATGGGAGTAGCAGTCCCAGCAGTATTATGCTCATTTTCAGCCCTACATTTCTATTCCGAGAATACAATAGTAGAGTAGAAATGCAGTAGATTGGTCTGTTAAAAAAGTCCCTATTCATGTTCATCTCAAACAGCCCATCTGTCGAGCCTCGGACTGAAACAGGCCTCCTTAAAATCCTAGAGTTCTGCCTGCCAGTTCATCCTCTTCCTGCTGGGGAGGTTCTAAAGGCAAACTGTAAAACTAACAAGCAGAATAACAAATCACTGGAAATGGCAATCACTCAAATCCATCCGCACGTGTTCGAGTGGCTGGATTTACGCACGTGATCTGGACATGTGAGAAAAGATGAGGTCAAACATCCACTGCAGAAAAAGAATACAATAGGATGTCTCTGTTTGGTAAATATAATGGCCACGATCTACTCATTGTGTGACATAATGTTGGATTCATTCAATTACAATCTGTAATCCCGTCAGGGGGGCCAAGGGTTTAGAAAGGGAAGCAGAGGCAGATGAAAACAACAGGTGTTGTCACAAAGCGCAGGGCTGTCATAACAGAGACTTGTTTATGATGGTGATTATACGAACCAAAGCTTTCTGCTCTGCCACCTTTTCACTGTGGGAAATCGATTTTTTCTCTTTTGTGACAGTTATGAGAAGAAAACAAAACGTGAAAAACTAAAAGGTATTAGTATGAGCAATTACCTACTATTGACATAAAAGTCAGTCTGAAGAGGAGGTCCGGGACTGATAGATTGGTCTGTGAAATTTCAGTCCACGGGTTGGACATGAGCACACACGTGACCTGGTGGAGGTCACTGTGCACAATTAAAACAAATTGCCTGGAACATAAAACCCTTGTAAAACAGCTTTTAATTTCTGCTCGCTGTTCCACTGTGATCCCCCAGTAATTGTGTTTATGTCCTGTCCGTGGACTGTACATGAAGATGGATGATGCATCTCCACTTCCTCCCACTATCCAGAAATGAAGCCAAAACATCCCAGATACGAAAGCTACCATCTTGCGTATTTGGAGCCAGAGTCTGCGCAGTAGCGATCAGGGGATGGAGCCGAGGTCCCGCTGAAACACGGGCTCGATAGATCCCCTTTTTAATTCTAACCAAACTCACCAGAAAAACTAAGAATTGGAAACATGTCAGTGTGATAAGAACTACCTAAAATGACAGAAACCATTTTAGAGGAAAATTTATTTTACGTACTTTTACTTTTTAGTTTGGGCCATGTCCCATCCACTAACATGGAGACAGAGGGATTTATGTTATACTGCAGCCAGCCACCAGGTGGCAATCAGGGTCCTTTCGTCTATTGTCTTGTCACTTAAATACACACATAAGTATATATATCTCATAATTGGAGAAATTGTCGTGTCGTTGCTGTAGACAAATTCACTGTAATGAAGAATTGCGATCATTATGTAGAGCACAAGGTTTGCATTCCACATGTCTGCAGCGTCCTCCACACGGAATTACAACCATTTGTGATCTGAATTTATTAAAAGGTTTAAATGAGGACAAATTTAAACCATCTAGAATATGTGTTATGATATCTAACTTGTGTATGAATAAGAGAAAGAAAGGAATCTCTGCAGACAAAAACACTATCCAGGCGGCTGTGGCCGCTGCATTTATTATCCATGCTTCAATGCCTTGGTTTTTCCACCTCGCCGACAGCCAGACAGGCAGGCAAGATATGAGGGTTAATGCCCCATGCGCCTCCAAAACATACCCAAACACTTCAAAGTGTTGACAGCGCCCGTATGTACCACTGTTGTCTCAGTGGCTGTTCATAATGCGAAATTAAAGTATGTCAACCTGTAACTGATTAACGAAGATTAAGACGGGCTGAGCAGTGAGCCGCAGCAGCAAGTCAACTAATCACCACTTTTTGTGCTCAGTGTTGAACAAAAACCAAATGTTCCATAACAAATAATCAATCAAGGCCTGTCAACCTGAATCAGCAGCGATTAACTATATTGTGTACTCTAAGACATTCCATTTCTTATTCTGTTTCATATAGTATAAAGGACATGTGTACCTGCATGCAGAAATACAGGATGATGACATTGGACAACAGTTATTGTTGTGGGTCAATTCTCCAGCAAATGCCATGACAGCATTGCAGAAGATGAAGATACAGCTTGATGATGTGAAAAATCTGATGTCTCCTTTGCAAAGCTGAGACTGCCAAGGTACTGAATTGCCAGTCGTCTGTACCACAGTTAAGAATAAACCGATGAGTCTTCTCGACTGGTTTCCAATGCCTCTGACGGTCGGTGCCGCCGAGGTTCTGTGTGAATTATAAATGAACTCTGTCCCAATTTATTACTCATCTTGAATCACTTTCAATTACGTAAATGATGATGGTGAAGATTGGTTGTGTTTCAACCATAATGGTTCAATTTCCGACGCGATTGCTCCCGATCCTTCTACCAGCAAGCAGATTAGAAAAATGACCGAATATAAATTGACATATCTAGATTGAGACTTGGTGATGAAAAATGCTATTACTGTAGACCAGAAGTCATTACTTAAAGCTCTGAATGAATCTCAAAACCCTTTGCCCACATTGTCACTGAAGATCTTGTGTTTCCAACAAAATCTTATATACCAAGGACAACTAAGATCTACGGATATTACAAATTCTACTGTTGAGTCTTTAATTTCACAAAGATGTAGAGTATTTTAATTTCTAGTGAAGACCCATCAATGTGATGAGAGAACAGTCTACAGCAGTTTTATTAACTTGATATTAAGCTATTGTCAGGTCCAAGAGTTGGTTGAAAAATATGTGTCTGGCATTCCTAGCTTCCTAGATATTCCTAGCTTACTTAAAAAGAAGAATGCAGTTGAACAAATGTAATTTATAAACCTACTTGATCACATTGCAAGAAAAAGGCTTTTAGGACGAGGACAATTTGTTTGGCCGAGCTATCGCATTCAAGGGTAGCAACGTAGGCTAGTTTTTTTTTAACCCATATCTCAACATAATGTTCCAAATGCTCCTTCATCTTGTAAACCAGGTTCCAACCTAATGGCTAGCTAAACATGTGCAGGCCCCTACAGGGATTCAAGTAAGTGTTCTCTTGTTTGTGTATATAAGAGGTGTTAAACCCTTCTGTATTAAAAAGGCAGTGAACACTATGGATTCTTACATTTTCTACAGCAGCTGCTGCTTGGTGTTTGCATTAACTGTTGTTGACATGTTTGTCTTAAGTATATTACAATGACGGGATTTAATATAATAAGATATTATGTCATGTTTCTGCATATGTCGATTTCTACAACTTTCTTTTGTTTAAAAAGCATTTCAACATTATTCCAGGCGGCAAAGGCAGAGACTGTACCATCAAGTGTATTTAGAAGTATTAAACACATATTTAAACTCCTGTCATCTATCGCAGAGATTTGTTCCACGAAAACGCCATGAATGGCCTTTTCAGCTGCCATAGTTGCAACCCTTGTGTATCATAACATAGTGTTCATGGCACCACGGTTTATTTTTTAATAAATATTTTATACGTTTTGTCTGGGCTGAATGTTAGACAGGAAGGGAAGCAAGTAATGGACACTCAAGTTAAGTACAACAAAGTAAAACAGGAACTGATTAGTCTAATATCCAAAACAACTGAAATGTAAATCTAATAACAAGTCCATAACAAAGTCCAAAAAGTCAAGAATTTTATCCGAACACTGTCTGAAAGCAGTATGAGCTATGTTGGACAATTGATGTCTAGTAGTTTACTAAATACTATCCCTTTGTGATACCCTATCTTAGCACTTTTGTCTGAACCTCATCACAATATTTATACTGTTTTTTGGGTTATATTTGACCTTTTGCTTAAAATATTTTGTCTAGGAATGAAAACCTTACGTCAAGAGTTGTGCCTGAGAAAATGAGCTTCACGACAAAAACATTCTTAAATGTAATATATCACTTCTCCACCTTCACAACATCAAAACACATAGAATAGCCCCCCTCCAGCAAAGCCCTGTCTCTGTCATCGCAGATGTGCCGACTCTCTATTATGTTGTGCTGATGAAGATACGGCCAATCTGGAAGTAAATCTGCCGTTAGCGTTGCTCGCCAGGTGCTTCATTATGTTCGCAATGACTCTCATTCTCCGCTAAATGCGTTCTGTCTCAGTGCAGGCTGACGCGGGAAGAGATGAGGTGATTTTTCTCCATCAACCTGTTATGATATCCAGAGGAATTTGCACATGGTAGGGGGTGGGGACATCAGTCATATCCTTCGGGCCTCCCCTGGGTCATGTTGAGAGCACAGAAAGCGCCCGTTTACCTCAAGGGCAAATTTTCCTATGTTTGTTTCTTGTTTTTTTTTAATCATTCCTTTTCCTTCTTCATCTTCATTTTCTCTGTCCTCTATTTATCTGTTTATATCTTGTTCTTATCAGAGGTCAGAAGACCAGGAAACTAAGGCTCTGGTTAAATGAGATTACCTTCTCCCTAAAGTCCCTGAGTGATGCCTGCTGACATTGCCGCTGACAGACAAACAGATCAGGGCCACGAGGCAAGGGAGTTGTTGATGAAAGCATCGTGCACACACACACATGAAATCCGTACATGTTTCAAAGCCGCCTTGATTGTTTTTTCGCAAACCTTAAATGATGTTTGTACATACATTTCTATTTAAAGGTATTCATAATATTTGTATATACCTACACTGCACTGTGCAACATTTTCTGTAAAGAATAATTTGTATTCTTAGTCACAACACAGAGATCTCATTTGTATTCTCAAGAAGAGATACATTACAACTCCACAATTTGCGACTCAAGAACACAAAACTACACAACAACTGGATTTGAGGTGAGAACTGGCATCATATTGTTTATTGGTCCTCTAACATTCGTAGGTGTTCTACTTCAGTTGTCTCTGGAAGCAGCTACAGCTCAGAGCCACACTGTGCAGCTGTATATTCAGTATAAAACAGAATTAACATGCAGCGTGTGACGTTTACGCCATGGCCATGGAAAACACTTGTGTGTTGGGCAGGTGTCTACCTACATAATCATAAATCAGGTCAAACGTAGAGCATGTTTACAACTGCTCTAAATCAGTGCTCGCTGTGATACAACCTATTAGGTTGCTCTACTAAAGTACTCATTGAGCTATTCAAAGGATCAGGGCTTTTTGTTGTCCTTGTTCAGTCCACAGTATGAAGCATGCATGAGTCATAGAGATAGATTCTGATAGAAGGTTACATTAGATGTTTGTTCCAATTTGGTAAAAAGCTCATTTATTAAGCTCCGAGCCAACAAATCCCACGACACTGACCACACATGCAAAGAAATAGTGAAAAATTGTGTAATTCAAGGAGACAGGTGTTAGCAACGTGAGCTCCTTTCAGACATGCACTGAACACCTGATAATCTAAAACCCGAAGGAGCTGTATGCGAGAAGGCAAATGTCCGGGTAAGAGGCTGAGGACATTCTCTGTAGTTTCTCCCAGAAGGAAGAAAGAAGAAATATCAAAAAGAATACAAATATCTCTTGATGAAAGAGAGGTGGCACAAACGTAGAAGACACAGGTAAAGATATCAAGAGACTTCTGGTGATAAGAGCCGACGTTGGTGTCTATGTGCTGTAAACTGTGATCTGCACAGTGGAATGAATTCATTACTTCCTGCCTCTACGTGCAGCACCACTCGTCACCTGACTGCTCCAGAGATTACTGAGTTGTTTTGAGCGGAGAATTTCCTGCTGCTTTCATGTGTGGAAGGAAAATTAAGATGAAAGTCCAGAAACAATTGTTTGGACATTCTCCAGAGTTCATGTCTGAAAATGGCTATTGTGGGATCACGGAAGTATGAAGGAGAACTGGATACTGTGTTGAAACATGGTACACCATTCATCCCTGTTACATGTATTCATTTGTGAATTGTTACATACTCTGAAAAGCATCTGCAATGTTTGTACCAATGTTTTCATCCTCTGTCTGATTCACTTGACTTTAGCGCCTGTCTCTTTAAGGCCCCCCTCCCGGTGAAGCCCACTCTGCTGTGATTGGCCAACTGCAACCTTCATGTGACCGCAACCTGCATGTTTCAGCTTCACCTGATGGTGCTGATCTGTCGTGTGACATCACAATGATGCGGTCGTATCAGTTGGATAACTAACCAGGAGCTTCAGGAGCAGTGTTTCCTTCGGGGGAGAGGAGCCCCCCAGGACTTTGGGCTTTGAAACTTTGCAAAACTTGAATCTATACAACACACTAGAAGAAAGATAACAAAAAAATGCATAATTTGTCTCATTTAAAAGGTTCAGTTTGTAGAATTTAGTGACATCTAGAGGTGAAGTTGCATGTTGCAGCCGAATACCCCTCACCCCCCCTCCAAACATGAAAGAGAACCTGTGGTAGCCTTCAGTTGTCATAAAAACTCAAAGGGTGTTTAGTTTGTCCAGTCAGTAAAAAAAAACATGGCGGCCCCCGTAGAGAGGACCCGTATAAAGGGCCCATTCTCGGGGTAAAGACAACAATAATTTGTACAATTTAGTTGGAACACACTAGTGAAAGGATCACTAGGATTATTTTATATTCAATTTCTGCCAATAGATCCCTTCAACTAAATCTTACACACTGGACCTTTAAAGTGATTCTTTATGGTAAAACAGTTTTTTGTTCCTCTCTTTCATTCAGTTCTGCCTTTCCTTGAATTAATCAAATCCCTTCTCAACATGTACTCATACATCCCTTGCATGGCCAAGCCCACACATCCATGCATATAGCACACCATCACATATGACGCACATTCCCTCCTAGACACATTTTGCAACTAGTATATCTAACTATAAAAGGAGACTTCAAACTTGGCGGAAGTGTTTCTAAGCAGCAAAGGAGGCGCAGTTTAGTTTCTTGGATGAGCTCTTCTCCAGACTGCTTCAAATGTCACATTTATACATGTTACTTGACATGAAGAAACAGGCAGAACTACGTGGGGTGTGCAGCATCTGCACAATTTACAGTGTGCACGTGCCATGGTTTTATTAAAAGGCAGAACTCACCCACAATATTGATGCAGAAGGGGGGGGGGGCGGCTTTTCTTGTATTTTCCTCTTATCCAATATTTACCCCTTCACATATTTACGTAACCATTTGATTGAGTAATATAAAAGTATTGATCAATGCAGCTTCAACACTGATATTGAATTACTCATTTTACCCTTTGACAAACTGTGACGCTTTTTGTAAAAAATAGGATAAAACGCATGACATTTACATCTAGAAGAACTAGGTGCTGGACCCAGGGCAAAGTGGAAGCAAAATTTACAACATACATGGAAAATGTAATAAAGATCATCCACCATACATGAGGCAGACAACACTGGTCAAACCATGTCCAGTTTAATAACCTTTGCTCTGTGTTCTCATTCCAGTTTTTTTAATATGATGCATGTGTCTCCCCATTTCCTCCTTCCCAGGACAAAAAAATGTCAAAGACTAATAATAATAACTAAATTTCTCTATGCTATCTTCTCATATCAGAGGTACGGGTCGGCCTTTGTTGAAGACAATGCTGGTGACTCTCTGGTGGGTTCCCGGTGATCCGCTGTCTGCTTCACAATAGCATCATCAGCCTGTTTTGTTATGAAGGGGCACAGAGAGACTGCAGCTTTTAGATAGCTTGCGTGATTCAAACTATTCTTGTCCATGTCTGTGTGTAGAAACGTCCACAAAGAGATTTTTTTTGCATTTACGCCTTTTCTAGCCTTCAAAATTATGGCACAACTCATTTCTAATGTATGACTTGTAACATCTTCTCATGTCTCCATAGAAACTAACTGGAATTGCAATTATTCCTATTGTGCTACAGTGGCCAAGAGAGCTCAATGAACTTCAAAATAAGAAAACAAGCAAATAAAAATGGAAATGTTTCCAGGGGACCCGAAAAACTGATGAACCTGGCTGGAGTTCAATGCTTTGTGAAGTTCCATCACCACAGACGAGTAGCAGACTTTAATAACTGCAGGAGGAGGAGAAAAATGAAGCACCTCCTTGAACAGTGCTCATCAATGCAACATGTGTCTGCCATGACAAATGAAACACTCAATGATGAAGCTATTCATTCCTCAGGAGCGTTTCAATGGACTTTGAGGGCAGCAGGTTAAAGAGAAAAACATGATATCAAACCACATCACTCCAATCTTCTGAGGATTCTTTTAGACAAAGTACATACTCTGCATATACATATAGTGTAGCAGTAAACTGGTAAAACAGTAAAGTTTAAGTACAAACAACCACTACCATTTCTGGCACATAATACTCACACACATGTACGAATTCTGCTCTTTAACGAAACCTTTAAAATGAGAAAGCTTTTGGTAGAAAGCTAGTGGCTTGACCATGGAGTCATTCCAGTCTCCTGCACATAGCCGGTCATAGAATTTAAAGGGCAAAATTTGAACCTCTAATGTCATCGTGTGCTTTAAAGTCCTCGGCACTTTGAATACCGAGCTCTGGTTCAGATTTCTCATAAGTTCACGGATAGAAAGGGACATTCAAATGAAAGACTACTGACATGGATGGTAGCGTAGTTGTAATTGGAGGAGGTCAAATCCCAGTAGTCCTTATAATAACCATTTAGGCTGGTTCTGGGACTAGGTAGTGCTGAGAACTGTGAGAGTTAATTTCATTTGTTGTTAACCAGGTCTGGATCCCTAGATGTATTTCAAGAATTTGAAGTTTTCCAGCCATGGGTTGCAGGTCGCACTAATACGACATGTCAGATTAGCATAACTATCCTCTCAAATAATCAAGCTGGTAAACTACAACGGCACTCAGTCCTCTTAAATTCAATCAAGCTGCACCAAATTACACACACTTGTATATATCGGCCATCTTAATATGCCTGATTGTATTCTGTCAAGATCCATGAATTATTTCCGAGGAAAAATTTACCCATATCACAGTGTTAAAGAAAGTGACATTTTTTCATCAATTGCCCTTTTGTCCAGATGTGTACCAACATTTATTGGGTTCCATTAAGTTTCAAGAAAACCGGTTCAGTCATTTTTGCGTAATAACTCGAACAGGCCAACAAAAGTGAAAACATAACCTACCCAGGTTATCAAAAATATTTCTCACTTAAATTACTCTGATAATTGTGTTTATGATGATGATCATGATAGAAGCAAAAATGAGCAACACCCTGGACACAAAGTATCAGGCTAACAGCAAGTGATCCTATTCTCTGGCACATGAAATAAACAGGAAAGCAGTTCTGAAGGGGCAGCAAGTAGAGAGGAGAGCTGGTACCAGCAGCAGCCGAGTCGAGCATGTGGGTTTTGATGGGTTTGTAATTTAAAATGTTGTCATCACTGAGCGTACGCAGCTACAGTAAAGCCCAGAGGGGACAACATGTATCAGTCATGTACCGCACTGCGATCCTCAGCTTAGCCATCTTACTAAATCCAATAGATTTGATTAGGTGAAAAAAGCAAAGATGACTATAAGAAATGTAACTAATCATTTTTTCAACAAGCATTTAATTAAATAAAGGAGAGTAGGGCTGCCTGATATTAGGAAAACATGTGATATGCGATAATGTTGTTGAATGTTAAATAAACAAATGCTTAAGTATACAGTGTTTGTGCTTTGGGTTCGCATTATCCATTCCAACAACATGGTTTTATTTAAAGAATTCCACCTGGTGTACACAGCTCCACAGCCCGAGGGAGAGACCGCACAGCCCGGCCACAGCACCACCAAGTCCAGGGCAGACACCTAGGGAACCATGCACAGTTCCACTAAGTCGGCTCACAGTGATCATTTGGGGTCTTTTCCTACACGTTTGGAATGTAAAAAAAATCATGTTTTACAGTTTTTTACAGCTCTGTCAGTAATTTGCTGATCCTCTCTGTGTCTCTATCATTCACGCTGTCCACTGCCAACCGAATCGAGCCGAAACGTTTCCACTGTACAATTTTGTCAGGAGGTGGAGGCGGCAGGAAATTCTCTCTGCAGGAAAAACCCTGGACAGTCAATGATCTGAATATCTGATAATATAATTTATTATCTAGGGCAGCAGGACTCCATCTGATTGGCCAGATATATTGACATGCAGAGCGTGAATGCATGGCACATGGAACACCATTCATCACAGTTCAAGCTGTCATTTGGGAAATGTATATGATGATATCCTAATGATGGTAATTTTAGATATATTGTGCAGCCTTAATGTAGAGGGCAGCTTAAGCCACAGAACATGGACATAGTTTGTTAGTGTGGTAGCCAGTAGGCTGGCGAGTGACCTTAATGAGTCTCTGTGCAGCCCTAAGCTCGGATAAACACATCAAATCCCAGAGGTCATTAGCCAGCACCCCAGACAGACTAATGTGTGTTTAACATTTAACTTGTCTGGCTCATCTCTCAGCTATAGATTTACTGTGTCTCTGCATGTGCAACACCGACTGCTCTATATATAGTAGGGGATCTTTTAAGACAAATTCAAGCCAGAATATTCTGTTTTACGACGGAGTATTAGGGCCATGTTGGAGAAAACTAAATTCATTTAAAAATAAAGTTGTAATTTAATGAGAAAAGAGTGAGCATGTTTTGAGAAAAGTCGTAATCGTATCAACATGAAGTCTCAATTTATTGAGAGGAAACTCATAGTCTGACAAGAATAAAGTCAGTAAAAAAGAGAATAAATAACTATTCTAAATGTCATACTATTCTCATAATATTGTGACTTTTTTCTCAGAATGTTATGACCACATTCTGAGATATCAGATCTGAATCTCTATGTATTTCTCTTTAAGAGGCTCTAATACTGCACTGTAATGTTTCCTGTTGTTATAATAATTATAATTAATGACACCCACTTGTCTGAGCACACAAATTAGTGTTACTTCTCTGTCATTTGTTTTTAATTTGAACAGCCAGAAAGCATATTATGCTGAAATGATGTAATATGAAATAGTTCACTGGAAGTTCACTTAAGAGTGAGATGTTCTCAAATAGCACTAGTTTCCATAAATAAACAGCATTACGCTAACACTTTTATTGGGAGTGGGTAGGAGCAGATGGATTGAAGTGCTGAAGAGCAAAGGGAGCCAAAGTAATGTGATTAAATGTAATTAAGAAAGCAGTGATAATGTGGGATATATTTTATTATTGTACATTCAGTCGGGTTTGGCATTGAATAAATATGATTGCAGTTTTTCGACAGCCACAGAAGAATAAATCTTGTAACTGTAAAACACTCCTGAGCATTACATAGTGAGATTTTTACCAAACCCTTAGTACCATGACATGCTTTAGATAGTCTACTCTAGACAGTGTCGTACAATATCAGCATTTCATCTCCTACATGCTTCAGCAGTGGTTTTTTTAAAAGAAAACCTTAAATCCAGCATGTACATAGGTTTCCAGGTAAAAAAAATATTTGAATCACTTGTAAAAAATATATTTTTTCCTAAATTTGCATTTTCCTATTATCTTAAGATCAACATATGTAAAATATATGTGATTCTATAACTCCAGTGACGTGGTCTGCTGGTGAAAGAAACATACAGACGCCCTGACAGACGGTCAACAGACAACTTGGAAAGGCTGTGAGCTGAAGGCTGTTCAATTTAAAAGTGCAATCTTTGCCTTCATCTGGGATTCATCTTGAGATTATACAGCTTTATCTTCGAGTGCATTAAGGAGAGCAAGTCAAGAACAGAGAAAATGGTGACACCTATTGGACAAGTTTGAGCACTACATTCAAAACTTTGGCGCTTGAGGGTAAAAAAAAAGAAAGAATGCTAAGGTATTGTCATGCATGCTGTTAATAATCCTATAGAGGTTTTTCTTTTGTTCAGTAAATAAATAAATTTCTCCATGTGGATAAATATGACAGGTTAGGTAGTCTAACTAATATAGTTAAAATACATATCCAAGGCCAGTTGATACAAGAATAACAACAAACAAAACAAATTACAGGTGTTAGATGTCCTGTGAAATCAACATGAAAATTCCAGTGTGGAGATAATATTTCAAGTTTGATGATAAAAATGTACTTAAGCACAGATCACTAAACTGGAGAGACATGTCAGCAAAACAGAATATAAATCTGATTACACAACAATTACCGTAATAAACAAGGTGCCAATCTGTTAATCCATTCTATATCAACAACTACTCACTCTACTATACAGCCCTGTAGATATCTGTGGTATGAATCAGGGTTGTGAGGTATATTATTCTCTTTAGATTAGAAGTACAGTATTCAGTGCAGAATTCATTAAGGTCAGAAGAGAATAAATAACGCTTGTTAAACACCTAAGTCTGTATCTACTCTGGTACAATGTGAATTTCCTTCTTTAAAATATCTTATAAATAAATGTATATATTCTACATACTATCATGCTTATGAAGGAAAACAGTAGAATCATGACTTTAAGGGATTACACTTCTGATCTGATCTGTTAACAGAGAGAGTGCAACTCAGTGCAACTTAAGAAAACACAACGTGCAGAAATGTGGTGCAAGTAGCACACAGGACATGGGTGTGTTGCCAGGGGCCACAAAACAAAGTGATGAACCCAGCTGGGTCACACTTGCTGTGAAAGGTTTGACTTATTTAAGATATTAAAATTAGCCACTCCTAAAACATACATAAAATGAGCTAAAATTGAAAAAAAGTGTCAAAGTTCTCTGTAGCTGGGCTCATCACTGTTTTGTGTAGACTAGAAACACTCCATATCGTGGTGTGTGCCACTTGCAGCATTTCTGTATTTGATTCTGTATTGGCAGTTTGTTTTGTTGTGTGTTAGCCACACGTTTGTATATTTGGTTGTGTTGGGTGTTAGCACATGTTCGTATATTTGGTTGTGTTGTGTGTTAGCCACATGTTTGTATATTTGGTTGTGTTGTGTGTAGCCACATGTTTGTATATTTGTTTTGTTGTGTGTAAGCCACATGTTTGTATATTTGTTTTGTGTTAGCCACATGATTGTATATTTTGTTGTGTTGTGTGTTAGCCACATTGTTTTGGTTGTTTTGGTTGCCATTGTATTGGTGGTGGGGTTAGTCACATGTTTGTATATTTGGTTGTGTTGTGTAGCATTTGTGTATTTGCAATAGGACGTACCTAATGACACCAAACCTATCAAGTCCATCAAGTGGCTACAAAAGGCACTGTCTGATTCATTTCCATTTCTACCGGAACATTCAAATTTATGTCTCCATTCTTATGGTCGGGCTCAGGATCTTGCACGAGGTTGGTGAAGGAGCAGGCTGCACCCAGCTTGTAGTGAGTCTCAATGGGCTTCTCCACCTGTCTCTTTGACCTCTCTTTCTTCGACTTGTTCCTTCCCTGAAAATCTGCAGTGATCTCCGCCAGCGTCTTGCCTTTCGTCTCTGGTAAGGTGAGCCCCAAAAACACAGCGGACACCAAGCACACGACCAGGAAAGGCAGGAAGCAGTAGCTCCCCAGATTTTTGACGATGAAGGGGAACAGCATTCCCACCAAGAACAGACTGATCCACATGAATGAGCCGGCGACCATGTACGCTGCAGGGCGAGATGCCTGGTCAAAGATCTCCGCTGGCAGGATCCCTGTCACCCCTGCAGGGCCCAAGCCAAAGCTGAGGATGTAGGCAAACACGCACACCATGCTGAGGTAGGCCATCCCCGCCACTCCACGGCTCTGGAGGATGAGAGCGACGTGAAGACTACAGACCAGCAGGACATGAGACTGTAGCCTCCAACAAGAAGGTACCTGCGACCCACACGTTCAATCAGAAGGTTACTCAGTATAGAAGCAATTAGCTCAGATGCGCCTGTGCCGATGGTGATATACTGGATCTTCCCTGGAGGGACCCCTGCTGCGAGAAAGATGTAGTAAGCATAGAAGTAGATTGAGTCATTTCCACAGAGCATCATGGCACTACTGGCGCCCATGACTGTACGGAGCTGGGATCGCAGGTCAGGATCCTTAAACAGGGTCCAGGGTGATTTGGCAACTGCAGATCCAGACTTTGAAGATGTTGATTGTTGCTGCTGCTGCTCCTGCTCCTGAAGCAGCTCCTCGATCTCCAGGACCGGAGGCTCTCCGCCACGGAGTCTCCCAAGAGCCTGGAGGCACGCTTCTCTGTCTCCCCGGTCAATCAGTAGGTATCTGGGGCTTTCCGGAAACCAGGGTAGGGTGAGCAGCTGGATCAACCCCGGCAAAGCGTTACTAGCAAGCAAGTAGGGCCAAAGAGGCTGAGAACCCATCAGCTCAGTGAGTCCCACAACCTGACCCAAGAAAATCCCAAATGCAGTGAAAACAGCTGAGGAGAACGCCACAGCGCCCCTGAGGTGTTTAGGGGCACTCTCCCCAAAATACATAGGCTGGATGTTCATGCTCACACCCGAGTTCATCCCCACCAGAAATCGGGCGATGATGATCATCTCAAATGACTTTGCCGCCCTGCACGTCAGCACAAGCACGGTACCAGCAAACAGGAAGACGTTGTTCAGTAGCAGAGACTTCTTCCTTCCAAAGTGGATAGCCATGGGCCCAGCGAGCAGAGCGCCTACCAAGCCTCCCAGAGAGAAGAATGACACAATCAAAGTCCACACCAGGGTCACTTGAGGGATGTCCAAGCTTTTGCCCCAACGCTCCATGTAGGTCTCATTGATGAAGTTCTGGATGTAGCTCGTGGGAGAGTTGATGATGGAGATGTTGTAGCCGTACTGGAAGGTGCCTCCAATGGCTGCAGAGCACACAGTCAATGCAAGGATCTTGGTACTTCCTGAAGGTGGGCTGGTTTCCTCTGGCTCAGAGTCACCTGAGGAGTTCATCTTCACGCCGGGCAGCTGTCACAGAACATAAACAAACTTGATGCCTCTTCTGTCTGGATCCTTCGGCTCCTCGGTCCCTTATGAGGACGGCAGTTAACTTGTGATGGCTACAGGTTAAATTGTAACTACACTGCAGAACAGCACATGTCACTCTGTGCGGTTGGGTTAATATTATTCTTTCTCTCCTGTCGTCGGTTTGGTTTGAATGAAGCAGTCTGAGTCCTCAGTGTGTCCCGTCAGGCAAATTCACAACACACATCTACGCAAGGTCTGGCTCACACGGTGAATCCAAATCAATGAAAAAGGTCTGAGAATAACACTGTAGTGCTGAAGTTTCACTCAACAATCATTATGGAATTTATAAGCAGAGATATCACAGATAAATAACTGGTGAAATGAAAAGAAAACAGCCTGACAGACCTTATAGAGGGAATACAAATCCCTCTCAATCATCTACCGCTGCCTGCGCACATTCAGATCTTTGATTGGTTTTCAGCAAACTGACGCCTTACGTCATCTATGTGCGACTAACAGTTGTTGCGAGCAGGCTGTAAAATGTAAGTGAACGCTGTCATTTATATTAGTATTTATTTCTTGTTCTCATGTTTGACCAGGAAATAAAATCACGGAAAGGTTCAAGTTAAAAAATATAGTTAAACACATAGTTTGGGCTTCAACAACGTAAACCTGACGTCCAACAGATCACAACATACCGATGTTAGCTCGCTGGCTAATGCTAACATGGAGTGTTTAGGGAATACCGTCAAAACGTATAATCCCGCTGTGATGCGCAGATAAATAGACCGTGTACACATTACGTACGTGTAGATCAACAACAAAAATATATATATATGTTAAATCTAGATAATTTAAGAGATTAGTTTATTTTCAGTGAAACGTGATTTATTCTCATCATCCTAAATCTAATTCTGAGCTGTTAATTCCTGCTTTGAATGATTCAGATTTATCTCCAAATAAGATTGGTTTTATAATTTTGTAATTATTTAGACAAGTCTGTATATGTGTACAGACCATGTTATTACTATTGTTGTTTTTATCATCAAGGTTTGGCTGTTTCCAGGTTAATCGTACAATGACACGGTCAGCTCTTAGATCGCAGTCTTCTTACTCCCATTCTGTAATCAAACTCATGTTCAATGATGAAAAACAAATGATTTGTGCAGACATGTTTTAAAAAAAAATCAAATTGCAACAATATGACGTCGTATTTGTTGCACAGTGTGTATCAAACATGCGGATATATTTGCATTATTGGCTCTGTAATTTGAAACCTGTGCCATTTAAATCTTGGAGAGTAACTTGTTATGCGTTTACTGTTTGCAAACACCAGCTACTATAAGGCCTGGGTGATATGGCCCAAAAAATGATAGTAAGATACAACATATTCAACATTGATAATTGTCACAATAAATGTCACATTATTAACCATATGAAGTTTAAAGAAAGGTTTTGCTCCTGAGTGAAGATCGTGATTTTGAACTCAAGACAAACACTTGATTTAAAAAATACAATCTGACGTATATCCATTATGTGTTGTAGCTCCTCACTGTGCTTAAATAATGTATAAGTAATATACCGATACATATTTGACTTTTTTTACAGTGCTTGTTGAAAAAGATAGCGTGATCATTATTAGCCCGAGCGGTGGTGCTGCAGGCAGAGGCAGGATGTCTGTCACTCACTCAGACATCTGCGTTCTTACATATAACCTCTTTGCAGAATGAGCAGAGGATCTCCAGAGTTCAGTGCAAGCAGCTATTTATATTGTTTTGTTACCCAGCCGAGCTCGTGATATAACTTCTTCTCTATTCTAAATTCTGAACAGCTCAGTTTCAGCAATTGCCTCAAAGCTTGACTCATTTGTTTTCTTCTCCTTCAATAGGGCGCCGTCTCCAACCAAGAGGAAGGAGGATGACAAGAGTAAACCGCGCGGTAAGGAGAAGTCAGGAGCCACGAAAGAAGGGGCTGACAAAAGCCGCGGCCGTGAGAAGAACCGTACACGGCGCGGTGCTTCCACTGGGAGCAGCAGGTCAGAGGCCCGTTTACAAAATAAGTGTTTTTATAATTTTCATTAGTTTTTCTTTAGCAAATGTTCGACCAAGGGTGGTATGATTGATACTCTGTTTGTCATTATTGAGCTGATTTGTGTTTGGCACAGGGAGCTGAAGCATTTGTCCTTATATCTTCCCATCGTTAAACCTGCCGTTGTTGATGTGCAGCTCCAGCAGCAGCTCCAGCTCCGGCTCCTCCAGCGGCTCCAGCTCCTCGGCCTCGAGCCACTCGGGCTCGTCCAGCTCCCGCTCCTCATCCTCCTCCTCATCCTCCTCGCCAAGCACCGGCCGCCAGCGCCACAACAACAGACGGCGCTCACGCTCAAAGTATGAAATGAGTCATGAGGAAATAGTTTGATGATCTCTTAATATTTATTGAATTACATCTGAATCTCATACTGCTGCACACATAACTGCTTTTGCTGGTGAAAAACTAAAGTACATTTACTCAAGTGCTATACTTAAGTCCAGGTTTTACATACTTGCATTTTAGTTTCCAGCTGCAACATTAAACTGTTACATACAGGATTGCATTAACACATTAATACTTTCAACTTTGATTCTTAAGAACATTTGATGCCAATATTTTTGTACTTTTAGAATAATTTTAATGAATGCTCATTTATTTGTAAGAATATTGGTTCTCTTGCTTAAGTAAATTATCTCAGTGCATTTTAATTTTTCACATCTGATAAATTAATTGTAAACATCACTGTAGGTCCAAATCTGCTAAGAAGGACGACAGGGACAAACGCCGTAGAAGTCCCACGCCCAAACCCACCAAGGTTTACCTGGGCCGGCTGACGAGAAACATCATCAAGGTAAATACCATCACAACAAGCTACTGACCAGTGAGATGATGCTGCTGCTGCTGTTAAGTCACAGTGCTTGACTGAATGAGTTCAGTCTGCGGATCAGTTAAAAAGAAAATTCAATATTTTTGTGATTGATACAGGAATTTGTGCCTTTGAGGGAAAAGGGCAACACGTGTAAATGTTGGCAACAAACCACAAATAAAATGTCATATTTCTTATTTTTAGGTTATGCTAGAATCAAAGGAAATCAGGAAGATCCTAACAAATAATGAGTATGTAATATAAAGACAGTAATAAACAAACTGCATTGAACAGTTTCCACCGTTGTTAGACGATTGTTGATGGTGCTGATTTTGAGCACTAAGTCTTGAATAGAATCAAACATTTATTTTCCTAAAGAAAGTTTTTTAGTTTGGTATTAAATATTTCCTCTTGGCAAAGATTCCTGTTATAAGATGTTTTTGTATTCATGTGCATACAGTTCGTAAACCACGCTGTCAGATTCAGAGTCCATGTTCTGGCTTCCCTGGTTTGGAGGGGAAAGCACAGTAAATAAAAAGATTCAACAAGGAAAGGTGCGAAGCCTCCAGTGCACAACACAATATAGCGCACGGTTGAGTTTTATTTTGGCACTGTAAATTGTTCAGGTGCTGCTCTCTAGCAGATGTTTGAAGCTTTCTCGAGAATCACTCATCTTTAGGTCTTTGGCAACACACCCACCAAGTTTGAAGTTGGTCAAGTCAAGAAAAATCTAAATACTGACAAACAGAGATTCCTCCATTTACAACTAGATTCCTCCATATAGAATAGACCTACCTTCATCTGCTTGTATTCACATTATTAGCAGTCGGGCTGGTGCAGCAGGGAGAGGCAGGAAGCAACATATTAATTCTGCTGCAGATATCGTGTGTTTTTACAGCACATGGGCGTCTGCTTTTTTCGCTGCAATCGCTCTTTACGTCCTCGACTGTGTCTTCTACGTGTGCGCCACCTCTTTTTCCGAGATATTTGTTTCCCTTTGTTTAGTCTTTAGATTTTTTTGTGACCGTCACTGTGCGGTCAATCCCGCAGAGGATCTCCCGCCGTGTTCTCACATCTACTCATTCAGATATTCTGCCGAAAAGGCAGGGGACAGGGGACTGGACAGCGAAATGGAGGCTCTCACTTGGACATTTGCATTCACACATTCACCTACTGCAGAGAATGTCCAGAGGGATCTCTGGAGTTCAATGCTTGTTTGAAAGCAGCTTAAATGTAGTTGGTGGGGCAAATGTCCAAATGTCCTATTTTCTGTTGTTGAAGGATCACATCCAGGAGATTTTCTCCACCTATGGAAAGATCAAGATGATTGACATGCCTGTGAACCGCACCCACCCGCACCTGTATAAAGGCTACGCTTACGTGGAGTTTGAGACACCTGACGAGGCGGATAAGGCCCTGAAACACATGGACGGAGGTAAGAGGATGCAGGGGAACATGTTGAGAAAGTGTAGCTGACACTAGTGTGGCTCTCGTGTATACTAATGTCTATAAAACAAAGTCCATGTTTTTTATTTCCTCCAGGTCAGATTGACGGTCAGGAGATCACAGTCACAGCCGTGCTGACTCCCGCAGTGCGCCTGCCACCTCGCAGGATGTCCCCACCCCGCAGGATGCCTCCTCCGCCCCCAATGTGGCGTCGCACCCCACCTCGAATGAGGCGAAGGTGAGCAGCATGCGACGAGTCCTGCTACTTGATTTGGGAACCAAGTCTTGTTTTTACCACAGCTCATACATTTCCAAACTCCCATCTCACTTTCTCGCTCTTCTAGGTCTCGGTCTCCACGGCGACGCTCTCCAGTCCGCCGCAGGTCTCGATCCCCCGGCCGCCGCCGTCACCGGTCCCGTTCCAGCTCTAACTCCTCGCGCTAATGATTGGCAAACCCCCGCCTCCTCCCGCCCGGATCTGTTGATCTACCCTGTCCTTAAGATCAGTGTGACCAAGTAAATATAAGAGTCAAACATTGTCATGGTTAACTGTTATAAACAATGAATGATGATGTGGATGTTAAAAATCTATAATGTCTCACTTGGTGGATTGTTTCAAACTGTTTTGAAACACTGGAACATGTTCTGTGTTAAATGTGAAGAAACAAGCTCTATATGACAAAAGACTTCTTTGAGGAGTTCTGAAGCTAAATGGACTTAATAATTCACGATCGGTGGTGGAGAAGAACGGAGAAATCAAAAGTCGTGTGTCTTGAATTGTTAGATTTACTGAACACATTTCATAAAGAACGACCTTCCATAGTTCGTATAGATGGTGAATGTGGTTTTTCATTGGAGAATATGAAGTAATTTTCAGGAGTTAAAAATGTGATTTTTATTTTTTATTAAATTTACTTATGGATTAACACATACACTAATACCAATATAACATTGGCAATGAATTAATATTGCTGATATCAGTATAACTACTTTGAGGTAGGGTTGGTAATTTTTTTCTGAAACAATTGAAATCTTCTTCACGTCCTACTAGCCAGAAATAAATTTAGTTTTCTGTATTGGTGGCACTTTCCACTCAGGAGGTTTTTTTCTAGAACATACAGACAAAAAGGGACAAGTAACAGATCAGGCTAATGAGTAAACGATACTGTTTTAATGTCAATTGTTCTCGGAAATCCCGCCGACAGCCCCCATTAACCCCTCCACTAGGGGTCACTAAACTGTGATTCCCATACTATTCAAACTGTATTAAACTTCCTGTGACTGAATGAGCAGAAGCTGTGACAGTAAATGATTAAAAAAGGCCCATAGACATTGACTAATATTTTTCCTTGATTGATACAGTGTCAATACAAAGAGGTTGGACGTTAACAGCCTAAATTACTTATGCAGTTCTGTTCCCCACCTGTTTTCTTATAACTGTGTGACACGGTGAACTTCGGATCCAGGCATCTATGGTTTTAGTTTTTTGTAGAGAGAGTTGTGCTCAATCAGTGTTGGAGCTGAAGCAATCTTTATGACATAGTGTGTGTGTGTGTGTGTCTATTTTGTATTGCCTGTTTAATGTGCCGTTTAACTTGACAATAAAAAGGCCATGGTTGGAACTTTAAAAACAAAGTCTTTTTTTTGCACGTCAGCGATTTTAAAGATGTCACGCTATGATCGCGTGTTGGTTTTGGGAGGAACTTTGAGCAACGAGTCACAGAATCATTTGGTGTCAGTTTGTCTCTGAGACGAGCAATGAGAGGTGTTGATTAATATTGGCAAAGTCAGATTTAGTCCTTAGTGATCAGTGTTCAAGATCAGTCTCTGTGATGTTTTCAGAGACGCAGCCTCACATTGAACCAAACCACATCAATCTTCAAACTGCATTTATCTACCAATTCCAGAAATCTGTGTTTGTGGCTCACACATCTCGAGAACCATTCATCTTATCGGCCTCACACTTGGCATATGTAGTGTTAAGGGCCCAAGCAAGTGCAGTGTCGAATTTGGTGCTACTTAAACATGCAGCTGTGGCTGGGACTCAAACGCAAGGGATTCTCCAGTTCAAAGCTTTGTGCAGCAGCGGTAATGCAGCTTAGTGGTTCTGTGGACTGAGTCCAGGAGCCAATCTTTACTTGGCTCAGTTACCGCAGGACACTTTTACAGTTTCAGAAAGAAAGCTGCAAGCAGCATCACTACAGACTAAAGAAACAGCCCATTCCAGACAGGCAGGTTTAGAACTGCACTGATTCACAAATAATAGTAACGGAACATACATTCTTACATTTCGGTCTAAACCTCGGAAATTAAGCTTTTGGCAGAGAGCAAGAGGTACGTCGCCTTTTTAGGACAATTCCAACCATTGTGTTGTTGCAGTCTCCTGCTAATCATAGAATTTAAGGGGATTTTCACAAAATAGTTGTTGCTTTGACCAACATTATCAGCTGTTCTTGGGGGGCCTCCTCTCAGTGCGGGGCCCCAGGCATTTGCTTACATTGGCCCCCCTGTTGGTGCACCCCTGGCTAGTCTGTGAAAGTGTGACATATAGCAAATAATACTGTGTTGAGGCTGTTCAAAGTCAGAGGGTAACGGCAAAAAGATATTGATTCATTACAAGAAGGAAATGAACAAACACAACCAAGGTTAACAAAGGGCTGATGGGGCGGCCAAAATGAACAAAAGAAGGAGAAGCCCACAGACCAACCCACGAAGGGTCGTAGGATCTGAGGATCTTCCTCTAAACCAACATCAGAACTGAACTCAACAGAAATAAAACCGTGAAAACTGGACTACCCGACTCATCAGAAAAAGAAACAACACAACATGCTGCTGCTGCTGCAACAGAGAGAGAGACACTTCCTGCTCCTCCTCTAATAGTTTGGCTGATGAAGACATCAGCCAAACCCAGTTCACCTGAGGAGACGAGAAAAAACAGGACACCATGAGTACAAAGGTAATGTGGCATCTCGACCAGCAGGGGGCAGAGGATGTAACAAAGGCACAGACTGAATCAATACTGCAGCACATCACAGTTGATGGGAGCATTACACCCAAAATGTATTCCCTCCTGCATCCTTAAAGGACAGTCAGCAAAACCTTTCAATCACTATTACGAGAATAAAGTTGTAATATGACGACAATTAAGTTGTAATGAGTAAATGAAAAAAATACGTCACTTAATTATAAGAAGTGAGGAGAACCTCGAAGAAGCTTCCCAGAGTTTCATTATCCTGGATATAACAACTTGAACCAAACTCAATGTGGAAATATAAAACCCTGCACGCAGATGATTCCGACTGTTTTCTCGAAATATTTGAAAAAATTTTCTCCAAAATGGGCCAAAGACTTTAATTTACTGCTAAGATTAAATCATCTATTTCCTTTGTTTTAATACATCTCATTATATTAACTGTGCCTTTGTTGGACTCAACTAAAATCTAAAGTTATCGCTTATATACTGGTTCAGTTTAAGTGTTTTTATTGTGCTTCTAATAAGTATACCCACAGACCAATATATACATGTGTGTATATACAATCAGGTCCAAAACTGAGAAGTCACTTTCAGATTGTTTGATCATGTTCTCAGATTTGACACCTCCATATAAATTCACTTCCAACAATTGACCAGCAGATGTCGCCAGATCAATTGTATCAAACATCTTCATCACAAGGTTACCACTGCTGGTTGATCAACACACACAGTTTCAGTTTAAATACAAAGGATTTATTGACATGTTATAACAACACCTCTATATATTACACATTGTATATTTACACAAGTATTTGATTAAAAACTCAAAGTAAGGCCATCATATGAACAGCGCCCTCTTGTGGTCATTCTCAACTTCACACTCACAGCAGTCTTTAATAAGCTCTCGTCTGCGCGTTATTATCTTGTCCCAGACAAACGCTGGACGTGTTCAGGTCGGAGAAACACCGTCGTCGTGCATCTGAATACGCAGCTGTGACGTCAGCAGGTCAGGGTTTAGAGTCTGCGTCCGCTTGGCTCGGAGGAACATCCAGCAGGTCCTTGAATCCCAGTTTCTCCAGAGGCTCCTTGGCCATCAGTTGACTGAAAACACACAATAAAAAGGAGAGGATACAGCTCTGATTAAATAAATGGCATGTTTTTCAAGCATGGTTGCAGCGGTTTTATCTTTACAGAACGTTCTGGGTCACGTGGACCAGCACCACCGCCACCATCATGTCTGAAAACAGCTTGAGTCACAACATGCAAGGACTGTGTGAAAAGTGTCGGCTGTATTTTCAGGGAGCGTTCTTACTTTTCCATGCGGCACTCCAGGTAGTCTTTGGACTGCAGGCGACACTGGGAGTTGTCGAAGCTGCTGTCTCGCAGACATTTCATGAACTTGTCCTTGAAGTCTTTACACTCTCCTGAAATTAAAAAAAAATAGCCAAAAATCTAGGTTAGATACTGTACATCATGTTACTGATATAAATATGAACTTATGTGTTTGTTACTGTAGGGATGCTTTATTTTGAAGATTTCCTATGACGAAATACTATCATGTGATGTACTGTTGGTATTGTCTCCAGTTGTTTTATCACATTTTACATGATGGTGTGACAACTTGAAATATTTCTTTCTTTTAAAGGTAATGAAGAAAATGCTCCTGAGTAACATTGGATCAAGTTAGGACACAGCATGTCCCACACCTGCCAGATTTGACTTTACCGTTACAAACAGTGTTAAGTTTATATACGTCACATATTTAGGACACAGTAGGTCAAAAATTAATTTGGTTTATTTTGAGTAATAAAATTCAATCTCCCTCTCCAACCACAATCATTTTCCAGATCCTTTAAGATGTCACTGTTTTTAACTTGCCTGGTGGTGGAGTACTGACTGTGGGTACTCTCAGGTGTTTTGTGGTTCCATTGATCTAGTATTCTGTTGTGTTTTTTGACCATAAATATGTGTTTTTACCCGGGCTATGTGTTTTGTGCTATGTGTGTCTGTGTGTGTGTGTTGTGTGTGTGTGTGTGTGTGTGTGTGTGTGTGTGTGTGTGTGTGTGTGTGTGTGTGTGTGTGTGTGTGTGTGTGTGTGTGTGTGTGTGTGTGTGTGTGTCTACTCACCTAAATGATCCAGGGGGAAGGAGCCTTTCTCCGGAGCTCGAGGTTTAAAAGCCTTGGAGCTGAAGTTCATAGCAGTGGACATGTTTGTTTACCTGCTTCCTGGTCACCGTCACAGAGAGAACTGAGCCTGCTGTCGCCTGAATGTGACGTAATAGCTCAAGAAAGACATTAGTAATAGAGCGGATCTCATCGATGATAAAAAAAACGAATAGCCTCTGGCTTCTACAATGGAATTTTAATCGGAGACCACATTAGGATCATTATCAGAATCATAATTAAATATTTAGGGATGTAGCATTGAGAAAATCTTAATGTGGCCCAGTGATAAAATAAAAAGCCGTAACCATAAGAAATTACAATTCTCAGGGCTTCGTTTTATCTATATATTAAGAAACGTAAACAGTGGTGGACTGAGCTATAGAATATTAAGATAGATAAATAAAAGCAGTCTAAAATGTAATAAGCATCAAAAAACACCTTGAGTTCAAAAAGATAAGTAATATCGAGTTGACAGATAATTAAAGTAATTTTCAACAATGAAGTGCAACATAATTGAGAACTAAAAAATAAATTAATATGATAAATAATTTAATATATTATAGTAATACAACTACTCCTGTTATTCAAATGTAAATATGTCATATTATACTTGTTATGGACTGGGAGGGTGATCATGATGGTGGATCGTGATCGTATCATGAATCGTGGATTTTGATTGTTATGGTGAATAATATAATTAATAATAATAAGTATTATTTAATTCTAATTAAGATAATAATTATAATTGTGGCAGTTAAGTGCATTTTGTACCGCTAGATGTCACCCTTTCACATCAGACTGGACGGAGGGGGAGAGACGACAGACAGACAGGGAGGAGGTGATGGGAACATATAGACTTTATTATTATGCAGGCAGCGAGACTGGGTAATAGAGACATCACACACACAGAGAGAGAGAGAGAGAGAGAGAGAGAGAGAGAGAGAGAGAGAGAGAGAGAGAGAGAGAGAGAGAGAGAGAGAGAGAGAGAGAGAGAGAGAGAGAGAGAGAGAGAGAGAGAGAGTCACCCTCATTTCTCCAGGTCAGGTTGGAGGCGGCAGGTGGTCGGACCAGTGTGTGTCTCAGTGTGTGTGTCTGTGTGTGTGTGGATGTTCAGCGGATGTTCTTGCGCAGGCTCCTTCCCTGCACCGCGGTGGTGAGGCTGCTCGGGTAGACTCGGGATGGCGCAGGAACCGGAGGGAGACAACCGGCTCCTGCAGGACGTGCTGGACAGACCGGGGAACGGGACGTGCGCCGACTGCGGCAACCCAGGTATTCATCCCGCAGTTCATCCAGCTCATCGGTGCATCCAGTGTCTCTGTGATGCACAGATGTGATGCACGCTGCTGTGCACAGTGAGGTGGGGAGGTGAGCCAGGAGGGTGTCAGGGGCAATTCGGTCCAGATGTGGGACACATGTGTACCTGCACACAGCTGTTTGTTCTGCCGGTAGAGCGAGGCCCGGCTAGAAGAGAGCGGACTCTGGACTGAGCCATAAACACATGAGACACTCCTATATGGATGTCATGGTGTGTGAGGGTGCACAATGACGTGTGTGTGTCTGTGTATGTGTGTGGTTGTGTCTGTGTGTGTGTGTTTCTGTGCGGGTGGTGTTAAGGTTAGGGAAGGGATTATACCAATGAATGTCCTCAATAAGATGGAAGTACAAAAATGTGTGTGTGTGTGTGTGTGTGTGTGTGTGGTGGTCGGGTTATTATACTGTTCTTCAATGTCAGCAACCACCACACAGCTGCTCAGTAATTATTGGGGTGCTTATTTATTCATTTATTTATTTATCAGTTTGTTTGGTGTACGTGTTTTTTTTTCATTTACAGATGTGTTATACATTCGCTCAGCATAGGGCACCTGGGTTATTGTATTCTCCTCAGAGACACCTAAACCATATCTGTCTACATTCCTTCATCTTTCCAATTCCTCCTTTTTTTTTTTTTTTTAAATCCCCTCTCTTTCCCCTTCCCTTCCTTTCCCCTGGCCGAAATGGCAATAAACCAGTTGGTGGCCATCGATGCTCCGGTGTGGGCCGCACGCCCAGTGCTTGGAGGCGAACCCGGCCCCAGGACGCCTGTTCCTTGGCCCTGGTTACTGCTCCACTGAGAACTGGCTGTAGTGAAGCAGCTTTTGGAGCCAGCAGCGCTTTCCACAAAAATTAGATAGCTTTGTCTGAGCCGTGGACGCTCGAAGAGGGATTTCATCACGACAGCAGGGTGTATTCATGATGATAAATAAACTGGGAACTGTCTCCCGGTGTGGTTGGTTCATGTATGTGTGTGTTGATTGTAGCATTGTAGATTGAAATTTTCATGGTGCCTTTTGCTTCTCTGTATCACCAATTTACATGAAGCAGTTCAGCGTATGGCCAGTCTAAAGCTTTTACGTACACTGGAAACGGATGGAAATGTCTGGTCCACCCAGCCTTACTGGCAGCTACACCACTTAGTTATTACAGAAGGTGGGATGGATGTTGTGTGTTATACAGCTGTGAAAAGAACATCTGGGAGATTATATGACAGTTCTGACGTTCAGTAGCTGAGCCGTCAGACAAGCAGGTATTGGCACGGTGACTGATTCCGATCACGACTATAGTGAAGAGCCTTTAGTGGAATCCATCAAACTGCTTTCCTCCATATTTGCATTCTTGCTCACTGGGCTAATTTCACCCTAAACCAAACCATCACTGTCATCCGCTACAATAAACCAGGAATTCCCATGCTCATGATTCGCATCTCATAATGGTCAAGACATGAATTATTGATGCTGGTGTGGTGGCTTGAATCTCCGATGGGGATGGGATCTTATCTCGCCGGCTTTTTGGGAAAAACATCACAGTTTGATTACGGCTCAGAACACCACAAATCATCCCAATGCAGCAAAATGAACAGACGAGAGTGAGAGACAAGGACAAGACTGAGTCCACTGATAGATAATGGCGTCCTTTTTTTAATGGTTGCATTTTTTGACTTTAAAAAAAATAACATGTGTTTATTGAGTTAGTGTTATACCAAAATACATGCAAGGTCTCACTAATGAAAGGTTTGGAGCCACTTTTGTCTTTTTCACAAAACAAATGCCAAAATAACGTCAACAAAAGCTAAATAAATCTCAGGGAAAGTTCGTTTCAGCTCATTATTATTTCATGATTGTATATGCAGAATAAAAATCAACATAAATACAGGAATCGTGACAGGGTTAAATATTTACTGGTTTAAAGGAGACATATCATGCTTATATTCCGGTTGATAATTTTATTTTGTGTTATTACTTGTAAAGGTGTCCACTGCTGCAGCTCCTCTGTTCAGCCTCTGTCTGAAACACTTGGATTGAGCTCCTGTCTCTTTAAGAACATATTCTCAATTAAACCTAGTCTGCTCTGATTGGCCAGCTGGCCCACTGTGTTGTGATTGGTCAACCACTTCCAGCGCGTGTTGAAAATTCCTCCACTCTCGCTTTACCTGGCTTTGATAGGGGGCGTGCAAGATTAGCTGCTTGTAGTGCATTATGCAAATGTGGGGCATCGAGTCACGTGACATCACAGAAGTGCAGAATTATTGGTCGAACTACTGATGAGGCGTTCCAGGGGCGGGGTTACGGGCTTTTTACCTTTGGATTTTACATAAACAAAAAACTAACATGATACATCTCACAGCAGTAATGAACATTGTAGAAAACACTATTATAGGTTTGCTTTTGCTAACAAGATGAAATGATCGAGGAAAAAACAAATCCTACTGAACCAATTTCCTTGAAACTTAATGGAAGGGTGGAATATGGCCCAATGAAGAACTCAATAACTTTTGGAGTGGATTCGATTGAAGTGGTGGATTTAAGATTCAAGTCATTTGACATTGCGAGAATTTGAAATTACCAAAATAGTAAAAATTTTGTTAATTTCTCAAGAATACATGCGGTAGGTAGGGATAATAAACCTCAACTGAGAAACATAAGGATATTTGCACACAATCACAATGGCAGGAAACCAGAGAAACACCGGAAGGAAAACACAAGGCAAATAATTTAAAACACGATAGAAACAAATAAAGTCAAAGACTGAAAAACAAGTCTAAAGACTAAATGCAGAACTGTATCCTAAAATAAACCAAAAGTTCACTGAAGTCTTTTCTTCAAGTCCTTGGCCCCGGAGAAGAATCGAGACAATTCTAGTTCTAGAAGCAGTGGATTGCCGATGACCTCCAGTGTGGCCGCTGCATCACATGAAATCGCCTTATTGACCGTGAATGTGCAGGTAAAGACAGAATATCTCATCAGCAGCAGTGACCCGGCTGTCCTCCCTCACCCCTGTTTTATCTTCCCAAGATACAACATCCATTAAGCAGACAGGGAGCCTGCTGGAATTAGTCTGAAAACACACACAATGTGGCAACACTGCTTGTGCACTTTTTTATGCTTAGTCATTCCCTCTCTGCCCTTCCCTTACCTTTGCTCTTTGTGGGTTTTTTCCTCCCATCTTCTCTCCGTGCTCCGATGAGGCAGCTGAGAGGCTGAGCTGGGTTTCCCTGTAGCTCAGCAGCACTGCGGCTCTGCCCTTCGCTCAGGAAACACACAAACGAGTAATTCCCTCCAGAGAGAAGCCTCAGCAGTCCTCAGAGCGGTGAGGAAGGTGTTTGTCGAACAGCAGAAAACAGCGATAACTCTGATGAGATAGGAGGAGGGTCAGGATATTAAGGTCGCTTGCTTATTGCTGTCCTGATTATTATTTTTTTTAGTTCAAGAGATCTGGTGAAAATAACCAATATTTCACATTTCACATTGTAACTTCATCTTATTCCCACTGAAACAGTGTCTGCAAGGGTCATGGTGCTATTCATCGATTGTATATAAAGACGGACGATGTGTCTCCACTTCCACCCATGAACCAGAAATGAAGCCAAATGATTCCAGATAAGAACGCTTGCCATCTTGCACATTTGGACCCAGAGTCCTTGCAGTATCGATCGGGGGGTGGAGCCACGGTTAGTGACGTCCTACTGATAGACGAGCTCGACCAATTATGAGTCAGTCGCAGCTGTCCATCATCTTGTCTCAGCCGATTTTCATCGCATCAAATAACAAATTTAAACCAAACGTACTGAAACATGTATGAATGTATCACTTGATGCATACATGCATTACTGTGGTAAGACATTTTGATTTGACATTTTAAACTTTTTAGTTTGGTCCATGTCCCATCTGCTAACATGGAGGAGGTGGAACTTCGAATCTCCATTTATAACCTATGCTGCAGCCAGCCACCGGGTGGCCCCCGAGACGCTTTGGCTTCACTTTTGGGGAGCAATCATATCGTCCATCTTTACAGTCTTTATGCAACAGGCGTGTTCCCATTTCTTAGAGCATTTTGGGAGTTTATATATATTTATTGGCCCCCAAAAATCCCCCCCCATCGGTTGGCTCGATATTATACAGCTTTACAAGAAAATACTTTTCCTGTTTTAGGCTCTAATAGAATATGAGCCGGAAGAAGGGTTCTGAACAAATCCTTCCTTAACTGATGCAAGAATCATAAATTAAATTCTAGCTGAGGGAGAAGGACGGGGTGTTGGAGGAAGGTTTGTAAACAGTATTGGCACCAAGGTCTTATGGGATGTTAATCGTCAGCCGGTAGCCAAGCAGCTCACGGATGAGCCAGTGATGATGAAGCATTAGTGATGCAGCTGATTATGTTAGGTTTGCTAATGCAATGCTCCACTCAACGGTACCACAATCTGGCCGGGAAAAAATTGTAAGTGTGTGTGTCTTTGCTATTATATATTCAAAGACATACTGTGAGAATCGTCGAGATGAAAGATAAAATCCCAAAACACAACGTTCTAATTTTTATAAGGGATCACCTGGAAACATCTGTGGGCTATAGAGCTGACTCTGTGGTCGGAAGATGTCTGAATATATTAATAGCATGAACAATATGACAGATAAAACCCTCA